>OZ023233.1:16126244-16757345 GCA_964006365.1 Trididemnum miniatum
TGGAAAAAGAAGCCGATCAAGCACTCTCTTTTCTCGACGTGAAAGTTGACAAATCCGAAAAACAATTTCAAACATCAATATACAGAAAACCTACATTCACTGGTCGCTACATGCGTTGGGATTCTTTTGCACCTTCCAAGCGCAAAACGAACCTAATCGAAACGTTAGTTCATCGAGCCCTCGTAATCTGTTCACCTGGTAAAGTTAAACAAGAACTGGACTGCATTCGCTCCATTCTGAAGAATAATGGTTACCCTGAAACAATAATCAACTTCAGCATTTCCAAGAAAATTTCCCGTTTTCAATTACTGCCCAAAGAAGGACCAAAGAAATGCCCTGTGTATCTAAAACTACCCTGGATTGGCAATATTTCTCGTAAATTCGAAAAACAGGTAAAATCTAACGTTCAAAATTGTTTTAGAGCCGTCGATCCTCGTGTCATTTTCCAAACCAGAAAGATTCTGCCTTCAATCTATAAGGATGCTGTGCCCATCACTCATCAAAGTATGGTCGTATACCAATACGTGTGCCGCTGTGATTGCCGGTACGTGGGTTGCACATCCCTACGACTGCAAGATAGAATCAATCAACACATTCCAAAATCAATTAGAAACAAAGAAAATCCAACCAAAGTTCTTCCCAAACGTAACTGCAAAATTACTACTCCACTCAATCAACTAGACTGTGATTCAGCTATTGGTCTGCACTTAATCCAACATCCTGATTGTGCCTCTCATTATCATATTGACCAGTTTTCGGTTTTAGCCAAAGCGAGAATAACTTTCCACTTGGGGGCGCTGGAGGCAACTTTCATCAAAACGCTGAAACCTATCTGTGCCGTCAAAAGGAATTTGTCTACTCACTGCAAATTCTCCGATAGTTGAGTTAGATTCTAAAATTCATCCGTATTCGACCAATCACAATCCGTCTGTCTTTTAACAACCAATCATAGCCCTTTTTCCTTTTTGTTGCAGATTTTTCGATGAAGCTGATGATAATATATAGACCACTTTTTTCCTTCTCAATTAACTCTCGCGTTGAACCCTGAAGAAAGCGAGACGAAAATGTTTGGTTCTTAAACAGTCTTTTTCAAGACTACCTAAATTTAAAAGATGTTTTCGGCGCTTTTTAAATCAGGGTAATTTTTCTGAAGTATAAACTAAAAGAAACTTCAATTTTCAGTATTAAAAAGGTGGAAGTGTTGTTCTGGGGTAAATTATACTTTTTTCAATCGGAAAGGGGTAAAGAATACAAAAAAGGTTAAGAACCCCTGCTATAGATCACACGTTTGCTCAAAAATATACAATTATTGCATCTGTCCACAAAAGAGCTAAAATATCGGCTTTTGAAATGCTTAGGGGCAATGAAGCCTTTTATTCTTTGTTTTACGTGAGTTTCCTAATGCTAGCATGCTTCGCCTACGCCAAAAAGCTTGTTTTCTTTGTTCCATTATCAATTTGAAATTCATTTGAACTTAATGTTGCTGAAATAATTTCTGTTAAATTGGAGTAATTCAAGTGCCTTCGAAAAAACAAGTCAGATATGTATTGACAATAGTTTTCAGTCAGCTAAAATTCTGATACAGTAACGATTAGGTTAATTTTGTAATCTTTCGTGTGAATCATTTTTAGATATTAATGTCCTCCATTTTCGTGGCTTCGCAATGGTCACCCTAGCCCTGCAACGTATTTCTCAGGCAAAACAACGTATTTCTCAGGTAACGTTACCAGCCCTTCTGGGAATTTGTGAGGGTAAAGTTCACTTAATGATCTGTGATTGACAATTTGATGAAAGGGAGTTTACACCTAATTTTTGGTACCTGAGTTCAGCATAGCTTCTTCTCCATAATGCCCGTCAATTTTTTTCAGTTTGCGTTGATATCAAGCACTTAATTTCAAAAGTTTCAAACTTTTCAGACGTTAGGGAAATTCGGACGTTGGGGAAATCACTATACAATATGTAGGAACCGGTAGCAAAGTATGTACAAAGTATGCACAGTACCGGTACTGAATTGTCTAGGTGTGGTTGGAAAGCATTCTCCTGTACTGGATGGTACACTGCAGTACCGGTACCGATCTGCTGGATCGCTTGCGCATGTCCAGGCGATTATTGATAAACAGTGATTATTGTTTGCATTTTTTTGAAACTGACGTGCTAAGACAGGAGGTTTCAGGTCCCAAAACTCTTCGCTGGTTGCGCCTAGTTGCAAATTTCATTGAACATTTGACCAAATTTTTAGTCTTTGAATTGTATAGTAAGACAGCTACATTTTACATAAACATTTTAAAACATTTTGAAGTATTGCATTTGCACGTCGCCATTTGTATTAGTGTTTGACCTGCACTGTCTACAGTGCCTGCACTGCCTACTGTGTCTGCACTGTCTACACTGCCTGCACTGCCTAATTAGTAGTACCCTCTGGATTAATTATTTATTAGGTACCGGTAGCTTTCCATCTGAAGAAACAGTTTTAGATTGAAGCAATAGTCTAGGGTGGAAGAGTGACTCTTGTCAAGAGTTTGTTGCACAGCTTCAGCGACCTTCAGAGACTAAACTAATAAAACTGTTAAACCGGTTGAACTACATGCAGGAAATAAAAGTGGGGATAAGCTCTACCGAGCTGCGTTCATAGTCTAATAGATACTGACGTTGTGCGCTACTATTGTAACAATCAAATAAACTAGACTGTTGAAACTCCTTGTAAATTTTATAAAAACAATTTAAAATAAAATTAAGGAATGGCAACATTACAGCTAAACTCTGATTTTATGCGGACTTTCACTTTTTGATTTTTGTTCAGCGTTCCAGACACGAAGCGCAGAGGGTAGTTCCACTGTTAGTAATGGATACACTGTGGCAACAGTGTCAGCTTTTACTGTAGTCTATCCATGGAATGTGGTTTCCACTTCACATCACAATGCTTGAGAGAGTCACGACTTTACAGACTGGTTGAGTCTGTAAAGTCGTGACTCTCTTGAGCATTGTGATGTGTGACCCAAATGCTTAGTGAAGTTTTATCATTTGCAGTTGTACTACGGTAAATGCACTGTGGTTTAGTATCGGTTGGAATCTTGGCAAAATCTATTTAGGCCTAGACTACATCGTACCGGAACTGAATATATACCATTCATAGGCTACTTGTCTCAAAACAACTATCACATGCTGTGGTTGAACCTGTAAACATGTCAATGAGGAAGAGCAAGTCTTCTGCAGCAACAACTACCAGTGGATCCAATGTGCAAAGACAACCAGTGAGTGATAGTGTGATTCTCAGGTCTTGGAACACTAAGATATCACTATCTGGCTATGGTAACTCAGAACTTGGTCATGTGGTACTGGTACAATTTGTGTTTGAGCATCCCATTGTCTGATTATGGCCTATTACTGTACAATCTTTTTATTGGTTCATTGACTGCTGAGTCTTACGGTATAAACTAATCTGATAATACTAGTCTAGTATGTGAGAGTACATGCTAGACCAAGCATCCCATTATACCCAGTACCTGCATACTCTGATAAGACTAGCGGGAGCTCTTCTGAATTAAGCCACTCCTTGTGAAATGTCCACTTAAAAGTGGCACTTCCATACTGACATCAGTGGCGAATTACCAGTTTAAATGTTATAACAGTGCTAGCATCTGGTTTTATGCTAAGATGAGCTGGGAAGTTCCCTTTTAAAGTACCAGTAAGTAGACATAAGAGGCGGTTTGTGGTACCGATAATTCATACCGGTACTAGCCCCGAGTCCCCAACTGATGTACCCAGTATATACCGGTACCAGTATGTCTTTGTCTAAATTAAGAACTAATTCATAAGCTAAGTAGTTCTACTCGGGCCTCATCTAGAGTAAGTCGTCTGCATCTTCTGTCGCCTTTTGCGAACAGGTTATTCTAGACGTGGACGACTTATTCTAGACAAGACCCCCCTACTCTACAGCTATATCAGCAGACTTATGTGCCAGTTTATTCATTAAGCATAAATGCTTGTTTACATATTTGGAAAATATATTAAAATTATCTGTATTATTTCATTCTGGCACTGGGTGGTTGCTAGACTCATTAACCGAGAGGTCCATTTGCAACTTGTCGGTCACAATTCCCTCACAATATTTATGTTACAGTTATTTGTTAATGTTGTATTCATATTCAATATGTCGGTAACTTGCAACTGAAATAAACCTGTTCTGTTTTGTAAGCTGTGCTAAACTGGGTTTGTACTGATACCCCGTGCCAGTGTGCAGTAGGCCAAATCTTTTTGTATTGTTTGTTTTTACAAGGATCTGTCAAATAGGTACTGGTATTTTTCACTTATTCAAAACTGTTAATAAGAAATGTTTTTGCAAGATCATCTTTTCAACTTATGTATATTTCAGCTCAAGACACTGCGTACTGGTACATCTGGATTGTGCAAGCTTTCCAATGTTAGATATGGGGCAATGAAGAAACTGGAACTACCATGCCAGAAGAATTATAAGCAACTAACTCTTCATGACTTCAAAAAGAACAGCAGCAGTGTTAAAAATAAAAAATCAAGTAATTTTGCAGTCCAGCAAATTCAAAAAAATTGTACAAAATCTTTAGCTCCCAAGGTTGATGAGCAATTTATGGGTCCAAAGATTGCTGTTCTTAATGCAAATACATTTTATTCTGGAAGTTTTGATGAGGTTTACTTTGCAAAATTGCATAACAAAGAAAACTTTAGCAATGCCAGTGAAATAGCATCACCAACATATGCAGATACAAATTCAAGGCACTTTGCGAACGATTTTAGCTTATGTCAAACTGGTGAAAATTTGGCTAAAATAAATGATACATGCAATAAGCATAATACTAGCAATGGATTAATTAATGCCGACCAAAATTGTGGTGAAAATTTTGATAACCAAGAAGTTCACGAAGATTCAATTTGTTTTCCTTATTGTGACATGACTATGAAGTTCTCTGCTGACTCTCAAGGAAATCCTATTTTTGATCGGTTTACTCAAAAAAATAATCTTGACTGCAATTCTGAAGACTCTAAGTTAATCATGCCTGACTCTGAATTAGATTTATATAAGAGTTTTGAAAATGGATTAATGCATAATAGTAATTGCCAAAGTACTCAAAAATTCAGTCTCTGATATCTTGATTAAGAACCGTTTGTGAAATGAAATCTCTCATTTTTTAATTTTAGCATGATCTACGCTGAAAACATCTGTGTTGCAACATTGCAAAATGCTGTTATATTTTTTTACTCATTATCTTGTGAAAAGTTTAATGTTTGGCCGCATTTAAAGTTGTTGATTAACTTCGCTACAGAAAAATGATTCATTGATCTGATTGTTCTTTTTTTAGTTTATCTTTATTAGTTTCTGATTTCAATGAACCTTTTTAAAATTCAAATGCTTTTGCTGTTTTTTTGCGCAAATCACTCAAGAGAGAATTTGGTTTTAACTAGCTATAATTATTGTCTGATTAGTCTTGTTATACAAACATAATGTGATAATGTTTAAAGTGAATGTTCCTGCTGCAAATGGTGCTTGAGAAGCTTGTTTAGAACTTTTTTTTTACTTGTTAGTGGGCGTGAGCACTTTCTTCATTGTAAAATTTCCACTGCCCTAGCGTAGATAATATAAACTTTGGTAGCCTACTTAGATTGTCAGTTGCTGCCACATAAACCTGGCATATTGTTACTTGTTCGTCTATGCAGTTTTTGCTTAGTGCTTGCTGTTTACCTGCGTTGGTTTACCAGTAACGCTTTTGTGCATTTTTTAATTCTTTTGATTGACCATTATTTACTGTTTAAGCTTATTGATAGATATTTATTCTGGCTAAAAAATTATTATTTAACAACATGACTGCATTTGAAAATCTTGGTGTGATGCCAGAGATAGGTAAGGTGGTTGATGAAATGGGTTGGCAACTACCAACTGACATTCAGACCGAGTCAATTCCTTTGATATTGGGTGGAGGAGATGTATTAATGGCTGCCGAAACTGGCTCTGGCAAGACAGCTGCATTCAGCATTCCTGTAATTCAAATCGTGTACGAGTCTTATCAAGATGCTTTGAGAGGAAAGGGATCAAATGCAAGTGTAAGTTGTTTTCACTTATGTTTTAACTTTTCTATATATGATAAGCATTAAGAAATAAATGGAAGTTTCTCCATAATATAAATTTAAGCAAATGTTTATGTTCAGGCTAAAGTAGAAAGCAGTGGAGTGTTCAGCAAATGGCAAATGAATCCTTATGATAGAGGTTCATCATTTGCAATCAGTTCGGATGGATTGCTTTGCCAATGTCGAGAGTTTAAAGATTGGCATGGTTGTCGTTCAACGAAGGGAGTCACCAAAGGAAAATACTACTACGAAGTAGGTATATTGGGAAAATACGTACGAAGTAACCAAGGAAAATTACTTTAGGAAAGTAATAAATGAATTTTCTTCCGGTTGCAAACGCTGTTTAGCATCTCGTCCCAACGCAGAAACCATGTGTTATAGTAATTACACTGTTCCTAGATTTGGTTCGTAGCCACGCAACTTTGTATTGTCGAGCACAGTAATATAGAGCTGAAGGCCCTTTCCCTTGAAAAAATGCAAAGTATTCATAGAAAAAACTAGCGAAAAGCAAAAATACACTTCTAAGGTGTGTGAAGTAATATCATATCCGTTTGATTTCTGGATCTCCATTTAGGCTCATTGCAAAGACGAGGGGCTGAATCGTGTGGGGTGGTCGACATTGACTGCTGATTTGAACCTTGGTACTGACAAACAAGGATTTGGGTTTGGTGGAACTGGGAAGAAATCCAACAACCGTCAATTCGATACGTATGGGGAACCTTTTACAATGCATGACGTCGTTGGATGCTATCTCGATCTTGATAACGGTATGTTGTTGATAGTGAAGCTTCACAAGATTTTATTAGTTTTGCTGAATAATCAGGGATCCCTGTTTTTGACATGTGTAATTGAAATGCACGATTTTTTGGCATGACCCATTGAAGAACTTGGGCCCCACTCGCCTAGTAGCACATTCAGAATGCGAGGGTTTCGCTGTAATGTTGGCTCACATTTCTTATCTATCACCCCAAAGATGAGATTTCCCTCCCTAAGCTGTCTCAACCATATAGGACTGTTCTTTGTACTAGGCACATATCATTTCGATGTCAAGTTCTTTTTTCTTTGTCTTTTTTGAATCACTGTGCGGTCACCGGTGCGATGCGGATGAGTTGCATCAGCGCGAAACAACTATTTAGCATGTTATGCCTGACATTTTTGTTTTATCCTTCAGTTTTAAAAGCACGGGTAGTGAAACTATGTAGATGTATTTCAACTTAGATATTTAACTCAACACCTGGAAAGAGTAACTTAATGTATCACATGGTAAAGTTAAACTATTTGTTTAGGTAAGATAAAGTTTTCTAAGAACGGGACAGATCTTGGTCATGCTTTTGACATTCCTGGTTACATTCGATCGCAACCCGTGTTCGCTGCTTGTGTGTTGAAAAACGCTGAAATTCATTTTAATTTTGGAGACACTCCATTCAAGCATCCGCCGGAGAAAGGCTACACTGCTCTGGCGAAAGCTCCGAAAAACTGTGTTGCTGTAACCACCAATACAGGAGGAACCGCAACTACAAAAGTGAGAACCTCACTGTAATTATCTACGAACCGGTTATGACCGGTGTGATGTTTTTGTGTTTATGACCGGGTTGACCAGTCTTTGCAGCTAGGTTCTGGTTTATGAGAATTAGTTCTTATTTTTTTTTATCGCGTTTTGACGGCAACAATTAAATGTTAGATAAGCATCTTTTTGGTGCAAACGTTTGACACGATTCAGTTCAGCTCCGTTATATTTGAATTGGAGTTAGCGTTTGCCCTTTTATCGAGTAGCTAGCAATTATTTTTGTATCGATATGATCCTTCAAAAATTGTACAAGTGTTGGAATTTTTTCAAAAAAAAAAAAGAAATCATGTTTAATAATACAGGACTCGCATTTTTTTGTATTTAATAAAGCATCACTGTAAAACACACTGAGGATGTTTTCAAATTATATTGAATTGAAATTTCAACAGTAATTGAGGGAGACTGCGAAGTGAGCTTGCGCTTTTCGAGTCAGCAACCATCCGGTATTACGTCAAATGCGATCGGCTCCAGCCGCGAATCGAACCCCTTACGTAGGATTTGACACCTGCGCGCGGTACCGCTTGGCCATGTCGCTGTACCACACTGTGCACTGTACAGGATGTTCCGAAAGTATTGGGCACATTTTGCATTGAATATCTCGGAAACTTAAAAATTAAAAACTTACAAAAACGCTTAATGTCATTAGTTTTAAAATGGCTCAACTTTTATCTTACTACTATTCATAGTTAAGGAGATATAGAAACGTCAAATGTGCGTAAGACTTTTGGAACAGCCTGTATTAAGCAGAAGGATAATCTACTTTATTTTAAATAGAAACAAAACAAAAAGAAGGCAAACAATGCTCCTTTTACGATCATTATTGAGCCGTCTCGTGAATTAGCTGAACAAACATACAATATCATTGGGAAATTAAAGAAATACATCGACAATCCAAATCTAAATGAAGTGTTGGTCGTTGGAGGAGTTCCTGCTGGAGAACAATTGAAACAAATTGAAAAAGGAGTTGATATTTTGATAGGGACTCCTGGACGAATTGATGATTTTATTTCGACTGGAAAGGTGTAGGCTATTTTCTTATTTGCCTTACATCTAAAAAATGATCATCGAATCTTTATTATTGTCGCAGTTTTAAGTCAAGCATGTAAGGAGTGGCGAGACCCGCCTCCACTGTTGAACACCTGGGCAGCATAGTTTTGAACCCCTAAGAAACGTTGCAGCTGTGGCGAGTCGTTGCCGATTTACTAGGTACCGGAAATCGAACCCCAACCCTCCCGCACCGAAATAGAAATAAAACTGAAACTTTTTTAAATACTATTTTGCGTACTTCGTGTTATTAATTGTGTTTATTTTTAGATCGATATGAGCCAGATTCGATTTTTGATTTTGGATGAATGTGACGGTTTGTTGACGCAAGGAAACGGTGATTTTATCAAAAGAATGCACAACAAATGTCCACAAGTAACGAATTTTTCCTATTTGTAATGCATAACCTTCGTATTTAACTGATATCGATATAAAACGCTGTAACGTAATTCACTTCCTTATACCCGTATGTTACACTACAGCGTATGCCGAGTTGGCGGTGGGTGCCTATCCCATTATTCCCGCAACTGAGCTGCCATGCAACACAGCTGCGAACATGGTATGCTGCAACGATGCTGATTTACTGGCAGCTCTGCACTTAAATTTTATCCTGCTCGAGTTGACAGCCATCTTTCTATCACGCTGAGATGGGGGCAAATCCGTTAAGTGCTTTTCTCAACAGCACAACAAGCGAACCTATCGCCTTTTTCTCCACGCTGACCCCTTAATGCCGAAATCAAGCAGGGAAGCTGTGGATACCAATTTTGAATCATTGGGTTGACCCTACGTGGAATTGAACGCGAGTCTATCACTTTAGAAGCGGACGCTGTAGCTGTAAAACAAATACTTCAAAGATATAATTCCGCTGCTCGTTTAATGGTTTAAGTACCGTGCCAGAGCAGCTAGCCGTGATACTTCGGAAATAGTGCTCAATGTCTTGACAGGTGACCAGTGATGGCAAGAGATTGCAAGTGATTGTGTGCTCCGCCACTTTGCACAGCTTTGATGTGAAGAAACTGGCGGAGAGAATCATGCATTTTCCCATCTGGGTCGATCTGAAGGTATGTATGAAAGTATTCATGTTTAAAACTAAAATTGTCCTAAAACTGAACTACGACAATTATTTTGAAGTACTTGGTGATAGAAGATTGCACTCATCGGTAGTAATATGTTTGTTTAGACCTTTTGATTCCTGGCCTTAATCGTGAATTGTTCCTATAGTCTTCCACTGTTTAACTTCTTTGGTACAGGCGTTTTATTAATTCTGCATAGTTATGATATCTAATTGTATTTTCAATTTTATGCGCATACTGCCTACTAAGTTGTGATGAAATGATAATAATTGATGCCACTGTTTTAGGGGGAAGACTCTGTCCCTGAAACAGTCCACCACGTTGTCGTGCCTATTAATCCCTTAACTGACCCCAGCTGGATGGGGCTGAGAAAGCACGTTCGAACTGATGGTGTTCATAAAGGTGATGACGTCAGCAGTCGAGCCCGGGATTCCTCAGAAAAATGGTCTGAAGCTGTCAAGATATTAAAAGGTGTAATGCCTGTAACATCTTGTCGCACAATAGTTTCTCATTATCACTTCCCCGATTTGCATTGTGGCGCTCTAAACCAATATCTTTTGGGCTAATGGGGCGTGAGAGAACTGAACGGAGATAGTCCAGCAAGAGGGTTTGGGCAATATTGAGATGCAGCCATAGTCGAGAAAGGAAAAGTGGCAGTCGTAGTCGACGCGTGCAATAGGTTTACAAACATGTTGGTTCGATGCCCATCTTGTGATTAAGGTTCTTTGCTATCACTTGCATTGCATAGCATGTTGGCCGATCAACAATCCGATTGAAAGGTATTTAAAACGATTAAATAAAAAAAATGCGCTTATATATTGTCATCTCAAAATAATTGCTTCCCAAGTTCTAGTAGTTGTAAGATATTTACTTCGCGTGTGATGCATGAGTCTAGTTCTTCAATTAAATGTACTTGATGAAGAGTTTTTTTGGAAGTTCTAAGCTATAAAACAATTTGTGCTATCTGCCTAAAAATGAACGAATGCCAACAGCGCCACTTTGCAGGAGAGTATTGTATTCGAGCGATTCGCGAACACAAGATGGAGCAAGCGATCATATTCTGTCGGACGAAGTTGGATTGTGATAATTTGGAGAACTATTTCACTCAACAGGGAGGGGGGCCTAATAAATCAGGCCACCCGTTTTCCTGTGTGTGTCTCCACAGCGACCGCAGACCCCCAGAACGAAGAAGTAATTTAGAAAAATTTAAAAAAGGCGAGGTAAAAAAAGCAGTAGTGTGCTAAATGTGCTCATTAGCTAAAAATAAATCTATCTAGCGTGTATCAACTTCTACCCAACAATCTAATCGGCTAGCAGCGGAAATGTACGAGATTGGACACTATATTGTCTTAAAGGACGGCACTTATTTCTCGTAAGATCTTGACGGTTCACCAAAGCATCTGCATTCAAAGCTATTAAAAATTGTGCCGTGCATCTTGTAATCAGTTTTCCTCTTCAGGTTTGTCATTTAATATGCACTGATGTGGCAGCTCGTGGCATTGACGTGAAAGGAGTTCCTTTTGTGATTAACGTAACTCTCCCGGATGACAAACAAAATTACGTACATCGGATTGGTCGCGTCGGTAGAGCGGAACGAATGGGACTCGCCGTATCTCTCGTTGCCACCAAACATAAAGAAAAAGTACGTTGTTTACTGGTCATATGAAATTTCGGTGGTTTTAATATAATGATGGTGCGCACCAAATTGCTGTTGTTTGTGATTGCGTTCACTGGAACCAGAACTAACTTGTCCAATGTCCATCATTTGGTCAACAGTTTTTTATTCATGCAAATAAGAATCACCTTATAAGGCTATTTTCACTTATTCTTCAGAAATTTTTTGCTGGCTCATTATTTTAATTAGAAATGTTTTTATTGAGTATTGGAGTTAAATGTAATGGTAAAATGGGTAATAATCTTTTTGGATATAAACTATTAAATATAGTTACCTGGTCTATTTTTTTAATCTTATGGTTTCTCTTTTATGCGTCGGTTATTGCAGGTTTGGTATCACAGCAACTGCAACACAAGAGGAAAAGGTTGTTTCAACACTAATCTTACTGATTATGGAGGCTGCTGTATTTGGTGGGTTTGTACTGGAATCTATTGAAGGTTAAGCACTGCAGCTTACTTGGAGTTGTTTACCTAAGGTTGAAATTATAGCTAGAGAGGTTGCACACTTGGCGACTTAGCCACTTTTTTAGGAGTGGACAATAGTCTTTCGCATCCACTTACTTGTAATATCCATAATTTTTGCCCTTGATTTCTTGACGATATAACATAAATGTTTCAATTTTTGTTGTTCTGGTTTATCGCGGTGAAGATAAAAAACTACGATGATGATGGTAGCCAAGAAAGTACTATGGATGAGGTAAAATGACCTTGTTATATTAAAAATGTTCTTGTTTTACTCTCGCTAAATTTTAACCGCCGCGGTCGTGCTGTTAAACGGTTATACGCCCAATTCCACTTCTTCGGTATGGATAGCATTGAACGAATCGCACTGGAGTGTTTAAGGAGTCTACACCTGGATCCTATTGTAAGACGTTAGCTTTTTTTGGGGGGGGAGAAGTACTCGCATGATTAACTGATTATATGTTAACATTGATACTAGGCCTACCCAAACCATTTTGTCGGCCTCTTCGCACCGATTAAGTATTGTACAGCTTTACTATTCTAAGTCGATGATTTGACAGGTACGACGAGAGCAGATTATTGGGAGACATTGAGGAACATTTAAAAATAACCATTGAACAAACTACTCCGAAAATGGAAATTCCTGTTGACCAGTTTGATGGAAAGGTAATTGTACCTATGTGTCTCACTGTGTCAGTCGCACCTAGTGCGAGTGCTAGAATAAAGACTAAAGCTAGTAAAGATTTTGGTTTCAAATGCGATAGGTGTGCAGTAGCTCAGAAAAAACATCATTATGAAGCTGTTTTTTATCATTACTTTGCTGTTGGTGAAAGCGTACCACGCGATAATTAATTGTTTCTGTTTGCTTGGTGAATGTTATTGTTTAACCAGCAGTGTTTTAAAAGTGAAATTAGGCTGCAACGAAAACTTTCTTAACAGTAGTTTCTCATGGAGTGGGAATTTGCTCTGCATTTTTGCGACGACCGGATATAAAGAAAATTCTGTTATTTTGCTTTTTTTCAGGTTGTATATGGAAGTAAGCGTTCTGCCAGCGGAGGTAGTTCGTATAAAGGACACGCAGATATTCTAGCTCCAACTGTTAATGAACTTCAAAATCTAGAAAAAATGGCCCAAACCTCCTTCCTCAATCTTTCGATGAAAACTAAATCAGTTATTGGCCGCTGAAAAAAATGCGTGGCAAAATAAAATGGGACTCTGCAATTTATTTTTTTATTCAAGTTTTTGACTTGGGTGGCAATTAAAAGTAGCGTTGATGATGTAAAAGCGTAGTGTTGTAGTTTAAATTTGTGCGGCAGTTCTGGAGCAAAAAGGCACCCGAATTCTAGCATCGCAGGAAACGTTACGGTTATATCGTTCGCAACATCAGGGATTCCCCCCGGAGCCTGTTCAGGGAGGATAACAAAAACAAATCTACACTAGCTGAGTCGCCGTATTTCGTCGAAGCCTGTAACAAGTGGCGGGTACAATCGCCACGGCTTAGCGCCTGGGCAACACCATTCCGAAAAAGCGTCGAAGCGGGGCGTCACTGTTCGATTTAACCGGGCTGGTAATCGAATCCCAGACCTCGCGCCGATGCCAATGAGCTTAATCACTCGCCCAAACGGCGGGTTAACCATGATTTTTTTAAATTATTGCAGCATCTAACAATCAAAACACCCGACTACTTATCGATTACTGAATTTACATGCAAAAAAAGCATGAAAATCCCGACTGCTTTTATAGCCGAATAAGTAATGGCTTTCTGACTTTACAGATGATCGTTTCTGCTTAAAACCCATGTTACTGATGTGGCAAGGGTTAGGGTAACCCTAACCTAACCCGTAACACTAATTTGGCTTTCGAAGCCTAAACGATCATCTGTAAGTAGAAAGTACGTACTTTTTTAGCTTTGAATGCGGGTAAATTCGCACTTTTTCTGCATTTGAAAGCGATGATCCATAAGTAATCGGATGATCAAAATTACGTATTGGACATCCTACTCCGCAGCGCTGGCTTGGTAAGTCTAAATAAAAACCACACAAAATTTAACGACGCACTTTACTTAGAAGAACAATCGGACAAACAATTCATTTATATGTTTCATTGATTGAACTAAAATTGTGATCTACAAGCAAGAAATTAAGGCAATTTAAAAAATTCAACGAGCGATAAAAAAAGCAAGCAAACAACAAACAAACGACACCGTTTATATAATACTGAGTTGGTATGATTGATAAAAGCTTGTTTCTAGGATATCTTACCGTTTTTTGAGGCTCGACTATGTCTGGTTGTCTTCGCTAAGGCAGTATAGCCGCAATGTAGCTTTTGAAGTGATTAGTATAGAATAAAAAATTATCAAAAACGTAGCCAATGAAAACAGCTTAATCGAAATTTGAAAACGTGTCTGTGGTTGAAATGAAGTTGTGAAGAGAAAAAGCAACAGCAAAAATGTTACTTAAATGTCAAGCTGACTATTGTGAAAATGAGCAATGCGAATAAATGAAAATCGGGGCAACACCAACGTAAAATAACAACATAGAAAGACAATTTTGTTGAGTTTTAAGAAGTTTCGGTCTTGTCTTCACTCGTCTTTTCTGTCGGTGTCAAAGGCTTCAAAGGTTTTTCATAGCGTCGAAGTTTGTTGTATAATGACTGGACGTACGTAAACACGCACTTACTGTCAGGACGATTCCCCATAATCATCATATCTTCGACGTCCAATAGAGGGTCAGCGTTCGCTAATTTTCTAAGCGCGTAAGTCAAAAATCAACATAGAAAAAACAGCACACACAATAAATATGAAACGAAAATAGCTCAAGAAGGAAAAGTAAAGTCACAGTAAATAACAAAAACGGACGTTTTGACTACTTAGATTCAGCTGAATCTATGTTGTCGAAACGTCCAGTTTTAAGATTTAGTGCGGCTTTACTTTTCCTCCTTAAAAATATCACAGTAATGATTAGTTTAAATTTTGCCAGAAAAATAGTAAAAACCCAGTAGTGCAAGAGAAGAGCATACCTCAACCATAAAATGCAAATGATTCATGTGCAGGCTATGTTGATCAAAAAACATTTGTTAAACTCATATCTTGCAAATCTGTACTAAAAATGCCATGCAACATGCAGTTTACGCGACTAACACTAGAATGGAAATTATTGTGTGAAGCAGCAAAAGTAGATAAAAATTCAAGTTAAACTCATAAAAAACAATGACAAACTAGAGACAAATGACTTTCTGTCTTTGATAATAAACAAAAACAGAATATTTACGCTTGAAATTAAATGTAATAATGATATGATATTTTCTGATCACTAAAATCTTTTCCGTCGTAAAACTGTATCAATCATTAGCGGTTAAGTGTTTTTTCATTTGCCCGCTACAAATGGCTCATAAAAAATATTAGTCAAGCAACAATTATCAATTTTCTACGAGCATAGCTGCATTCGTTAAATTAGAACAATGACGTCAAAGATACGTCACTATGACGTCAGATGATCGCAAAATGCAAGCATGATTAGCAAGAACAAATGCGAAATAGTCATTTTTTGCCTTTCATGAAACATCCGGGTGTCTACGCCATTCCAAGAGCCCGGATTTGCTTGTAGAATTCGGTCAGGTAAGTATAGACACATTTCCAGTCTGGTCGGTCCACAGTTGCCATGTCGTGGATGTCGAGCAAGGCTGGGATTCCGGCGCGTGAGCTGCACACACACGCGCGCACATGCGACATGCACGATGAACACACACGGAGATGATGCGCGAGCGGCAAAGAAAAGAAAAAACAAAAGTGCAATATGTTAGATTATGATCAGATGATTATGCGGATAAATTAATGTTAACAATTAATAAACGTGAAAAATCAATAGTGCATTCAAAATTGAGCTACCCAGTATGAAATTCTTGCCAACTGAACGACTTATCCTGAGCTTTAAGAGTGAAAACAGGCAAAAATTTGGTTTGCATTACATTTTCTCGACCAACACGTCCTACTCCGTAAAATCTAATTGATTAAATCATCTTCTTTAATCGCGTGATTTACAAGGCCAATTTAGCTTTGCCTGCACAGCCACCAATTCACCGCCACGAACTATCAAGCAAACTAGAGAGAGCGAAATGAAAAACTGCATTAAAAATGCAAAATATTGGAATTGAAACAGCAAAATCTAAAAGCTTTCTAATTAATAACCACTTCTGCTACCACAAATTAGGCTTGATTTTGATTTGCTCAAGCCGCTACATGAGCCAGCAAAGGCATTCCGCCAGATATACAGCTTACAACATGCAATCTACTTACTCGGCTGTAGTGAAAGCTAATTCGAAGTTTTTCTCTCGATTTTTAGGATCAAGAGCAGAATAATCAAATGAGTCGGGAAAAAAATTGTGCACCAAAGCGCAAAAAGCCATTCCATTGGCCCAACTTCCAGAAAAATTGTTGATGTCAACATGCTACAAGAAAAAACTTAATACATAATCTCTGTCTTCAACAACAGACGTATTAATTTTCCAAAAAAGATGTATTAGCAACGACAGCACTTTTTTTCGAACAGCATAGCTGAAAAGAGTCTTTCAAAAAACAAACTACTTATCTTCGCAATCGAGGAGTAATCAGCTCCCTAAAGAAAGGCAAAAGCAACTCAGCAGTAACTGAAATTCTGAAATGTGGGTCAACTTAATCGTGGATTAGCTAATCGAGTAATTTTTATCATAGATTAAAGATACACCATACCGAGACTAAATTTTACCCACTTATAAGTGTGGACTGTAAACACTTAATTAAAATGATGACGTTACCGGTACTTACTTCGTAGCCTCTTGTTTTGGACTGGCACCATTTCAGTAACATTTGTTTTACATTGTTGGCGTTGGGAACAACAAAGGTTGGACTTCTTCCAACTTTTTTTGATCTAAAAGCATATCTTCATAAGTTACAGCATCTTGACTACGTGGAAGACTAGTCCAAACTTAAGCAAACTTGCAAGCCACATTTTCACAAACGTATTTCCAAAAAAGTTGTCGCTTCTGGTTGTCCTTATTCATCACAATACTGGGTTATCAATGTTACATAGCCGAACCCACAATTATTATTAACAGAAACTACTTTTCCTATTTTCTTCGATTTAAACACACTCTGATTTGATTTTGTATTTGCTTTTGAAAAAAAGCTAGTATTCAGTTCTGACAATTTAAAAACTCAGAGTCTCAGAACATACTTCCCACCGCTTTCTCCTTCCAGCTTCGCAACAAATAATTTTCTAGCGTCTTTGGCGGACGATGAAGGCATAGATCGATTTCGGACAATCTCTCTCCGCTTATCCGGTTGGTTGAAACGCGATACGGATTTTTTAGGTATATCATCATCTCGGTCAAAGATGCTGCCGACCTACAAAAAATCAGGTATGACATCACAATTACCTTTTACCTACCAACAAACGTAGAAAAAATGCTACACACAAAATTACACAAACACTTGAGAGCAAAAAAATGGAGCGGCAATTCAGTAGCTAAAAATATGAACTAGGCTCTCGCAGCTACTACGCATCGTATTTTCCTCATTCTCATTTTCAATTCAACTGTTTGAAGTCATCCAGCAGCACAATACGCTATAGATATAGCTATTTCGGAGTTGTAAGTCTACCATAGCTATAACATCACTGTCCGCATGATTGATGTAATACTACCGTGACAAAAAAATGATAAACACAAGATGTTAGTAGCAATCTTTTCCCAGTTCTGACCGATTCGAAATCCTGCACTTGTAAGCGTAAGATAACAACCATTTGTTCATTTAGTTAACCAAAATACAAAAAGCGGAGAAAGGCAAACTTACTTTTTTCTTGCCGGCACTCATATCACTGCTGAAGAGTGTGGTGCTTCGAAGTGAAAACTTATCTGAACAGAAAATATAGTCAGCTATAAGATTACAAAAGAGAGAATTCATCTAATTGAAGTACAGTAATTCATCCAAAAAATGACACTGTAGTATAATTCAATTTCAAGTTGATTAATAGTAGAAAATTTAGCTAAACTTTTCATCTTCATTCTGAAAACATATCCCCAACCGACAGTTAAGGCTTCTCATAACAAGTCTAATCAACTAGTTCGAGGGTTTTATTGAGCAAAACTCTAAATAAGTTTAAACTTACTAAAAAACAAGGGGTGTCGCAAACAGATTTTTCAAATTTTTGTCAAAACCAAGGTTACTTTTTCTCAAATCAAACTAAACCTATACTCGTTAGTATAAGCAAAGCAATGAATGCATCCTTCTAATACAAATCTACTTCAAATAAAGGGCTAACTTCAAAAGTAATCAGTTTGTTCTGCTAAATAACAAAAGCTATCAGCCGATACTTATCAATGTCACACTATCTCTGCATCTCCAGGGAGAGCAACTATGCAAGAGCAACAAGGAAGACAGACAAGTAGACAACTACGTCAGAGATATCACCAGTTTTACAGAAGAGCGTTACAAGTAGGCCTATAGTCAGTGAAACACTACGCCGTTAATTCATAAAAATGTTTTTTCAAACTTTTGTTAATGTTTTTAAGCTACACCTTACGGCAAAATCAATAATTCATGCCAAACAATACAAAACATAAATTACAATGTTCAGACAAGAAGATTTCTGACAAAGATTATCACTTCCATTTGCGATAAGTTGGGAAAGTTAGGAGCAAAAACGTATAACCTATCAGTACACAATGCGGAAACGAATCACTTAGATCCTATTTTCAGTTGAGGAAATTAGCATTTATCTAGGACCGTGCTAACTCAAGATGCGGTTCGGAATGCATTTTGAAACAATTCCGAACAGCTGCTTACGTGACAATTACGTAATCGCAAGGTCTACGTCGAATACGCAAGCAGGAAAAAAAGTTACTAACCTGTAAGGGTGTGATATTTTATTGTGATAGCCACAGAAAACGTACTAAGTAGGGCGTAACCTTTCCAACTTTTTTTCGCAAAACCTTATCCATAATATTCAATGAACAGTATGCTAATCGAGGTGCATAGCTCAAATAAATGTGAAAAGTATGCACATTTTCACTGTGGTGGGCTCTGAAAAAAATATTTTTTTGTGGGGGATATTATAGAATCGCAATCTCTCAGTTTATGCAAGTTCTATCTCAAAAACGAAAGTTTAGTTGTTTTTCACAAAATTGCTTTAATCTTTGCGAACTTCAGACAAACAAGTTTTGTTCGATAACTTGCGCACATGTTTGGGTTGACTTACCCGATACAGCAACTCTTGTTTCACTTCGTTTGTCCTTATTCATACGAGTTTGTATCGATTCTGTGTGTGTAGCTTGGACCCTAAAAGAACATACATCGCTTTGAAAACGAACACGACACACCTTTGCTTCAAGCGACAGTTTTTTTTTTTTTTGTGAAAACAAGCACCTAGCAAATGCAAAGACATATCTATTGCGTTTGCGATGAAAACTAAACTATCGCAAACTGCAATAACAACACATGACAAAATTAATATGTTTTTCTTTTAGATGTTTGTCGATTCCATTTTATAAAGAACTTACTTAAATCCCGGTTTCAATTCACAAAAACAAAACAAAATTAGTTAACCAAGCATAATAAGAACAGCAAAGCCATGGTAACAAGAAACATTCAGTCAATTATCAATTTAAGACGCAAAATGATAAATATTTTAACTGTTTAAAAGTAGTAAGCAGTAGCGTAGCGAGAAATCTTAAAGGAATAAACTACAAAACCCATCAAAAGAGTCTGGCATATTACAGTGACTTCGCAACATTTGTTCTTCTTTAAAAAGCAAAGTCAAAATGGCAGGGACATGGTACAACGCCCCTCCTTTAAGTACGCTACTGGTAGTAAGGGAAAAGATCTAGGTTAAATTAAATGACCAACTAAGATTTTGGCCTAGTAATGCATAATTTAAACTGTTAAAAATAACATACTCTGTTTTGTTAATAATCGTTCTTCCTTCATTACGGGCAGGTGATAAAACACGAGGACTCAAACTGGTTGGACTTCGTCTAGATTTTTCAACAGAATCTACAAATTACAGGTTAATTTTACGGACGTGAGATAGAGATATTTCGTGACGAGTGAGTCCGCGGATGTATCCACAAATAAACATTTAATGTGGATTGTGGAAAACTACGGTCTCCGTAGGTGCTGCAATCTTCTTCCAAACGCTCATTGATTTTTAATTCACTTCTTCAAAATTTTAAATAAATAGTGCAATCGCAAACTGTGTGAACTGAACATACCGCAGCTAACCTTTCTTGTTATACTGCTTTTCTAAACTATAATTTAGGCGATAACTTTCAGCAAGTAAAAGTTTGCATTGATGAAATCCTGAAGTTAAAATTAAAGACTCAAACACAGCATTTCCCTCAATTGTGACCGCCAATGAAACACACAAATTAAAAATCACAAGCTCAAAACTTGTTTTAAGGCGAGATCGGTTAAAATTCAACCAGAAAAAAATCAAAGACACAACATCCTTTTTTAAGCCGCATAATCACAGCTCAGGTTTTTACATCAGTTTAGTGTGATTACGCATCGTGGAAGATGACCCAGCTGAGAATTGAACCCGCGAAATCCGATCCGGAGCCCAATGCATCAACCACTCGGGCACCTCCGTGTGTAAAAATGAAAAGTTTGTCTTAGCGTCACTACGCCACATCGCGGCCTCAGTTTTCTTGGTCATAACATCACTGTAAAGCTCAGGCAAACTTTTTCTTGCACTAAAATTAACATAGTCATAGTTGAAAGCAATAAAACAGTGAGATTAATGACTATTTTCTCGGCCGCATAATAGTGATGAAAAGAAAAAAAGCTTTGCCTTCACTCCAAGTGTCGAACTGCCATAAAAATTGTCATACATTGCTTATAATGTTTATGAAACATAAACAGATCATGATAACGTCCACAGGGATTACACTGTGATATTTTTGTTTATCTTTAGAATACAAACCAGTTTGTTTCTTTTTGACTGCACGGAGGACACCTCTTATCCGTTTTCGTTCTTCATACTCCGTCGCTTCGCTAAGCTGCGCGATAAAAATCAAAGAGATTAAATTATAAAAAACTTTGAAAAATTTACTTCATATGCTGCTACGTGTGGCAAGTTTTCGGCAACAGATTCAGCTACCCCAAAGCCTACAATTACGAACCGGATAGCACAAACAAAAATTACGAAATTCGCCATGTACCAATAACGCCATACAGCCTGTTTTGCCAATCTTTTTAATGTACCGCCCGCTAAATTATCTTAAGCTATTCTCGCACCTCTTGTAACACAATTAAGACAGCACTGAAACAATTGACAAAAATTCAACTGAAAATGAAAGCACTTTAACAAAAAACTGAAAAGCTCTTCGCACTCCCTGAAATGCTATATCACACACCCAAGGGGAGAGAGAACCCCCGGAGGGGAAATCCTGCCCTATAACCTGTTTCACCCAAATAGCGTCACAACACCCCAATGCTCATTCTTCACGAGGCAAAAATTAGAGAAATGACAAGAAATCTAACAAGAGTGTGCTGTTAATTGCGTTTATAAAAAGTGCGTTTTCACTGCGATACACTGTAAAAGCTTAAGCACAACTTTTAAACCATGTATCACATACCATTTTCTGTAGTATAGCTTCATTCGTGCAATCTTCAATGTTATCCATTGTGTAACGAACTTCCGTAGGAGTTTGTGGGGCCTAAAACACGTAGTTTTAAAAAACTTTGATATCTGGGTAAGTTTCGAACCTGTGAAAACTTGACTATATTTTCATAACACCATATTGAAGGCACAATAAGAGACTTATCGGCTAGTCCACCACGCTGATTTTTTTAATGATAACCATCAAACAGGGAAGATGCGAATTGCCCGTTTTCAGTTTCAATTTAACCATATTCAGAATCGAATCCCAGTCTACTGCTTTAAAATTGAAGAATCTATTCTATCCACTTAGTCATTTCATCTGTCCAAACTAATTCGTAATATTCCACATTGCCAGTAACTTACCATTTTTTCGGCTGCTTTTTTATCTTCAGTATTTACTTTCTTGGCTTGTTTGTCGGCTTCAACTTTGATTTCTGTAAAAAATCGCCAAAACTTACTCTCACGACCTATATCGCTAACATGAGCCCCGTCTTAAGCGTAAATATAGCTTTGTTTAGTTATAAACTTGAGCCCTTTGTCAAAACAAATAATATTTAACTTGACTGGAATTAGATTGGGCCAAAAAGCACTCGAGTTGGAAGTAAAGAATAATTGCATTTTTTCATAATCAAAAAAGCACAGCTCAGTTTTATCTTCGAAAATCAAAACAGTAGCAGCGAATATAAAGCAATAACATTTATGAATTCAATAAATTTTGGCGTAGAAATCTTTAAAAGTTAGACTGATATTGTAGAAATCTTTAAAAGTTAGACTAAAGTTAGACTGTTAGCAGACTGATATTTGTTTACCACATACCTGGCGTGGTTAGTGCAGCGTTGTTTACAGCGTCTTTACTAGTTTGTTCTTTGTTTTTATCTTTTGTCTTGATTGCTTTGATACGAGCTTCTTCTGATGGAGCAGAATGAACCCGCTTCAGTTTAAATACCTCGTTATTGTTTTCCAACATCTTTTCTTTTTTCTCGATGACGTTATTTGACGTCACGCGTTCCGACGTCACCTGAATCCCAGCTTGCGCGGTCTGGTCTGATTTGTTGTTTTGTTTCGCGATTGTTGGTGAGGGAACGGACTCGGCACATGGGGATGTTGGAGATGGTAGAAGATCAACGTCAGATGTGAAGACAGGAACAAGGGGGCTCTTTTCCCTATCAGGAGTTGATGCTGCACTTCCGCTTCCTGATGACTTGGATTCATCGGCAGATTTTCTGACGCGACGCCGTCGTCTCGTCTTCACTTCCACGGTACCGTCACCCTTTTGTTCCGATACTTGCAGACTTTTCACCTTGCTTGATTGGTCAGTTGACGTCTTTTTCGCTGCATCTTGCGTCTCCACGCTCTTGCTAGAACGGCGACGTCCTCGACGTGGCCTTGCTTCAGATGCCTTTTTCTCCTCACTCACGTTACAACGTGTGACGTCAGTTACGGGAACTGTTTCTGTTGACCGATTTTCGAATCGAAGATCACCTAGTAAAAACAGGAAATGCGTAGTTCAAATAATCAAAGAAAACCGCGACAGTTTCGCAGCGAATTTGCTGAATCACTAATAATTTGGTGCAATTTTTATTGACAATATTGAAAACGTTTCATTTTCGAAAATAATGTTCAGGATTAATGCCAGACACGAACATGTGGAGAAAGTGTTTTTAATATTTGAAATTAATTCTGTAAGTTCATCTTTTTGAGAATTAATCCAGACGGGATCGAAAGTTTGGGAAATTTTGCAGTTTTGTAGCACAAATCAAGCAATCAACAAGAAATCGTGTTACAAAACAAAAAATTTAGATACAACAACAACAACTTTAAACATGAAAAAACAGCAAAAGCACGGATTTCGATTACTCATCCAAGAACATGACATACGTAAAAGTAGAAACCATATCTTACTTTAACCACCAACAACGCAGTTAGATCTTAGATGTGCCTTAACTGTGACATTTTATAAACAACGCTGTTTAAACTGAAACAATCTGCAGAGTTCCAGGAAAGTCAAAGTAGAACTCACCAAATTCGTCATTATAGAAAAAGGTTTCTTTTTCCAGCCTTGATAAAACCAAAATGATTTAAAAGGAAAGTGGGAATATACAGCAGGTTCAATAAAAACTAAAGCACGTTGATTTTTCAGAATTTTTTTATCTGTAATGACCATAGCCTATGCAGCAGCAGTACGCTTGACCTAAATGTCAAGTTCTCAACCATTTCAATATTGTATAATTTATTTCAGGGATGCTTCAAAATGCTTTAACTATTTACACGCACCGACTTGGCTGGCGTATTCTTACAAGATCTTAAAATGTTTCAGACCCAAACCTGATCAACACTGACATTCCGATGTTTCAATAACACGATTTCGAGTAGGACAAATCAGAGTAGGACAGTAAGTGGCATGAGGTAGATGTGTTTTAGCCGATCAACACGTCTGTAACTTATGATAACCTCAACCTGTTTACCTAGTCTATTAATTTGTAGTTCAAAGCATAGCAGTTTATAAGTTCAATATAATGACCAATGTTTCACTACGCAAACAATGCAGTGGCTTACTCAAGAAAATTGCAATATTAAAACTTGCTTCGTAACTTGACGATTCTCCAAATTCATCTCGTAGAAATCAATTATTTTGAGTACAGATAGTGTTCGACTTACGACCGCGTTCGGTTCCGACCATCCGGTCGTAAGTCGGAGTGGTCGTAAGTCGAATCTCATATAAACATGTATGTGTATATGAGGGCAAAAATTATCGATACGGCTGCCTAGCCTTGCCAGGGAAGCGGTCGTAAAGTCGAGCAGTCGTAAGTCGAGCAGGTCGTAAGTCGAACACTACCCGTATTTAAAATAAAACAAAACAACGCAAATTGGGTGAAAGTGAACGCGCACCACGTAACTACAACTAAGACAGACCAAAAATGGAGAAAAATAGATGTGCTGGTAAGTTGGATTATGTGTAGCTTGTCCAAAACACTGTATTAGGTCATACTAACAAACTCTTGCTATCAAATTACCAATAATTTAATCAAGTCCGATAACACCAGAGAAAAGTTATGATTTATACAAAAGAGATATCAAATTTCCGCCAGAATGTTACAAACTTATATACACTAAACAACAATAGCCTGGTAAGACGGCCCAAACCAACAACCCACGCGCTACAAAGTTTCGTGGCAGAAGAATACGATAGATAAGTTTATCTGCAAGCAAACAAGATCAGAAAGTTTTGGACATAACGAATCAATTGTTTACTCAGAAGTCAATAATTATAATAATCTAAAACCTATACGGTTTATACACCCTGAACGTGTAGCTGCCGCCATCAGCTATTCTTTTCGAACGAAGATATATTTTGTCAAAGAGCATGAAAAAATTAAGCTGTTCACCGTGTGCATAGATCTTAATTAACTGAATACTTGTCATGCAAAAATAACATTCAACCAAGCAACAACGCTAAGGCGAAGATTGAGTCAATGTCTCTACGATCGCAGGCAAAACAACGCTCCCACGCACCGTAATGCGCAGATCGTCCGACCAATATTCCTTGAAATCAAACTATCATAAGCTTCAAAACGTCAAAAGTGCATTTACAAGAGGCATGTGAACGCCTTTTCGCACAAACTCCTTGCCAAATACAGTAGCTTGCACATAAGGAAAAATGCTGAGTGCAGTAGTTCTAAATACCTGTTTAATTGATAATCGCCACCAAAGAAATTCATCGCAAAAAATCCAAAAAACACTTTAACGTTTTAGTAAAACAGTTAATAGTAGGGCATTTACTTACTATCACTAGGTGAAGTCAGAGTGACATCATCATTAGTACTTTTTGTTGCGTCATCAATTACATCAGTCACAGAAACCTTGAATAAAAAACAAAATTAAGCCAATATATGCTGCAAACTCAAACGATTAAGAAACAAAAACAATAAAATCATTAATATTCAGCAAAATCACTTGCGGTAGTGCGCACTGCGCAGGTCAGAAATCTTCATGAATGACTCGATTCACGGACGGAGCTGATCGCATTTGATGTATGCATTACAGGTGGGTACTGGTTTAAAAAACGCAGGCTTACTTCAAAGTTTCTGTCCATTACCGTTGAATACTCAGTTCCATTTGAAATAACCTCCGTTAGTGTTATTTTAACGGAGATATCACTTCAATTTTACTTCAACTCAGTAAATGCTAATCATTGTTTCAAGGCAACAACTATTGGCAACATGCATTTACTGATATCAAAGCATTAAACACCAAAGTTTCTTCCTAAAGCCTTTCAATTTGTCGTTCAATGTAACCCGAACATAATAATTAATACTATTCTTGACCATCACGAAAAAAAAATCTAATTACAAGGCAACAAACTGAAAATCAAACAGAGTATTTCAACGAAGAGAAATTAAACTTGCGCTCTAGGGTCAACACTCAACAGTCGTTCAAATTCACACAAATGCATTTGGCTACAATCATGAATTAAACCGGTATCGTAGAACTTTCAGCCCTCGGGTAGTACGCTGGAACCTGTCACTGTCCTACCCCATGTCTCATTTGACATTGATAGATAAGACCTATCTATTCGTACATATGACCTTTCGCAAACAAAATTACAAAACCTACCTGGGGTAGAACTTGACGAGATGCTGCTTCCACTTTGTTATGAATTTCCTTTTCCAATGCAAGACTATTAATGGTGTTAACTTTATCATCATCTAGTGGTGTGTGACGACTATTTACGCCGTTCACTAGAGGAGCTAGCGATTCAAACTGAGCTTGCTTGGGAGCGCATTGTACAGACGCTTGCTGTGCAACTATTGGTTCAAGTTCAACAATTTTGGGTCCAGAAGCAGACTTTAGTTCAGCTTTTTCCTTTAAGGGGGACACAGGAAGATCCTTAGCAACTGCGTCCTCAGTTTTTAGAGTCAGTGACTCTTCTGCATAGCCGTTAGTGGCAGCAGATGGAATTCTATCTTCTTGTTTTTCCGTAATCACTTTTGATTCTTTCTTGGGCTCAAGTTTGATACCTGCTTTGTCTTTTGGTGAAGTAAGGCCTCCATTAATGTTGTTGTTAGCATCCGGATGCTTCGGAGATTCTGTTTTAGGAGAAAAGGATTTAGTTGGAGAGGTAGGTGATGTCATCATGGCTGCAAATTTATTCATCCTACTCTTAACTCCTTCCGCGTTGCGAAATGCTCTCACATCCACTCCTTGACGAGTCCGTTTTCCGTCAACGGATTTATTTTCGATTCCATTCCTATTTTCAGTCGCTTGAATTCGCGAACGCACAGATCCACCGCTTTCGTTCCGGCGACTCCTCAATGAATATTTTCCTTCCATTTTGTTATCGTCTTCTATGAAACTCTCACCTGAGTCAGATGATAAAGACAAAGAGTCAGAAGGTTGAAAATCGTCCAATAATGATGTTTCGGGAAGGTCCTCCAGTGACGATACGGAAAACTTTTCGAGAGGATTGCTTACGTTAGAATCAACTTCAGTAACGTATTCAGCTGTTTCAACACTGTTAACAACAACAACTTGACCAGTTTGTTGTATGCCAACCTTGCTTTCAAGTTTTACACTTTCAATAAAGTCAACTCCGTCTGTTTCGATAAAAGAAGATGAAGTTACGGATACTTCTCGCAAGTTTTTGGGGCTAATTTGATCAGATAAAACTTCTTTTGTTGAAGTAGAATTTTTAATATCTTGCGTCCAAGATTTGTCTTGCTTGAATGTCGCTAATACTTGGTCAATTACGTTGGTAAGAAGGATAGTGATGTATGATGAAAGACTTTCTTCAAAACCTAACGGTTGTGTTGAAAGGTTTAAAGTTTCTTCAGTTGTATCTAAAAGTACAGCTGTTTGAAGTTGACTTTCGTTCTTTTTTACTTCAGAAATCTGCTTTTCGATTTCTTTAACAGGGCTCTCAGAGGTTTCGTCCAAGTTTTTATATTTAGGCAAGTTTTGTTCTAACGTAAGCTTAGCCGAACGTTGTTCTTCAGATGGAGAAGTCAATGGCAATTTCGGATTTGTTTCTTTTGGTTTGGAAACTTTTTCTTCAGCTACAGAATGTAACTGCACTGATACAGGTGAGATTGGGCTTTCAAAAGACTCAAATTTAGCTGTAGCAGGTTTGGGCTCTGCTCGACTATTGGAAAGCTCGAGATTTGCTTTCTCTGAGTCGATTTTTGAGCTTAATATTTTTGACAGAATTCCCCTTGATCGACGTTTGTTGCCACGAACAATGGGAATAAAAGGTTGGGCTTCTGGATATTTTTGTTGGTTTTCTTTACAACTTTCTGACCTCTGCAGAGAAGATGACGGCTTTGGTTTTTCTGCAGGAGTGTTTAGAGATTGAGAAAACGGTTGCTGACGCTGTGGCGTTGATGTGAATGGGGTTGGGGTTTGGTTGCCCAGAGGACTAACAGGGTTTAAGATAACTCTCTCCGGAGTGGGGACGAGAACGGGTGATTCTTCGTTAGTGGTTTGCTTGATGAAATCCTTGGGTCGATGCAGGCGGAACGATTCTGCACGAGTTTTAAAATGTTCCGGCGGTTTATAAGTTGGCCTGTAGGTTTTGAAAGATGCTGAAAACTCGCGTTTACCGAATCGCGAGTTGGTTGGATCTGGTCCAACTTTTTCACTTGGATCTGATTCGTTGAGATCTGAGTCTACCACAAGCTGAGGAGGTTGCTTCGGTGAAGTGAACTTGTTCAGAACAGGAGGTGCAGAAACGGGTTCTTTTCTTGGTGGGCGAACAGTAGGAGTGACAAAAGATACAGAACGAAAAGAGGATTTCTTGACCTGATTTGCTGCCCAAGGAGGAGAGGAGTTGGTGTTGGATGAGGTGCTAAGAGTGGAATTACCCTTATCTGGTAATTCTGATTTTTCGTCAAGTATAAGATGTACTTTTTCAGCAGTTTTCGATTCCTTTTCAACCAAATATTCACTTACAGTTTCTGAAACGAACAAAAAAGTAGTCAGTCGTGTGATCTACTTACAGGCATTAAAACAACAATAACACCAAGCAGCTTAGATTTGCTTTCTGAGGAGATTTACTTAAGATCAAACTTTGTAGTTTGCGAATTTATCCAAAAATAAAGGCGATTTTGTGTAAATAAGAGCAAATCGCGTTTTGCTTTTTCCGTAATATCTAAATTTGCCTGCACGTGGAGAATATGTTGCGATTAATAGCTATCGGCTGCACGCAAGCTTAATGAGCTTTGGATCAGACAGATTACAACTAAATATCGTGAAAAATTACGGCCATAGCAGTAGTACAGAAGCCTCAATAACAGAGCGTGCGAACTTAGCCATTAACATACAACCATCTAATGTTGATCACTTAACTGAAGATAAGAGACATTTTATTCAACAAATCTTCACATAAATGACTGGCAAAACGTCAAACTTCACTGATATCTATTTCATTAAACAAACACTATGTTATTGACTTTTTTCACACTTTGCGCAGCTAATTCGTCTATTTAGTGGAAAAATTCGTTATCGCAGTATTAACTACACGTATCTAATTACAAGGCTTGACAATATCTATATTCGTGAATTGGAATTAACGGATTTACTTTCTCTGGAAATATAATCCGTTATTTCAAGTCTTTTTTAAATGCAATATGTCATTTACCTCACGCATTATCCGTGCGAAAGTTTATAAGCAAATACATCATGCTTAAGATAGTGTCAAAACCAGCCTAGCTGAGCTCAACGCAATCCAAAAAGGGCAATAAGCTGACTTTTACAATGTAAAAAGATGATAGGTGTCTAGCTAAAAAGTCGTATTTTTATAAAGTAATGCCAAATCTGTATTTTTATAATGGACAAGCTGCTAACAAAATATAATCCAAATCGCACTGCGAAAAGCAATATTGCATATGAATTCAAAACCTAGGTGTTCTTCCTTACCGCTTTATAAAAAACGCTAGCAAATGCATAACTTCAAAAATATAAAAACATGCATGCTTAAACACTAATTTGTCTATCCTTCGCCACTTGACTTAATACAGTCAAATGCTATTTCAGCCTAAACCTGTTCTAAGCAACTATTTCCATTTTCAAACATTTACATTCTTAAGCATTGCTAAACTAACCTAAAGTAAAAACGCATAGCGTTCATGCAAGGTTGTTGCCACATTGTGGCAGTCATTACAGCACCAACTCGCTAGAGTCTAATTTCAAAAACGCGATAATTGCATGATCAGACGATGATTATTCAAAATAAATTCGTGATCAAATTTGTGAACGAAACGCACAAACACCCAGACACCGACAGGAAAAAAAGCTTTGCATGTTCAAACGTACCACTAAACCTCAAAAACAATAAGCTAATGTACAGAATGATTTCCACCCGGTCTTAATAATTAGCACAGTTGGAGACAGTGGTGTCTGCTGGGTCTAAGCGGAATAATTTTACGTCATCGTCTTTCCCAAAAACAGATATTTGGGTCGTCATCACTAAGAACTGACAAGAAAGATCACTGAAACGATGCTACGCGACTACCACCGTGAATAATATTTTTGATACATCCCATTCGAGCTGGTCGGATATTTAAACCAAACTCTTGCAGATTCAGAGTCAATGCTGTAACTACACTAAGTAGTACATCCACTAAGTCAATGCAATAGTGAAACACGTCCGTGCTTAACGCTATTAGATTTTCAATTCTCTTCGTCCATACCAATTATGCTTTGTTAAAGAGGCAAGAAAAATGTTGTTTCAGTGGACAATTCCTTTGCAACGTCGCCAAAATGCGACTGTAAGTTAATATGCCTTGTAAATAATGCAGTTCTAACAAGGTACGAGAAATTGCATAAAAAACAAGCTCTTTCAACGTGCAAGAATTTATGATGAAGTTCAGGGGCGCATGCTGAATCACTTAAGGAGGAAAGACGTGATTAAGTTTTTCACATTTAAACACGATTTTTCATTAGAATCTGAGATAAAACTTGTAAACGAGTATCAAAGCAAGCCTGGGAGGGGCATAGAAGTCCCACCTTTCGTACGCTACGGACCATACACAAAAACTGATGTGGTAACAGCAACTGCGCAAAAACTGTTAGTTCAGATTAAATAAAAATATGGGAGTGACAAATATTTGCAGCTATACTCTCCAAAAGAATAAACGCATGCCTCTAAATTACAAAAGCTCCAGTAATTTCGGCTATAATTATGTAACTTTTTATAAAATAAATTCAATCGGTCACGTTCGTTTTTCATAAAAAAACATTACAACTCAATTGTTTTGAGTCAAAATACTTTCAAGAAGCCTCAATCCAGTACAATCAATTCAAAGTAGCAATAAAATGTAAGCGCTAGCTGGACTAGTTCCGAAAGACGTGTTTATCCCACAACAAATACTATCATTTTTCACGCTTGCGGTCGAAAAATTGAATCTGTTTTTGAACGCACAACGATTACAGGTGATGAAGCGAAATATAAATGCTACACAGCGTGCACAAGCCATGTTTCAATATGACCGATCGACAAAAAAACTTTAAAGCAGCAACGTTTTCAACCACGATACGTATGGAAGTATGAGTCGCTACTTTTGATTCGAAGTTACCATCAGGGGAGTAGACATAGTAAGTTAAAGAAAAGAGGGAAAATGCGCAGCAGCGTTGTGCGACTTCCTTCTGAGTCGGTTGCGATTTACCAACAACTTCAAGACGTTACAACGAGATTTGAATACCCCATCCTCGCGCAAAGTAGAACAACTCAACATGACCGTTTCTGCATCTGTTAATCCTAGTATTCTACTTATTTACGTGTAATTTGTACACTGGACAATATGCAGGTGAGTCACGATAAGGTGCTACGCCGTTATCAACTTTGATCCTGGTATGAAGAAACGCAGTTTGCGCTGTGAGAAATTGCTGTCTGATACTAGCAAGCAGTGGTCTTCCTGATCTGGTTTTCGTTATGCGATACAGCAAAAATCAACTTTCATTAAATTCTAAATTTATTTTTATTGCATTACCACATTCAAATCATCGTGTGGGGCATAAAATCACGTGACTTAAAGCAGGTGGCCAACTGAAACGTCTCCAAATATTTACCCCTAATAGCATTTTAAATATGAAGTTAAACAGAGTACGTTTACTAACAATCAAAAAAATGAGTCCTTCAATATCAAACAAATTCATATTACAAAGAATAACTCCAAAACATACGAAACCCTTCAATTCCTCATCACAATAAATTCCATCAAGAAAGAATATTTCTTGATAATATTGTCTTTCTGAATAAGTTGGCAAATAATTTACAACACCTTAGACAAATATGAGCCCAGAGATCAAGCGTAGTGCGATATTAGCCCGCTGTGTACATTATTATCTTAATTAGTATGCTTCCTTCGCAAAGTTGTGAATTAGAACAATAATCTGGAAATTAATTGCGAAAAAACTTTCGTGCTATCTTTGTATTTGTTTCCCTGTAGACGACTAAAACGTAGACTTCGTAAAAAATTTTACTTCTGCCTCCCCAGTACGGTACGTACGGAATATTACGCAAAAACTTTCTTTTTGTAGGATATCTCACGTTCTGACAGCTCTCAGGCTAATTTCAATTAAACTTGTTCATAAAATAGCTCTGAACTTTGCACGCATATAAGAAAATACTAATGCTCTACTATTATACAAACTCGCAACGGTATAGCTTCCAATTTCGTCACAAAAAATCTGCAGTCTCAAAGTGCAGCCTTATCTGCAAATACTCAAACTGACAATTACAGAGCAACTGTTGGTTTGAACCCAAACAAAAAAAGTTCGGCATGAAAGAATAATTGATTGCATTAGCATTAGTAGTAGATGGAATCTCGAATGGAACAGTTTATTTTGCAATCAAAGCTATCTCAATCTTCTTTCACATTAACCACCACACCTTGAGAATTCGATAACAATGCCATAGCGCTTGATGAAATTTTAGCGCATGAATTTCAAGAAACGAAATTCGAGATTTCCTGTCACGGTTTCTCAGGTCAAGCAGCATTTAATACACGGGCTGCTTTGTATCTCTGCAAGCAATCAAGTTTTGCAAAAATCGCGAAGATGAAAGTGGAAAAAAGCTAGATAACGCCAAAAAGTTGTAGATAAAAAATTATCAAAGTGATTATCATAAGGCCACAGTCATTTCGAAGCCCAAACCAGCATACCAGATGCAAGATAAGCAGTAATTACACAAAAATTTATAAATGTAACTCTATATTATAAAGCCACTCATTAAATGAATTTAAAAAATAATGATCACTTCGAGTAGCGTCTTTTCTTAGCAAAATTCTTATTAAAATGACCCATAGTTTTCAACATACACGACAAAATACGAAATACTCATGAGTGCTCTATAATCATGTTTTGTAAGACGGAAGGTACCATTATGTATGTTTAAAAATAGTTATTAAAATCATCAGTTCATTCTCTGTCGATACTTCACCAATTTTAACTTTTAACAGAATCACATAATGATATATTAACAATGCAGGCCTGTGCATGCGCAAAACTGTAGACGCATTGCATGACCAGTGGGCGCTAATTTTATTTCAATCACTTAAATTTTTCAATAACCATTAAAATCTCCCGTTCCGATAACACACAGCAATATTAAACCAAGAATGTATTTCATTTCACCAATATTAATATCTTAACATGACAGATTTATTGGCATAGCCTTTGCTAAGAGAATCGAGAAATAACATCAACCCAGCGAATTACTGAACTAAGTGAACGAGCTTCAGCTCACTGCCTCCGGGTTAACCGAAAAACAGCAGTTATTATTAAACCAGCTGTTTAGAGCAGTGGTTCTTAAACTGGGTTCGACCGAACCCCAGGGGTTCGGTGAGGCTGTAGCAGGGGTTCGGCTAAGATCAGAATAAGTTTTTGCAAAAAGGCATACAGTTGGAGTAAATGACTATCTCTGCGTGGAATGATGCATCCCCCCACCGTACTCTTTCAACGCTGTTTTTGATGAATACAATTTTTCCATAATTTCAAACCTATTTGATAACAATCATCTTTACGCCTTAAGCACGCATAAATTGAAAATGTGCGAACAAAATGTATTATACTTGGTGAAGGACTTAGAGTTAGAGGCAAAAAAATTAAACAGAATTTGCCATAAAAATTGTTCAAAAAGCTCTAAAATGTCCATTACAGTGTCTAAATTTTTGAAAACTTTCCGGGGAAGCATACCCCCGGACCCCCCTAGAGCCATATTTTTGTTCCTCAATTTGCTTCAAATTAACTTTCCGGAAAAAAATACGCTTAAAAAATGTAAAAATTTTATGCCACCCTCCACCGCCTTAAGGATATTCTGAATACGCCCCTGACGTGAAACATTTTCAAAGAGCTTATGCCCTTTTCCGGTTTAGACGTCTAACGTCTTTGGACTCATTTAACATTCAACCTAATTCAAAACTGCATCCCCCCTCTAAAATTTTCTGGATCCGCTCCTGGCTATAATTAAGGGTTCAATGTACGCTTGCATGACACCTGTTGAGTTCGATACTTCCGACAAGTTTGAGAACCACTGGTTTAGAGGGACAACAAAAATGTAGCATTACATGATGGCAAACAAACATACACTTGTTTTGTAAGATCGTACATAACGTCGAAATTAAGCACCAAAATGTATCTAAATTTCATGGAAAACATTATCAACGAATACTAAAATAAAAATTACCGACGTAGCACAATCAAATCAAATCTTCATTATACTCGCGTTGCTACGCCAAAGCGTGTAACGAGTGGCGGGACCCATCTCCGCGGCTTAGCGCCTGGGCAACACAGCTCCGAAGAAACGTCGCAGCGGTGTCGACACTGCGTCCAATTTAACCGACCGCAGAACCGAACCCCAGACCCTCGCACTGATAGCAACGTCTTAACAACTGAGCTAAACGCATCACATCTGTAATTGACAATAGCATTTCTAACCAAAAATTAACCAGAAAATTGTACTTACCCTTTTTTAAGCTGAAGTCGGCTTCTTCAATTTCATTTTTCTTCAACTAAATCAATCATAAAAAAGCTACAATCAATATATGCAAAGCAAAAATAAACACTTAGATACCTTCAGAGGCTGTTCTACGTTGCTGCAATGTAATCAGCAAAATGAGGTTTATTTAGTTGCATTTTGACACAAACTAAACCCGATGAAACCATGCCCTTCAGGCTTATTTTCTCGACTGCCACAAAAGACATCGCGAGCGGTTTTGTTTGGAATTTTAATTCCATAACAGTGAGTTTAAAAAGGAGATAATTCGCATAAAATTCAATATACTTCCGGTAAGAAGATGAAGTCATAGAAACGCACTGAACTTAACTACAACAAATTTTGAAAATGGGGTAAAGCTATTATGCATTTTTGTCACGTACCGTAATTGCAAAAACACTTAAACTTGGCTTATTAGAGTATGAACTCATATGAAAAGTCTTGGAAAAAAATGCACGCTTAAAAAATTTAAATCATTGCATAAGTATTACCATACAATCAATCAATGGCTGTCAAAGTGCAACGACTTTCAGTAACCTAGCTCCAGACTTTTAAAAATGGCTCTCATGGCTACTTCGTGCAGCATATTATGAAATAAAACTAAGTGATGATATCGAAGACTGCAACGAAACAAAGTTAACTATGAGTCTGCATCGCTGTATATCATTATCATAGCCAAGGACGTTTTGTGAGTAAGTAGACAATACAGCGTATTCGACTGATATCAAAAAGCTAATTTGTCTTCAAAACTATCTTTAACTAGCACTTATTTTTTAAAACCAACTTTTATGGAAGAGCTTGAACTTCTAAGCGCACTTTGCCTCGCTCATATCCGAAATGCATGCATTATGAACAGAACTTCCACCACAAATCAATCACTGATAAATAGCTGGAACTTGCCAATTGACTGCAGCACATTTGCACACTCTTTTATGATCATACTTCATTTAAGTGCTTTTATGTTAAAATTTCGAACGCAAAATCTCGCAAAACGCTTAACCCTACCTTCCTTGAAGCGAAGCACAAAAAGTTAACATACCTGTAACCAATGCGGAGCATGATTGGTGGAAATTTTAAAAAGTTTAATTACAAATAAAATAGCCACGCAAAAATGAAACATATTTAAATACTACAGAAACGTTCGGTAGGCATACATTAACCATCATCGATCTAATTCAAAATAGAATTCTACCCGAAATAATCAACCTTATTTCGGTTAGAATACATTGACCATTCTATTTGAATAAAATTGACAACGGTTTGTGAATATTGACCGAAACGTCTCTGTATTATTTAAATATGTTTAATTTTTGCTTGGCTATTTTATTTATAAACTATGGCCAATTGCTCAACCAGCATAACAAGCTAAGCTAACAAGGACAGCTGTAGGTTCATTCTAGGAACTGATATTACGATATCACAAACCCATTTCGAGGAAAATAAGACGACTACCAAGTCAGAAACACATTACCTCAATATGCAACTCAAAATTTCACAGAAATATGACAAAACCGATCAGATAGCTGAAGCATCTTGATATTTTTCCCAGAAGCAAGGTTAAAAATCTTTATAAATGATTGAACAATTGTGATCACAGGACCAAAATGTATGAATGGAATAAATATGAATGGTATTCATATATTAGTTGGAGCCATTCGGTAAACTTAAAAAAGCCAAAAAGTATATCATATTTCGTACATCTTGTGGATTAGTTCTTGGCAATCTGCCCCAATGCCTGACATGATGTGGTTGTAGAGAGGATCTCTAGCATTGTCGTTAAAACTCAACTGGTCAACACTCATTATTATCAAAATTACCTGGATCGCTCTTTTTCTTATTCAGTTCATTAAGAAATGTATTTCGTTCTAAGTGGACATCATCAGTCTTATTCAAATGGAATGATAAATTCAAATAGATAAATGATATATTCTATTTGAATAAGACTGATGATGTCCACTCAGAACGAAATATATTTCTTAATAATGAAAAGAGCGATCCTGGTATTGTTGATAATAATGAATATTTCGTACTTTTCTGTGACACTTCTTTACAGCTTTGCTTATCTTGCTTTGCAACGCCTCAGTCGACCAAAAACTAAACAGGAGTTTTGCAAAATGATAGTTTCACATCAGCACCAATGTCAAGATTTCTACTGCAGAGTACTTAGTATAAGAACTTCAAGATCCAGAGTCAAGACTCAAGAGCGCTAATTGAAAGCGATTTAGATATATTTGCTGTAAACTCATATTTAACCTGTAACGTTTCAGCAATTTGCATTGCAACACAGCCAACATTTCAGCACCTAATAACTTACAAACAAGCTCATCGGTTCTATCCATGCCTCAACGACCTGAATCAAGAAATTATCATATTTGATCACTACCACATTCAATTAATTTTCTCTGGCTTTGATTTCCAAACTGAACTTTTTCTCAAACAAGGCATGCTCATTCGCTTTGAGATTGTTTACTTATCAGACAATTAGCTTAAGATGCAAAAGCTATCTTCAAACATTAGGAAACTAAAGATATTTATTAACTACAAGTCGAAATAACAGATGAGGCTGATTTCTTAAAAACCTAACCCATGTCTAAGCATAAATATGACATTTCCATTACTGGTGACGCCATAAACCACGCTTAATGACGTAATAGTTTTTTACTGAATTTATAACGGTTCAAAATTCCATTAACAAATGCCAGTGAAGTACCCCATGTTGTCACCGAATGGTCAATTGATCAATGACAAAGCTTACAGCATATTGAAATATTGTAAAACAAAAATTCAAGCCTTTTGATGCTGCTTTTGCATTGATACGAATATTTCAAGCGTTTAATACAAATGCTGTTGTTGAATAAGCGAAAAAGAACGTCAGAAGTTTTACGTACGAGTTACTCGTTTCTATAGTTATTCCCCTATCGGCATGACTTCGTGTATTTTTCGTGGGTAAAAGCGCAAGACTTTTTTGCATCCTAATCAAATTTTAACATCTTATCGTAATTCAAAAAAATAATCGTAAGGGCAAAATTTTCTGTAGGCCCCCAACAACGGCATTGTACGCAGGGCATTTATGCTACCGTACCGGTCGCTGCTCGCAATGCAGCATTCCTCAATTGCAGCGACGCGTGAACAGTTATTGATGTTGAATGAATCATTGGTGATGAAATAATGCTTCAATAGTGACAGCAAATTGGTGAAGTTTGTGGGAGGGCTACTACGGCTTTTCAAAGACGGACAAAGAACAAGCGCAAAGTATAGTAGAATTCCATTTTAGTTACGCTACGAAGTAGAGTTGAAAAGGTCAACGGTTTAATAAATATTTAAAAAATCTAGAACAAATTTGCTGTCACCAACTAATCTTGTCAGCTCATGACCCCGTACACTAATCTGCAGTTTAATACAATTAAGAATTGTTCTTCTAACTAACAAGATAAAACCTGCCAATTCTCGCACGTATTCTCAATAAGAGGCAAGAAGTTAAGTTGAAGTTTGTATAGCATGTTCTGATCCAATTTCTTTTGTCGCCATTCCGCCTGACTTACAATTGCCTCGCTGGATAAATTTCAAAACCCTAAATCTATCCTCCAAAACTCACAATACTTCGACCTCATCTAGCAAAACCGAATAGAAATCTGCGCCTAGTCCAACACACAAGTTCGTACCGCTCAATCAGTCCAATTAATCCAGATAATCGCAAACTTTGTTGCTAGACATAACTCCATACAGGTGCACCGGCGTTTGAACAAAGAAAATGTACGAAATTAACTTGCTACGCATATCTTCAAGCGTAACTACGTTGATTTACAAGATACGCTCAATTATTATTTATTACCAGCATATTACGACGCATCCATCACAAAAATGAAAAATAAACGGGCGTAAACGGATCAGATTTCGAGTTAGATTACAGAAAGGAATTCAGTTCGTTTTACAAACTTGACCCTCAGCAATTGCAGCCTTGAAATTTATGCAATATCGTACGTTAGACACACCGCATTGATGCTATCCAAGACAGCAAACTACTATTAAATCTCACAACGTCGAGTCTACCTGTCTACTTCCGTGCATTTTCTGACATTGATTGATAAACAAGCAGTAACTGCCAGCCTAATCCGAAAATTGGCATTGCAAAGCATAAGAAAGCGGTTAAGCACTAATCACAATTACTTGCTAATTCCGAAAACTGAAGCAAGAGCTAGAAGTGATACGACGAAAAACTAGTATTAACAACTTTGCTTTTGCAACGACAACTAAATAAAGCAAACCTTTTCTTACGACCCAATGCATGTAGTACGAAACATGGTGCATGTAATGTCATGTGGCCCATCTTTTAGTGCTAAATGTGACGAAACGTATTGAGTTACTAACGCAACGATGGTCTCAAGCTGGTGATACTGCTTTGGGGTTGAGGAGTAATTGGGTGGAAGGGAGAGGATCACTAATCTGATGGCTAACGTCCAAGTTTGCCTTCTATACCTTTTCCCTCATGCAGTAAAATGAAGCAGCTGATACACCAGTAATGGGGCAACAACTAATACCTCTCTGCAGGTTTACTATTTGCTAGGTAACTTGAACCCTGGGTGCCAAGCGGACGCTTTAACTGATTCTAGCGACGCAGTTTGAGAAAATGATTAACAGCGCAAAATTATTGAGTGCAACCATTTTCCTATCATTACAGCAATTACGTTCAAAAAATGCAAAACGTGATTATGAGCATCAACCCTGATACCGAACTGCCATTTACGGCTATCTTTGGACCAGCATAACAGTGCTCTTTGCAAATCAAAAACATTGTCGTGACATGCAGCTATGCTTCAATAAATCTGGGGAAAAGCCCAAACCATTAATACTCACATTCACTAGCAATAATTTGAAAAAGTTCACTGCATACTTAACGTTATGTATATAAAATCATAAACTTTATCATAGACCAAAATTTTACTCTGTTTCACAATAATTACCTTCAAAAATCCGTCTGTTGTTAGATTAAAAGAGCTAACAAACTGATTAGCACTTGACAACGGTAGATCACTTTTTTTTGCTGATACATACATAAAAAAAACTTCACAAAGAATGCATGTTATTGTTACGATATGTTATGTTTACCGTACTTAACATAATAAACAGCTACATACGCCTACTAAAAACTTATGAGGAAGAAAACCCGACATTAGTGATTCTTACTGTTGGTTTACCAAACTAGACAGAGCAAGCTAAATTCTATTACTGGTATAGCGCTTCGAAATAGAGCAAATATTAAAAAAACTACAAGCAAGTTTTGGTAACGGTTCGACGTATAGCAACAGCGTATGAACAACGTACATTGTCGTCCATATCTATCCACTTGGCACTAATCAAATACAAATTTGATCATAAAACTACTTGAAAGTATCGTATTTCAGCATAACCATGCATATGGAAAGTTGAAAGCGCAGTTTACGGCCACACAAATTGACCCAATTTTAACCTTTAAGGAAAAATAAAATTTCTTAAGTATCATCAATCATTCACAAGAATTCACATGACACATCAAAAGTAACGTAAAATATTAAAAAATCTGATTAAGATAAAAGCGCTCAGAGCAAAAAATTAATTAACAGCTCCTTGGCTGATTGTTTCATGCCATAAGCTAGGGGTGTCCAACCCGTGGCCCGCGGAAAGGTTTTGAGTGGCCCGCGGGACTTTTCCGAAATTACCAATATTATCAACTTAATTGCTACGTAATTTATGGTGAGCTTACATTCCGAGAAATTGTCAGTTAATGTTAGCTTTCTTGTAAGTTAATTTTATTGCATCACAATGGAAATTGTTTCGCATCACATTTTCGATATTGCTACGTTCACATCCTTTCCACACAATCGTGTTCATGCTTCAAAAGTATAGTCAGTAATCAACAAGGTTGGACCGGCCGTTAGCTCAACTGCTTAGCGCACGCGCTATCGGTGCGGGAGCTCCAGGGTTCATATCCTGGCTCGGTCAAATCGGCACAGTGTTACCAACCGCTCGCCACCGCTGCGACGTTTCTTCGGAGCTGTGTAGCTCAGGCGCTGAGCCGCGGAGATGGGTCCGGCGATTCGCTACACGCTTCGGCGTAATACCACGAGTATAATGAAGAATTGATTTTGATTTGGTCGCGATCCGAATTTACAGGCGCACGCAGGGCCAGCACGGTGCCATTTCCCCCCCTTTGGCTCCGTAATAAGGTGCTAAAACCTAACTTTCAGTCTATAATTTTTCAAACTGATAATGGTTGCAGCCTCTTTTCACTCATTTTGGCCATGCTTCTGCTTTTAGACATACCGTAAGCTGCGAAATTATTTTTGTATTGTCGCGAGTAACTGCACTCACTGCATGCCCTTTTTCGTTAAAAAAGTGTGCTAAAATGAGTGTTTTTTTATGTGAAAACCGACCCCCTTTGCCTGCTTCGTCCCCAGATCCTCGGTTGTGCCCCCTCCTTTGCCGAATCCTGGGTGCGCCTCTGTCTGAGACGTGAAAATCTCGAATTTTTTGGTCGGAAACCCATTTAGTCGAGAAAATCGTTCGATCTTGCCGAATATTGCCAAGCTTGTTAGAAAAAAACAGTGCCAAACTTGACATTGAAATGTCGACGCGTAGCAAAAACTTTGCTGAATTTACTGTAGGTACGTTTATTGTTCTTATAACTATAAAAATACACATTTCTAAGATTAGAGTTTTAGCTGCGTCTTAGCAGTAAACACTCCGGTGGCCCGCGCAATCATTCGTAAATTGCATGTGACCCTTTGGCCAAAAAGGTTGGACACCTCTGCCATAAGCGGTGGTCAAAAAGTAATTGCAAATGAGTCTCCATAAAATGCTTGATGCACCAACAAAAAAATTGCAACTTCCAAGAAAATTTCGTTTTAAAGTCATTTGTCATCGATAATTTAGGAAAAATATATTCTAACTGAACAGTGAACAACTGATTATTTTCCAAGCAACATAACTACTAAGTTATTTACCATTCCTACATCTTTGCAAATCACAAAAAAAATTCATAAGTTCTAAAATATACGCAAGCCGAAGACTTGAGGGTCAACGTTAGAACTTAGAGGTGCTCTTGCTCTACGTTTTTGTTAATTCAAATCTGTAAGTGCAGGTCCCAGTCCCGATTGAATTTTTTTTCTTTTTTTTCAATTCAGACCCGGACACTACTAGATCAACTTGTTTCTCTAAAAACTTTTTAATCGGGAAATTTAATCGTCTTCACACGCGGCCACGTTAAACTACTTACTAATTTTTTCACTTCCAAATGTAACAGCTACTTACCACTGGGTGGTGTTGTTGGTTGAGATCAACTGTGACGTCAGGGCTGACGCCATCGTTGTTGGAGTGAAAACTTGGTCCTTTTGATGCTTGTGCGACATCTTGCGGATGAGGTAATATTTGAGCCATTTTTGAATGATCTTTAGATGCAATTTGCTGAGCTAACGGAGTCGACTCGACAAGCGGAGCTGGATGCAGAGATTTGGCTTCGATAAATACGGAGTTCACGGAAACCTGATTGGAAGAATGGTCATAACACGTTGATTCAAGTACAACAGCTGGTTCAGGCTGGTGAGGTTCGTGTGAGGCTAGTTTCTTCGCTGAGCTTTCACCGCTTGATGAATGCTTCTGTTTTGGAGTAAAAAGTCGGTCTATTGCTCGTCTTATTACTTGGACTGAGCGTCTACGCTGAGGATGATGTTCACTGTTCTTTTTCTTAGGGCTAAGAGGTTCAGGTGAGGGTGATTGGATTTGAGTAGGTGGGGAGTTGTCTGAAATTATTTCTCCACCTGCCGGAGTAGAATTGAGATGTTGGTTATCCGTTAAATCTTCGGTTACTCCTGGATTTAAGGGTGATATCCGATTGTAATTATCACAATCAGGATCAGCGACAAGTTTAGAAGATTGTTCGCACGCTGGCTGCTTGCTGGTGCGTTTCCGAAATCGCTTCGAAAATCTTCGTTTTCCGAGTGAAAATCCTTTGTCTTCCGCAGCAGCAACTGGAGATTTAACTTCCGGCTCTTTGTAGGAGTGCTTGGTTCCTCGGAGCTTGAGATGAGGAAGATGAGGAAATGGAGAACGGGATCGAGTCTCTTTCTTGGCAGGGTCAGAATCAGGCAAAGCTGAAAAAAATTAACGGTGCAGGTAAAATACTATAGGATATTATTTAGCATTTCAGTACAGTAATACAAAAAATAAAAAACGAGTAAACACATAAAATTATCGGCGAAAGCGACGGTGAGGCGGAAAGTTTGTTTATGTTCCCGTCAGCTAACTGACAATGCCCTCAAAAGTCAAAGTTAAAAAGCAATTTTGACCAGCAAAGCTGATCTCTTTTCCATATCAGAAAAGCAGTCAATCTTCTACTATGTTGTAGACAATTTCCATGTATGTCGGAGTGAACCTTTGCATTGAGGGGTAAGTAGTTGACACATATTACGGTTGGTATGCGCATTTTACATTACAATTGACGTCGTCAAAAAAACACTACGCTCTGATCTTATCTTTTATAAAACACAGAGACATTTTGACAACGCTGTATATCTGCCATCATCAGCACTTACACGATCACAAATTATTACCGCTAAATTCATACTCGATAGCAAGATGATTTACTTAAACAACTTGATCCATTGTACAGAGTGAAAAGAAGCTACGTTTAATGACATGAAGCCACAACTGCAAATAAATTACCCTTTAATATATGCATTACAATAGAAAAGAATGTACAAATAAATTTAGTACTCTAATAAATATTTAAAGGTAAGTAAGTACGTTACATATTACTCTCAATTACCGAATATAAATATTTAATAATGATCTTACTTTTGCCACTTTCATGTCTCGACATTTTTTCAACAAGATACGACACTAATTTAATAATAAATACTTAATTTGACGAGTATGTTTCAGCAGTATAACAAATTAACAAATCTAAAAGTTCTCTTTCTTGTACTGAAAACAAAGTTCATATACTTTTCCAATGACAGACGGATTCAAATAGATAGAAGTTGGCCGACGCCTCAGCCTTCATACCGACCATGAACGCTTAAATTTCACGATTGAATAATTACTAAAAGATAAATCCTTTTCTGGCCATAAAATAACAAGCTAGCTTTGCGTGTATTGTAGATTCATCTTGAACAACTGAAAAAACAGACTCTGAAAATAATTCAAAACATATTCGAAGCTAAAAACCATCTGAATCTGAAATATTCCAATTAGTAATAGAAGTACTATTTTTGGCTAACTTTCGTATTAACCTATTCAGAATACCAACTTAATTGAGAAATGTAAAGCAGCAATTTAGTTGTGATTCTTCAAAAGCACTTCTTTTAGTTTACTTAGTTTTTCAAATCAAAATTCATAAAGACAAGAGATAACAACCTTTGTCGAAGTTAAAACAGGATTCAAGAGCTAGTAGTTAAGAAAGCAAACACTGCCAAGAGTATATATCTATTTGAACAAACATTAGCTCTAACTTTTACACACTTAACAGGCCTTAAAAGACAACTTTTTACTGTCTTCATTTATCACGGCTAAAACTAGAGCAATTTTGACCTCTGCTGCTTCTTAGCAAAACTCTAGCCTGCTAGTCTACCACTTTGATCTGATATGTTTTTGTCAACATTTCTACATGATATTTTAACCTTATCTGACCCAAAACAAGCCCGATATCAGTGCAGGTTTTCGCATTAACAATAAGCAATTAGGAAACATATAAATTGGACAACGTAACGTGACTCTTGCCTTAACAAATGAAGTGAAATACACAACTAGGGTTAGGTTTCGCTCGCTTTCAAGTAGCACAATGCCGCGAAGTAACAATATCAAGTGGTTCTATCGAAACCTATAAAATTTAACGCCATCTCCCAGCACGCTTGGAATACATCGCAATTGATTTTCGAGCAAACCATGGTCTCAACGATAGAAATGAAAAGCAAAACGAGGCGCCCAGACATGGCACACGTTTGCGACTCTCTGAAGCCTTAATTTTTAAAATTTCGAATCAGTTTAACCGTACAAAACTGAATTTTGAATGGATAGACAATGCAAACTCTTTAGTTTCAATTTAATCATCACGATGTAATTACAGGTATGATTTAACTGAAAAAAGCGAGGGCTTGAAATAACTGAATGTTGACACAAATTTAAACAGATTTAACTCTGTACGCGTTCAAACGACTATTTTCTGTAAATTTTATAATCTCACAGAGAAAATTTCATATTTCTATCGAACCAGCTGCTACCGTGGTGATATAGCTAATGGAAACAACCTAAGGTCCTAACTAAACTGTAAAATTATTTTCCAAACCCGTGACACGCAACATCACAAATCACTTACGATCAGTCTTAAAAATGGTGACTAGCAAAACTAAAATTTCTAACAAGTGCAAATGTTTCAAAGCCTATTTGAACATAAACCATTTCATTATTTATATTATAATGACATCATTCGAATAGCACGTTGTGACGACATGACACGTGAAAGCGAAAACAATGAGTAACGTTATTTTGAAACGATAGCGTGCGCTGAAAAATTTTTACATAATATAACAAAAATCATAGCTTTGGCAATGCAACTTTGGAACTGGAGAATCCATACATGAAAATCGGAAGCTTATATGCAGTAGATTTTATTGCGCATAAACAGATGTAAGAAAAATTCAAAGTACTGCCCATTATATTCACTTCACAAAATCAAAAGTAGATGGCAAAAAAACTGATACGATTTTTTTTTAGTTTCTACTTCAAATTCTCAATCACTAAAGGTACCGCAAAATAATTACACATATTTTTGAGAATGCCGCAAAACGATGCGGTATAACTGCCTTAATCTACCAAGCCAATATATTCGGCATGATTAGCCAAGTATAGCTAATGAATTTAAGACGCAATCGCCAAAAATTCTCAACTTATTACACAGCCAAGTAGCTTCAAAGAATAGAATATGGCATGTCTTATGCTAGCTAATATATTCCTTATCACGCAGTTAAACAGAAACCACAGAATATGATATCTGTACGGATCAACAAAAAAGGTTGGCATTCAATATCTTTAAGCAAACCGCAAAAATCAAATAAAAACTGAGCCATTTCTCCGAAAATTTTTCAGCAAAAAGCTGCATATTTTGGTTTTTTGTTTAGAATGAAAAAGGCATGCCGGTCAAGATAATAACAAGAACGTACATAAACAAAACCAGCTTCAAGATTATCTTTGTGGCAAGCTAAGCCCAAAACTACGTAAACCACAGATCATTTAAAACATTTCCTTCTACTAACAATGGATTACAGAACTAGAAATTTTAAACATCAAAAACCAAATTCAATTCAAAGCCACTGATATGGTTCAATAATTCCAAGACAACCAAAGAAAAATATGAAGTAACATGCAGTTGTACGATGATATAAATAGCCAAACTTTAAAGTTTTTGTTTTCCGATCGCTTGAAAGTTTATTTCCAATGCGTTACTTGCAAATGCGATTCAACCCAAAAATAAATTCAAGCCAATATATCATCACGCCGAGGGGTTTTCAACCGGGGGACATTAGCCCCCAGCGGGGCGAGGCACATTAAACAATTTTATCGCTGAACAGGGGGCCATTGATGTAGAGAGTAGGGATGCGCCGAGTCGAGTCCAAGCACTCGGCCGAGTATTAAGGCATTACTCGGACTCGGCCGAGTATTAATTGATACTCGGCCGAGTATTAAAGCATCATCATTTTGACCTTTTTTTGCTCTGTGGTCGAAATCAGGACTTCTACGGACGTGATGACCTTTTTTCTTTGCTCTTCACCAGATTTTGAGTTCATATTTTGACGTCGTAGATACTCGGACTCGGCCGAGTAATGTCGTGAATACTCATTACTCGGCGAATCTGAGCAATTTTCCTTGAGGCACATCCCTAAGTTGAGAATCTCTAGAAGGTGTTCACAAACCATGAAAGATTGAGAATCACTGATCTAGGCCATGGTAAGCTTACAATATCCAAGTAGTTTGCGATTTGCCAGTGCGTCTGCACATTCATTACAAAGGCAACCCAATTCTTACAGAAAAACGCTTTTTTGAAAAAACAAAAGCTAGCCAATGTCCGTATGTTGCAAAGTTCAAGATAAGTTCTAGTAGCATTGTCCATTGATCGATGACTACCGCATAGAAAGCCATCAAGATTTGAAAAAATGTTCATGATCACAACAATCGCTTTCAAGGATGCTACATTACTCCCAGCCTCCAGCCTACACAACGGTTTTTATTTTGACATTTCAGTGTCAAAGCTCAACATTTCCGGCAACAGATTTACGGATCAATTCATTATTATTTAGATTTTATCAATAAATTCACGCTTTTGCAGCATGATATAAGCAAAAGTGATCCTATTTGAGATGTTAAACATACACCACCCTTAAGCATACAAGTAATCCGACTATTTAGTAAATAAATGGAGAAAGAATTATGAAAACCTAACCATTTAGTCATGAGTATAAAACGAAATAATGAATCTAAAAGGTAATATTTAACAAACTTACAGTCTTTCATCGGTTTAAACACGAATTGGCATAATTTTGCAGGTATCTTTCAGAGTTAAAAGTAATTGTCAATTACAAAGCTCAAGAACAAAGTTTTTCTCATAAAGTATAAACTTGATCACATGGCATCAGGATTAATTACAAAAATTAATATTAGATACAGCATAGAATGCGCAACTGTGAATTAAAATACTACACGCCTGAATATACGAGCTAGCAAAGTTGAGAACTTGGCTTTCTTTCTTTTGCTTTATCATGCATTTTTGCCATGCAGCGATACAAAAATTGCGTGAAATTATAAAAAAGCAGGCTGTGCTATATATATTTAGGTACAGGGTAGGAAAAAATCGATTGTAATCGATACTCGATTGCGATATTCTTTACTTTTTGCTCATCGAATGCACTGGAGCCTTTACTTTTTTGAATGAGTATCGAATATGGCCTTGTCTTTATTTTATTTTTTTTTTTTTCGGCGCATTTCGATATTCCATATTCGATTCTTTTTGTCCAGGTTACTTTATGTCACTTTAGTAAATTTAAAATAATCGTCCATATGTCATTACCATGTTTTTGCTGAAAAATTTTTTTGTGCCAAAAAAAAAACAAAAAAAAAAAGATTTTTAATAGCAAAGTTGCTTCGCATATGCTATGTCCAGGGCCGGATTTACGTATAGGCTAGGCAGGCTGAAGCCTAGGGCCTCAGAAAAATGAAGGGCCTCCAAAAAAATGAGGGGCCTCATCACGAACAACAAAGACCTTTTTCATTTTGTTGTATATTTATCCTCCTATCACGAGAAAGCGACCAATGCGCTATACGAGCTCGCTTAGGAGTTGCCAGCCATTTGTCTACCACACCAAGGTGGGGGAATCCCGCTAAGTGCTTTTCCCAACGGCACAAGTAAACTTGTCGGCTTGTTCTCCTCACTGTCCCTTTAATGCTGAACGTCAAGCAGGGAAGCTATGAATACCATTTTTAAAGTCGTTGGTTTGACCCGACTCGGAATCAAACCCCAAGTCTACAGCTCCCGAGGCTTACGCTCCACCACTCGGCCATCTGAGCTCCTACCACTAGGCCATCTGAGTTTTTTTTTGCTCTTCACCGATATTTTTAGTAAAAATAGAACATCTGAGGACGTGAAGACCTTTTTTTGCTCTTCCAATCAGTGTGATCAAATATAGCCTAGGGCCTCTCATTGTCTAAATCCGGCCCTGGCTATGTCCGTCGTTTGTCTGTAAGTTACCGCATGAATGTGAGGACATCACAAAAAATGCTTGGCGTACACCGCTAAATTCTCAGAGTAATATCGAATATCGATTACATATTCTTTATTCTTTACTTTTTTAAACTACCATCGAAATCGATTATTTCTTTACTTTTTTGAGTATCGATTCCCAACCCTGCTTAGGTAGTTAACGTACACTCGCATTACATGTAACTTACATGGCTGGTTTGAATCTTCGGGAAAGTCAACCGCCTTCGAAAGCTCGGAAATTAAAACTGTGCCTTGATTAAGGTGTGCTTCGCCTTTTCTTTCGTTAAGCAAAGTGTTCAGAGCATCTGTTCGTGGCTTCTTATCTTCAACACCTGGCTCTGCACTGGCCCGTGCAGATATGACGTCACAATCAACAGTAGCAACGTCCGATGGTAAACTTTTGGTGGTGGCGCTTTCGAACTGTAAACCAATCAAAATGTCCAGATTAATTTAATTTTTCTGTTTAAACATCTGTAAAGAAAAACAGTGGTAAAACATTTGCAGTTTATCAGTAGCTATCGAAAAAACGAAACCGGAATGGTTTTAAAATAGTTGATTCTTTGCTTTGTACCGCTGCACGTGCTCTTTACGATCAACTTAACGTCAAAGATATTTGATCGAGCCAATAAACCAAACTCAACCGCAAACAATTCGAATGTTTACGACTCTAATTTAACCTTCGCTTTTATGAGGTAGAAGTTCTTGGCATCGTTACAGGAATTTTTCTAACAATCTCAGAGGTACATATCTTCTGGGCTACCATCATAAACACTTGCAGCTAATCCTGCAAATTTATAGGCTTTAAGTGACGCATTTTTAAAGAGGAAGTGCGTAAATTGCAAATGTTTTCAAGGATGCTGACTTGCTTAAAAACAAATGCTAAAACACAGGTGTCCTGAAATATGAATTTTGTTTAGCATTAAAACCACAAACCCGTGAATAAGCGATGAAATTCAACAAATGACGTTATTGAACATAGCATGTCCGGCGTGGCGACTTTAGCTGACATTTGACGAGCTTTTAAAGCTAATATATCCGGTTTGCATCGCTAAATAACAGTCTTTTCTCGCATATCGCTGAGAATTTTTAGACTTTTTTCTTCGAGTAATTATACCAACAACAATTAAGAAAAAACAAATTCAATAATTGCTGTGGCGTACAAAAAAATTTAAACATTGCATCACACTCGATAGCTTAGCAGGTCTCCTCCTTTCACGGTCCATGACCTTCTCGTCATTGCTTTCAAAAGTCTTGATCTTTCTCGCTCAAGAATTATTTAAATCTCAATTTGTAGGATAGGAATTTTGCAGTAAATCACAAAAAAATATGAAATCTAGGCCTTGGGCTGAAAATGCGAGATGCACAGCTGATCTGTCAGTGCGTTTCTTGCCGGTTGTCTTCTTTTTATGACAACAAGGTGTTTAATGTCTTCTATCTTTAAAGTCGAACAACGTTGCCTTGGATACACTTAGCTAGGACATATTGCGGCTCATTGCTTGCAGAATCAATTTGCATCCTGTAATCACATGACAATACTGCCAAAGTTTTCCTAAATTATCTTATGGGTAAAACACTCAATGTAAACATAACTAAATTCCCAATGCAATCAAACGTCACGGCTATAGAAAAGTAAGAAAGTTTTGCTAAACACTTGCGTGCATCTGGACAGTCGACAACCGTTTTCTTTCAAACCTGTGCAAAACTATGACCTACAAGCACATCTGCTCTTTACTTCTTGTATTTATCTATTCTTTACTTTTTGTATTACTGAAGAACTGCTTAAAACTCATAGCAATAAATTTGATGGTTAACTAATGCTATTAAACTGTTGACGACGCAATTATATCTCATGAAGTAAGTCGTCACCACCAAAGTTAGGAATGTCGAAAAAATTCAGAAAATTTCGCATTTCGAAACGAAGTTTTGAAATTATCAAGCACAACCTATATTTCGCAGATTCGGTATCAATTAAATTTATTTAACGCCCCAAAAAAAATTAATCTAATGATGACAGGTGATTGTTAGCACAGTAACTACTGACACGATTCTTAGGTGTATGATACAGGAAACACATAATATAGGTGGGTCAAACAAAGATCAAAAGTGCTAAGTTGTCATTAAATTTCGTTCTGATCTATGATTAGGTTAGAGTGTGACTATTACTAACTACATGTTCGAAAAATCGTGTCAGAAAGAAGTAGTAATGAAAGTGAACTCTTTTACCCTTGCGGTAACGAAAATAATAAACACGTGACTAGTATTTAAAAAGATTTGAAACGATTCAAGCACGTTTTGTAAAAGTCTAAAAAACTATAACATTAAATCAAGGATTCAAATCAGACGTTTTAGTGTTGAACATAAACTAGTAAACTTTTTATATTGGGGTATAATTCTTCGGTTTTCCCAAGCGCAAGTTTAACTAGAGCTCAGCAAAAGACTGTAAAACTTTCGTCCAAAAAGGTAATAACTTTCCATGAGAAACTTTTAATTGCAGTACTCTATTCACAATAGCTACTTCACAAAACTTATAGCATTTAAGTTTTGCCTTTACACTGCTCATTCTTGAACAACAATACATTCATTGTGCGAGAAAAATTTTAAAATGCCCAAACTGCAACATCAGTTTGAGTGCAAAGGACTTGTTCACCCTAATCGCTGCATAACCAATACAGCACTTGAAAACCACACTAACTGGTACTTAATAATTAATTCCTACCGAAGCTCTCTTGCTCAACATAAACTGTACTGTCTGTAGAAATGTTGTTACTGCGGAGAGTCTAATGGCTGTCTATGATAACTGAAACCGCAAAAATGCCGTGAAATTTAAGTTCGATCTGAACAAAAAAATGCCAAAAAAATGCCGAACTTGAACGCAGATCAACCTACGCAACATTTCGCAAAAAAGCGTGTGATTCAAACCACATTCTGACGCGTAAATCCAAGCCAATCGACTGTTTCAGCATGGTAATGCTTTTATTGGGTCTTTTCAAGAAAGCAAACACTAAATCAAGTTGAAAAAACTCGACTTTGCTAGAACATTATTGGAGTTACTGGGTAACAAGCAACAAATAAGAGTGTGTTCTTACGCTCATGTTTTCCCAGGCGTAAACCTGTCGATCATTTAAACATCAAGATTTACAAGAATGACAGCTCTTCTCTCTATCACCGCATGAAGATTGAGTGATGGTAATTAATGACTAAGTAACGTAAACCATTAATATTAATACAGGACTATACAGTTTACTTAAAAATATAAAAGGAAAAACCGCACTTTATTAACCTACACATTCTTGTTCTAGCGGCTGCTTATACTCACAATTTTCAAACAACAACTGCGTTTTTTCGCGTACCAGTAGTTCAAAAATTAAAAACTTCATATATAATTTCAGAACTTTGTCAATGTATGAATTCCAAAAAGCTTTAATTGCTGGATTCCTGTCAAAATATTGAAGAATAGGCATTGAGTAATAGAGCATATGTTTTACTAGATGTATATTTGGCTCCAGAAGTTTCAGTCGTGGGCTGGTTGCTTACACAAAGCCGATAGTGTGCTAAAACAGTGGTTCTTAACCTTTTTAAGGTTGCGAACCGGCAAAGTTTCCAAATAAATTTTGTGGACCGGTGGACCTTGAAAACCAACCAAAAAGGTCATGTAAAACCAAGAGCTAAAATCAATAACTTGATTTTCCTTAACGGGGTGTTTGAAAGAAAAGGAAACACTTGGCGGTTTGTTTCCGTTTCATAATCAAATTCCGGAAACCATACTGCTGAATTTCAGTTAAATATGTTCTTAAATTTCATAATATGACAACAACTCGTGGTAAATGAGTGGTTATGCTCCAGGTTCATTTTACCTCCAACGTTTTTTTTTTGACAAGGCAAAACTCAATGAATCGGCAGTGTATACAATCATGAACTTGCCTGTTGTCTTGACGAAAAAAGTATTGAGCGCGCGTAGCCAAGTGGGTTATAACTCGGGCAACCAATTTTTGACCTAAAAATTTTGAAATTTTGACTTTAAATTTTACAAATTTTGACTTTATTTTGACCAATATGTAAGTTCATGCGCTTGCCGCTGAACAAAATGCAAAAATTTTATTAGAAATCAAGCTGTTAGTAAAAAAGTCTTCTAGTTTCCAGTAAAACAACACAAAAACGAAAAGACATGAAAGACTCAAGCAAGCAAAATACACGTAAGAAACAGTTAAAGTTGCTAGAAGAAGAACATGAGACGAGCAGCCTATGCAGTACCTTTCTCTATCCTGAAAACAGTGGTGGTAAATCAACCAATCCAAACGGCAAAATCTAGTAGTTACACTCAAACAATACTTAATGTCGAGAAGAGAATGCGCCACTTTTTTTTTTTGACCTATTGCTGAATTTTGACTTTTTCTTGACTAATAACTCTGAAACCTCTCATCGCATCAACCTGAAATTTAGTTTGTACACGTTTCATAACTTCTAAACAAGGCAAAAAAAATTTGACTCTATTGACTTTTGGTTGCCCTAGTTACAACAAAAAGCATAATTTTAGATTGTGGTACAATGTTGAAATTTATTTGGCGGACCGGCAGACAATTAGACCGGACCGGCGGTTGAAAAACATTGTACTAGAACAAAAGGAAACAGGATAAAAAATTTTCTGTGTGCAATATGCACTGGATAGGTCTTGGCATAAAACTATTTTTGCAACATTTCAACTGTTCAATACCCCGATGCTACATTATCATAGCCAATCTGTAAGTTCTTCCTCTAACCTGAACTCTTCAAACTTTTGCTAGCCGAGGGAGTATATTCAGCGCCTGAAACATCGACGTACTGAAAATTGATTTTATGTCGATCAATAAAATCGGAAGTTAGCGCACATTTGACTGATTAGTGGGCAGTACATTAAATTCAGCTTCATTTAAGGTACCATACACAAAAAGCGCACCAAAAAAGCTTGTGTAAGTGTTACACCAAGGCAGGTTTGTGTGATAACTCGGTCACCGATTAACTTACAAAAAGATTAAAACTCAAAGTTAACACCAGCAACTGCTGCATGTATAAAGTCTCCATATTAAAAACCGTGTTATAAACGGAAAAATCGTTTATTGACTGCATTTAATCACAAATTTCAAAAGTTTTATCAGCTATTATCAAGAGAAATATTAACTGTTTACTGACATGTTACTGACCAAACCATCAAGATAAAATCAAAAAGCTACCATAACAGAACGTTTTGATAAACTATCCATAAAGCATATTCTGCTGTTTGTTATAATTGTCTACAAATAAACATAAGTTGTAGGCTGCCTATAGCAAATGTACTGCTTTATCGTAATCAAAATATTTGAGCGAGATTAAAATAGATGATTTGTCGGAAACAAACTGCGACCTGAAGGACAAAGCATTCTATTGCACGCGAAATACCACGAATGCAGTCAGGTGCAAACCTAGCCATGATGTAAGCAGCTTTAACATAGGAACTTACGCGTGCAAGCAAATGTCATGCGGTTTTATACAGATTTCGGGTCAAGGCCATGTTTGGAGCAAATTGGTGTATCAAATAACGCAGAGATGTCATTTTATTCTCGAAGCTTCAATAAACAACTCTTGAGCCAGCGATCATGATAAGACAGCGTTGAAAAGTTTTCTTTCACTCTGGAACATCTGAACCATACCAAATGATACAATAATGCCAAAACTTATAACAATTATTTCCTACATTTTTAAATGCTGCTAGAAGATCTGCATTCAAAAATTACGTGCGTACCAAACTGACCATTCATCAAGCCTCATTGTATTCAAATGAAATAACCTAAAGGTGCGCTTACCGATAGGTAGCAGGCGACAACGCGACACACGACAAGTTTTTGTTGCACTTTGTTTTGCTTTACTGTTCAGCGATCATGCAAAAACCTTCTTCATTTATTTACATTATAATTTTTGGCGCGTTGTCGCATGTAGCTTATTGGCAAATGCACCTTAAGCCTTATTTTCCAATTCAAACTTGCTTGTTCCTCGCTGCTAACAAATGAATTGGCAATAAGCGATGAAATACACACTACATATACGGCAGCAGAAGGAGTGGCTACCCGGTGATCAACTCATGAAGCCAACCTTGAAGTACAGAAAATGACTACTTAGACTGCACAACGCAACTTATTTTTATTCGAATCACTTGACGCTAAACGCTGATTAACATAGTCGTTACGTTTTTATTCTCAAACGCGAATAAACTAGATTATTTTCAAATCAAAAAATTGAATCTAACCAACTAAGACCCCTGGCTTTTAGGCATGTTAGACGCTCATTACTTGAACTTTTTTATGTTGATTCATAAAGGTGCGTTCACCGATACACGACACGCGGCAACGCGTCACGCGACAGCGCGAATACAATTATAATGTAAGTAAATGCAGAAGGATTTCGCAGGTTTTCGCGTGATTGGTGAACAGTAAAATAAAACAAGCAAGGTGCGAAAAATTTTTTAATCGCGTGTCGCGTTGTCGCCTGTCGCGTATCGGTAAACGCGCCTTAAGCTTGAATCACTTTCATAGCCGCATAGCTAAACTGGATACACTTCAGTAAAGCCTTTATTGCTTATTCTTCTTGTCAAATTATATTGAACAGAAAACTTAATAGAATGAGGGAGACTGCAAAGTGAGTTTGCTCTCTTGGAGTCAGCAGCCACCCGGTATAAACCTCAAATTCGATCGGCTCCAGCCGTGAATTGAACCAGTCACGCAGGATCTGTTACCTGTCACTCAAGATAACGAATACCACTGAGCCATTTTGATGACAAAAATTGATACACCCAGTCTCCAGTTCAGGAAAAACGATTCAACCACTGCTCACCAAAGCCAACATTCCAACGCTTCTTTCCAAGTCAAAAAATATTTGAGGACAAGTGGAAATGTTATTCTCGCCATATCGGCGTGCTGGTCTGTTCAAGCAAGTTCAACAACTTACCCAGCTCCCTTAAATTTCGCGTGACTTATCTTAAATAACAGCTTCGATTAGATTTGAATCTAACAGGCAAAAACTGATTTCAAAAAAGGCAGAAACCATGCTTAACTATGAAGTTAGATGGCGTTTTCCAATCGAAGTTTCACAGGTCGCTTTACTCTAAAAGCCGAATAAACAGATGAATTGCATTATATCAACCGTCTATATTAATTCAAACACATACCAAACAACTTCATAAATTCTTCACACTTTCGTATCAAAAACTCAAAGCTTAAGTAAAGAAAACAGCTGAGGGTTAACCCATTTTGTAGATAAGTTTAACGACAGGAATTCTCACAGGTAAATGCTTATGGTGGATATGGTCAACACAAAATTGTATGCAGGCGCCAAGTAACCAAATAGTCAGTTTACGAGAATGCTTTAGTTCGAAGTAGAAGATTAACAAGAAACTACAAATTACTGTCGAGGTTTAGAAACAAGACAATAAGGCTCTTAATGGTTTAGAGTCACGTGACTCGTAGCCTCTCATTACGCAGCAACGACCCAAACTGATATTGATTCGCTCGTTATTTCAACTAATGGGACGCGAAACCAATGGAATGAAACTTAAGGTAACTGAAGTAAATTCAAAACTGACTACAATCCGTTTTGATGATATCGAACGAGACAGCAACAGATCGCTTATATCTTCAGAGCATAACATTTCTCGTGAAATTAACTTAACCACAGCGATAAACAGGACTTATTATGAAAAGAACCATAAATTCTTTGAAGAAAATCGTTCTCGATTCAGCAATAACCACCACGATAATAAGATAGGAAAATATGCTACTGTATTTGAATGAGAGTAATGATGTCCATTTAAGGACGAATCGTACTTTTCAAAAAATTTCTCATAATAATGAATAATCAAATCTTCATCATACTCGCGGCATTACGCCGAAGCGTGTAACGAGTGGCGGTGCCCATCTCCGCGACTTAGCGCCTGGGCAACACAGAAACGTTGCAGCGGTGGCGAGCCATTGGCGACAGTGTCCGCTTTGACAGGCCCGGGAATAGAACCGAAGACCTTCCGCACCGATGTCTTTAACCACTACGCCAAAGCAGTGATCAACGAAAGCATTGATCCTCGCTGCAACACCACCACGCCAGGTGTAGAGGCAGACTGCCGTGAAACAAACTCCCGCCTTGTCAATTAAGCAATATCTTCGCTGAACATAATCAATGCAAAGCAATAGCTTACTCACGTCACTATTGCAGTAGTGATCGTACACACCATTTAAACACTGCACAAAACATGATAGCTTCATATATGCTAATCGCGATTCTTTTCTATAAGCCAGCTCTTGCTTAATTCTTCAAAATTCATGCCAAACGCTGTAAGCTTAAAGCCTGTAGATACTGTTTCAGTGATACAACCAGGGGGACTGATCGTGCTTTCTTGACCAAAAGCAACCTTCTTATCAACACAGGCCTACCTCTAAGCATATTACTCAAAAACTGCTCACGCAGACCCAATAATTGTCAATTAAAATCCACAGCCAAAATACGATAATAAACTGTTTTTCTCCGATTAACATAACATAGAACATAAATAATTCATTGCGTGAAATACTAGCCAAGATACAGCAGAAACCCTTAAATGTAAACCGAACTACTTTAGCTGTCGCTTTAAATCCAAGCACGCAACAAATTACCAAGACACAAAGCCATGATTTAAAGGGTTAAAAGTTCATTTTATCCCTTAAGTTTTTTATTGCAAGCTACAACAGAGAAAACTACTGTTATATGACATATACATGAAAGAACCAACAAATCATTTAACGGTTTATATCTCCTCGTAAAACAAAATTCATTTTTATGGCACATAAAGATTTCATAAGGACAGCAATAAACAAAACTCTACCGAAGCTCAAACTCAGGGAGTCTTGGCAAACAAAACTCACAAATAATACCGAATCAATAGTGCCCAATAAATAAAAAAAATCTTTCGAGACGGAAAGAATTTTTTCCCATCCAATGACCTAATTTGTTACTCAGTCTCAACCTCAACTAGTGGGGTCCAATCAGCAATCATAAACAAAAGATATTTTTAATAAAAGATAGCCTCACTTCTCACTTTTTGGACTAATTTTTAATGTTAGTTCATAACTCAGTTATTGTTAAATAATTCCGCGTCTGCAAACATTCAAAAACAATAACATCAATTGAAAATGTTCTCAAATCATTGTAAATGCAATAAAGTTATAAGCATTTAGCCGTCATTTCCAAATTTGTTTATGGCAGTCCAGGATAAATCCTGTAACTATCCAAAAGCGAGCTTAAATCCTCAGTATAACAATAAGCACTCATGTGTAGGAATGCGAAACACGCACAACGTGCTTGGATCATACGGCCAAGGGCAGGCTTTACTGACATACTTGAGCCCATATCGTTCATCAAAAACACTTTTGGCTAACTATCAATAACAATTATTTTAGTGTGTTGGAGTTACTCCGAAACGGGATTTAAAATGGTTTTCAAATTCCTGGAAACCGCAGTGCACAACTAGTGTTTATTGGGTAACTGGGCGTTTTAACTGCACACACCCAGCTGTCATCATCAACAGTGCATGCCAGAAATACAAAACCGTTTTGTGTTGACTGGTGTTCAATGCTTCCGCCATTGTTCTGCAAACTGCGTTTTCCGTGTCTATTTAATGCTGCATCACACCTAAGGATCAAGAATACGCAAACAATGCAAAAATTACCATATAAATATTATAAAAGATGAAAAGGATCACGTGCGGAAAATACATGACATTTTTAACGCTGCTTACAAATTTGAAGGACACTAAGAAATGTCCCTTGTATAGACGAACAACTTAATACCAAGTCAACTCACTTTTAAGATAAAATCGTTTTCGAGCAGCTTGTCACTCTTAAGTAACTCACAATAAAATCTGACAGTTTAAACGCGTTGCTTCGAACTAGATCAAAAAGTTAAAGCCAAAATTTAAGAAACAATAAGTAAGTCGAGCTTTCAATTGACAAAAATCAACAATATAAGTACAGTATGCCGCAAAATTGAGCGGTTTTAATTTTATGTCTTCAAAAATTATTTTTCGTGAAAAAAAATCGGTGACAGTTAATGTTTCCCGCTACCGCCACCTAGCGCCCCCTCCAAAATAAACGATTAAACCGAGTAAATCAGCAAAACATAAATTTAGACCAATCATAAAACTGTCACGTATATTTAACCTCATAAACAAAAGTAGCAAAATTTGTCGAAGGCATGCCAATAAACTATTTAATATAACTAATATTTCTTACCGATGAATCAAATTCACGATTATTAGGCATGGCAGCTGCATTCAGCTCCAACGGTTTTGCGCCCGACTTGACTGCAAATAAACAGAAAATTATTTCAGGAGCTGAAACCGACAGTTTGCTTAGTTTGCAGCTAAGCAAACTTCATAGCTCAACTCACCATCTGTAGGTGTGTCATCGCTGTGTCTCGCCATTTTTCGTCTGCTTCTTCGTAAGTTCGAACCGGGGTTGAGCAAATCTACAAAAAATACTATGCATGAGCAAAAAAGAGCAGTGGATCAGCATGGTTGTAACGATAGCCTTGCTAATCCTAGGAGAGACTTTCTTCCCTAGCTGCGTTGTTGGCGTCAGAACAAAATGCCGCAAAGATTTTTTGCTCGACCAGGCTCTTAACAAAGAGCAAATTTACAAAAAAAAACAAAACACGAAATATATTTCGAGACAAAATTATGTAATTGCGCTAAATGTAAATCAGCAAGATCTTACAAAATTACAGAAGTTTAATAACGAAGATCACATTTCGCCTAAGCGGCAAAATCAACTGAAAGCATTTCTTATACAGACTGTAGTCATACACTGTACTTGATGTTAACGATTAATTTACTTTCAAATAAATAAATATAAATAATTAAGGTTATTTTCAAAATATACCAAACAGAAAATTTAACAGTAATTAAGGAAGACTGCGAAGTGAGCTTGCGCTCTTCGAGTCAGCAGCCACCTAGTATACATGTCACATGCGATCGGCTTTAGCCGTGAACCCGTCACGTAGGGTCTGGTACCTGCACACGGTGCCGCTAGGCCATGTCGCTGACATTTTTTAAAGTTTGAATTTAAACAAAACCATTAGCGCATAAAATAGTCAATTTAATGTCAAGACGTAATTCTCAGTCGGCAACATATAAGTTACTGTCGCCAGAGCGACTAGCCACAGCTGAAAGCAATTTCTTACTGTTGTGGCCTTGGCGCTGAGCGCTTGAAATTGACTTTATAATATATGACATTTGAGGATAAAAAAGTTTGTATACTGTCGCAACCAAAGGCGTAGGCAAGGGGGGGGTTTTGGGGGTTCAAACCACGCTCCCCATTTGGTTTTGCAACGTTTGTGCTTTTGTAGCCGATATTCCTTGATCTATCGTATAAAACGATAATTTTGGTCCTTGCTTCATCTGCGATTGTTGTAACATCACAGCATAAGCCCACTGTTCTAACGTTCTCAATTACGAAGTGTCATTGTTGCGTCACAATATTGTTTATTGCTCTTGCACAATCGCAGTTTAGTCGGAAGCGCGGCGCAGTGGTTTGGAGCGTCATTTTTACGACGACCATGATCGCAAGGTTAATGCTTTAACTTCTAACCTAGTCTCGATGTTGCGTCCTTGTGGTTCTACGCATAGCGCCTCCGCCGCTTTCTCGTGATAGGAGGATACAGATGAAGAAATTAATCAATCAATCAGTTACGAAAAGCGTTGGCCCTTGGCCCGTATTCATGGATGCTAAGGTGAGAACAACAGCTACTGTAGTAGATAAAATAAATAACTGATGCTATTTTCAAATTATTGTGAACAGAAAAGCTAACAGTAACCGAGGGAGACTGCAAAGGGAACTTGCGCTCTTTAGAGTCAGCAGCCACCCGGTATATTAATGTTTATAGGCGCACGCAGGGGGGTACGGTGCCATGTACCCCCCTATCCTTGCAGCAGCTTCCTTTCACTTATTGTAAACAAACTTCTGCTTTTAGACATAAGCTGCAATAATATTTTTGCATTGTTTATAGTGACTGCACTCACTGCATGCTCTTTTAGCCTCCGGCAGCTGACGGGCTACGCTCCCAGATCCTCGGTTGTGCACCCCCTTTTGCCAAATCCTGGGTGCGCCACTGTATATGTCAAATGCGATCGACTGGCCACGTATACTATAGTTAGCGGTGAGTTTTTGTGGTATGGGTGACATACTAGGATTGTGATATAGCTTCCGCTCTTCACTTACGAAAGTATGAATCTCTGCCTTGAGCAACCGCGTCATAAGTGACAACATTGAAGTTAAAATCCGGCCTAGTGTTTCAACGCTCCCATTGAAAATTCCTGCCTACGCCACTGATCGCACCCATTTCATAGAAATCCATGAAAGCCACCATGTTTTGCGCCGCTCTTAAAATGGCTAAAACCTTGCGCGCCATAACCGTCGCCGTGTTACACGCTTCGAAGATTATTTAATTTTTTCACATTTTCTTTATCATCATGCAAAGGTTTATTGCAGAGGTAACGATCGTGATTAGACCACGAGGCAATGAATCCACAATGAACCGGTTAAAAATTTGCATTCAAAACTAAAGATGAACGTAATCATCTGCTAACAGTCGTAACCATGGTTGGAATTACTTGACATTAGAAGCTGCTAATGAAAAAGTAAAGTTTTTAAAGGCATTCTGGAGACCCGTTTGGGTCCCTCATAAACAGATATAACAAGAATAAACAGATTTTTAAAATCAGAAAAAATTGCAGAAGAAAATAGCATTTTTTATACTTAGGGTCTCCACAGGTTTACTTGGGCACCAAATACCTTCCTTGAAAAAATGAAAAAGTGAGAAGTCTTTCACATGACACTTACGTAAACGCTATACAATGCAATGAAGGATATGTTCAAGTCATTAGCGCATCAATTTAACAAGAGTTATGTCAATATCATGTTACCGATATCTATAAATCATAATTTCCATTTTAAGAGTCATATCCTCATTTACAATCTCATTTGATCAAGAGTGTAAGCAATTTAAACTGCTATTAGTAACTAATGGATTGCTGCAAGGCATTTGACTTGACTTCTACAGCGACTAAATATGAAATAACAGCAAGCGACTTCATCATGGAGGGACCCTGAAGCAATATCAAGCAAAAATACATCGACTTTGACAAACCCTAAATTCCAAGGATATTCTATTCAATAACCTTACAAGCTGTGATTCAGCTTCAACGCACTACATTCAAACTATCTGTTCATTTAATACAACTTACAAAGTCCTGGTCACTCAATGGTACCTCCTCCCTACAGTATAAAGTTTTTACTATGTGTGAAATGAAGATTATCGGCCGGTTGGCGCATTGATACGACATTGCTATCGGTGTGGGAGGTCTGGGGTTCGATTGGTACGATCAAATCGGACACAATGTGGCTAAAGGCTGGTCCCTGCTGAGTGCAGGCGGTAAACGGCGAAGATGGGCCCCGCCACTCGTCGTAAACTTCCACGAAACACCGCGAGCATGACGAAGATTTGATTCTTCATCCTGATTAAAACATCATAGCAAATTCTCACCTTGAGTTGTTCTGAGATGCTTTATAGCCAACCTCAACGATGCTCGCTCCTCCATGTCTGTTGCAAAGCGAAGCTGAAAAAGAAATTTAAATCAATTGACAAATTTTTATGAATTGGCACTAAGCGAAGTTTATCTATGCTTCATACTGGTTACGTATTTCAAAAACACTTCGCCTAATGTGCTGCAAATGCATTAATTTCGAAACGTCTTTTTTTTTCAAACACAATATAATATACAAATTAACGAATAAAACTCCGTTATTTTCAATTTTGAACTGACAATTCAACAGCAATTGAAGGGGACAGTGATTCATCACCTCGCGTGGTGTTCATTTCATTCAACATACAAATGCATCGCATTTCTTTGCCTTTTAATTATTTTGTACAATATTACAAGTTTTTGTTATGGTCTAGTTCTAAACAACAATGATATCGATCTTCTATATTTGCAGTATTTGCTACCCACCCATTACTGTTCCATTATTTTGTTGAAAATTAACCTTAAATAAAATGCCAAAAAAATAGATAAATGCAACATTTTTTAGTGGAAGTCTGCAACACTATTGACCAATTTTTAAAATTGTTGGGCACAAAAATTAATAGTGCAACCATCAAAACACTTACGGCAGCAATATGATAACAATTAATTAATATATATGCTACTGACTTAATTAAAACAACAACATTTTTAATATATGTATATAAAACAATATTTCTGAAATATATATGCTCCAACCTATGCCATCGAGCCTTTGTTTGCTGGAAGCAATCACCACTAAGAGCGGCTTATATAAAACAATTAAAGATACATAATACAGTTCGGTTCTTCAAAAGCAATACAATTCTGACAAGTTGCCTCTCCCATGCATCTACCAGCGTTGAGAGAGGGGAGGCAAAGCTGGAGCTATCGCCTCAGAGCCTTTTGTTCGTAACTATTTCCACTTTGAGATAAAATTTTTGCCCCGGGGGCCCGAAAAATCCTCTAAGCTGCCCTGAGTATATCCATCCCCAACCCCTCAATTCATTTGCAACAAGTTTCAAGCAATTTGTTCATGAATTTGATTAATAAAATTCTAACACAAATTAAACGCTAATCTGCAGTCAAACAGCCATAACAAGCAGGAATAAAACTTGAATTAGCAGTACATGAATGTAGTTGAATGTTGATTATCAACTAGCGGTACCGGTACCAATAGAATAAGCATGTCAAAGCCATTTTTAAAAAGAAATTAACACAGTGCCACTGATTTGACTATTCAATTCACAAACTGTTTCCATTATGCACCAGATGTTTTACACTTAACAATTGTCCCTATCAGCTTCTGGTTGAATTTTGTCATGTCACCTGACTCCTTGTCAAAGCTTCACCAAGTAGAGACAACTGAAAGTAACATTTCTTGACAAACACTCATTTATTATGCCTATTATGGTATGGTGTTGTACAAAGCGATACATAGATATGTTTATCATGAATTTAGACCATACATTTTACCAAAAACCATAGCTAAGTAATCATGTGTCAAACAACAGTTGGTGTAGACATATAAGAGCATAACACCATATTGTGGTAGTAGTCACATGTTATATTTTCGCACCCTCAAAAAGATCGTGAAAACATTAAAAGAAAACAGCTATTACAGTAATATGACACTCAAAACAGGAGGAAGCTTATAATGAAATAATGAACTAAAGCAAAAGCATGCAAATAAAAAAGCAAAAACCATGGACAAATGATCAAAACACCCAGTGCAGTAAGTAGACAATCAACAAACACATTATTGATACCAAAATTGCAAGGATGGATTTGAACAAAGAACTGTTTGATCAAGATCGTTTAAAAATGATGCTCCAATAAATTGCAAAACTGCTGAATTATGCTTACCAGACTGCAATTTTTCACATTATAGAATAATATCTCACACAATATCGCTAAATGTTTTTTAATACTTCATACAATAATTTTACAAAAATGCAAGGATGCCAGGTAGCAAACTTGATGCATATAATCAGCACACAAATATGCAAAAAACAAAGCAACAAAACCGATTATAAAATATTAGAATGCATAGACATAATTATGTTACTGAGATAAAATATGGTGGGTAGCTTATAGAAGTAAGTTTCTGCAAAAATAACTCACTAAGAACTGGGTCTCAAAAGTATATATATATAAATACCTGTATTTGTAGATCATCAAGCATGGTAGCGATGGTCACGTTATGGCATTCAGTCATAATGTACCGCTACAACTACTTCTGCGTCTTTAATCACTTCTTTTTTACCGTAATTAATCAAAACTACAATTATAAACAACTAAACAAGACTTTTAAAAATAAGTTTATCATTTTAAAAAAATATTCATAATCAAGATTTTACACAGTAGACAAAACCAAATTATTTAAACTGTGGTGTAATGCTTTGGCATCGTAAATCTTTCAACTCTTAAACCTTGTTTTTCAATAGCATGGATTGGATTTGTAATCTAATCTGTGTAATATAACAGTACAAAACCTAACACTGCATTAAGTACTGGTCCTGGTGGTCTAGATCAGTGTGGTCCAAGACTGAGAGCATTAAGGGCTGCATAAAGGTTTGAAAAAGCTTTGCGGGCTGCAAAGATAAAATCTAGATTTTAACCACAGGCGGTGAGATTGTTACTCTACCATTGACACTATATGCCTAACTAAATGTTTTACGTTTCATGCTTGTTTAAGTCTTAAAAAATGGCATTAGCGCTACGTCGTATGAAGCTGTTAGATGTGCAACTGAATCACATTTGGCAAAGCTTTTCAACATACCTGTTTGCTTAAAATAGTTTCTCTTTAATTGTTTCAATATTGCTTCCCTTATAGAAGTTCCCTGGTACTGACCGTATCTTTTCTCATTTAGCATTTTGTAATGTCGCTGTCGCTGAACATTAAACTCTTTGGGAACAGATAGGCTATTACTTGAAGACACACCAAACATTGTGTTTTACCATTATTAATGACAAAGAAATACCTGTCCTCCCAGTTAAAATTGAACTCTCTGTTTTCCTCGGACACTTATTTGTTGGCACTCATTTCATGGTGAAAGTCAGTGCGACTCACTAAATTTCGTAACTTTTACGCTGCACATCTCACTGAAGATCGTTTTGAAAAGGCCCACATGATAAGTATGCGAGATGTTACATAACCTGCATTAGTATGTGGTACATGTCTTAATGTGACGTCAGATGCATTTCTATCTCAAAATGATGCGTTCAAGTGTATTTGAAACGTTCTCGTTATCATTCTAAACTTGAAAATTTCTCGCCTCTTAAAAAAATCACGTCTTTAATGCGAATGAGGAAATTTCTAAGCCCTGTTAGAAACAAAACAGGCAACGATGATTAAAGTGTTCGGAGGGCTGCACAAAAGTTGCCTGTGGGCCGGACCACACTGGTCTAGATGATACAGTTTGACCAAATTTGGACTTTGGACCACACTGGTCTAGATGATACAGTTTGACCAAATTAAACACATAAATTTTTTAAACAGCTCAGATGGCCGAGTGTCAAGAACCACAGTTGTAGACTCGAGTTTGATTCCAAGTTGGGTCAAACTAATGACTTAAAATTGGTATTCACAGCTTCCCTGCATGATGCTCAGCATTACAGGGAGTGTGGAGAACAAGTTGGCAAGTCTACTAAAAGTAAAGTTGGGAAAGGCTCTTGGTGGGATTCCCCCACTTTAGTGTGGCAGACAGATGGCCGGCAACTCCTAAGCAAGCTCGTAATAGCACTTTGATTGCTTTCTCGTTATAGGAGGATAAATATCCTATGCAACTAAAAACAAAAATTTTACTTCATCAGATGATCAGCTCAGGGAAGATTTTAGACGCATTCTGTGGAACAGAATTTAATAAAAACACAAAATAAATTGGCAGTGTTTATTTTGCCGTTAACAGCGTAATAGCTTTCAGGTTTATTTTGCCGCAACTACATAACCCCATGCCACGCAAATATTACATCTTATTCTATTCTACTGTCTTCACGAACCCGATTGTTAACCCCAGGTCACACAAATCCGAATCGAAGCCACCGAAGCAAAACGAACTGAAGCCGCGACGAGAATCAAACCCAAAACTAGTGCAGCGCTTCCCACTACACGTTGCGCTCTATCCACTGAGCTATCGAGAAGTTGTGGCAATGTAGCACAAAATGGCACTTAAAAACTCACAACATCACTTAGGCTACAACAAAATAAACCTAAAAGAAGCTATTTTGCCTTTAAAGGCAAAATAGACACAACCAAATAAATTTAATAAAAAATTCCTCTAAAACCACAAAGTAAGATCATTTATTTTTAGTATGTTACACAATACATCAAAAACTTTCATTAAAGTGCTCAGAACCAACAGGAGAATCATAAAAAGCAAAGAGGCTCCAATGAAGAATGCTATACCTATCAGTACACTGGTTTAGGATGCCTTAGTCTTGACTAGTTGGAGATGTGCATAGACTTACACAGATACACTACACTTTGTTTGCAAAGAAAAACAATGCATAAACATACAATTTGGCTGGAACTGTGGAGGTAATCTTGACTGCAACAGTAACGGTACTGGATCATGTTTATTAGGGTACCCCCTGTTCCATTTGGAAACATCTTCTCTGCTTTTCAGCTACATAGACCCTACTGGTATTTTTCACAAATTTATGCTGGTACAATAATAAAATCTTTGATCAGTTGCAATGTATAAACAGAACGACTAGCCAACTTGTTAACAGGTACACCACCAAGCTACTCTGCCATGCAAAAAGCGACAACAAAAAGCATAGGTCTGACCTATCACCTACCTGTATACAGGTATACCGTATAGCTTTCACTTTGCCAGTTGTTAAAAGTTAAAATGCAATGAACACAGAACATATTAGTCTAGTTCACTTCTTAACATTTTGTTTCGATACATCTAAATGTTTACCCTGACCAAAAGTGGAATGCGATCACAAATTAGGAAGAACTAAACGCATAGTTAATCATTAACCTAAGAAGTCATAATCATCATTCCATCGCGAAGCGTGCAATTCTTAACAACTGACAAGCGTGCACGCAAACGCAATACCCAAAAACGATTAATTCTAGCGGTTACCGACCGCACAATTCAAAGACATTATTCGAGCAGACATTTACAGGACCGAAACTAGAAAATATTTGAGGGTGGTATGCAGATTTGAAGTAGATTGAATGTTATACAAAAAATTTTGACGTTTAGACCCGAAAAAGGGCGTAGATGCTCAGGTCAGCGGCCTATTCAGAATTCTTTTTTACAGAGGTGGGCACAGCAGCGCTGTTGAGCAGCGCCGGTAGCGGAAGCACCGCTGTTTTTTCTACCAACAACGGAAAGCGGCAGCGCCGCTTTTTTTGAGGCGTAATAGCGACCAGCGCAGCAGTGCTTCTGTGAAGATAATTGACTTGCCGCTGCCGCTACTGCAAAAAAAAGATTTTGAAGACAGTGTATTATGCAGCCATTTAATAATATAATCGCAACTTAAATGTAGACTGGCTCAGCTTGATATTAATACCATGAAACAAATAAATGAAAACTTAAAGCCAAGTGATAGTTTGAGATCGCCAGCGATGTTCCATTTATTCATTACAACCATTTTCATCGTTCTCATCGTCAGACACTAATCCTGATTGACAGTTGCTGCTTCATAAAGACAGCTGCATCTCGCCATCAGAAATCAAACATTTCAGTAAATGCCCCCGCTGGTTTGACTTCTCACTTCTTTGATTCGAGTATCTTGAATCGTTTTCCTTCATTAACACTACAACTACGACCCGTTCAGGAAAAAGAAGCGAAAACATTGCCTGTTCGATGAGACAATTAATGTGAAAAAATCACTGATCAGTCTTTGCGGTGGTAGACTAAAAATGAAATACCGGAACAAAATAACGAAATTTAAGTTAACTAGAGAATTTTGAGCAAATCCAGAACCACTAAAGTAGTAGAAAAATGGTTGTTGATCTTATGCCAAAAGTGGTTAAGACAGTATGGCATAACAACAAGTAGGCCAAGTAAAGTTAAGTCTCATAGATAATAACTATTTAAAGTGATTCATAACAAATCAGTGGCGTAGCCAGGAAAAATTTCAAGGGGACGCAAATTGATTGTACTTTGTGTACTTACCCCCGATTGTGTGTTTTAAAGCAGTGGTTCCCAACCTTTTTACATCAGCGGACCGGTAAAAACTAAACAAAATGTTCACGGATCGGTAGCAAAATTTCGCAATTAGTATGGCATATTTCAGGAGCTAACAACCGTATTTGTTAACCATCAGCTAGATTAATGGGAGAAAATAACTCAATATTTTGGCATTGGCTACATACTTAAACACAAAAATTAAAACTAAACTTCAATCAGTTCAAACAATAACGTCAATTTTTGAAGATACTGTCGAACAAAATCGAAGTTGCTGAGAAATTCGTTGCTGTTTTAAGATGCCAATATGAGAGACAAACGTGGCATCCAATAAATTTTTTTGCTGTTTTTTTTCTGAAGCCAAAGGTGATAGAAATGCTTTGCATGAGTTGTGGGACGAATATGTTTTGGGGACCGGCAACGGACCGGCGGTTGGGAACCACTGTTTTAAAGTATCCAATGATAGCCATTTTGATTTGGGTGAAAATGTTTTCAGAACAGTATAGGCTTCATCATTTTTATGATGCGAGAATTTGCCTTGAGGTCGTTAAATATAATCATATCGAAAGAAATAGCAAAAGTAAATTGACTCTTTGTGTCTCCTGCACCCCTCCCCCCAACTTGGCCCCTGATCAGATTTCTGTGAATATGCGTCTATTATCACTAGTATTTGTTTTTCATGAAAATATCATTGACTGAGGTGGAGAAAATTCACTTTTATGTCATTGTTAATCGTAAGTTTCGTGACTTTTAGTTTTTACGAAAACTTTCGCAGTTTCATAATTTTAAAGTAGCGGCAGCGAATAGCGACAGCGCCCGCTGTTTTCGCATGCAGTAGTGGCAGCGGAAGCGCCGCTACTTTTTAATTCAAGTAGCGGTAGCGGCAGCGCCGCTGCTTTGTTTCGTCAAATAGCGGCAGCGCCGCTGCTTTGTTTCGTCAAATAGCGGCAGCGACAGCGGCGCTACTATTTAAGTAGCGGCTGCCCAGCTCTGCTTTTTTGGGTGGAAACAGTGGCGTTGCGAGGAATGGTGACACCCGGGCGGAACCTTATAGTGTCACCCGTCTTGCAAGAAGCAATAAACAATTCAACGTTTAAAGGCTGGAGGCCAGTGGAGAGCATAAACCATTTTGCTAATCGAAATTTGTATTGCAAGATAGACATTGAGAACTTAAAGTAGGGGCGAAATGAAAAAAAGCTGTTTTGTTTTTGTAGACTAATTAGCGTTAGTAGTCTGCTGGTATATTGCATATCTCGCGATATTATGCCGAAGGGCACTCAAATAAGTTTTGGGGGCCCATTTCCGCGGGTTCACATTTGAGGAACACCGCATTAATCCCACAAAAAAAGGAGCTAGCGGTGGCGAGTCAGGCCACCAGCCACATTCTATCCCATATAATTAACCCGGGAATTATACCTCAGCTATACAGTAAGGTTTCACGTTCCAAATCCCTATCACTCCGGCTGTGTTACTCAAAACCCATGCCGCCAAAACGCACCTTGTAATTTTTTATACACTTCGGCACAATACCGCTAGGCAAATCTTATGGCGAAAACATTGAAATAAACAAACAATAAAAAACGATTCTGTCCAAAAATAGATCTTCGTTTCACCAACACATTAGCAGTTTCAATTTTTATCAAATACAGATTTCTCTCTAGCTAAGACAGACTCTCATGACTCATACAATAAATAAGTCGGACCACAACCGAGAAAAAAGAAAAAATATTTGACGAATTACAGTAAAAAAGTGTTTGGCTATCCATCGGCTGTTTTCTTCGACAGCGATAACGGTAGCCTACTTTGTTTTTTACTCACTAGATAGTTAGCCCAAATAGCTTCACCACATCACACAGGTGATTTGCTTTCATAAACATTAAACAAACAAACAAAAAATAAACATAACTTAGCTTTTTTACATGTTATGAAGGTATAGATGTAGCCTATAAGGTACCTGCAGCAAATAAGGCCCTGCAGGTAATAAGGCCCACTGGCGATATCTTCTAACACAAGCATAATACGATCAACTTTGACGCGTTTTTTTGAAGCTGTTATGAAGGCAAGTTTGTATGAATAAATTGATTGTTTTATCTGGTAAAACAAGTTAACCACAGAAACTTAAAATTTGGGGGGACTAAAAACTCATGTTGTTCTAATTTTACAATGGCTTTGACGATCAATATCTCTAATTTCATGTTTTTTTCTTACAATTTTTCGATACAGTCGGCAAGAGTAATGCTTTTAGTGGAGTGTTCATATACTTTTGTTATTTTTTTCTTTTGTGAAGGTGATTGATAATAACATATTGAAATTTGCATAATGCTGCTAATAAGGCCCATTTTTTTTTATTCACACGTGCAAAAATACTTAGATGCTGAATCTGTGATAGAAAGATTTGCTGTTTAGCGTATTGCATTTGGCGATTACCTTTAAGATTTTTAATTAAAATAAAGTTTTTTCTCGAAAATAAACTGTTGTTTCGCCGCATGATGGGGCAAACTTAAATTTTGAAAATGTTAAAAACTAGCCTTTTTATTGACATTTTTGGCTGAGTTGCCTGCTTGTAAAGCATCAAAATACGTCATTTAAAACAGGTAGAATCAGTTGTGCAGGAAAAAAAGATCAAGTTTACGTTTTACGGTTGAGAAAGGCTTAGGCAACCTACTGGTAGGTATCAGTACAACAGCATAGACAGAACAAACCTCCCTACACACTAAAACAGCGGACAGCATTTAAATTTTGGTTTGGTGTGTAGTAGACAGTTGGATAAATGTCCAGTTATTGATTCTGGCAGCATAATCCTTAAACATATTCTTAAATCTGTTAATAAAAGAAAGTGCCTAATTACACTCGAGTGTAGGCTAAATAAGGAGTTTGTTTGTTTAGTTGGTCAGTTAGGAGAATTGAACACCACCTACTTCAATTCTCTTGGGTATGGTAGGTTTTATGAAGAGAATTTCGTCATATTAAGAACACAGTGGCTTCTTATTCTATTAAAATATAATGCCGATGTGCTTGTGGAGCATAACTAAACATTTACTGGATCAGTATCAACTGTTTTATGATGGGCCTTATTACCTTCCTATGAAGGTAATAAAGCCCGAATTTTTATTTTTTTATTTTGTTAATTATACAAAATTCATGATAGTGACATAGCTAAAAATTGGATGAAATGAAGTCTCAGATGCACACATTTGAACAATCAAACAAAATTTGTATAATATTCATCACTTGCGGAGTTATGCGCATTTGAAAGTTAATGGGCCTTAATAGCTTCCTGTACCTTATAGTAATTAAACAAAATAGCCCTGGCCAGGGGTGGGCAAACTTTTCACACGAAGGGCCACATTGGAAAAAAATTTGAAACCGAGGGCCGCACTGATTGAAAGAGCAAAATAAAAAAGATTATCACGACCGCAGAAGTCCTATTTTCCACTCAAAATCTAGTAAAAAAAAGAACATCATCACGTCCGCAAATGTGCTATATTCCACTCAACATCAGTAAGGACTAGGAGCAAAGGTATATTTTTGTAAATGCCTGCGGGCCGCATATAATGGTTTCGCGGGCCGTAGTTTGCCCACCCCTGGCCTAGGCTATGTTATCACAGCTATGCATCTGGTACTAAATTACATCGCCCTATACAAGCATGTTTATGGGCTGGGTGGGACAATCTACAAAGTTGGACAACCTTACCCACGCTCTCAAACTGTCCGACTTGAACGAGGAGAATATAGTGTACATTGCATTTAAAACCGAGCACTTCTACTTTTTACAGAGGCGACATCACTGATGACTACGTCAAAGTTAGTGGTATCAGCTGCTTCACGTTCAATGCTCAAAAGCGCAAGATCACTAAGTTGTGATTGTACCATATTGTTGATCGTAGATACTGTAATGCTTTATTAGTTTCAACTTTGAAAAGCTTCGCACGCATGAAGCAACAGAAAGAAACAGTGAGACAGAACCGGCGGCAGAGCAGTCGACTTAGGAGGGCCAGAATTCAAAATTAAGCACAAAAGCCGCTGTCTTCAAAGTAAAACTAGTTAATTGGGGGGCCAAGCATGTCGATTAGGGGGACAAGCCCCCCTCCGCGCCGGCCCTGCAGTGAGAAAAATTTTAAGCTTAATGTAAGATTCGGTAGAGATTCTGTAAAATTCCATTTTCTAATATAAGTCAAAAAACCCAACGCTTATCACAGCTCTGCTTCGTCTAAAACGTTTAATAGGCGTTTTCCTAATCTTGATTTTGCTTCAAAAACGTGTTACGTGTCAAGCCTAACGTGCATTACAACTGATGGTTCGTATCGGCTTTTCAAACCTTTTGCGCATATTAAATAATTTCGATTCCCAGCATTTTAAGGGGGATTTTAAGCATGCTAATGATACCGTAGGCCTACCCACGTCATGGTAAAGCGGCGGCTTTGACAACAAATTCAGTTTTAGTGTTAAAAATCTTCTGTTGGTTGTTTTTTTGACGCTTTTCAACGCATGAAAAAGTCACTTTTGGCTGCGAAAGCTTTTATGCATTTGAACGCATGAAGCTTACATTGACACTTGCAACAATCAACCAATGAATCAATCCATGTATTTACCAAAAGCACATAACAAAGCACTAGTGGAAGGACACAGCGCAAGACCTTACGGTCATCTAAACAGTGAAAATTTACGGAAAACCAAACTGGCAAAGCCTGACAGTGAATACAGGAAAAAAAACAAAACAGTGGCCTTGTACAGCTGTACCAAAAATCACGAGTCCTTATACAGGGTTAAAACCGAAGATTTGTAACGTCGCTAAAAGGTTGAAAACGAGCAGTTTTTTTTCATCTGATATTGACTTCCATACTTTTAAGCAAATATGATGCAATCTTTTTCTCCCGAACTCACGTTTAATTGGGCGATAAAAAAATCCACCTGCAGTCTTTTGTCTGGTACTATAATTATGTATTGATTCAATTTGATAAAATGATTGTCAAATGATGATGGTAGCATTATGATTTTCATACTTATACATGAACTTGGCGAACTCCATGTTAATCATGTTCTTTAATTTAAGTGCTTGAAATTTTGAAAATAAGAGGTTGGCATAAGTTTTGCGAGGTTGAAATAAACAAGCTCTGATAAATTTGTTTTGTAAGAGTTCCATTTCACGCAAGAAAAAATTAGAGGTTCTTCCCCAATTAATTAGAGAGTACAAAATGATTGAGTGAAACATTGAATAATATATAATCCGACAGGTAGATAAAGCAACGTAATGTCTTTGTTTGAAAATTAATCCACTTGTTTTTGAAAGTTTTTTCTTTAGGTTCTCTACATGAAATTTCCAGGAAAGCTTCTCATCTAACTGCACTTCAAGATATCTAATGCTTTCTGTTCGTTTAATTTTTACATAATTTGTAGTCAAATCAAATGATGACGAGTCTATCGGTTTTCTACCAACAATCATGTATTTACATTTATCGTAATTTAAAGTTAGTTTGTTCATTTTCATCCAGTCATCAATTATTTTAATTTCTTCATTTACCAGTTTTTAAACTTTTTTCATACTTTAATTTTATTAAACTTTATTAATTTTTTTAAACTTTTTTCATTAATTTTTTTAAACTTTAATTTTTTTAAAGTTTTTTCAGTTTTTAAAACTTTTTTGACAACGTCTTACAACTTTTTTCGTAGCAATTTTGCACTGTTTTCATCGTAAAATGGTGTCACCCCAAAATGGTGACCGCCAGGGCGACCCATCCCAGTGACGCCACTGGGTGGAAGGGTACCAAATTTTGACATCTTTAAGTATGAGTATGGTTTTCCTGCAGAGTTAATTTGATGCAACTGAGGAAAAGAAAACGGCTTATGCTACCCGCAAAAGTTTTTTAATTTTATAGAATGTAATGGCCATTTTAATGCTTTTTCAACAAATTTTTTATAAATTTTTTGCTCATAATTCGGAGGCCTTCACCAAATATGATGGATTTTGAGGAAAAGTAAAGCCACAGTAAATCTCATAATTGGACGTTTCGATAACATAGACTCAGCTCTCATCATCAGCAGTGTTTGCAAAGCAGTTGATTATGATTAATTTATTCAAACAGTAAGCTGAAACAAGATAGTTTTGCCATAACGTAGCAAACTCAAGTTTGATTCCAAGTCAGGTCTAACCAACGACTTCAAAATTGGTATTCATGGCTGTTGATTTCCCCGACATGTTTGTACATAGCGTGCCTGATGTGTGTGTGACGCAACGTTCTATTTCTCTGTTGTGATGTCATAATGTGGTGTGCGTTTGGATGTTGTCTTGCCTGGTCGCATCATACGTGAGTGAGTGTATTGAGGACTGTATAGCTAGTTAGGTAGGATTTTGGGTTTTTGCAGCTACAGTTAGGTTAGGTAAAACGGGAGAAATAGAGGTTAGGTTAAGTCAGTGCTGACAGGCATAGTTTAGTAACTCGGATTCTATTTGAATAAGGTACGACTGGTTAAGCCTTTTTAATAGTTTCTGTCAAGTTAATAGACACTACAGTAGTGCCGTAGACTAGCGCTGAGCTAGAGTGTTACGGGCTGATCTGAGAATAGTCGAGCGGTTTTGTGTGCCGTTATCCGTCACCGAGATTGAGCGTTTGGTCAAAGAAATTTTGGTGAGTTGGCTCTGTAGTCAGTAGCCTACCTTGTGTGCTTAACTCAGCATTTCCTTTACCGGTTCGATAGCGACGTGTTAAAATGACCTGTTTGCCTTGCATGTTTATCGTTAGGTGTAGGCCTATAGTGTTTTGTGTGTCAGTGTAGGTCTAGTTAGTTTCTGATTTAGTTTCTGCGGATCGTGTGAGGTAACTTTGAATTTTTCCTCTAAGTTATCGTTTGTGTTAATTACGCAGAAATCGTCGGCGTCTTCGTCTTGTCTTCGCTGTGATATTCGGAGTCGTCGTCGCGTTGTTCAATTTTCAATATACCAAAATTCTGTTACCCGGAAGCGTGCTGACCAAACCGCGCAGATTCTGAGGTTAACAATGGCTTCCTGAGAGAGAGCAGTGCCGTAATTTATTTGTCAGCAGTGATGGGCGCGATAAACCTTTCTGCACTAAAGCCAGGGACGTATCCGGGGGGGGGGGGGGTCGCGGTCTTTTCCGTAAACAAATGCACCAAACTTTCGTGGTGTAAAGGTGATATACGTATAAAGGACAATCTGAGGGCGTGACGATGACCTTTTTTTTGCTCTTAACTTGACTTTAAGCGGAAAACGGACGGCTTCAAATTGCGCCCCCCCCCTCTTTTAGATTTCTGGGCACGCCCCTGAAAACGATAACGATATAATTGATAATTTCAAAAAAGCTCTGGGCGATACCGATAAGCGATAAATCTAACTTTCTTAAAGCGATATCGGTAATCGATAAATGATCACCGATAAATTTTTCCGATTAATATTGCGGTAAATTTTTAATGTGTTTGACGAAGTTTTTTTGTAGCCTACATCAAATTGCAAAAACGTTTTTTTAAATTTTTCAAGAAAAGAAAGTATTTCACGGACTCTGCTGTGGCAGTTCACAAAAGAAAGAGAGATTTATGCAAAATAGCATCAAGATTTAATGGACACCGTGTATTTTTCCAAAGCGCAAACTTATTAACTTTGAAGTTTGAACACTGCGTGCGTAAAGAATCGCTTATCGCGATAGTTTATCGGCAATAACAAAATATGTTACAAAAGCGATATCGATAATCGATGAATCAACTCTATTTTAAGCGATAACGATCGATAATTGGTAATAAATTATCGCCGATAACTACCGCGGATGAATTATCTCGATAATTGCCCGTCTCTGTTTGTCAGGCACATAAAAAAAGCACACAAGATATACGAATTGAAAGAACACAGTTTAACTTCAAATTTACATAAATCAACAATGAGTTTATACAATTGCCGAGGCGGGAGACTGCAAAGTGACCATAACGGTCTTCGAGTCAAGCAGCCACGCCTCGATAATCAAGTAGCCTCCCCAAGCAGTTCCTTACAGTTTTGTACTGCCTCGCGTACACTGCTGATGACGACAGCTGAACAGAGCCGGCGGCAGAGCAGTCGACTTAGGGGGGCCAAGCGTTTATCAGGGGGGGCCAAAGTTTGAAATTAAGTACCAAAGCCGCTGTCTTCAAAAGAGTGAGCTTGTTGATTGAGGGGGCTAGCATGTCGATTGGGGTGGCCAGGCCCCCTGGTCCCCCTTGGCGCCGGCCCTGCAGCTAGTTAGTTGCTAGTTAGTTAGTTGCATATTTATCCTCCTATCACGAGAAAGCGATCAATGCGCTATACGAGCTCGCTTAGGAGTTGCCAGCCATCTGTCTACCACACCAAAATGGGGAAATCCTGCTAAGTGCCTTTCCCAACGGCACAACAAGTAAAATTGCCGGCTTGTTCTCCACACTGTCCCTTCAATGCTGAGCGTCAAGCAGGGAAGCTGTGAATACCAGTTTTCAAGTCATTGGTTTGACCCGAATCGGAATGAAACCAGAGTCTACAGCTCCAGAGGCAGACGCTCTATACCACTCGGCCATCTAAGTTGTTAAATATATAGCATTTTAGCCAATCCGTCATTGTTGGATTTGGAAACCCACCGTGATAGAAGTTAGTTTTCACCAGAGCTAGAAAGAGAAGCACCGGTAACCTAAATTTGCCAGCACATGAATATGCAAGATGGCCGATTGGTCCCATTAGCTGAAATCACGCCCTCAATTTCTGATAAACATGTCTATACAAGGACCGATCGAGATGACATAAAAAAACCAAAATCGATTACGAAAAAGATAGACGTGATTATTTTCAGTCGAGATACATCTCAAATCTGATCACAAGTAATGACCTTTGACTCTACCCATGTCAAAGTGAAGTTGGTCATCATTAGGGGGGATAAAAGTCATTTAAACACTGCAAAGTAGGAAACGTTTTTTAGGGGATTTTGTTTACCGGGCATAGCAGGCTAGGCTAACTATTTCAGAAACTTTGTTCTTCCGGTAATAGTCAAAGACGGAGGCTAACGCAAAAAACTCCAACTTTTTTATTGACGTTTCGCTCAGCAATTCACGCCGAGCTTCTTCAGAATAACAGGTGCCAGGGTGGAAAATCCAGCCCTGGCAGAGAACAGCAAATAGTAGCACTTCCAGGGTTGCCAGGTTTTGCAGAGTAATATATACCAAAATGTTCCAAATTATATACCAAATATATACCAAAATATGTTATCAAAAATATACCAAAATTTCGAAAAAAAATCATCAGTTTATCTGGAAAAATAAAAAGTGTTGCATTTTTGAATGACACAATTAATTTCTTGCTCAATCTCCCAACAGAAGTATTTTTACACTGAACATAAATCAGTTGTTGGAGGTTCATTTCATTGAATCAATTCACTGGTCTCCTTCCTATGCCAAACATAAATACTGATACGTTATCCCAGTAGGCCTAATACCGGTACCAGTAGTCCAGTACCCCTTAACATCCCAAATTCTGATCCTTAACATTCAACCCAAACCCCAATCATTGCAAATTAGCCTGCTGATCAGTGTTCCCTCTAAGCTGTGCGCGCGCACACGGATTTCAGAGGCTGCGCACACGCATAAATATACCGCGCACAGACATATCATGATGAGGCAATGTTCTCGGTTAACAAGTTAAGGATAATTGTTCTTGGACCTGCTAAAAGGACGCATTTCTTTACAAATAATACCGTCTACCGTGAGCGAAAAATGTACCAGCAGTAACATAACCAAGAGAAGTTGCACTGTTTGTTTTCAATAGCTGCCATATTGAATTTATTCATGGGTTTTTGCCCAAACGTGAGTCATTTCTAAAAAGTGCGCACTCGTCAAACTGCCAAAGTTTCTGCGCACACAGACTACAAAAAATTAGAGGGAACATTGCTGCTGATAATATAATGTGAACACCAAGCCTTAATCCAAATGCCAAACCCTACAACGCTACAACTCAACACTCAAAACTATAAACTAGCCAATCCATTCTTCACAATTCACATATAACATATTGCTTCAGAAAAAGAAAATTATAGAGCTTTTGCCTCATTGGCACATTGTGCAAAAAAAATTCGCCACTAGTAGTGTTGCCAATTATGTAAAACTGCATTGCTCAAATCCGTAGAAAGGATTTATCAGGTAATCCGGCAATTAAAGAGCTTTCTAGTAATCTTCAACATATCAGTTATATTAAATTTCTGAAATATACCAAACGCAAAAAACACTACCAAAAGGTATAAAAATATACCAAATTTAAGGCATATACCAAACCATAATTTCACCTACCAAACGGTCCAAAAAATATACCAGATTTGTGAAATCTGGTATATAAATATACCAGTTGGCAACACTGAGCACTTCTTAAACTGAACTGATTATGGTAAAGCAAAAAGTATGATAGAATTATTGTGAACTGTTGCGTCATAAGGACAATAACTATTAAAATTAATGAAATGAATTAACAAGCGTAGAGGTACAAAGACGGTAAAAAAACAATTTGGCATGAGAATTATTAAAACAATATGTGATAAACTTGTGGAAGCTTATCACTATCAGACCTGTTCATAACATTGGGTCGGGAGTTAATGAACCAAGCTTCAGAAACAAGACGTTTGGAGTAATTGTTTTCCACCTTCAAAATCTTTGCATTTATCCAATCAATATTGTGTTCAAATTCCATTGCGTGAACGCAGAGGGCAGATTGTTCTGGCTTTTGGTTGAGGGTGGCCCGTTTGTGTTCTGCCAAACGTGACTTAAGGCCTCGTTTCGTCTGTCCAATATAGACAAAGTTGCAATCCAAACAGGGGATTTCGTAGATAATACAGCCAATATCTTCGGAGGTGTATGGATCTTTGGGTAATGGCAAAACATGGCGAATGGTATGCACAGGTCTCGTGGCAACGTTGACCCCTGCCTCGTTTAGAACTCTTCTAATTTTTTCTAATGTGCCTTGAACGTAAGGAATAGAAGTGAAATGTTTGTAAGGGGAATCCTGAGAGCATGCCTTCCTAGGCGAGAGAAAAGTGGTCTTGGTAGGAAACCCGTTCAGTTGTAATGTAGAGCGCATGTGTAGTTACTCACGGTGCTTAAGTTTGTTGTCGGAGATGTGTGTGTTACCGCGATTGAATAGTGTTTTGACCACAGTGAGCTTCTGGTGTTTGGGATGATGTGATGCATAGTGCAAATATCTGTCAGTGTGAGTAGGTTTTTTGTAAATATGAGTGGTGAGTGGTATATCAGTAGTGTTACTCTCATTGCCAACTTTACGAGATACCAAAACGTCAAGAAAGGGGAGAGAGGAGTTTTTTTCGTTTTCCATGGTAAACTGAATACTAGAACAGATAGAGTTAAGATGAGAATGAAATGCGGTGACATGTTCTTTGTCGAGGATGCAGAATGTGTCGTCTACATATCTCAGCCACAGAGAAGGTGGAGTGTGAAAAGTAGCAATGGCAATGTGCTCGATATGTTCCATGTAAATGTTAGCGATGATAGGGGAGATGCAAGAACCCATGGGAGTACCGAAGGTTTGCTTGTAAAAAAAGTCTTTGTAAGAAAAGATAGTAGAATCCAAGCAGATTTTAAGACCTTGTTTGATATCGGAAATGCTGAGAGATGTGCGAGAAGGCAAAGCATCATCAGATGAGAGGAGTTCTAACACTAGGTCAAAGGCCTTGTCCACTGGCACAGAAGTAAACAAACTAACAACGTCAAAAGATACAAAAATTTCATTTTTTGAACATGACAGTTTTTAACATACTCCACGAATTCCCGAGAATTACGAACGCTATAATTATTTTTCACCAAACCTGATAAAATACGAGACAAAAATTTTGATAAATTGTATGTGGGCGAATTAACAAACGAAACAATATGACGGAGAGGCACAGCTGATTTGTGGATTTTTGGTAGGCCATAGAATCTAGGAGAAACAGCGTTGGAACAATGCAAATAATAGTAACAGTTTTGATTAATTTTTTGGTGCTGATATAAATTCCAAACGTATTGATTATGAGTCGCAGAAATTTGATTGATGGGATTAGGCCTACTTGGTAATTTCACATAAGTACACTCATTTTTTAGCATAGCATTAACTTTTTGGTCATAGTCTTTAGAGTTCATGACTACGGTGGGCTACAACAATTTCTGGGTTTCTTTTCAGTTCTTTAAGTGCCTCTTCTTCTTGTGTGATGTTGTTATTGGATGGTGGTTCAGCAGATTTTAAAATTGCAGCCACTTTGGCGCGGGCAATACCAACTGCTGCTGCATCACGCACTTGTCGCAGCCCTGTCTCCACACCGGCCACAATATCTAATTATGGTATTGATTTAGGGGTTAGAGCGTAGTTGAATCCTTTTTCTAAAACAGCCATTTGAGGTTGGCTTAATTTGGTTTTGCTTAGATTTACTATTCATTTCTTTTTAGCTTCTTGGTTTCTTTTGAGAGAGTGATCGATGGAACTAATAGTTTTAGATCTCAGTTTCGCTAATTTCTTTTCATGTGTTGCTGAAACTTTTTTGGATTGATTGCTGCTGGAGACGTCGATGTAGTAGACTAAGTGCTGTAGTAGACTGACTGTAAAATTGTTTTTTTACCTAAAGTCTCTTCAGTGGTGCTTAAAACTTCAAATCCATGAAGTAAATCCATAAACATACAATGCATTCTACCTAGCACGTTTAAAGGTTACTTCTATATCAAACTCAAGTTTTTGGCCCCAAACAACGATACCCAATGAAAGAACCTATAACCACTAACCCACAACTAAGTTCCCGGTAGCCTAACTAGCCCACATCACTAGAAGCCCCTATGGCAACCCACTCATTTGCAGCTGCAGACGCGTTTCGACCTTATTATGGTCTCATCAGTGCAGCATAGCAACCTCCCACCTTCCTGAAAAAAAAAAAAAATTCTAACCTTCAAAAGTCTTTGTATCTCTACGCTTGTTAATTCATTCCATTTAATAGTTATTGTCCTTATGACGCAACAGTTCACAATAATTCTATCATACTTTTTGCTTTACCATAATCAGTTCAGTTTAAGAAGTGCTACTATTTGCTGTTCTCTGCCAGGGCTGGATTTTCCACCCTGGCACCTGTTATTCTGAAGAAGCTCGGCGTGAATTGCTGAGCGAAACGTCAATAAAAAAGTTGGGAGTTTTTTGCGTTAGCCTCCGTCTTTGACAATTACCGTAAGAACAAAGTTTCTGAAATAGTTAGTTATTAAGTCATATTTTCTTTTTTAGGTCATAAAATATGACCTTTGATTTTTGCTACGAAATACAATTAAACCCCGGTACCACCGCAGATACAGTTTCTGTAGACCTCAAGCTTGATAATTTTATGTTGAGAGGGGCAATGAGAATTTTCAAGCTTTCGGGCGGACTTTCACAAAGCATTTGAAGCGACTTTTTTATTTCGTTGGAAAAAAATTATGCAAAAACCATTTTGGAGATGAGTGACCAGGTATTGCTCCAGCATTGCATGCCAAATTGTTAACATACCAGCCTACATCAGCATCTGCAGAACTGTCATTTTCGATGTTAAAATCCATTTCTCATGAAAACCGAAATTTCACCGATGCACACGTCGCATTCTACCCTACCCTGCTATGATCAGTCTTGCGCAATAACGTAGGCTACAATTAAGCCGGCAAAACGCTTGCAATTCATCGCCAAGAAGGCTGTGATATACTTAATTCTATTGCAATAGCAATATAAGCTTTTCACTAAAATATTGTATACACCGGTAGTCAAGTACAGATTGTCATCTGTCTAAAACTAAAACGCACCAAAAATTTTCAGATGTAGGCCTATCCAGTAATTTCGTCATTTATAGAGTCGTAGTCCTAAGTCTCACAGTGACGGTAAAATCTAGCCTGATAATTGTCAAATAGCCTATCTAAGACCTGGTAAAACTATCACTAAAATTATCGACATTTTATCAAAACTTGTATTGAACTAGGAATAGAACGTTAGAGAATCCATCATTTCTTGTACAATAAAATAGTTTTACAACGGTACAAAATTTAGTCAGTTCATAGCATAAATACAAAAAGACCGTACGCGCAAGTACATCAAAAAAATTAATGGCAACCTTTGCCACGATGTCATTCGCTGTGTCTGTAATTTTTCACAGTTCTCGTATAAAAGGAATAAAAACCAAGTGTGGTAGACTCATAAGAAATAATCAGGCAAAGGCTTTTTCACTGGAACCCCTCTTGTTTCTTGCGGGGCGGCTTCAAAAATTATAAATTCTTTTTGCAAATGCTCGTCAAGTTCAAATATAGCTGCGACGTTTCCACATCTAAAGAATTCATTAATTATTATGTATTTGCTTAGAAGGCGAAGTCGATAGAACACCTGCTTCTGGTGCAGTACACTCGAGTTCGATTCCGAGTATGGTCAAATCAATGACTTTAAAATTGGTATTCTATTCAGTTTCCATGCTTGACACCCGGGTGTGGAGAATCCAGAAGCTCAGTTGGAAAAGCACTTAACGGGACTGCTGCATCTTAGAGAGATAGATAGATCGGTCGCCGGGAACTCCTGAGCGAGCTCGATATGGCGCTTTGATCGCTTTCTTGTGATAGGAAGATAAGTAATTATTTATTCAACTTCATCAAAAAAAAAAAAAATACATGAAATGTGTGGGATACAAAATACTCGATGTTAGTTCACCACAAGACTGTAGCCAAAAAAAGATTTAAAATTGAGCTGGTATGTCTTTCATTCACACATCACCACAGTTGCGTTTCTTTTCCAACATTAACATGACAAATATGAAACCGCTTCCTAGGGATCAAAATCAAAAAATGCCAATGCAAAGGAATAGTGAAATGAGCTAAGAGCTATATTGCACTGGGTGTAACAAGTTTTTCCCCAATGATGTTGCCGATTGCGCATTTTATTTGCCAGGGTTTATTTAGCATCAAACTAATACAAAGCGTACTTTGGATTTTCTCTACACCACCTCGGCTATCTGCCAATACATTTTTGATTTATTTTATTTTTTAACAAAATGGCTATAGGACTTTGTCAAAGCTGCTGATTAATTTGTGCGAACAAATTCATGGTATGATTTACTCAAGTTCGTAATACTCCCAAACCGCAATGATTTCGAACGATCTATTCTATGCGTTTGCGTTCGGAATGACTGAACCTATAAGCAAGCAGTTTAAATTATTTTAGAAATGCTCGTCTTTTTTGATCTGTCTAACAACCTTTTTCTGTAACAAAGGTTTCTCCCCATGCGGAGACATTTTTGTTACAATTGTTGAAAACGACCTTGGTCAAAAGTGAATACGAAAAAGGGTTTATCAAAGGAGAAAAGTGTCGAGTTTTCACCATGATGTTTTTGCAGTGTATTAGCCGTTAAGTACACGGGAAAAGCAAGCTGTTTGCGTTAATAATGATCAAATATGGTGAAATCACGTGAACATGTGCGTTCATAAATCCAAGAGCTCCAAGACATCTCATCTCTGTCATTGCCACCATTGTTCATTGTGATGGGAAAACAGTTCGTAAGTGGATTACATCGCCTCCAGGTGAAGTAAGTGATGCAAAAAGAGTTGGTCGTCTCACTACAGCAACGCCGAATACCAAGAGCAAAATTCGCCAGGAGTTCAAACACAAAATTAGCCCTGGATTGCGACATGTTTCCCGCATGTTAAACTTTTCCCCTAATTACGCCGAGCGTGGCAAAAAAATTTCACACATGACTATAATCCCGTCAAGTTAGAAAAACTGCAGGAGGAAAAGTCGCTTACAAGCAGCTGGTTAAGCTTCTTCTCTCAGCAAAAAACACTGATGATTGGGTGAAGTTCAGTCAAAGGAATATTGAAAATGGTTAAGAAGAAAAAAAAAATATCCACGGAAGATTACTGCAAGCTCACATTCTTTTTACAGATGAAAGCCCAATTGAATTCCACCCCAAGGTGAACAGGCAGAACCAACGAATACGAACTAGCGGTCCAAGTTTGTTCAAACCTGAAATGCGACTGAAATTCCCGCTGAAAATCATGGTTGCCGATGGGATCAGCAGATATGGAAAACTTTACGTTGTACTAATAGGTGAAACAGCAAATGGAAAATATTACCGCGAAAATATTCTGTCAGTTTAAACGAAACTGGTCAGTTATCGCTAACACGCTTGTTGTGCAAGATGGTGCAACTAGTCATACCGCTCGGGCAACAATCAAACAAATTCAGCAAAATGGTGTTAAAGTTTAGACTGACTGGCCAGGTAACTCGCCGGACTTGAACCTGATAGAACACACTTGGGCCAGGCCACAACACTCTGTACTTAAAGAACCTCGACCATAAAATCGAGAGAAACTTATTCTACGCGTCAAGGAAGAGTGGGATCCCATAACTCAAAACAAACTTTGCTACTTAAGTGACTCCTTTCGCGCAAGAATTTTACAATGCGCAAAAAATCATAGAAAACATACTAAGTATTGTTTGTAAATTGTAATAATTTTTCGTGATATTACAGACCAGTATGTTGGCAATTACATGAACATATAAAATTATTCTACCATTATTAGATTGGTTTCAAGGAGTGAAAATGTATGGTAGAAGCCTTGGTAACACCCCGTCATTGTCGTATAGATTGAGTAAAATATCTTCGACGAAATGCCAACGCATCTGGCGGCATCACACGACATTAATTTTAATAATCTCACCTGTAACAGTAGTTAGGGGCAGACCACACGGTGAGGACTGTTTCATTAAAATGCCACTTGAATCCCTCCATGACCAGTTGGTGGGCGCGACATATCATGTCTATGTCGTTGGAATGGTTAAAGTTGGCAACAACGTCACTTCCAAACAAAAAGCCAGCACCGCGAGGACTTACACCCCAACCGGTGGTATCTAAAAAGCAAGCAATAAACAAAGGTCTCTATTAGAGACGATTCGGCTGGGCTGAAGGCATTTTGGCGGTCTTCTAATACTGTACTATCAAAATTGGGTAGCCTCATTTTCACATCCGCATTAAGTGACACCAAGACTGGAATGCACCATTAAACTGACGTTTTCTTGCTGATTTGGATCAAAACGATCATAGGAAAAACAATATGTAACCCTCACTTTGAAATATATATTTGAAAATGAATTGACGAGAATGAGTTTTACTAGATCCTTAATCCTTATTTTGATATAAATCCAGAGCATTTTTGCCTGAGGATGTTCAGCCTTACTTGTAATCATAAATCTTATAAAACCGAATAATCTTTCCAAATAATATTGTTCAAAAATCGCCAAAGCGAGAATCGAAAGTCGGGACATATTATTTTTATGATATCATATTCACACTGTAAATAATGTACTACTGTTTTAATATTGATGAAACCTTTGGTAATTCTATTGGTCCAACAATTTCACTTAGTCGTACTCGTTATAATTATTGTCAAGTAACTCCGTGACGGTCTCATGAAAACAGCAGCAATTAGGTGAAAGCACCGGCGCAGCAAGGGGAGGAGATTAAGGGGACCAGTCCCCCCTTTTCAAGGTACAGATTTTTAAAAGTTATTAAACTATATCATAGTATCTCCGTTTAAAATATTTTTGGCATGAGCATGATCAAATTGCCAGAAATGCGGAGGGAGGTGAATAATTTGTTTAATGATAAATTTAATTATAATTTTCGTACACAAACATAGGTTCTAGTAAGAATAATGCCGCTGTGTCGGTAACTTGCAGTATTGCATTGTCATTGCGTTTAACTGACTGCCCCCAATACTACAGACAACCGAACGCAACATATGATCAATCGCTGTTACATTCTTTCTACTTAAAAGAAGGCATTAGCGCTTTGCCCCTGCAAAGTGTGCCATCAAGCCATCTACCGTGTTTACTGCTCATTTGCACACGTCATCAGTTGCACACTTGCAGAAAAGCAACAAAAAAAAGGGGGCGATTTTACTTCCCGTATCAGATAGTGCGCAGTGGTTAGCGGTAACAATAAATCTTGGTCTTGCAGAGGCAAAAAATTTCTGAATTACGGTCTGACTGTGGCGCAACAAATGAATCAAATCACTCATTCTTCAATACAAACTAATAGGCCTGTGTGAAACAACGGTAATATGAAAAAATTGCCCCCCCCCCTTTTTTTTTATTTCTAGCTGCACCGGTGGGTGGAAGTGCGAATTTGCAGCATGAACGTAAGATGAGGTTGATGTACAAAAGCATGTTGGCTAACACAAGAACAAACAGGGGAATAAAAGTAAAAGACAGAGAGAGAAGCGGGATAAAACAAGTTCGCAACTATTCGGCGTGACCAACTTGGCGTAGGGTAACTTGGTACGACAAACTCGGAGTAGAGACGCCTAATCTTGGCCCAAAGCCAAACACTAACCCCCGACTCTAAGCCCAACCCAAACTCAAACCCTTGTGTGTTGAGCAGAATTTTAAAACCATGTTTGCCTTTCCACGCTGAGCCCATTATGCCAACAAATCCCGTTTCGGGATAAAACACTTTTGCTCTCAGGGCTGGCACGCATTAATCATGTATGGAAGCAACAATAACACAATGCAAGTTACCTTCAGGGTCAGACCACAGCAGGTCGCACATTGGCCCATCGTGAGGTACTTCTTGCTTTCTGTCTATGGTGCGGATCTAAAATATTGCAATAAATCGTTAGATAGCATCGCAAAACATCGCAACTCCAGCAGTGTTTTTTTTGCAGAATGTGGTGCAGCGCGCCAGAAAAACATCCTTAAAGTTGGCCCAGCATACCCAGGGAAACACAGCAGAGAGCTTTTTTGAGGAAAATTCATTTCGTGCCAAACAAACAAGATTGTCGAAAGACACCTTACTTGGTCAAGCGTTTGTATCGATGGTGATAAACCTCCGTGGACACAAAATATTTTCCCGTCAATGATCGCAGACAAACTGAGGTAGTCGAAGATTTCCGTGCAATATCTCCATACAGTGATAGAACCGTATTTCCGTAAACATTCATCATAGAAACCATAAACCTGAAAAATATCAGCAAGCGTAATGATCCGAAAAGCCTCAACTTGAAACATGGGTGATGCAATATCCTCGAAGATCGGTAAGCAGTTAAGACCAGGCAATGCTACCATTTCCATTTTCAGATTCTAATGGTGGGTCATCATAATGCAGGAAGCGAGATAGGACTTTTCCGTGAGGGACAGCTCGAGTTCACACAAAAATTTGAGGAGTGGGTTGGGGCTCGGGATAGTTTGGGAGTAGGGGGTTAATTAGAGGGTGTGTTAACGCCGAGTCGGTAACTCAGCAGGCAGAAGTTATTGCATAGAAAAGAGTTCAGAAAAAAGTTGCTCTCTGAGTAAGATAAGCAGCAGCTTACCAACTTTACCATACACAAAAAATATTATTCAGTCACCCCAGCTCGTCGATTTCCAACTCACCTGAGATAACGAAAAAACTGGTGCTGGCAGAGAAAAAATGCATATGATGTATTAAAGAAGCCAAAAACTATTCAAACAGGGTATTTACTTGCTGGATGTTTTAAACTACTCTAGGAGTAAATGGACGAATTCTATCCGTCTACTGAGGACAACCAAGAGTTATATACGGTATCAATATAAGAAATCTGCTTCCCAGCAAACATTAATTTACTTAGGTCATACACACGCACTAAAGTGATCTTAAATTTTTCACGCCAACACCAATTTCACGTAGTTAGAGCGTAGAACAAAATCTGCATTTCAATAATCCCTATTGTTACGGAAGGATTTGAGTAAAATGTAGCGTTCAATTTGCAAAAAAGCGCTATTACTGTAGGTACAAACAACTATTCAAGCACACAAAGAACGAATTATTCTTTCCTACCTGTGTGATTTGTCGGCTTTCATGGTTTCCTCGTATCAGAACGATTCTGTCTGGATATCGCACCTAAAAGATGAAACAATGCAAAATAAACATTAACAGCGTCAGAGTGCAAAATACTCTTATCATCTAGGCTTAGCTTAATAAAAAAACAATATTGCCTAATAACATGCCAAAAGTTAAAGCAATTTGTTTACTGTGTCGTAAACAAATTAGCCAACACAAAACGCAATAATGAGGTACGTCATCGCAACGCTGTTATTGATCGTCATTGCAAACAACTAACAGTGCTCATTAACAGAAAAAACATTGGTACAACTCCAGGAAAGTGTAAGTGTACTACCGGTATGTAATATCACACTATTGTAATTAAAGTGTAAGTGCATGTAATATCACACTCTTGTGATTAAAGTCTAACATACATTGTCTGGCGTTATTAGACAGTAATATTGATCAGTTTGAAACTGAGAAACAAGCCAACTGCTACACATTCTTTCAAAAACTCGGAAAACAAACAAGGTTCTACTGTCAAAAAGGTAGTACAATGGAAAGGGACGGAAAAGGGGATGGATGATTTAGGCACACATTGTGAAGGCAACCCTCAAACAGCAGCCCATCACAAATATTAATCACAAATGATTGAACTCTGTGAGTGGACAACTGGACATGCAAGACAAACAACACAAATACACGCAGCCCTTCGCATTTCCTGCTTGCGCCAAGTAAATGGTGGGGAAACTGCTAATGCAGTTTCAAAAGCATTTTGTATGAGTAAAACTTAGTTTACCGGCTTCCAAGCGGACGCTCTTAACCGATACACGAAGCGCCAGTGCAGTGCCAAGCGTAGTATTTTGAATATAATTTTACGGTATAAGTTATGAAGATTTAAATTTAGAGCTTGATGAAAAAGTGTTTTTAAATTTAACAATTTGTCAATGGCATCTAGCAAAAGTAGCATGCAACGTCTCATTAATCACTTTGCGATATCATCATTGTGATTGTGACGACTTCAATAGTATCCGCGATTACAATGATAAAGCTCAAAACTCACAAGCAAATACAAGCTAAAAATAAAGATAATTGAATACTGCAATTCAAATGGCCTTTCAATAGCCAGCAATAATGGCGACGTCATCACGTATTTTTTTGTAGGTTATGTAATATGAAAAGGTATCTGCATACTTGGATACAACAGTAAGAAAACACAAGTTACCTGCACAATTGAGTCACAATGTAAAAAAAACTTAACGGTAATTTCTTCACTGAAAAAATTGTTAAAAGTCTATGGTCGCTAGATTTTATATGGATCTATGCTTTATCAGGGCATCCCACAATTTCAAATATTGCTCAAGTTTAGATTTAGAAGCAACAAAATATATTTTTAACGTTTCAAATCCGGTTTAGTTCAACAACTTTGATAATTTTACGCTTAAGTTTAGGTTCAAATCTACGTCCGTTAAAAAAAAGGTTTTGGTACGGGTTTAAAATAGCGAAACGGATAATATGGGTTTTCGTGCCCTGCTTTTCACACCAGCTTAATAGCAAGCCTTGAGTCATACAGGGCCATAAAGTCACACAGTATGTTTACTATATATACAGCATGAAATAAAAAATCTCATTACATGCCCAACTAAAAGACACAGGTGAACATAACATGCCAACTGCTTCTCCACATCGCTCTTTCGATACTAAATGACAAGCAAGAAAGCTACGAATAGCATTTTTCAAGCCTTTAGCTTGATTAGACTAGGAATTGATTTGGAATCAGCCATTTTAGGCAATATTTGTTTGGCTTTCTGGCTAGCCAACACCGATTAATGCACTCTCACAAGTTAGGTAGTAATAATTTTTTTGAACTAGAAAGATACTAAGCTGTCAAAATGTAGCGACGAAAGTTATTTGTATCATAACATTTTCAGCAATCCAAATCGAGTGATAGTTAATAACTTGAGGGAAAATGTTTCACAAGTATGTAATAAGTCATTTCTAATACTGTACATCAGAAAACATGATTATTTTTAAATTTTTGAAATAATGCGTTTAACATCAGACAAACTTAAGATACTGCAACTAGAAAGTAAAGGATGTACGAAACAACTAGGTGCTACATTCTCAAGAATCAATTTTAGAATATCTTACCTTTAATGCTAATAGCAAAATAAACGTTTCAACACTGTAAAACCCTCGATCAACAAAGTCACCCAGAAAAAGGTAATTTGTAGCTGGCATATCACCTCCAACTTTGAATAATTCGGCCAGGTCATAAAACTGCCCATGAATGTCTCCACAAACCTTTAAAATATACACTATTTAAGTTCAGTAACTTAAATGCTAATTAGAGCTGCAATTTAACGTTTGCAGTCACAAAAAACATAACATTGAATAATGTTGTTAATAACTTAGCCCTGTTTTGTCAATACAGGTCACTAAACAGTGATCGATGTCCAATCATAAAAAATTACCCAGCACAAAATCAGTATTTTCTTGCTTTAGAGCTCACTGATTGCGATCTTCATTGTTTTCAAAACACATATCACATTAGTTTCTTGGTATCATTTCAGTTTTAAGGAATATGCTAAAAATGTAGGCTATAATAAATTGAAAAAAGCAGGCGATTTGTCAATGTTACCAGAATCAAAATACTAAAAGTTTTGATCGACGTTTTTACATATCTGTAGGGTTTAGCTTCTTTTTCTTTAAAAAAATGATTTTGAAAATTTTAAGTCCTAAATGAATACAAATTTGACATTGTTCATCTATTCTAACCAATATGTCACTCTCTGATATAACAGGAAACCAAATAAACAATCACAATTGTCTAGATTTTCAAAGAAGAACTATAATACATGGATTTCTAGACTATGGTTCTAACAAAAAGCCATAGGCACCTAAGCCTATGTTAGTAGACTGAAACGTGCAGCGACACAAAATATATTGAAGCAAATACACTAAAGGTTAAACCTCTCTTCCAACTCGTTCTTCCATCTTGGGTGCCTGTTGTGTGTAGTCCACAAATAGTCACCCGGAATAAGCTATTTTGAGGCATAAGCAATGGCACACCCAGATGGGGGGTTTGGGGGGTCGACCCCCTCTCCCTTTTGAAACCGTTTTTCTATAATTTTTAACCTTTCTAATAACAATAAGCCTTACGCCCTAAGCACGCATAATTGAAAATGTACAAACAAAATGCATCATATTTGGTGAAACACTCAGATTTAGGGGCAAAAAATTTAAACAAAATTTCCTAAAAATTGTTCAAAAAGTGCTAAAATGGCCACTACAGTACCGGTATGTAAATTTTCAAAATTTTCCGGGGGAGCATGTCCCCGGCCCCCCTAGAGCCTTTTTTATTCTCAATATGCTTCAAAAAAATTCCGCCCGAAAAAAACATGCTTGAAAATATGGCAAATTCGGGTGCCTTCTTCCTGAAAAAATGTCTTGAATACGTCGCAGACATGAAAACATTTTCAAGGGGCTTTTTACGCCTTTTATGGGTTTAACGTCTTTGTGTATAGTTAACACTCAACCTAATTCAAAATTTCACCTCCCCCACGAAATTTTTTTTATCCGCTCCTGAGTGTGGGATCAAGTTTTTTTTAGAACCCCCCCCCTTTGAAATTTTCTGGTTGCGCCCCTGGGCATAAGTTTTTAAAAATACTAAAATTTTATGAAATCACACTATTATGATAATCATGCTCAGTAACAATATGGTATATACAGGGTGACCCAAAAAAAAACGTGCCCCGTGTATTTAGAATAATTAGAATTGGGGCGCGTTTTTTTTTGGGTCACCCTGTACTAGAGTAAAGTAAATTTGCAAACGATTTCCAACAAAGCATCAATTTGTATGAAAAAACAATTCTTTGACTCTCAACATTGCACTACAGCCGTAAACTAGCTTGATAAACGAGCTGTAAAAATAAATAAGCATCAGTACTTATATTAATATGAAGATTTCGTAATCTCATATACGTCTGATGAAATAAAAGATATATAAGTGCATTGCAACTCTAAAGCATAGGCTCAATGCCCAAACTACTGTAAGCAAACTTACTATAACAGGAGAATCAACTCGCTGTACATTGCTCTCTTCCACCAAGATTTCTCTTGCTTTGGCACATAGAGCTTTTACTTCACTTTCTTTGATAATTTCACATCTTTTTAGTTGTTCAATTTGTCGATCCAGATCACTGGTATCATTCATTTTTATTGCTTATGCAAACTAACGTTAGTGATACTATTTGATAACGACCTGCAATGCATATCATGCAAATTTACCAGCTTATTCACAGATGAAGATGCAAACTTCACACAATTCGTCCCTGACTATTTTCAGCTCCAATCAAAAACACTAACTCAGTTTTTAGATTAAATTTATTGTGCACAAATGCATTTAGGTAACAGAAAATCTGAATATAACACAGCTAATGCTATGTCCAGTCATGTCCGAATATTTTCACATGGCAGGTTTTATTATCTATAGCTTATCAATAACAGATCTAAGCAAACTTAACATCGAATTAAAATTGGCCAAGTATTCGAACTTCCATATCAACCACAAAAGTGCAGTAATTTTGAATATAACGATATATATATCGTAATAGGTAAGAGTGACAAACAATGGCTAGGTTACTGTACAGGGCCAGTTTATTAACTAGCAAAACTGAACAGTATATTTTGCTGTTAATCTCCGAAAAAATTAATTTAAAAATACATACACATTAACATTTTCAACGCAAAATTGCATGGAGAAACTTTCCAAAAATGTGCTACCCTGACTACCTGGTATTTAGCCTGTTTGCTTAGCACTGAGCATGTGCTGGATCAGGGGTGGGCAAACTACGGCCTGCGAGATTATTTCATGCGGTCCACGTGCAATTACAGAGGGTCCTACTAAAACCTAAAGAAGCACAAGGATCACAAGGACTGTTAAGAGCACAAGGTCAGCTAGAGACGCTAGAGAGTTATTACAAAGGGTAACCCCTAGTAAAATCTGGCAGTTTACATAATGACTGGATACCAGTACTGTATTGAGTTTATTGTTTAATGTTCTGAAATCAGAAATGCTAACAGAAATATATACCGGTATTCTAATTATTTGTAGGATGTGCTTCTAACTACATTTTTGAAAATAGTTGCTGTGCTTGCAAAGTCATTTAAGTCTGCTGACTCTGGTTGTGAAACACTACCGTATTGTATTAATAAGATTTATCAAGAGTGTAATGGACTGGCATTACTATAAAAATAAAATAACAGTGTTGGTTTAAACAGCTAAGTGCGTTTTTCAGTCTCTATATCCTGCTTTTCCAATTACGTGGGCTTCAAAACAACATGATTTCTTAACAAACCTTATAGCCTAGTTTGAAGAAATGGCCATTACGCATTAAAAGTAAATAAAAAACACCGCAATGATGTCAAAGTGAACAAAAGGTAGTACAGATTAAAAAAAAACTGTGTTGCAGGCATGCGCCAACACCTCGAAATTTTAATTGAAAGTTTACATAAAATAAAACTTAAAAATTGAATTTACCCCATAAAGGAGTTATAATTTTGCAAATTTGACAAAAATGGATTTCTCGACCCCCAAAACTTGTCAGAACCAATTTTTGAGCATTTACCTGTCTTAAGAAAACAATTATATTAAATTTTTAAAAATGCGTCAGTAAAATCTCCCTCTAGTGGCCAAAATTTTAAATCATAATAACTCCAAAACCGTACCGGTACAACATTTTTGAAAAATTTTCTTTTTAGTCATCATCATTTTTCCCACTCTTTTTGTTAAAGTACCTAATTTCGCATTTGCTGACATATGGTGACAAGCCATTTTATATTATGCATGGAATGACCCTGGTGTAAAATTTTGTTTTTGCATATTGGTGACCTTTGATATAATAAGTTTCTGCTTAAGTTCAAAACTTGTTTGCCATAAGTGACCTTTGACCCCCATGGCAAACTTCAGGGATGTATTTTTATCTGATATGTTTTTTTCATACATTTTCCTAAGTAGGTTTGGGTTAAAAATTGTTGTTCTATATCACATTTTTTGCATTAAAATCAAAGCTTATGTAGTTGCTTCAAAATCAAATCTTATGTCGTTCGTTACATTAAAATCAAAATTAAACCACTAAAATCTTTAAACCATTAAAATCAAAGCTTATGCAGTCCATTGCACTCTTGATAAAAAAAAGTAACACCAAATAAAGTTTGCACAAAAATTATGACGATTGACAATAGAAAATGTACAAAATGTGGGCAAAGCATCCCCATTTTACGGTACCAGGTATATACTGGTCAGCCGAGTAATTACTGGTACGTAATATAAAGTGAATCAGAACTGGTGGTCAGACAGCTTGGGCTGGGCGGCTGCTATTTTAACAGCGGAGTCTCACTATAGCAATTCAACACATAAAGTAGCAAACACGTCGATCTTTTATCATATCTAAGAGGTAACAACCCTTCCACTGCTGCTGCTCCACGCAAAAATAGCGAAAACTGTTTTTACAGATTCTTTTAAAAAACACTGATTGTTTATCCCACAAACAATGGTTTCTTCGTTAAAGTTTACTGCCTATAAAATCAAATCAGAGTGCCATTGATGTCATGTAAACTGTAAAGAAACAAGTGATCTGACGCAGCAGCATTTTGATAATAGACACAGGTCTAGTTTTCTACACACAAACAGACTACAATGAAATAATGCAAAAATGTTTTGATAATTTCGCATCATCCTACATTACAGTTTCACTTTAGTTTACATATCATTTCTTTGTTTAACTGTGCCTCGTATTGAATTCCAACACGAGTTGTGAGTTCATAGTCCATATAAATGAACTATAATCTATCACCAGATTAGGAGAATGGAAATTTAAAGTTTATTCTTCAACTAAAAATGTTAGCTAGAACCTTTGCAGTAGCGGAAGTGACAGAATAATTGTTAACACTGCAACTCTGTTCATTAGAGCATCTCAATAACAGCAGAGCTGACTTCTTTTGCTGTAAATACGAAAAAAATAGCAGCACTTCCGGGGTCAAGCAGTCAAATGTAGGCATATTATACTATCTGCTGTCATTATGTCAAGCTGCAATTGTAACACCATGCTATAACAATGCAGACAGCTGATAGGCAATATCACCTCACTTTCTTTGGTCTGGAATAAGGTGATATTTGTGGAAAAAAACAACAGCACTAAAATGCAGCAACAATGAATCGCAAATCAGCCTTATTGGTTAGCACCACTGTGCCCACCTTTTAGAGTTGAGGCACCAACTGCAAAGATCAACCACAAGGTATGATCAACAACAATTTAGGCAGTTGTCAGTTTGTGCATGTTCGACAAATTGTCAGTGTGATAAATACACAGACTCCCGACAGTCAGATGTCTACACTACAGGTATTAATACAAAGGTACACACTAATCACTTTTTTTCAATTAGGCTAATCGATTGACATCAAAAATGCAATCAGAATGCAGAATGTCCATGGGTTTTTTGCATGGTGGAAGTGGAATATGGACAGGGCAACTGTAGACTAAGTAAAACTATACTGCCAGCTCTATCTTAGTACTTGATATCAAGTTGAACTGTTCCCTTCAAGTTGCACAATTTGAAAAAAATACCAGTATAAATACTAAGCAAAATTTTACAGTTATTTTTGGCCAAATTTCAATCAAAGTGAGCAATATATAGGTGCAAAACAATAGTTTCAGTGTCAAAAAAACTTAAATTTGAAGCAAAAATTGGACCAAACTTCACATCAGCTAATTGTATAAAGTTTAGGGCAATGTTTAATTAAAATTTATGTTTGGGTAAATTTGCACTTAAATTGGATCAAAATTTCATAACCCCAAAATCGTTGGGCAAATTTTTGTTTTAAATTGTACTTGTGCAAATTTGCACAAGGTAAAACGGTAAAAACTTAGAGGGAACAGTGCAATCTGGTACGGAAATACTTATCAGTATAGTCTAACAGAACCAAGCTACTAGCATACTTATCCTGTATTGAGTTCCTCTTTATCACAGTTTGATTAGTTTATATCAAGTACTGTACACTCTATGCTACCTACCATATGCAGTCTACCTACCACATGCAGTACGGTAGGCGTATGCAATTACTCTATGTCTACACATAAGAAGGTTAGCCACCCAGTAACTCACTAATAAAACTATTGATGCCTTGGTTCAAGATGCCTTGATACATCAACGTTTGGTTAGGGCTAACCGTTACAGTTAGGTTTAATTAGGGTTAGGTTCGAACCGTTCAGTTAGAGTCAAGTTTGGTTAGGGTTATCTTTGGTCAGAGTTAGGTGACAAAGTGGCAGCATCAGAATCAATTAACAAGTATGCATGAGGTAAAACAAGAGGTTGCCAGTAACTTCGCCACATGGTAACTTCGTCACGTGGTAACTTCGCCACACTTTGAGAAGGTGAATTGGTGAAGGGAGATGTAAGTATAGTAGGAAAATGTGTTGGGGTGTGGGGGGAGATGTGGGAAGAGGTATGAGAGGGATGTAGGAAAGTGTGATGGGGTGTGGGGGAGGTAAGGGGAGATGTAGGGAAAGGTGAAGGTAGATAGGAGATGTGGGGAATTAAAAGTGTGTTGGGGCCCCACACCTCAACAAATTTCCCTACATCTACCCCATTACCCTCCCCACATCCTTTCCCCACACGCCAACACACTTCCCCACTCACCCCATACACTTTCCCACACTTCTCCACTCCCCACACATCTTTCCTTACCTTCCCCCAGACCCCAACATATTTCCCTACATCTCCCCCCACACCCCCCATATCTCTTCCCACAGCTTCCCTGACCTCCCCCTACACCCCAACACACTTCTTTATTCACCCCATACACTCTCCCACACCTCTCTCCCCACATCTTACCCCACAGTTTCGATTGTGGCAAAGTTACCTAGTAACTCGAAAATCCCGATAAAATTTTTAATCACAACCGGGAATTTAAAATCTTGTTTCGGTGTAGGCAATGTAAATTTTCGATGCATGAAAGTGTGGCGAAGTTACCATGTGGCGAAGTTACTGTGGCGAAGTTACCATGTGGCGAAGTTACTGGCAACCAAACAAGAAACACCCGGGAGTCCGGTTGGCTTTGCAGTTTGCTGAAATATGGTGTGACAAGGTTCTGAGAAGTTTTGGCACGTGACAACAGTTCCACATGGCGTTATGTTACCTGATATCTGTGACAAAGGTTCAGCGTGACGAAAGTTCTGGCAAACCTTAGCAATATCACATGGATAATGCTGTAACATATAGGCTACTATGAACTTTGGAATGGAGTAGAAAAAGCCAGAAATCCAGACATCTAGTCAACTACGTACTGACGTAGACTACCAGTACCACACCAGTGCTTCACCAGTACCATACCAGTGCTCAGAACAGAACAGAACTTTATTTTTACAACACACGTGCAGAGTGTCACAGACATTACAAATATGAAATAACATACGGTAAACAATTTATGTGTGATGCAGGGGCAGGAAGGGACTATTTCGTCATTTAATCTCTACCCTCACTTCGCAGTCTCCCTCAATTGCTGTTAAATTTTCAGTTCAATACCGGTATAATTTGAAGATAACCTCAGTTTGAGTTATTTAATTACCGTATTTATGTACTCATCAATCATTTTTACATGCCAACTTACCAAGTGGAAATGCAATATGGAATGATGATTTGCTTCACTCTAAACAGCGTTGAACTAAAGTACCGCGCACACTCAGCACTACACAGGTAGAATAAGACTGAACACCACATAGCCTGGTCCAGGCTGCATACTCCAGTCCAAATTTTCAGCTTGACCAAAGAAGATTTCATTTGACAGACACTGAACAATGAAAATTAAAACATCGACTAAATATCCGACACCGGTAATTTAGTAAACGCTCAGCAGACATGTCCGGATTTAACAATTCAAAATATTTTCCCGATTATTCAAATTCCTATTCCGATTCAAATCCATCAGGACCATCACAATAAATCAAAATCCAAATATGAATCTAAGTAGGGTTTTAATAGAATAAAATTTAAATCCTATGCAATCCGGTAGGACTTAATTGTTTTTATTCATAATCAAATCCAAAGTCCAAATCCGGTACAAAACCAAACGATGAAGCACATTTTTCAAATCCGTTACAAACCCTCAACCTTTACCATAATCGGGACAATTAAATCCTAATCCAAATCTTTCAACATTTTCGCTGCTCATTGCTCACTTAACTAGCATGGCTTGCTAAATGACGCTCTCCAGAGATGTCCTGACTTTTAAGATTTCAAAGTCCTAATCCGATCCAATTCCAAAACCATAAATTAAATCCAAGTCCAAATCTAAAGTTTTACAAGAACAAAATCCAAATTCTGAATCATCCGATTAAATTCCATTTTCCTTTGAAATTCTAATAATGTTAATACTTCCAAAATCTAAATCCCGTCCAAATTCAAACGAAGAGATCATCAAAATCAAATCCGGACCAAATCCGCCAAAAATATGTAAATACAGTCTGATTAAATTCCAATCCAAATTTATCGACATCTCTAGTGCTCACTCGAGTCACCTCTGTACTCGCTGCTTCAGAATGCAGGCCTAATGGAATGAAATAATATTTTTCTTTGTTGTATAAAAAATTATATCAGTGCGGCTGCGACTACAAGTTTTTTTAGCACCATACTTGAAAGAAAAAAGGGAAAAATACATAAACAAAACGTTGAAATTAGAAGAATAGCTACATTAAACTCAGGGAGTGTACGTTTTTAAAGTTTAGTTAAAGACAGAATTTTCACTTTAATATTCAACTCCCTTATTTGGCTACTATTGTGTGAAGAGTTGTTTAACGTAAATGCGATGAAATGAAATGAATCTGAATCACTACTGTTTTTTTTTTGTTTTTTTTTTTTGACAATGATTAAGTACCGGTTATCATCGTCGTCAAGAAAATTTCTCTTATTTTGGCGACTTGGCATGAAATAAAGAGAACAAATTTAAACAACGATAATTTTTTCGTTTTTATACACCTGTCATGAGAATGTTAGACTAGCGTAATCAAGAGCGGGGTCGCAGTAAGCGAAAAATTTAGGCAAAAAATTTAGTGTAAACTCGCCTTGACCGTAAAGTTGAGTTGAAAAGACTGCCATGCATTACTGTATACTAAGTTAGGCCTATCTAGTTCTGTAAACTGTATTTTAAAATCATTTAAAAAACTGTGTTTTTATATTTCTGCAAACCCCTGAGAATTAAATAAAAGCAACACGATCAGTCGTCAACAGAAATGTGTAACTTTCTTTTTGCAAAAAAATGTGGATGAGTTTCGGCAAACTGTTGAAAATGAAATAATGACAAAACGATCAGTCTTTAACAGAAACTTACAAGACTCTTACAGTAGAATAGTTACTGCAGTTTGACAACAACAAAATCTTTTCCTAATTTTATGTTTTAAAATCGAATAAACTTCGCACTTTAAAGTTACCTGCTTTTTTATCAAAGTGATTATGAGCGTGAGAAAACAAAAGATGTCAACTAAGTAATTACTAGAATACTAGGGCAATTTTTTGTGACCTAAAAACTTGAAAATGTGACTTTATTTTTGCAAAAATGTCACCAAAATGTGACCTTATTTAAAAAAAAATTGATGTTAGTTAGTTAGTTGCATATTTATCCTCCTATCACGAGAAAGCGATCGATGCGCTATACGAGCTCGCTTAGGAGTTTCCAGCCATCTGTCTACCACACCAACATGGGGGAATCCCGCTAAGTGCCTTTCCCAAGGTCACAACAAGTAAAATTGCCAGCTTGTTCTCCACACTGTCCCTTCAATGCTGAGCATCAAGCAGGGAAGCTGTGAATACCAATTTTGAAGTCATTGGTTTGACCCGACTCGGAATCAAATCCGAGTCTACAGCTCAAGAGACAGACGCTCTATACCACTCGGCCATCTGAGCTGTTTATGGACAACAAATATGAGCTGAATATAGACAACAAAAAAAGCAGCAGCGGTTTATGCTAAAAAGCAATAAATTTAATAGGTGCACAAATTATGGTAACGCGCATAATAGTGGGCTATTTAACATTCTTTGGCTAAAAAGTCTCTTTTTTCAGCAAGTAGCTTCAACATGGAAAAACTGCTTACTTGTGCAGCTAGTACCACTGAGAAGGGGAAAGCCGGTGCAAATGCCCAGAAGCCCACGCCAGGAGTGGATGATTTTTTTTTTTTCGAAAAGAAAGTCCCTATTAAAGATCTGTTTAATTTTTTTTTTTTGAGGAAGCCTTTTGATTACCCCTATTTGATTTTTTAGCCTGAGGCCTTAAAACCATTTCAGCGGCCCTGATGCTTATGCAATATTGGAAGGTGAAGAACTTTGTGGGCTTTATATTTAGCACATAAACACCTAGATGCAGTACGCAGGTTGTGAATTAGGCTAATTCCTATAAAAGTTACAAAAGTTTGGATAATCAGGCACAAATGACAAAAACAATGTTACCTAAAAAATAAAATGTAACCGAAATACACGAAATGCATCTTTTTGTAACTTTGTAAGTTCGTAAATACTGACCCCACCCACACTTGTGAAATTTTGTTATCACGCTTTTTGCGTTAGGAGCCAGCAAAAAAATTGTAATTTTTGTGACCAAAAATCGCCCTTGTAATTATAAAAAGAAAAAAATCGAACGAGTAACTTTTGTCACACAACAATGTAATATGTGTAGCTTTTTGAAAATTGATTAATGATTAATTGCTGTAAATTTACGTTTTAAAAAAATACTGTAGGCCTGTTGCTTTTTAATTGGTAACTGATTTTAGCGATCGTGATCCTAACATTTTATATAACGATCGCTCAGACTATTTACGTAACAGATAGAATTATACAACTTTTTGTCATGCGGGACGGTCTAACCCAGTAGTTCTCAACCTTTCCAGCAGGCTGCGGTCTGGCAAAATTTCAAAAATCAAACAAAATTGTGATAAAAAAAAGTTCTTCAAAAGAGCAGAAGTACAAAAATTCAATTCAATGTGACATTTACTGCGTCTTCTTCTATTGATATGTGTATTCAACTCATTTAATGCTAAAATAATTTTAGCTTGAACAATCAACATGTCTTAATCAAAATTTTTGCAAATTTTGTTAAGTGCTAACCTCTTATTCAGGTTTAAATTCAATAATTCGTTCATCTCTCGATCAGCCTTCAATGTTTTACATTTCAAAAGTGGTATACAAAATGGATAACCTTTATTAAGCGGACCGGCGGTTGAGAACAGGGATGCCGAGTCGGCCAAAAATAAGCACGACTCTGACTCCGACTCTGACTCTCAGCTAGTCTTTAACCACGACTCCATTCCCGACTCCGACTCCCTAAAATTTTTCGAACTCCGACTCCGGACTCTTTTATTAAAAAAATTACGACTCCGGCTCCCGACTCTTCGATAAAATTTTTTTGACTCCCGACTCTGGCTCTCGACTCCCACTGACATTTTTTATTCAAAACTTTTTGCATTTAGGCTATTACATTTATTATTCGACGTTATTTTGGGCTAAAGGGCAAACTTTGCCTCCAACTTTATGTTCTTTTATAAGTTCCAAACGACAAAATTATTTTTCGGTTTATCACCCTGTCTTTGATGGAATTTAGTTGCTCAAATTTTAAAGCATATTTGGGTATCCATTCCTACCGGAAATTACATTATCGTGACGTTTTTGAAAAGCACCTAAGCGATTTTTAGTGCGTTTTGGAAATATCAAAAATTACGGTATCTGTGAAAAGAATTGTTAGTCAGCTTTCCTAACTTGTTTACCGAGTCACCAATGCCAAGAAACAGAAAATGACCTTTTGGTTTTTAAAGTCACTGCCACTTCTGTTAACCATTCTGAGCTGAAGTCTTCACACTGACCCATAGTGCCGTATAAAGTACGACAGCTGTGAATACCATTGGCATGACCTGAATGCGAATCGAACCCAGTCTAATAGCTCCAAAGGCGGACATCCTCTCCCTAACAATAACAGCACTGAGCTGATTTAGCGAAGTTGCAAATTTAGCAGTCCTGCTTACGCTGCCTTTGCGTAATATGTATGTTTTATTTTACTGTGAAAGATTACTGTGCGCTTGCTTAAGTTGTAACTCACTTGCAGAACTAAAGCGAACTTATTTCTGTGATTGATGCCACCCGATCCTTTTGAAGGAATGGGGGAGTAGAAAAACTCCACGGAAACTTAACAGTCGGGCAACATCCCATGGTCTGGATTGACCAAAGATGGAAATAGGAAGATCAAAAGTAGCCTTTCTTAGCAGTTTAAGTACCGAACAATCGAGGAGGTGATCCTCACCTTCTCTTCGATTTCTGCCGTCTGATAGCCTTTGAAGGTTTTTACAAATTTTTTCTTAGAAATAACATTTCGACCCACAAAAAATGCGTTTAAACTGCTATGAACTTTTCGTATAAAAAATTTTACGGCATAGGGTTAGCGGAGTTTAGTTTTGCTTGCTATGTGCGGTGGAGTAGTTTTATTCAATGGAATTTTTCAGTAAAGTTAGAACTCTGGAAAATGCTTTTCGTGTTTTTTCCATACCAATTTCATACAAAGATCTTTTTATACTTGCAGGAGCGTTGTTGCAAACTTTTTATGAGTAATAAATATTGGACTTAGGTTAGCCCGATCTAACGCTTCATTCTACCTGCTATACCAGGGGTTCTCAAACTTTTTTAAAGTTTCGACTCTGCGGTCCCCAAAGATTTTTTGCCATCACTCACGGTCCTTTATTTTTAGGCATGAATTTCCAAGCAAAATCAAATGAAGAGCAAAAAAAGGCACTGTCTAGCAGAGCACGGGCCCGGTTTTCATAATCAAAACGCTGCTGCACCGGACTGCTGGTTTGTTTCTATAATGACGTCGTCGCTGTCACGTGGGAGCGGTGTTCCCGCGCTGCAGCGGACTGCTTGTTTGTTTTTACAAAAGGCTGCCGGTGCCCTATAGACACTTCCAAAAAAGGTCATCACACCCGCAGATGTCCAATTTTCCACGCAAAATCAAGTGAAGAGCAAAAAAATTGGTTATCACGCCCGCAGATGTCTTAATTTTCCACGCAAAATCAAGTGAAGAGCAAAGAAAGGTCATCAATGGGGTGATTTATCAGAAATCCGTGATCTCTTTGCGGTCCCCCTGAAACTGCTTTGCGGACCCCAAGGGGAGCGCGGTACCCAGTTTGAGAAACACTGTGCTATACGTAGTGTTTTTTGTAAAATGTAAAGCCAAGAATTCACTTTCAAAAATTTTAATATTTACAAGGTGCACCACGCTGAGCACGCTCAAACCTTCAACAACAACATCCACATGCTAATTACACATTTGCTAAACTACAGCTCTAGGTCTGCCAGGAAAATTCTCTCTTAGGTCCAAAAAATAAGAAAATAAAAAAAAATGAGCACAATTTCGTATTTAACTAACTTTCTTAAATATAGTCAAACTCAAATTTGGTAAATTATGCAACGAAATGGTATACAAAAGCAAGTTTTTGAAATAGAATGAATGCTAATTTACCATTTCATAAACGTTTTTTCAGAAAGCAATTTCGGGGACAAATTGAGCGGAGCAGCAAAAACCTCGAATAAATTTTGTCAAAAATTTATTAAGACAATTTCGTTGTTTATGGGGCGCCGTTTGGAAAAAAAAGATTCGTTTTGTGAACCATGTTTTTTGAGCTTATTTAGACCATAGTTTGTCCGATATGTATATTGGAAATGTCCTACTTATAGATCGGACAAAATGCACTTTAAGTCGGACCAAAATACACGCGCAAAATAAGTCGGACAAAATCGTTTTTTTCCAAACGGCGCGTCACACGCTTTTCGGAAAAAAACGATTTTGTGACCCCTGTTTTTCGAGCTTATTTGGACTATAATTAGTCCGATATATACATCGGAAATATCCGACTTATATATCGGACAAATTGTGCTCTAAGTCAGAAGAAAAAACACACGCAAAACAAGTCGGATATTTCCGACTTATATATCGGACAAATTCGCCGTTTGGAAAAAAATTATACGTTTTGTGAACCGTGTTTTTTAGACTCAAAAAGCATGGTTCACAAAACGTATATTTTTTTCCAAATGGCGCCCCATACATATCGGACAAATTATGGTTTAAACAAGCTCAAAAAACACGGTTCACAAAACGTATAATTTTTTTCCAAACGGCGAATTTGTCCGATATATAAGTCGGAAATATCCGACTTGTTTTGCGTGTGTTTTTTGGTCCGACTTAGAGCACAATTTGTCCGATATATAAGTCGGATATTTCCGATGTATATATCGGACTAATTATAGTCCAAATAAGCTCGAAAAACAGGGGTCACAAAATCGTTTTTTTCCGAAAAGCGTGTGGCGCGCCGTTTGAAAAAAAACGATTTTGTCCGACTTATTTTGCGCGCGTATTTTGGTCCGACTTAGAGTGCATTTTGTCCGATATATAAGTAGGACATTTCCAATATACATATCGGACAAACTATGGTCTAAATAAGCTCAAAAAACATGGTTCACAAAACGAATCTTTTTTTTCCAAACGGCGCCCCATAGTTGTTGCCTTTAAGTTTGATTGATTACTCTTGCGTAAGGTTTCTTAAACTTTTTGAGACGCGTCCCTTTTTGACGATACCAGCAAAACCAGCAGCGCTTCCTTCGAAAATTGAAAAAATGAAACTGAAACATAATTCAATAATATTGCAACTAAAATGTCATCACTTGGAAAAAGCCGTTTGTCGCACTGAAGAGTATCTTTTAGAAAACTAACCACTTAACTCGAAGCATAATGGCAAACAAGGACTTCTCAGATCAGTTTCATAATCAAGCATGATGTTCTTGGTCTGCCTTTAGTTGCACCAGTGGCGCACTCATCGGGGGTTTGGGGGTCGAAACCCCTCCTTTGAAACCGAACCCTTGTTTTTAAAGTGAAGTGTCCAAACTGTACAAGTGTAGTACCTGCTGTTACCTCAAAACAGCTTTGACAGAATTTGCCCTGCATCATACTGAAACAAAATCGGCTGGTTGGTGTAGAGGTAAGAGACATTGATATCAGTGTGAGCATGGGCGGATCCAGGCGGTTTGCATTCCTTCCACCAACTATTTTCAAACATGTTTTTGATGAATACAGTTTTTCCATAATTTCGAACCTTTTCAATACCAATAGGCTAAGCCTTACGCCCTAAACACGCGTAATCGAAAATGTGTGAACAAAATGCATCATATTTGGTGAAATACTCAGATTTAGGGGCAAAAAATTTAAACAAAATTTGCCTAAAAATTGTTCAAAAAGTGATAAATGGCCACAATAGCACATAAACTTTTAAAAATTTTCCGGGGAGCATGCCCCCGGACCCCCCTAGAGCTTTTTTTGTTCGCAATAGGCCTATACTTTGAAATAATTCTGAAAAAAAAACACGCTTGAAAATATGGCAAATTTGGGTGCTCCCTCCTTGAAAAAATTTCTTGAATTTGTTGCAAACATAAAAACATTTTCAAAGGGCTTCTTATGCTTTTTTTGGGTCTAACGTCTTTGTATTTAATTAACATTCAACCTAATTCAAAATTTCATCGCCTTCCCACTAAAGTTTTCTGGATTCGCTCCTGAGTGCGGGATCAAGGTTTTTTGGAACCACCCCCTTTGAAATTTGCTGGGTGCGCCCCTGTGTTGCACCACTAGCAAAAAGTATGCTGGTGCCTCATACCTTAGAAGCATGGATTTATGAATAGGGGTTTATGTCGGGGATCTGGAGGCTGAGCTCCCAGTGCTTGCCATTTTTCGATTTTTAGAGCAAGTGAACTCAATTTTAGAGCACATTTTTCTTTAAAACTGCTATAAAAATAAAAGAAATAAATTTGGTGCACGTTCAGGTTAATCTTACAAAACGCCAAAATCGTGCACAATTTAGGCAGATACGTGCTGTAATGAAAGCAAAGTTTAAAAGTGTAATTTTAAGTTTATATATATTTCTCAATCTAACATATAGTGACCAGCGAAGTGATCAACATATAATGCAGGTCAATATTGTTTTCTTCACTGCTGGATATTGTATGTCAAAAGTTCAAATCGCGCAGTATATTGTTTTGCTGCTGTTCCAGATGGTCTGTTTGTGACACCTATCCTATTTTGTTCAATCTCTGATTATTTTCTTAACTGTAGTAAACTAGTAATGCTAATTGCCATCTGCACTAGCACTCCACGTCTCCACTCAACAAATACTAAACGCACAGCCGTAGCAGTGTTGCCACAAACTACCTGCACAAACGGAAAGCTGAAAGACGTGCACAAACTGAACTACAAACAAACAAAAAAACAACAAACAAATAAACCGAACTACACGTAAGGTACTTGTTGTGAAAAAAAAATCTTATGGAGAGTGGAAGCAAATAATTAATACGACTCTGACTCCGACTCAAACTCTCGCTCACTTTTCTAGTTCGACTCCACTCCCGACTCCGACTCCCTTATGTTTTTATAACTTCGACTCCGACTGGCGACTCTCGTATGTATTTTTTTCGACTCCCGACTCTGACTCCGAGTCCTTCATAAAAACTAAAACTCCCGACTCCCGATTCCGACTCCGCATCCCTGGTTGAGAAACACTGGTTCAGGGGTGGCCAACCAGTCAGATGCTAAGAGCCACATTTCGTTTTGTTTTTCGGCGAAGAGCCATATCATACACAAGGGATAATGATCGCATCAACATCACCATACCTCTTAATAGTACACATACTTTTGCTTATCTGGATTAATAGTACTGGCCGGTTAGCTCAATTAGTAACGACATCGCTATCGGTGCGGGCGGTCTGGGGTTCGTTGCGTGGGCCGTCAAAGCAGACACAGTGCCGCCACCGCTGCGATGTTTCTTCAGATTCGAAGTTGTGTTGCCCAAAGTCCTTAAGTTATACGTACTTTGGTGTTGCCGAGGCGCAAAGCCACGGAAATAGCAGCTCAGATTGCCAAGTGGTAAAAGCGTTCACCTTGGGAAGTGCAGAATTGGATTTGATTCCAAGTCGGATCAAACCAATTACTTTAAAATTGGTATTCACAGCTTCCCCGCTCGACGCCCAGTGTTAAAGGGACAGTGTGGAGAACAAGCCGGCAAGTTTGCTGGTTGTGGCGGTGGGAAAAGCGCTTAGTGGGATTCCCCGGTCTTGGTGAGGTAAACAAGTGGCCGACAACTCCTCGTTATAGCGTTTTGATCGCTTTCTCGCGATAGGAGGATCAATATGCAACTAAGAACAATACAAATAGATGTGCCCCGCCACTGTTAACGCCTTGTCGTAATTCTCTAACAAAGTGATTATTACGTGATAATTTTTTTTATTTTTTTGTTTAGTAGCATATTTATCCTCCTATCACGAGAAAGCGATCAAAGCACTGTAGGAGCTCGCTTAGGAGTTGCCGGCCATCTGTCTACCACACCAAGATGGGGGAATCCCGATAAATGCCTTTCCCAACGGCACAACAAGTAAACTTGCCGGCGTGTTCTCCACACTGTTCCTTTAATGCTGAACGTCAAGCAGGGAAGCTGTGAATACCAATTTTAAAGTCATTGGTTTGACTCGACTCGCATTTAAACTCCAGTCTACTGCTCAAGAGACAAACGCTCCATACCACTCGGCCATCTGAGCTGTCGATCACTACTTATGCGTTGTCAAACGCAACATAATTACAGAACGAGGCTGATGAAAGAAGAAACTCAGCATGTAAAAAAGAGCCGTATGAAACTCGGCAAAGAGCCGCATGCGGCTCGCGAGCCGCGTGTTATTGGCCACCCCTGCACTGGTCTAACCACTACCAATTCTATCGATCCTCGCTGAACTTAAAATGAACAGAAATCAAGCTCACGAGTTGTTTTTATTTTTGGTCTTGACGCAAGTGCGATAAATAAGTGAATAACTGAGATCATACTTAATGCATTTAACTTGAATCTAACACTCCAAGATCTTGGGCTAAATTAAACGTAATCAGAAAAATCTGATTACGAGTGGGATTAAAACCGACACTTGCACCGACCAGTGACGTATCAGCAGCCCAATGGTCGCGGCGAGTCTTTACCCGAGACACGGCCTTAACCACTCGGCCAGCGCAATGTGATGCAGGAGCAGCCGAATTTCTGGTATAGGCCTATATCAGATTTTTCTGATTACGTTTAATTTAGCCTAAGATGTTGGAGGGTTAGATTCAAGTTAAATTCATTAAGTAAAATTCTTTATATAGATTTATAAACTTGAATCACTCTCCTAGCCTTGTAGCTAGACTGGATAGACTTCGGTACAAGCCTTCTTTGATCATTAACTGAGGTCACTTTCAAATTATGTGAAAATGAAAATTCAGCAGTAACTGAGGGAGACTGCCAAGTGAGCTTGCGCTCTTCGACTCAGCATTCACTCATCCAGTATATATGTTGAATGCGATCGGCTGCATTCGCGAATCGAACCCATCACGTAAGATCATGTCACCTTCGCGCGTTACTGCTAGGCCATGTTGCTGATAATATTCAGCAATGGTGTTGGAAATACTTCCTTTCTGATTATGACAATCAAGGCTCTTAGATTTTATTTGCAGTCAAACTTTTATTTCATCTACGCAATTTTTTTTCAATCCAAGTCATATTTCAACAAACAAGGAAAAAAGACGAATGCACAAAACAAAGCATCTATAACTCCACAGACAGATTTTCTGCTTTTTTTGATGCGGCGTCTGGCAAACAGAGAAACAATCGCGGTAATTATTTTTACCGCAGAGACGGCGAATTTCGCGAGCGATTGAGCGAAACCAAGCCAAATTGCTTGCGATGTGCGTTGCTACTTGCGCAATGACGTTTTGCGCACAACATGTTGAAGTACAAAATACAGTACAAAACAATTTAAAAACAAGATAAATTTATTAAGATTTAGACTTGCTATACCGGTTACACAAAAATTTTACAACTACGCAAATACAAAAGTCATCAATTTTTTGTTATGACGTCGTCACTCAAATAACAATTTTTTAAAACTTCGCGTAGGAAGCTATTATCGCGCAAAATGTTGAAATGTCGCTGCATCCTCAATGTGTCTTAAATTGGGAAGTTTGATCATTCCCCAGTTAAATAACGACTTACTGTAAAACCAAGTCAGTTATAATAAGATGCAGAAAAAGCGACTCATATTACAGAAGCCAAGGCAGCGTTATGCAGTGGCAAGAGAATAACCATGGATTTGCATTTAAACAGATCATTGCTCTGCAATTTTACAAAACTCAATCCTTACTGCTTTCTGAATTAATCAATTAAGAAGTGATTTTATTTCGGAAAAGCATTCACATACGCATACATAGGCCTAAAGTTGATCAACAAGCGCCTTCAGCTAACAACAAGTTAAAACGATTATGGTGAATTTAATCACATTTTGCAAAGATACTCTACTTATCACGTGGCAAGCAACGCATGTTTCGTCAGTGCAAGTCGCAACATACTGCGCTCGTTCGCATACCATCCGTGAGTGTCCTCAAAGTTAAAGCTTGAAAAAGCTGGAATATCGAAGCGGATTTTTCTACTCTTGGTAAGGAGGAGGTGGATCGCGCCATTGCGGCTTTCTCAATTCAAACGGACCTTCTCGTCGTTGGATTTCATCGTCTTGGCATCGTGTCTTTGACATTCGAAGAGCAGTCACGGGAATAACAACAATAAGTGAGCCGAGCAAGCACACAGAACAAATTAGCAATCCAACAACCATTGTGAACGGACTACTTACTTAAACTCGAATCTGAAAAAGCAGAAAATTGATTTAATTCATCAAGATTCGCGTGCTTGTTTGTTCAAAAAGTAACTGTGTTCAAGCAGAGAATGCGCAGATTGTTTCTTTTCTCGATTTGCAAGCCTTTTATCTGAGTTGGTCTACCACACCAGGAAAACTGCATGGCCCCACGAGACGTGCTGTATTTTCCTTTTTGCGGAAGAATTACAGATGTTACACACCGAGCCAGATTAAGCAATGGGCAAACTGGGTAGTTGCCCCGGGCTCTGCACTTTGAGGACCTCGCGCCGTAACTAATTTTTTGCGCTATTAACTACTGAATTAAATTAAATTACAGTGAATTTACAGCCTTCTAACCTACATTACCACCAAACTTGAATTGTGTTAATTGTATGTCAATAAACGATGAGTTGTTTTCTCCTTTCATAATTTACGGGCCCCGCTCTCTAATCTGCCCCTGGCCCCGCGATCTCTTAATCCGCCCCTGGTTGCACAATGCGTTCGTTTCGGAGTTGCCGGTCACTTGTCTACTGTTCTATAAGATGGGGAAATCCTGATAAGTTCTTTTCTTAAAGGCAGAACTTGTAGGCTAAACTTGCCGGCTTGATCTCCACATTGTCGCTTTAAAGCTAATGCGGAGACACAGGGATCGGTTCAAAAATAACTGTATTAGTGGAATATCACTTTTACTAAATGCATGTTGATGAGGTTATCGCGTGGATCAAACAGGTTGAGCATGTCCCAAACAACACTGTGTTTGTTGTATAATGGCATTTTTTTGCAGAAATATGTTTAGCTTTTAATATGGAACCCTACGATAATAATGAGTGCTTTATTGGCAATAGTAGACTCATCAGTCTTCGAAAAAAATTATGGTTCGTGATTTCGATAAGAGATTCTTCGAGGGAGAGGCCTCACCAACTGCATAACCCCATCACCACTATCAAGTACTTTCATCCTATAGGAATGTTGATTGGCATTTTTCTTTTCCACTCCTCTACCACGTTTTAACAACAGTTTGTAATTTGAGAATTTAAATTTTGATTGGCGTAACCTTTAATAAATCTCTTTACGATGTCTGAAGCTAATAATGAACTTTGATACTTCGCCTGAGAGACACTTGACTTAATCGATCGATTTAAACACCGCTATTCAAATACAAAAAAATATGTGTTTGATGCTAAAGAGAAATTCGCGTTCGCAAAGGTATTGATGTCTTTAAGCAATTTCCCAAAAATTTTTCTGTCAAGTTTTAGGTTTGTTCCATTTAGCAGTGCCGAAATAATTCTGATAAAATTTTTTAAACAAAGAAACGACGATGATATTTTACCCAAATCAGCTCGGATTTTCGCAAAAATCAAACAAATTTTAAAATGCTGTTTCAACGATTTTTTCCACTTTGCTTTCTTGGTCAGCGCCAATAAGGCGGTCCTACTAAACACCGCAAAGGACGACAAAGGACTTATAAAACACCGCAAAAGAACGACAAAGGACTTCAAATTGATCTACCAAACACCGCAAAGAACGACAGAGGACTTGGAGCCATACCATAACAAAGAACGACAAAGAACTTTAAATTAGGGTTAGGTTAGGGTTAAGATAACAGTTATCAAGTCTTTTGTCGTTCGCTTTGCGGTGTTTAGTACATCAATTTGAAGTTCTTTGCGGTGTTTAGTAGGACCTCTTATAGATAACTATTTTTCCAGAACGCTGCTAAGCCTGCTGTGCTGTGCTGCAACCTATAGTAAATCTTGGCGCTACCACAATACGCTTGGGGCTTTTGCTGATTTGCTTTGAATAAGAACAGTTCAGTTTTTGGAATACCGTTATAAATGAAAATAGAGCAAAAATAGCTTAAGGAGGAAAAATAAAGCCATAGTAATTTTCAAACCTGAACGTTTCGACGACATAGATTCAGCTGTCATGTTTTGTACTGCCTTGCTTACACTGCTGATGATGACAGCTGAATCTATGTTGTCGTAACGACCGGTTTTGAGAATTACTATTTGCTTTATTTTTCCTACTTCAGTTTTTGCAGTAGCCTGTGATTCTTTTCTTGTACTACAGTAGCAGCATCAGTATTCCTGGCCTTGCAAAACTAACTGATAATATGAGCCATGAACACGCAAACGCTATTAGATATGGTTTTATTTTGATGTTATGATCAGAGAACATGCTCGCTAATGTTTATCCGGCCGGATGTAACGTCATAATGGCCTCGAATTTAGAACATTAATGCAAAGAATAATTAATAAACGTGTTTACCGGGACGTTTATTAACACAAAAGTGATTAAGCATTTTGCTAGTGTATTCTCAATTATTTATAGGACTGTTTTTAAATACAATAATACTATAGTAAGATTTGTTTTTGCTATCATGCAACAGAATCTTGTTTTCGTAATGTGATTTATTGTTATTATATTTTGCTATTAATGATTTTCAATTGCATTTTACATAACATTTTAATTAACTCGTAATTAGCGATTGTGTAACAACTTCATTGTTTATGCAAAAATGTTTATAAGTGGCAACCTATCACGCATTAATCTAAGGTCTATATTTATTTATTTTAAGTATAATCTAAGCATTCACGAATACCAGAAGCCAAAGAGACCTAAGTATCCTAAAGTTTAAGCTAGACTTATTAAGGTACGTTTACTGATACGCCACGGGCGACACGCGACAATTTTTTCACACCTAGTTTGTTTTATTTCACTGCATAGCGATCACGCGATAACCTGCGAAAACCTTCTACATTCACTAACATAGTAAATTTTGTCGCGTTGTCGCGTATCGGTAAACGCACCTTAAAGGTTAGAACTTTAATACTAAACCCTCGAAAGTGCGAGAAAAACATGATTCGATTCTTGGTCCATCCCTAAAAATTTCGGCATCCGCCTCTGTTTAATCCAGGGCTGCGAACTCGAACTCGCTGAACTCGGTCATTTTTGCCGGACTCAAACTTGAACTCGAAAAATAAAATTCTTAGAACTTGAACTCGAAAAAAAAAAAGCAATCGAGTTCGAGTTCACTATTTGAGTGATATTAATTTATTAATTCAAATCTCTTAAAACGAACTTTACTTTTGATTTTTTCGTTAGGTCCCCAACCGCTGGGTTGCGACCCACTTCTGGGTCGCGAAAAGGTAGCATCTGAGTTGCGAGAACGCTCAGTCAAAATGGCGGCGAACTGCACGAGTGAACATGCTACCCTATAGCAGGGAGTCGAACCGTTTAAAATATCGCTCCGGTTCCGGTTGAGGTTCAAGAAACTTTGTTTTTAACGGTTCAGTTCCGGTTCAGGTTCAAGACTTTTTAAAAATTTGGGTTCAGGTTCGGTTCGGGTTTAGTTGCACCAAAGTTTAGAGGTTCGGTTTGGGTTTATCGAAACCAAATTTTTAAGGTTTAGGTTCGGTTCAGGTTCACTAAATCCAAATTTTAAAGGTTCAGGTTCGGTTCGAGTTCACCGAAAAAAAGTGGTTTTTACCGGTTCGCAGTTCAGGTTCGGGTTCACTTCAAAATCTTTAATTTGGCGAAAAACTAAATTAGGGTCTTATATCATTAAAATAACGAAATATAAATTGCATGCCCGAATCAACTAAGGTTAAATAAAAATGTAGAAATTCATTAAATTGTAAAAAGCAGAAAGAATGTTGCATAGGTTGGAACAGGTCAGTGCTTTATCGTTCTGATGATGTTGGTCGTCAGTACCAACGAAACGTCAACAAATAAAAAACCAACAAATAAATTTAGTTGAGGTTATTGCAAAGTTGTCGAAAGAACGAGAAAAAATTCCAAGTAAGCAGAAAGAAATTTACGCATCGCAGCACTTGTCACAGATTTTTATTAATATTTTTTACGAATCAGCTCAGACTCAAGCATTGTAACTGAACGATTTCTGTTCTGGTTTATGTCCACAAAATATTATACTGTAGGTTCGGGTTCGGTTTGGGTTCACTCGCATAAAATTTTAAAGGTTCGGGTTTGGTTCAGGTTCAATGATCTCAAATTTAAACGGTTCAGGTTCGGTTCGGGTTCATTGAAAAAAAGCGGTTTTTACCGGTTCGCGGTTCGGGTTCGGTTCGACTCCCTGCCTATAGCCATAGCACATATTGATTGCAAAAATAAAAATGCGACAGTTTCATACATCTACTTGATAAATTTTGTTCACAAGCACCTACTATAAGTAAGGCTACGAACGCTTGTAATTTTCTGCATTTAAAATGCCGCAAACATGGCAAAATTATTGAGAAGGTTCAAGCGTAAAATAGCAATCGATCGACTGTGATGTAACAAACGTTCTTGGAAAGCAGAACTGCGGATGGTAACCATGGTCGTTTGGTCTAGCTAGCTAGCCTTATCAAGCAAAGCACTGAAGTGCCGTACTACAGGATAGACTATTACTGTACTTCCAGCACACCCTGACTGGCGTAGGCTCTCTCAACCAGTACCTCTTGGTTGATAGACTGATAAGACTGAAACTTCCAAACTGCAAAGTTTGAAAAGAAATTTTGGTCCATATTTACATATTTTGGACAGTAGCACCATCCTTCTTTTCTACCCTGATCAAAGTAGGCCTACGCCTACACTGGTACACCCTGCCTAAGGGGAGTTTTCTCAGTGACTGGGTTTGCAGATAATTTATTTTGAATGCAAAGTTTTGATTGGACCTTAAGACTAGACAAAACTTTATCCATTTAGCCATAAAAGCATATTCTTAGGAGGGAATTTATTTCTGTTTGAGTTGGATATGTTAGGCATAAACAGATAAATGGGCCAGCCTAGTCTATATTTTGTTATGGTTGATTTTTTGTTGCTATTATTGATAAGCCTAGGCCTATGCTGTTTTGAGTCCTGGCTAAATTTATAAAATGTTGTTTTTTAATTTATTAGTTTATCACAGACACATCATAGCCTACTGTTTCCTATACTGGTGTACCGGTAAGCACTATTCATTATGATTTCTTATTAATTACGGTATACATTTATTCATGTATTATTTTTCAGCTTTCATGCAGGTTTGCTAATAAAATTTTTCTATAAATTTCACTTTTATTTGAAACTTCCATTTTCAAACTCTGAAACCCAAGGAGTCTTTGCTGGACAAAATGATACAACCATGCAAAAATTAGATATTTATTCCAAACAACACTTTATTAAAACCACTTTATAAAGAAGAGGACAGAATTGCAGTCTGTGATGCTTGTGTCAAGAGTCTGAGGTAACCCATCGCAAAGCATGCGGCTATAGGATGTGGAAACAGTGATTGCATCATTCAGGGATGTGAATAATTTGCAGCTGGCTCACAGGAAGGAATGCACGCTTGGTGATTTGGAACACGGTGTGGAAAGCAACGGCATTTACAATATTCATATTCGTCGAAGACTTCTCCAAATAAAATCATTGCTTTCAGTTAGGCTATGGTTCTTTCTTGATTTAGTTTTGCGTTTTTGGTCGTGGAATAAAATAATTTTCTCGCTGACGTATCGGTATGTTTTAAGCCCTCGGGCTTTGTCACGTTTTTCCTTAAGGTGCGTGTGTGTAGTATTGCATTTTGCGTGCCTTTGAAAAACTAACAATAAACAAACAAACAAACAAACAAGCTCAAACTCGAATGCTTCATGAAAGTTAATGTGGCGGATTCATTAACGTTCTATTCGCGGAATATGTTGGCAGCCTAGGTCTCCAAAAATTGTGTGGCTACGTTGGCAGATTCCAGATACATAGGCTCCACCTCAAACGCTGCTACGGGTCAGCCCAAAGGCTAACGCTAGCGTTTTATCTGCCTACGTTATTCATTCATTATCGGCCATAAGCAGCTGCTTCTTGCAATCTGCTCTTAGTTGATATCACGTGACTTTTAGTATGTTGCGGAAATGGATGACGTCATATTCTCAGAGGACTCTCAAATTTTTAAAATTCAATATCTGCGGAATTACGCGATTAAAATGCACCGGGTCAACGCGAAAAATTTTCAAAAATTTTTCCCTAACGATTTGTTTTATAAAATAAACAACGATTCTGACTTTATTGCCTCTTTAAGTGGTACAATAAAACGATATTAGTGTTTGTGTTGGTTCGTATGAGAGTCAGTTCAGGTGCATGTTGCTTGTTCTCTGTACACGCTTTTTCTTTTCTATGCCATGCGCACTTTGCGCAGTATTTGTAGCTTAGGTTTTACCCAATACAGTTAATAGAACATGGCATCCATGAGCATCGAACTATCAAATTTTGGTCCTGGTATCCACCGCAGGGTGATGATCTAACCACTAGGAAAACTTATGGTACTAGTACACCTTTACCGCATCCGCATTAGTGGCTCCAAAGAAAGTCGATTGCCCCTTCTCTCTCTGGAACGTGCATAGCTCCAAAGAGAGTCGATTGCCCCTCCTCTCTCTGAATCGTGCAAAATTGCATTGAAAACTGTCAGCCTAAAGACCGAGTGGTTAGGGAGGTAAAACTCTCAATCATTAAGGTACTGGGTTCAAAACCTGAGTCTATTTAATGAGCGGTCAAACCGCAAAACTAATCGTAAAATTGGTTTTTACAGCGTTTATTTAGTAAGTCTTAAGGCGTACCATTATATTTAATTGTATTTCATATATATATAGGCTAGACTTACATTAACTCTACATATTCCTATGCTAATAATAAAATAGAATATGTACAACACCGATTAAAAATTGTACGCAACGATAAAAAAAACAAAACCATCAACCTTGAATAAATTGGCTATCTTATATACACAAAAGCAAGATGCTTATTTGTGAACAGTACGTTTGGATCACGTCAAAAAGCAGACAGAAATGCGTCAACAATGTTTGTACGGTCTTTTTTCAACGATAATGTGAGATTTAATTAAAAGAGGTAGGCTCTTGGCCACAAAGGTGGTCGTGGACAGTGAACACCAAGAGCGGACAAGTGTGCAGAATGTAAATGTCCTCAACGTTTTCCTGTTATCTGTAATTAGCGTGATGAGTTGTTTTGTTATTTTTAAATCTGAAATATCACCTGCAGTGTTTGTGCATCGGCAGTCAAGACGTTTCCAACACTGAAAATTCAAGGATCAAATTGATTACAAATAATTCGTAAAAAGTTGCGTCCTGTTATTTTTTGCCGGAACAAGTAATTGTACCAATGATTGGAATTACACAAAAATCTTGCACCATATTATGGACTGTTTGGTTGAGCTTGCACCGATATGTGTGCCTTTTGTTCGTAAAATATTGCAGTATCATCAGTGTGTTATCAGTAACATTAGCTAACAATAAAAATCAGCAAGCAACTTATTCACTTAAATTGACGGTTTGAATTTAAGCTTACTTGGTCTTCTTGAGGGAAAAACTTGGCAGTGATAACTAAGACCTATAAGTTAAAATTATATGAGTTTCAACCGATTTCGTTCGTTTTTCTGGAATGCATAAAATAGAAAGTTTACTTCGAGTGTGATTGTCTCTGCTTTCAGTGGCGTAGCCACGGGGGGGGGGGACCCTCCCACATTTAGCCTCAAATGACGTCATACTTACTTTTTTTTTGATGTTTATTTCGAACTGCTCGATACTTTGTCAAATTGTCATAATAACAAGAATTATGTAGCGTTGTTTCATGAATCTTGTTCTTTGCCGTTATGCGTAATGAAGCAATGACGCAACTTTTATTAGCATGGCAGTGCCGCTCCTGTACATACAACTGCCCTCGGCCCTTCAGACCTTCCGCAGAAAAATAGCTAAACGATTTCAAGCAAAAATGATGTACGCAGGCTGCTGCAGCTAAAAAAAGTGCGAACAAAAAGCATCATATTTGGTGAAGCACTCAAAGTTAGGAGCCAAAAATATGCAAACTTTCCTTACAATAAAAATTGTTCAAAAAGCACTGAAATGGCCATTGCGGTATGCAAATTTTCAAAAATTTTCCGGTGGAGCATGCCCCCGGACTGCCCAAGAGTAGTTTTTGTTACTTAAGTTGGTTGAAATTAAATCTGTCGAAAAAACTATGCTTGAAAAGTGACAAAAATTGGTTCCCCTTCCCTGAGAAAAATTCGGAATACGCCCCTGAGATGAAAACATTTTCAAAAGGCTTATTTACAACCGGTTTCTGGGTCTAAACGTCTTTGCATTTAGTTAACGTTTCAACTGATTAAAAATTACATTTTCCCCTCACCAAAACTTTGTGGATCCGCTTCTGTATACAACGTATGATCAAACGTGAAGTCATTCTCAACCCATCATTGCAAAATCCTGGCTACGCTAGTGCCTGCATCTAAACTTAAGCTGCAAGTGTGGGGTTAAAAATCGTTGCAAGTGTTCGAATTTCAAACCTACTGTGAGATGGTTTTGTATCCCAATGCAATCAATTCTGTTAAAGCTTCAGAATATTACATTGCCAAGCAGAAAAACAAATTGGAAAATAAATTAGACAATTTCATAAAATTATGGAAACAATTATGTTTACTGCAAGTCCGAAATAACATTTTGTTTTGTGTTTATTCTTTCTTTAGTTGTTCACAGCAATAAACAACAATCCACGAAATTTCCATGTTACCTTTCAATCATTCATGATTGATATATTTGTAATGGGCCGCCAATTTAGAATGGCCTACACAATGTGTGCATAGCGCCCGCAGTTCTATACCATTACATTTACCTTTTACAGGTATAAATATTACCGAGCTTACTGGGACGCATTTCATATTATGTAATATCATGATTGCATAGCAATGATAGAAATCTGGCTATGTATAAAGCCACTTTCTGGCTCAGGAAAAATGGGCTAGAGCAAATTTACGATTTCATGATATTATTAGAACTCTGTCTATTCATATATATGTGAGACCAGCTTTTCATGTTACTGAGGCCTGACATCTGTAATGTGTTGCTCAGGCGCTAAGCCACGAAGATCAGCCCCGCCACTCATTACACGCTTCGGCGTAATACTACGAGCACAATGAAGATTTGATTTGTGAAACTATGATTTCTAAATCACTTAATTTTGTAAGTGGGTACGAGCCTTTGTTTTGCAAAATCATAGTTGTCAATCGGCCTCGGGCTTTTCGGGTTCGGGCCAAGCTCGGGCTAGGCTTTCATTGGGCCAGAAGACGGAGCAAAAACGAGATTTTCAGTGAGTGAAGAGGTTTTCGCGATTGCTGACTCTCTATATGTAGCCTATTGTTGTTCGTAGCTGATGTCACTGTGGATGGGTTAAAACTTATTTTCTTTTTTGTTAAAATTTCTTCAAAATTTAAGTGATGATTTTGATTTCAGGTTTAAATCGGGCTCACAGACTGACTAATAAATTAGGATTTGGGTCGGGTTTGGGCTTGAAAAATCGGGTTTAGATCTGGTCGGGCTCAACATCTTCGGCGGTTACTCTGTGCATCACAGCAGAACCCCAAACGTAATCTCACAAGTCCTACGCGGTGCAGAGGTAATATACATGCATGGGGACTTTGATCGAATTTTCTACGGGGCGCTTTTAATCACATTTTATGAAGTTATGCAAATTTTATGATCAATTCTAAAGATGCATCATACATTTTCTTTGTAAATGCTGCATCACAAGGATGGATTATAATTAGTAGTGCGCAGTTACAGGCCGGCAGCCCAGAGGTCTGAGCCTAGCTGGAGGCTTATCAATTTTTACCCATATTATAGTAGTAGTAGTAGTAGTTTATTTTATTTAACGACCAGAAAAACACCTGACAAAAACAAGGAACAAAAACAAGGAACAAAAACAATGGCCGAAAAACATGTACAGCGACAAAACGATGTACGTTGAAACGTGCAGGAGTTAAAAAATAAACACAACTTAAAAAAAATGCACGGTCGCTGCACCTTAGGTTAACTTTTGTTTGCTATAGGCCTACTTAAAAAAATAAAAAACAATACGCCACGTAAAGAGTATTGACCAAAAATAAAAAATGGGTTGCAAAGCAAAATTAACTTGAACGAGAGTGAAGCAGTAAGCCAAATATAATTTGACGTTCAACTACGGTTGCGATGGTGGTTCAAAGAATAATAATTATCAACTTTGATCAGTAAATTCGCTCAAATTGTTCTGCTCAGTTGAATACGCAACAAAACTGGTGCAGATTGAAGAAATATTTCATACAACGTAGCATTGTTGGGATTAGAAGCTGGAAAACCAAGAAAATTGAAATGCTCATCGATTGGGAGATGGTTGGAGAAACTCAAATCTGTAAAAGAAAAACTAACAGCAGATATCTGTTTTTGCCCTTTAAATGGATTAAATGTAGGCACGTAACGGTATGAACTTTTCACAATAAATGTATAAGTTATTGGAGTGGTAGGCCAAGTCATGCACGTTTTTTTTAATCGCTTTTTTGAAAGAATTGTGCGATTTGTTTTGTTTTGCCGAATGGTTACTGGAAAAGAATTCCAAGTCAATGGACCTCAATATTTCAAAGATTGTTTAGTCAATTCGATTCTACAAAACCCGGGGAATAGATTAGATTGACTTTTAGTCTGACGAGAGGTACTACAAGCTAACTGGTTGTCGTCAAAGAGATTGCGAAAAGTGACTGGCAAGTCATCGCGCAAATATTTGTACATAAAGCTAACAGTTTCTAATTCTTCTAATTGATGAATCGTCAAAAGATTATACTGTTGCATCAGAGTTTTTACACTATCTCTATAATTCAGCTTAAATATTAATCTAATAAACTTGTTAACCGAACTTTGAAGTTTTTTAACCATGGTCTTATTTCCATTGCACTAAGTCATGATGCAATATTGGAGATGACTTTTTATCATAGAGTTATACAGCAAAAGTAATATGCGCTGGCTCAAATGATTGCGAATTTTGTGAACAATACTGCTCGTAATCCTAATTTTACTCAATAGCGCTTCCATATGAGGTTTCCAAAGCAAATGTTCATGTACTATAACGCCCAAAAATTTAACAGAAACGACTCTTTTAATTTCTCTATTCCTCAACTAGAGAGCATGTTGACAAGGAAGCTTACTATTCGGAGTGCGGAACACAATGTAATTAGTTTTATTTATGTTAAGAGAAAGTTTATTAGCTGTGAGCCAATTATCATTACTTTTTAACTCTTCATCAGCCACTTGGAATACTTTCTCATAAGAACTTTCACTAAAAAATAAATTTGTATCATCAGCAAACATTGTAGTCTTACCTTTTGTTATACATCTCCAAAAATCATTAACATATATTAAAAACAGCAAAGGTCCAAGAATAAAATCTTGTGGGACACCACACTTTATTTTCAAAATATCAGATAATCGGTTGTTGCCTTCTACTTGTTGAGTGCGGTCATTCAGATAGCTAGAAAACCATTCTGAAGGTAGACCCCTTACCCCTTAATGCATTAATTTCTGTAACAATATTTGATCTATAGCAGGGGTCGGCAAACTTTTGAGCGCAGCGTGCCATTTTTTGATAGTGTTACGTTAGAAACTTCTCCACGTGCCAAAAGGTTGCCCTATTTTCCTCTGAAAATTTCAGTGTAGATTTCAGTAAAAATTTCAGTGTAGAGGATATACCGGTGTCCTGCAGTAAGTGCAGTCACTATTGTAGTGTCAGACAATACAAAAATGTTTTAGTAGTCCATGTCTAAAAGCAGAAGCTGGGCTAAAATAAATGAAAGGTGGCTGCAATCATTATTAGCTTAGACGCATTTGATGGGATCACGTGTATAGGTGTGTTCTATAGGCTATAATCTTTAACAACGCATGTAAAATGTTTCCTAAATTCTAACTACAGATCAAGAAACTAACTTTACTCTTGAGTCGAAGTGATTGATTGAAGCAACAGTTAAAAAACAAAAATTGGAATTTGTAGTATAAGAAAGAGGGGGGGTATGGGGTTAAGGCGCGTTTACCGATACGCGGCACGCGATGACGCGAGTAACATTATAATGTAAGTAACTGTAGAAGGATTTCGCAGGTTTTCGCGAGATCGGTGAACAGTAAAATAAAACAAGGTTCGAAAAGTTTTGTCGCGTGCCGCGTATCGCGTTGCCGCGTGTCGCGTATCGGTGAACGCACCTTTAGTTTGAAGGATAAAAACGAAATGGCACTGGCTCAATTTTTTATATTTCAATTTTTAATTTTTTAAATTGTAAAAAGCGACACATCTCAGAAAATTTGGGGGGCGTTGGACCGCTTTCCCCAATGGCACGACGTCACTGTTTACCGATGAATATGGAGGTAATTATTTATTGTAGACCTAGGCAGGCAATCCTTGTTCGCTAATATCTACCCTAATACTAATCAAACTGCCTTCTGTACGGCATTAAGGTACCTGCAGCTAATAAGGCCTCCTTAATTTAAATTTTTTATAACTCCCTATTTAGATGAGATATTTGATCAATATTTGACATTTTAATAAAGCTGGTATATAACTTTAATCCAACACATTTTCAGCTTCTTTCATTAAACGCTTTAAGCAAAAAATAAAAAATCAAAAACTTTTGAAGATGGGCTTTATTACTTTTACATGCAACAAATGAGGCCCACTATAGAGACCGCATGAAAAAGCATGCATTTTTTAAGTCTCAAGCATTTTTGGAAAAAATGAAAGCTCTGTCAGTATTACACAACCTAAATTTCACATACCCTCAACTTTTTGCATTAATGACATCATCAGATGTGACGTCATTGCCAAAAGTATATTTGTACTGATGAACGATTTTTAATAAGGCCTACTTTTATATGCGGATCAAATTGTGCATGTGAGTTGCATTTTAGTTTTAAACAATTGCAAACTTTCTTAATGAAATTGATAATGTCATAAAAACATGGAATAATGTCATAATAAAATTTGACCCATTTTCTAGCGCAAAAAAGGGACACTGTAGGTGGGCTTTATTACCAACATTATTAGCCTTCAACATATTTATCAAAAATTGATAAGCGAACAAAATTTTTTAGAATAAAAGGTTTGGCCTAAATCTACAGCTCTTACACTTTTTACCCACATTAAAACCTTTGGTGAAAAGCAATGAAAGCTACGAATCTACGGTCCGCAAAAAAAATCAAAAATTACAAAAAGTTTCAAAAATGAGATACAAAAAATTTATTCTCCCCTTAACTCCAGTTATTTAGCAAACTCAACCATGAAACTATACCAGTTTTCTTAGTTGCAGAACAGCTTTCTACAGAAAACGGGTTGAAGTTTTAAATCCATTTCGTATTCGAGATATGGCGCATGGGCTTTATTACATGCTGGGCCTTATTAGCTGCAGGTACCTTATATAAGAAAATCCAACGATTTTGTCTCCGTATGGCATGCACGAACAAGACACACGTAGAGCAACAAACACAACGAAAAAGTCCCTAATCTTCTTAAAATAATTTTTAATTGAACATTCTTTTCTTTTGCTCCCATATTCGATTGCCTTTTTGCGATGCGGTTTTGCTTTTCCTCTGTACTTACACTTTAGTATTTGATCCCATTGCGCTGTTATGATGCAATAATGCTTAACAAGCGCTTTTCGTTGAGAAGTGATGTCGAAATTCAAATGGCGCAAAAATTAGTCGCAAATGAAAAAATGGTAAAGATGAGGGAGCTTTTGAAACTAAGTTTACGGTATTTCATACGAATGTTTTAATTACACTTAAGATTAAGCTTCGTCAAAAAAGGGGGCCAGTGCCCCGGTGCTCCTCCCCCTGGCTACGCCACTGCCTACCACTATGAGCCTTTATGGAATTTTTTAAATAATTGAGTGTTTGATTTTGATTATGTGGTTGTATTCTTGATTGAAAATGTGCCGCTACGTTTGTGGTTATAATCTTAGAATAATGAGTCAAAAGTAGATTTTGAGAATATTTTGTACTTACTCCCCCCCCGCTCAAATATTTTTTCAAATTTGGTGCCAAAATAGTTTTATGGCAAACCATTTACTCTCCGAAATGCAAACAACAGTACTACAAGGCATTGTTTCGAGTCTCAGATTAGCAATTCATTCTAATCCAGAGACGAATTGGTTATTTGCGTTTTAACCATGCTCGGATTATCTGATATTTCATAGTTCGTTAAAATTTAAAGTTTTGGGTATGATCAAGGCGTTTAGGATTCTATGGCTGGATAAGTGGATACCTAAGACTCATTTGCCTTTTTTTATCAGCAACTACGAAATTTTTTTTTACTTTCACTACACTGTTCTGGGCTTCTGGCGCAGTACCGGTAAGAAATATTTTTTTCTTTCACCAGTGGCTATATAGCGTTTAAGTTGATTGAAGCAAATTAATAAAACTTGTTCCAGCAGGAAAGTAGTTTCTTACCTACAAAATGAAACTATTTGGACGCTTTTATTGATGAACACAGACAAAATAACGCGCTAATATACAAAGACGCTTGGTTAATTTTAGACGTTTTTTCATTCAATGCGGGTTTCGCATGACTGATTTGTGTATGAAATTGCATGGCGCTCGGGCTGTTCTATGTTAGAATACGTTTCTTTCGCTGTAACTTATTCTTCAAAAAGATGGCAAGTAATTAATGCGAGGTATAAAGATATAGAGGGTTTCAAATTTGGATGTAGAGATATAAAAGGCTTCAGTTACAAGCACCCCAAAGTTAACGATTTTTTGTGAATTGAATAACACTTACGAAAAACCCGTGGGTAAGTTTAATAAGTTGAGTTAATTCTACCTTAAACAATTGAAAAATGTGAAAAAGAAAAAAGCGATCAGCAGCATCCTAATGCACGGGTCTGTGTCATTCAAGGTGTTCACTTTGAAAAGTGAACACCCTGTGACGTCATATAGCTTCACTACCTGGTTGCATGGGATTGCTGAAGTTTGACAATTGCCACTGGTTTTGCTAGTGTGCTAGGCTAATTCTGCTTGGCTTAGAATGTGAGAGGATGAAATTTAAATTTTGCTAGACAGTAGACGTTGTGCTTATGGGCTAAAGACTACTGGTAATGAGAAAAGTGTAGAACTGGTAAAAGAATTGAAACTAGACCAAAATAAAAGATATAGGAAGTGTCTATTTTGTCGCTAGCGGCAAGATACCGGTACTGATTGGCTAGTTTTCTTAAAACCGGATGTGCAAATGGATGCAAGCCAATCAACAGTCATGCGTATGCTGTATACACATCGGTTAACTTAAAACTTAAATTTTTTGGCCAATCAGTGATTTGGCGTTGTCAGCAAAATAAACACTGTCGAAAATATATGGGGCTTGTTTGAATTAAGCTGGGGTTAGGGTTTGGGTTCAGAAGGTTAGGGTTAGGGGTTAGGCCCTAACCCCTATTAATAACTCACTAGCCGTTCTTGTGATACATCTATTTGATGTAAGGTGCTGCTTAATTCAAACAAGCTCCAAATATACTGGTACAGTAGGCTACTGGTAAGAGTTACTGGTGCCGTAGTCAGCAAAACATGGCCTATTGCATAGACTGTAGGACCTAGCCTAGACAGCTTTAATATCATTTTTATAGACAACCAAAGTACTGGTACAGTTGATTGATTGGTTTCTTCATTCTTATCCTCCACTTCTAAGACTATTAGCTTAGATACGATCATGCAAATAAGCAAATTGGAAACCTTGTCACTTGGTGTGGCAAATGGCAATAGTAGGCTAGGCCTAGTATGATTCAAAAGACTTGGAGCTATAAATTCTTTACTTGTGGCAAACAATATTTTCATGTAAGCAATCATAGTCAATATACAATTAATATTTTTTCTTTTAAGGCATTGGCTATTTTGCTGCATGTGGCAAGATAAGCCTAAATGTCCTTTTGCCCTGTTACGCAACGTAGGCCTATGATCAGATGATGAAACAAAATTGTTAAAACTTTCTGAATCCAAACCGTGAATCTCAAATGCGAACCCCAATTCCAAACCCAAATAGCCTATAAAATTGGAAGTGGCTATTTTTACGAGCCGTAACATCTGTCTCTTTGGTTTATTTCATTACTTCATCATGCTCTCGTACAATCGGGAAGAGCGCGAGGGATAATAAAACAAACAAAGAGCTTATTTGTACGGGCCCATAGAAATAGCCACTGCCAAAAAAGTTACTTGCAAAAAAATCAAAAAAAAGAATGTTTAAACCTTATGATGTATACCAAAATAACAACTGAATCCATAAGCTTCCTCAATGGCCTTAGCTGTATCTTCATCAAAATCTTCTTCGTTCTCTAGCTTAGGGTTTTCAATGACAGTGACATTTTGAATTTTATATATATAGTTTTAGTTTGGAATTGCTATTGTCAAAGTAGTTGGTTTTGGCATGAGTTGAATGTATTGTTTATTGCTATTTGCCAAAGTGACAGATATTTTTTTACAGGAATATTTATGCAACCTAAGATTTAACACCTGATAGTATAGTTGAAATAAATGTAGAGCAATATTCAAACACATATGTAAGCAGTGGTGGGATTAAATTTTTTTCTCAGGCGGTTCCGTAACCAAAGTTATATTTTCAGCCGGTTCTGTTTCAACTAATGGCACAAGTATTATATACAGTAAAGCTGGCTGGTTCGCTGATCTAGTGAAGTTTTGTGAGACGATTCTATAGAACCAGTTTAATCCCACCACTGTATGTAAGTCTGAGTAGCAACGATGCTTAGCCTTGCTTTTTATCATTTTCAAATTTTTTGTATCTGCTTCTTACAAAATTTGTGGCTATTTTGCTTCTCTTGTACCATTTTTAATGTTTTTATCTTACTGTATTTCTTGTTGCATTGACGCTTTTGACGGTGAGGAATAACTGTATAAGGCACTGCTACTACTAACTTGATTTGTTATTAATTGCAGAATACTATTTTAATGAAGTATTTTGCATGTGTGTGTTCTTAATTCGGAAAATGGAAACCTTAATTTTCTCACTGTTAGAAAATACTTTTTCAAATCGTTATTTGATAAAAAACAAGAAATTGCCAAAAGAGGAAAGTGCTATGAAAAACCTTGCTGATGTTTGCACATAGCGGAACAAGAGCAGTTACACACAAATTTTCTTGCTCTTAAGTTTGATGAGATACCGGGTACTTTGGCCCACAGGTTTTGTTCTATGTGATTTAGAATAAAGGTTTCTTGGATCATGCTCATTTGACTGATGGTATGCAAAGGCAGAAGAAGTCTAAGATGCACATACATATGTTGATGCATTTTATATTGTGGAAGTGTTCTGTGAGAGTGAATGCAGTTCTAGATAGTCAAAGATTGGAAAAAGATTTGTAGTTGCAATGAGAATGTACTGGTAATGAGCAAATATAGAAGTTTTTACAACTTCAATCCATGCAACTTGTTTTTTAAGCAGCACAAGAGTTGCTTTTTAAAGGACATGATAAATCACCATCATCTTTCAATTAAATTAATTATATTGAGCTTCTTGAATACTGATACATAAAAAATATGATACAGTTTTAAATGCACATCTTCTAGCAGCTACTACACTCAGAAAAACTTCTATCAGCTTAAATAATTTAATGAAAGCTTTACAGATCTAATGTTAGCAGTTGCAAAAGACATTCAAGAATCTGAACTTGTGGCTATCATTTAAGATGAGATTCAATTGCAGTTGCATAGCAGATATAAGATGAGACGCTAAATATTACTACAAAATCTCAGTTTTCCTCAGTTGTCAGTCTCGCGATAAAGTTACTAAGTTACTACAGACTACAAGCCTGCCGTATTACCGCAAGGCCTGGTGACCGCGCCATGCGAATTATCTTAAAAGAGTTTTCCTTAATGCAAGGTCTAGACATGATGTTGATCCGAAATGCTGTCTTTGTTGACTTTACTGATTACTCAGCGGCTTTTCTACAATCGAAGTTATCAGTAGTTGACGAATGCCTTTTAACTGAAAGCACGAATAATCCTTTGATTGATTGATGATCAAATTGCTTTTCTTACACTGGTCATAAGAGTCATGATCAAACCTAGCGGGTTTAATGCTCCAGAGACAGACGTTGTATATCCACTCGGACATCTCATCGGTAATTTTGAAATAAATCAAGGGCTATTGAATTTTAAACATCAAGTTGTTAGCATATGGCCTAGCAATATCGTGCGCAGGTGACAGATCCTACGTGACGGGCCAGGGTCGTTCAAAATTACAGTTTTCTAAATAATAAGAGTTTAATATAATAAACATATACTTTGTACATTTTGAGGCAATAGGGAGAAAGCGTAGTGTCCGAAAATAGTCTTCAAGTCTACCTCCATGCTTACAAATGAATGGTACAAAATTAGTCTAGATTTTTTATATCGATTGACCAAACAAAATACTTGTTACTTGTGAAGAAATTTACAATAAAACGAAATGCAGTCAGAATGTACGAAACGAAGAGAGGCAAGAAAATAACACGAGCTTTTTACAAAACAGAAACTGGTACAGTTTTTACTAAGAAGTAAAGCCATTTACTCAGAAAGCGATAAAAAAAAGGAAGCACTTCAAATGTTAACCCGGAAAAATAATAAGCTTGAATAATCATTCCAATTTTAATCGTGATAATTTTTTAGTAATAGCTGTTTCATTCTATTTTTTGAATAATTTTAGAGATTCAGATTGTTTGATATTAAGTTTTAATGTGATCCAGTAGTTGATCAATTGAAGCTGTACAGTGGAGACAAGCGTACTCTTTACTGATTTCACCGATTGGAGACGTATACTGAAACTCAAAACTTTAGCAATATAGCAAACACAAGAACAGACTTTTGTAGCAGACGTGAAATCGAGCTTTCGAATTGTGAATGCTCCGCTACAGTGTGGAGATTTGCAACGTCATCCTATTTTTTCAAATGGATTCTTAGAACTTTATACGTGTTAAAAAAAGAATGTGAGTTTATTACCATGGAGTCGGATTAGACTTCCATCCTATCCAACCAAAGCTGCGAATACGTGAATGGATTCTCTTTGGCACTATTGAGTAAGTTTACTGCTTTTCAACATAGCCAAACTTCTTTCATTGCTACTCGTCGTCGTTGTTCGTGTCTTCACATGTTTTTTTTTTTGCCACTTTTCACGCATTCCTTTGTAGTGCTGTTGTAAACATGCAGGTCTTCTCTGGAACAAGACTTCGCAAGCATGGGGCATCTCAGTAGATGTTCATTTGTATGCGCCTCAGTTTCGCAGCAGCATGTAGAGTCGCCAGTTTTGTAACCCCACTTGATCAGATTTGCCTATGTACAGCTTACACCAGACCTTAGCCGATTGAATGCTCTCCATCTTGGCCAGGGTGCGTTGTCCCCAAGTGGGAAAGATTTCGATGGTTCGATTCCCATTTGGAGCGAGGGTGGGTTGGTTTGTAAGCCCTCACCCCATTGCTCTATCTTCATTGCTACTGATAAAACAAGACACGTAAACGCTACAAAGTGGGAGGATTTATTATTGTATCATGCTTTTTGATACCAAGTTTTCAACCATCAATATCTTGCAGAAGAAGTGCGTCTTCCTCTACTTTAAAGTTCATTCTTCAATAACCATGCAAACCAACGATTTGGAGATTTGTCGTCCAATTCCCACTTGCAACATCGCGAAGCTCCACATCACTGCTTCTATGAATCAGCGGTACTCCACGATCTCCGAAGATTTTTTTTTATGCCAAAACTTACTTGGTACACCAGTACGGACGTGAAATATGTGTAAGTTTAATCTTTCACAATTTTATTCAAAAATGTAAGTGAAAAACCCAGTTGTGACTACATGTAGCCATAAACTCGTTCTGATTTTAAAAGAAATTTATTAAAATATACATACTTTTAAGACCTTTGTTGAAAAATGTAAGTAATTTTATGTATTCTTTGAACGAGGACGGTTTAAATGTTGCAGAGAATGCAAAATATTTTTAGGTACAAACCATTAAAGTTTACCAATATAGAACAAACGTATATTTCTTTTACCTGTTGAAAAGCATATGTTTGATACTATTCAAACGTTTTTGAAAAGTGAACTATAAAATATGGTGAAAACATTTTTTTGAATAACACACATATAAATTATTTTCCAAAAAGCGCAAAAATTACGTTTTGTCACTTATCCTGTTGTACTAACCGCGTAAAAATTCTCTCAAAAGTTATACTATTGCGGTCTTTCAGAAAAAAATAACATGGCAACCGTTAGAAAATTAAGAAATAACTCAAAAGCATGCTTCTAGTTCATCACAGTACGCAGGCAAAATTTTAGAGGTTTATATGAAACTTGTAGGAAACGCAATAACGCAAAATATTTTTGAAATTTTTATAGTCTGCAGTTTTTTTTAAGAAAAATTGTAGAACGAGTTTATGTTTTATATTGCAAACGTATTCTTACTTACCTGACTTACATAAAAATCGTGTGATTATTTTAGACAAATACCTGACGAGGGCAATGTAGAGCCGAAAACGGTCGTAGTACCTTTGCTATGCTGTAAATAGTGTAAATAAATTAGTGAAAATGCATCAGATTTTTTGGTTGCTGTACCTTGCAGCTTTATGTTACATAAAAATTCATTATAGAATCACAAACGCATTTCTTATCTATGCTGAGATTTACTCCACATGTTTTTTTTTTATTAAATTATGTTCCCTACATATGCTGTCGTAATTTTTAATTACCTGTTTAATTCTCACAAATTTTTAAATCCTATCTTACAAAACTTGATTATTACAAGTTAACATGCTTCTAATCAGCAGTCTTTTGTGTAACCAGCTTATTGATCAGAAAAAAGTTTTCATTTTAGGAAAGTGTTTTACATTTATTTCTTGCGTAAGATTTTTACATAGTTATCCTAAAGGTTTTTACATAGTTTCAGCAGTGACTTTTCTATGGTTTCAGAATACCACCTGTCTTAGCGTTTCCATGGTTTTTTCAAGCATTTTTTAGTTTTCCTAGTGCTTTTTGTCTCTGTTTATTTTCAGTGCATTAGACGCTATGCATTTTGAATGTTTGCGAATTAATTGTTCAACACGGTTTTTGAACTTGTTCGTTCTTTATTTTTAGGTTTTGCCTCGACTTGGTGGCAATATAGTCATCAGTTCGGTTTGTGCTGAGTAAGGTCGCGCTAGTCTTGTTTGAGATTTGTCGTAAAAGGTCGCTCAGAATCAATTTCACGAAGCTCAGGAGAACGGGTTGCATTATATTGAAATTTTTACTGCAAAGTATTAATGCAGACATAACTACTGAAAAATTCAGAACGGTTAAAACAAGTTAGAAATCACAAGTTTAGAAACGTAAACATTCAAAACAGTTTAGAGTAAAAAACGTTAGAAAAAAAAGATTTTGCTTGATTTTACGTCTTTTCATTGTGAGCACGTAACAATTTTTAAGTCATTTCTACTCATTTTAAAAGCGTAAAAATTATAGTTTTACTGGAACTTAAAGAAAACGAGTAAAAAATTGAAATCAAATGTTTTCATTCTTTTTGTTGTTTCTCTTGCGTTGTTTATTATGTTGACGGTAAGCATGATAAAATTCTGACGTTTGCAGTTTCCGTAAGCTTTGAAAGGTAAAATTATTAAACGTAACTTGTCTTTACCTGAGTTATTTTTCTCGATAACGTGTAAATTCTTTCCGAGAGGCAGATGATATTACGTACCACAAGTATAAAATTATTATCAACTTGAATATACGTTTATGTTATTCACAATTGTGTGGAGCAAAACGCGGATTTGACAGTCTGGAACATACAAAAATTTAAGCACCTCCTCGCCGGCTCCTAACGACTTGTAATTTTAAACGGTACGTACAATAGAAAGAAGGAGTTATTTTTCTCTATAACGTGTGAATTCTTTTCAAATTGTAGTTGATATTACGTACCACAAGTATAAAATTATTATTAACTTGAATAGTGCGATTATGAAATCGTAAAAATTGTGATAAAGTTGGAATAATAATCACTACAGTAAAATTAAGGCAAACAAAATGAGCGTAATTACGAAAATAATTTAATTTGAGATAAAATTATATAATTACAATTTGTAAAACAATGGTATGAAAGTTGTAATAATTGAGATAAGATGAAAGTTTTGAAAGGTAAAATTATCAAATGTAACTTGCCTTTATAAAGAGTTTTTTCCTCAGTAACCTGTAAATTTTTCCTCGTTGCAGTTGATATTACATACAAGTATAAAATTTTTATCAACTTGAATACTACTACTATGAAAACGTAAAAATTGTGACTAAGTTGGAATAATAATTGCGGTAGAATTACAGCAAATTCCACCCCTGCACCACCGACCGGTGGATTATTAATCAGCGCACCTTTCATTTATAAAGCTCTCTCTAAAATTCGATTTATAACAAAACGTTCGCTTCCTGGATTTTGTCATGCTATGTTTCATTTATAACGTGCTCCCTAAAATTTGATTTATAACAAATTGTTCGCTTCCTCAACGTAACTTAACTTTAGAATAAGTTTTTTTTTTCCCTTAATAACCTGTGAATTTTTCCGAGTTGTAATTGATATTACGTTCCAAAACTATAAAATTTTTATCAACTTGAATAATACGATTATAAAAATGTAAAGTTAAAAAACTGTTAAAACTTAAATAGAATTTGTAAAACAATAGTGTTAAAATTGTAATAACTGTCAAAACGTAAAGTTAAAAAACTATTAAAACTTTTTTAGAAAAACAATTCGAGTTTGTAAAACAATAGTGTTAAAATTGGAATAACTGTGAAAATATAAAGTTGAAAAACTATTAAAACTTTTTTAGAAAACAATTAAAATTTGTAAAATAATAGTGTTAAAATTGTAATACGTATGAAAACGTAAAGTTAAAAAACTATTAAAACTTTTTTAGAAAAACAATTAGGATTTGTTAAACAATAGCGTAAAAATTGTAATAACTGTGAAAATGTATAGTTAAAAAACTATTAAAACTTTTTTAGAAAAACAATTCGAGTTTATAAAACAATAGTATTAAAATTGTAATAACTGTGAAAACGTAAAGTTAAAAAACTATTAAAACTTTTTTGGAAAGACAATTCGAGTTTGTAAAACAATAGTGTAAAAATTGTAATAACTGTGAAAACAAAAAATTAAAAAACTATTAAAACTTTTGCAGAAAGATAAATAAAATTTGTAAAACAATAGCGTAAAAATTGTAATAACTGTGAAAACGTGAAGTTAAAAAACTATTAAAACTTTTGTAGACAGATAAATAGAATTGGTAAAACAATAGCGTAAAAATTGTAATAACTGTAAAAAACGTAAAGTTAAAAACTATTGAAGCAAATAAAAGCATGGGGTTAGCTGCTTTGTCGTAATAGAAAATCAAAAGAACTTGAAATAAAATTTTTTCAAAAAAAAAATTGAAAGCATCTTATTCAAGGATGAAACAACGAGACTAGGCTGGGAGTTGAACCTTTAACCTTATGATCGCGGTCGTCGTACGCCCCAAACCACCGTGCCGCGCTGTAGATTAGGCAATCCAATACATTTTTTCAAACAAGCTGAAGCATCTTATTCAAGGACGAAACAACCAGACTAGGCTGGGAGTTGAACCTTGTGATCATGGTCGCGCTATCGGTGCAGGAGATCTGGGGTTCAAATCCCCTGTCAAATCGACACAGTAACCAAAGTTTTCAAAAGAATTGAACTACGAAGAATAAACTTACCACAACAATTGAATTAAAATAATATCACAATATTTTTAGATTTTTTTAATTGAATCTGTACATAAAATTTTCAAATAACAAAAAGTATATATTTTCAAAAAAAATTTTATCAAAATTTATAATTTCAAAAAAATTGGAAAATTTCAAAAAAACATTGGAGCACCACCGAGAAAAAAATCGAAGCACCACCAAAAAAAATCGAAGCACCACCCAAGAAAATCGAAGCATCACCCAAAAAAATCGAAGCACCACCCAGCACCCTTGCACCACCGAACACCACCAAGCCGGAAGTGTGAGCGGCCTCGAACCCGCACACCACACTACTCTTGGTCACCCATCTTCGTGCCAGAATATGCCTCATAGGCTTTGAAGAATTTTGTTTTTGGTATTTGTGCTTCATTTGCCATGGATTGATGTAGTAGCCACAAACGAAGCAGAAACAGTCAGAACTAATTTTGCAGGGTCTTTTTAGACTCATATTTACTGAAGAATTTAAAAAATCTGTAGCACTAGATTCAACCTTCAAAATCGAATAAAATATAGCGTATTTCTAAACTGAGCAACTTCACTGTAGTAGGACTAACTTGCAATATGTCAAACAGTTAAACTAAAAACAATTGCTACCAGATTCAACGATTTACCTAGTACAATAAACCTACTCTATCCTGCTGACTGTCCTGGCAGTAGACCAGTTCAAACATGTGCATTAGAAGCCCGCTAAAATTGTGTCGAATCACGTGAGAGTGAATAACAATTTGCTAATTTACATCTTCAACACCATTTAGGGAGTGATAAAAACATTAACAAAATATCATAAATTATATAACACAAGATTGAAAAGTTCTGTAAATGTCACTTAATACTCAAGTTGTATGATTATTTCGTATATTAGGAATTTCAATTTGTTGCAAGTATTTTCAAAACCGTTGACACTTTGTGAAAACTAACTCCAAAATCGGCATCGGCGACCCCAAAAACATGAACAAACACTAAAGAAAGAGATTAACAAAAATTTGCTGTCCAAGTGTTATCAGGCAGTTTTCCATCTGAAGAAACAGTTTTAGATTGAAGCAATAGTTGAGGGTGGAAGAACGACTCTTGTCAAGAGTTTGTTGCTCAGCTGAAGAGACTAAATTCATATAAAGTCGAAAGCAGTTGCTCCTGTGCTAACTTTCAGAAAGCTTTCTTTGTTGTATAACTTGTGTTTAATTTTTGCTCTGCAACTCGAGGTTAGGTGCAGCGAATGCAAGTCGTTTGACTGTCTCAATGTGGATTTGGGTTTGATCCTTGAACGTATCAATTGGTGCAAGGTTCTTGTGGCTCGCTATCATTTTGACATTTCGTAGTTAAAAATTGAAAGTCTTTTTTGTACACCACTGCTAATTGCTGACACAATGAATGAATCACCTTGGTGCTCATCTCTTACTGCGATAACTGGTGAAGTCGTAGCTCTAAATTAAAATATCTGCTAAAAAGCGAACTGTTTGTCCCGATTTGAATATAAAACCAGCAAAAAATGGATCCTTTTATTGCAAGGTTACCGGTTCCTATTTTCTGATAGTATCAAGCGAACCATGTTGTTGGCACGGTAAATAAAAAGAGTATTAAAATCTAACCCTGATTCGCATTACCTTACAATTTCAAAAAGTGTGTGACCAAAATACTCTCCACATAAATGTGTTTTTCAACATTTTACTCAACCCCAAATGTTTGCAATAGCAATACGCAGCAAAACTACGTAGCACCTTATTAAAATATATCTGTTAAACATACGAGTATAGCAAAAAAAACAAAGAATAAAAAACACTTTTTTTTTATTTTAGTAAATTATAAAAAATAAAAAAAAGTGTTATTTTTTATTTTAGTAAAAAAAAAGTGCGACTTGAAAAGTGAATATTTTATTTTAGTAAAAAAAAAAGTACGACTTGTTTTTTTTACTTACAACACTATTTATGCCACTTCGTGACTAATTAATTTGAAAAAGCATTCCATGTTGCTGTTCTTTTATTCAGAATTCGTGGAGGACATGGAATAATTTTTCAGCTCTGTGGCCAATGCAAACCCGAGAAATTTCCTTGGCTGGTACACATGAAATAGCATAGCTACAGCAGATCAAAATTCGCTAACAAAATTTGAAAATCTGGAAAACGGTGGGATGAAGCACAAAAACAATGCAAACATTCCGAAACCAATGTGGTTCTGCTGTAGGGTGGTCCTTAAAAAACTCTTTTTGAATTTTTTATGGCTCAACGCTTCAAAGGGGTCCATTTGGATAAAACATAACCCGTGCAAAATATTTTTCAAAAGTTTTAATATTTAGAGGTAGCTCAAGCCTCTTACATTTTACGAGGGAGGCCAAATGACGTCTATAGCACTTTCTTCCTAATTTAAACGCTAGAACACCGTCTAAAGCCCGGTCTACACTGAGGCTGAGCGAGGCGCAAAAGTTAGTTTGTTTTATTAAAATGGAGCTTTGCGCGGCGCATGACTTGTGCCCCGCTCAGCTGCGCACAGCCGAAAAAAAAATTTACGCTTTGTTTAATTCTTCTTGGCCTGCTGCGACTGCTACTTGCTGCGACCGGAAGTTTTCCGTTTTCCAGGTACAGGTATAGGCTAATTGTCTTAGACTACTAGGTCGTGAAACGCTTCGTCTTCGTATATTTTTTTTAGGTAAACAGTTAGAAAAAAATAGCAAAGGATTGTATTGTGAAATTTCAGTTGGTTGTATGAGAATCTAAGCTGTACGCAGGCCAGAATGGCAACCTACCGGTACCGACTACTTGACCAGTGTAGGCTACATCTACTGTAGTTTTTTTTTTTAAAACAAGTTTTGCAGAGACCAAAGGATTATTTAATTGCGATTTGTTTGGCTAAAATGTGTTCATCCCATGTCTTCAGCAGCCTAAAAGATTGATACCAGCTGTTGGACTAACCTATTCAGCAGTGTTGATAGTTGGCAGGTTGGTTTGTAGTGAAGGATGGAACTGCAGCTTGTGGAGAGTTTTTTCTGTAAAGTTGTGATTAGAAAGTATTGATTTTTGAAATGTCAGTAGCCTAGGTTGTTGGTACCTTACTGTAGTAAAAATAAGGCCAGAACGACGAGTTGGCAACCTACCCCATTCGCCCACTGGACCTAGGTTTATTAACAGCGAGTAGCCTAGAGAAACATTTTCTGTATTTATAGCTGCTAAAAGAATGATTTTGGTACCATATGCAAAAGCTACCAGTGTTGGACCAATCACATTTTGTTAAACTGTTAAATTTGGTATTACAACTTGGCTATCGATATTGTACAGTGCAGGTATTATACCGGTGATTGATAATGGACTACCAACTATTAGTAGGCTGCTATGAAAAAGAACTGCAGGCCGTAGCTTCATTAAAAAACTATTCAGTATTATTAGAAATATTTTGTTGTAGAAAGAAGCAAACTGTAAAATGCTCATGAGATCCTCTGACAATATCAAACTTTTCACGAAGTGTGAATGAAGGTGGAAGTAGTTTTACACTGCTTCCATGATCAATCAATCAATATCAATCAATCAATTTTCTGGACCCGCTTATCCTTGGGGGGTCGCGGGGGCAGCAGCTCAAGTTGGAGCCTCCAAGCATCTCGATCCTCTGCAACAAAGGATAGATGCTCTGCTGGGATGCCAAGGCGAGACCAACTAAGATCTTCTACGTAATCTCGCCATCGAGTTCTGGGACGGCCTCTAGGCCTTCGACCAATCGGTATTGAACAGAGCAGTTTTTTGGCTGTTCTTTCCTGGGGCATTCGTGTCACATGTCCATACCAACGCAGTTGCGATCTTTCTAGTCGGAGAAGCAGCGATTCGATGTTTAGAGATTCACGAATATCTGCACTTTTAACCTTGTCCAACAAGATCAAACCGCTAATTCTTCGCAAGAATCCCATTTCGGCTGCTTGAACTCGAGACCTCACTTTCTCATTCATGATCCAACACTCATGGCCATAAGTCAAAATAGGAACATAGACCGATCTGAAAATGGATAGCTTTGCCTTGGGGCAAAGCTCCCGTTTCAGTACCACAGATCGGTGGAGCTGGCGCATTACTGCACTTGCTTTTCCGATGCGGATATCCAATTCGCTATTTTGTCGGCCGTCACTTGTGAATGAGACGCCGAGGTACTTGAATTTCTCTGACTGTTTTAGTGGTACTCCATCAATTTGGAGAGAGCACTGCTTTGGTTGTCTGGACAGGCACATGGTTTCTGTTTTTGTTGTACTGATTTTCATTCCGGCAACAGAGCATGCATCCGAAAACCTGTCAAGAGCTTGCTGGAGACCATTTTGGGTAGAGTCGAGTAGCACGAGATCATCTGCAAATAACAGACGTTGTACAGTGCATTCACCGATCTTTACTCCGCCACAAGACTCACTGTTCTTAACTATTCTATCCATATAAATAAGGAACAGAATAGGTGAAAGAGAGCAGCCTTGCCGTAGTCCCACACTTACTCTGAAAGGTTTCGTCGTTGCACTGTTAACACGAACACAGATCTCGGAATGCATGTACAGCGACTTAATGGCAGTTAGTAACTGGCCATCAATGCCATACTGCAACAGCACCGCCCAAAGCTTGTCTCTAGGAATGCGATCATATGCTTTTTCAAGATCAACAAAACATGCATTGACCTCTTTTGCATATTCCCACGACTTCTCAAAGATTTGCTGCAAGGCAAAGATCTGATCCATTGTGCTTCGGCCAGGACGAAAGCCACACTGAGCATCTGTAAGCTTAGGCTCGACTATTTCACGGCATTTCTTTTCAAGGCATTTGGCATAGACCTTACCCGGGACACTGATGAGAGATATGCCCCTATAATTGGTGCATTTTCTCTTGTCTCCTTTCTTGTGGATAGGTATTATCACACTAGTTTGCCATTGCTTTGGTGCTTGCCCAGTACTACACGCCACCTTACAAACACGAGTCAGCCAACGAACACCATGTATGTTCATTGCTTTTAACATTTCAGGTCTGATATCATCCTCACCAGGTGCTTTTCCAGTTTTCAATGATTTGATTACTGCATTCACATCTGCTTCGGTTATCTGAATATCTTCCCCAACCTGTTCTTCTTGAATTTGTATCGGTGTAGCATCAACTGGGTTTAAAAGATCACTAAAGTACTCTCTCCACCGATTCAAAATAGCATCTTGATCTTTCAGAGTCACACCATTTGAATCTTCGATAAAGAGAGCGGCTCGAGATCTTTTTCCACGCAAACGGCGAATGGTCTGCCAGAACACTTTGTTTGCCGTTTTGAAATCATCGTCTAACCTTTCTCCAAATTCCTTCCAGGCCCTTTCCTTAGACAGTTTAACTTTTGTGGCTGCCGTCTTACGTGCTTCAGAGTACTGCGAACGAAGTTCAAGTGATGACTTATTTGCAAGCCAGGCCTTATAGGCCACTTTTTTCGCACGAATAGCTTCTTTAACTTCTTGGTTCCACCAAGGAGTTCTTTTCTCGCTACTCTTCGTCCCTCCAACACGCTTACGTCCACAACAGTTAGTAGCGGACGTAATGACTGCTGTTCGAAACAAACACCACTCAGTTTCAATGTCTTCAGTAGAGGTCGGAAGTTCTTTGAACTTAGATGCAATATTGTCTGCAAATGCAGTTCGTACCTCTTTGTCAGCCAATGATTCCCATTTGATTCGATAAGTTTCTCGTGGTCGAAAAGTCTTTCGTTTTTTCAAGGGTTTCAAAGCTTTCAAAGTGCAGACAACTAGGTGGTGATCAGTTGACAACTCAGCCCCTCTTTTAACACGGACATCAGACACGGTAGAAAACAAGTCCGCCGAAACGATACAAAAATCAATCAGGGAGCGTTGTCCCAGAGAGTCTCTGTACCAGGTGTACTTATGAATTCTTTTGTGCTGAAAAAATGTGTTCATTATGCACAGCTCATTGGTGGCACAGAACTGCAATAAACACCTTCCGTTCTTGTTAATGTCAGGGTCACCATGTTGCCCAATAACACCTTTCCAGGTTGCATTGTCGATGCCCACATGTGCATTGAAATCACCCAAAAGGACAAGGGATTCTGATGAAGTTGCTTTTCCCAATGCAACCTCAACTTCCTCCAGAAAGGCTTCGTACTGTGATTCTATGTTAGGTGCGTACACCTGAAATATACACAGAGATCGCTCCTGCAGCCTTAGCTTTAGAAGACAAACCCTTCCTCCTAGTGGTACCCAGTCAACGACACATTCAGCTATGTTGGGGCTCACAAGTAAGCCAACACCAGCTTGAGCAGACATTGCTGCATCAACACCTGAGTAGAAAATTTTCCACCCATCGTTCAACTCGACAGTTCCAGAACCCCGGCGCTTTGTTGATGAAATTCCCACAACATCAAGGCGATACTGTTGGGCTTCGCAAACAAGCTCCTGCTCTTTTCCTGTCAGTGACGAAACGTTCCAGTTCCCGATAGCTAGATCCCGGCAGTTTGGTCCAACTCGAGTACGTTTTCTGTGCGCTGCCCCCATTTGCCTCCCCAAACGCTTAGCGACTGCGTTGGTGGGTTTCCGGTGACGGTCAGCTTGTGGGGGAGACTGTAGCTTATTTTTCGAACGAGTCCCTCTGCCTAAAACTCGAACGCGGACCTTTTTATCCTGCGCGCCGTCCGATGCAGCATGAATATTGTTATTACAACTTTCCATTTAGCTACAGCATTGGATTGCTACTTGGTCTGTTTCTCTCCTTCGACCTTACCGCCATGGGTGACCCTGATGGAAGTGATTAAACACTACCGACGGCGTTGCTCTAAGGATCATTGAAAACTCAAACCTCCCCACCACGTTAAGGTGGCAATCCATAGGAGAGGTGCTTCCATGATATCATCTTAAATGTGTCAATAAGCATTCTCAAACACATGTAACCTCTAATGATGTGGCCTTAAGCCATTAAGTTAGACTTGCTATTGAACTATTAGGAAGTTGTTGCTGAAGGCAGTGTAACTTAGATTGTGACTTGTTGTAACGATGGTTTATTTGGTTTATGAGCAAATGCCTGTGTTTGGCGAATGTTAGATGATGAAAGGGAATGCAAAGGAATGGGACTAAGGTCTGGTAAGGGGATGCGTGATGTAACTTGTGATAGAGAGACCCTATTACTTAACATGTATTATATAAGAGTGAGCCCTATTCCTTAGGGAACATATTTATGGCTATTTGTGAATTGTTTGCTTTGTTTATCTTGTCTTGTTAATACTGAACCCAAAGTAGTTAGACAACCAATCTTGTTGAGACATGATAGCAACTATGATTGCACAACCAGGCACATAATAATGCTTGGCTCCTACTGCGCCATAGTGCTTGTGCATAGCTAAGTACACACACCCTTAGTTTTTCCTTAATGAGGTCCTAAGCCTCATGAAAAATGACTGATCATTATGGCATTGTGTCTCGCCCTTCAGGCCAATAACTTGCATATCTGTTTGTTATTTGCATCTTGATTGTGCATGGGAAACATGCCCACAATCTTGTTTGTGCATACTTGTTGGTTGTCTACATCTTGTATATGCATGTCTAGCATGCCCACAATCTTGTTTGTGCATGACTGCATCTTGTACATCTTATTTGTGTACCTGTTGGTTGTCTATATATACGCGCTGGACCTGGGGTATCTTGACCATAGTGCTGCAATAGTCCAAGTGTAATAACATTAGTCATGAGTAATCATGGGAAGTGATTGAGAGGCACTGCTGATGTAGAATGACAGATGTGACAAGAAACCCTACTTTACCTGTATAAATAAAAAATATGTCTTGGCATTATGTCATGATAACATCATAATTACTAATATTATTAAGTGTAATACATCATGTGTGTACTCATGTGTAATCTGCTGCGCCATTGTTGTGTACTAATCAATTCCATTTGCATAAGATTTCAGATACATTTGTGTATAGTAGATAAAGATACCCCATTGAAGGGGACTGCTGCCTTTGGTAGACTCATTCTATTGGTTGTTGGATTCCCTGATTGAACTCACAGGAGGGTTAGTGTAGATGCCTGCAACAGACCCAACAAGTTCAAGATCTAACCCTGCTCAACAACAACCTTCTCCAGTTCACAGAGTTTCTAGTGTACAAGTTGGTGAATTCTACGCCTGTTGAATATGGGGAACTTGACTCAGATGATCAGAAAATGGTCTTGCGCTGTCCAGTTTGCCACTGTTTGATTACTAATCAAACTAACTTTTGTACTGTTTTATCGTTTTTATGTTAAAAGTTGTTGTGTAATTGATTGTTTGATGACTATTGCAGTGCAAACAAATAAAATTGACTTGACTTGTTTGGTTAGGATCTTGGGTTCCAATGAATACAGTCGTAGGGTACTGGCCCGCTAATTAGCAAACAAGCAGACAACTGCATCAATGTATGTTTGTTCTTCAACGCAGCCCAATGCACCAACCACTCCGCCAACTCCATACGGTTATCATGACGTTTGATTGCATTAACTTAAAAAGCACGCCGCGTCTGACCATTTTACAGTTCCAGTGTAGACACGTCGCTTGGCTTGACTTGACTTTTCTCAGCCTGGCACAACCTCAGTGTAGACCAGGCTTTAGTACCAAGCGATTTGGAATGTGTGATTTTCTGTCAATGTTTGATAGGTGCCTTTAGCTTGGTGTTTGAAGGAAGTCAAAAAAATTGTTATTTTTTGCTAAATCAGACAAAATAATTGTAAAAAGTAAGAAAAATAGGAAGATCTGTTGGCTTGTTATATCAAATCTTGTATAAACAGAGCTGGGCAGCCGCTACTAATAGTAGCGCCGCTGTCGCTGCGGTTATTTGACGAAAAAAGCAGCGGCGCTACCGCTACTTGAATTAAAGAAGTCGCGGCGCTTCCGCGGCCGCTACTGCGTGTGAAAACAGCGGGCGCTGCCGCTACTTTGAAATTATGAAACTGCGAAAGTTTTCGTAAAAACTAAAAGTCACGAAACTTACGATTGACAATGACATAAAAGTGAATTTCCTCCATCTCAGTCAATGATATTTTTATGAAAAACAAATACTGGTGATAATAGACGCATATTCACAGAAATCTGATCAGGGGCCAAGTTGGGGGGGGGGTGCAGGAGAGACAAAGAGTCAATTTACTTTTGCTATTTCTTTCGATATGATTACTGTAGTGAGAATATTTTCACCCTAATCAAAATAACTATCATTGGATACTTTAAAACACACAATCGGGGGTAAGTACACGAAGTACAATCAATTTGCGCCCTCTTGAAATTTTTCCAGGCCACGCCACTGATTTGTTATGAATCACTTTAAATAATTATTATCTATGAGACTTAACTTTACTTGGCCTACTTGTTGTTATGCCATACTGTCTTAACCACTTTTGGCATAAAATCAACAACCATTTTTCTACTACTTTAGTGGTTCTGAATTTGTTCAAAATTCTCGAGCTAACTTGAGTTTCGTAATTTTGTTCCGGTATATCATTTTTAGTCTACCACCGCAAAGACTGATCAGTGATTTTTTTTACATTAATTGTCTCATCGAACAGGCAATGTTTTCGCTTTTTTTTCCTGAATGGGTCGTAGTCGTAGTGTTAATGAGGGAAAACGATTCAAGATACTCGAATCAAAGAAGTGAGAAGTCAAACCAGCGGGGGACGTTACTGAAATGTTTGATTTCTGATGGCGAGATGCAGCTGGCTTTATGAGGCAGCAACTGTCAATCAGGATCAGTGTCTGGCGATGAGAACGATGAAAATGGTTGTAATGAATAAATGGAACATCGCTTACGATCTCACACAATCATTTGGCTTTAAGTTTTCATTTATTTGTTTCATGGTAAGCCTATTAATGTCAAGCTGAGCGAGTCTACATTTAAGTTGCGATTATATTATTAAATGGCTGCATAATACACTGTCTTCAAAATCTTTTTTTTTGCAGTAGCGGCAGCGGCAAGTCAATTATCTTCACAGAAGCGCTGCTACGCTGATCGCTTCTCCGCCTCAAAAATAGCGGCGCTGCCGCTTTTCGCTGTTGGTAGATAAAAACAGTGGCGCTTCCGCTTGCGCTGCTGAAAAAACAGCGGCGCTGCTCAACAGCGCCGCTGTGCCCACCTCTGTGTATAAATGCAGTTACCAAACACATAATATAACATTATATGAAATAGCACTGCAAATTTTTTTCGGTTGTAGAAGTCCCTAAAAGTGGGTAAAAGTGCCCAATACCCAATTATTTATGATGCAGTACCCAAAAATATTGGGCAAAAACGTTGTTACCCAAGAGCGCGAAAAAAATATTGATTCAAAAGCTAAACCCAAAAAATTTACTCGGGTAAGCGTAAACATATTTGGGTGAAAATTAACCAAACCTCAAAACCTTCGAAAATGTAATTGGGTCGTTTTAATTTTTGCCCAACTCTTAATTCTACGTACCCAAGTAAATTAGTACATCGCCGGATATTGTTGGGCTAAGCTAATTAGCTAATTATTACCCAACAAGTTAAAAATTTAAATTCACTCTTGAGTAAGAACCTAAAATTGGAAATGCTACAAGCTGTGGAGGGATTCAACTTTTCTGTCAGCCTGTTCTATAATTACAAAAGTTTTACTTTCGGCCAATTCTGTTTCAACTAATGGTGCATTGGGTGCAATAGGGGTATCAATATTGAGATGCGAAGCAGCATTCTACTCTACTCCCAGCAGTGCAAATATCATTCAAAATTATCCAGTCCAGATGTACGATTGTTGCGAGCCGCAAGCCCGTTGGATTTCTGCATCCATGCACAATTCTTGTTTATATATAAGCTTTCGTAAAACGGTTGATGAGTGTACAAAATAATGTTTAGGAGGCTGGTAACGATGTTTTTCTAAGCTAAATGTCTGCCATCTTCACCAAAAATCTCAAATAGAAGTTTGATTTGCCACGTGGTATACTATCGCCTTGTTACATATAAGCATTTATAATAAAAACAAATTTATAAATTGAAAAAATATTGGGTATTAAACTCCCAAAATGACGTATTTGCGTAAATGCCACTAAAGAAAAATTATTCATCATTTCTTGTTTTATATATGAATCAAGAAGTATGTCATATGAATCAGCTGAGGTAAGAAATGCGAATAGGGAACAATCCAGGACAGTCGTATTAGGCACAAGAAAAGATGTAATGCAAAACTTAAATTCCCGAGACCCACAATTGGGTCTCAATAATGTGTTAACCCACTTTCGTTTTTTGGGTTGTTATTGGCAGTTTTGGGTACATGAATTGGGTAAGATATACCCAATGAAATAAGTTGGGTGTCTCAACGAGTCTACCCAATTTATTACCGAAATTTTTTGGGTTGTCACTACCCATTTTGGTTTGCAGTGAGCTATATTTTGATAGTCACACCTAGAGATGTAAAAAAACGTTTTTTTTTCGCTTGTTTTTTTTTTCGTTGTTTTTTTTTGTCTCTGTAGTTAACAAAAACAAAAAAGTTTGTTTTTAAAATAAAACAAGGCATTCAGCGTCAAATCGCACGACTAACATGACAGAATAACGCATATGTCATTGTACAGGGTGTCCATAAATTATCGCCACAATTTCAAAAATTCGCCTCAGTCTTACTTTTTCAGATATTTTCAATCGGTTTATTTTATAGTAAAGGGAAATGCTTCAAGTTTACGTAAATGCTTTAGTATACTTCTACGTGTGCACCCTCAGTCGCACGTAGAATATCCAATCGATATTCAATTTCTAGCCATGTTCTTGCTAACATATCCACAGTAACTGCGTCAAGTGCTTCAATTATTCGTTGTCGCAAATCACTAACATCTCTGACTTTGGTTTGGTAAACGATATCCTTTACATAGCCCCACAGAGAAAACCCAATGATGTGATATCAGGGGATCGTGGCGGCCATAGAATGGGACCATCACGTCCAATCCATCTTTCTAAAAATCTGTCATTCAACAATTGACGAACTGCAAGACCCCAATGAGGCGGTGCACCGTCCTGCTGGAAAATAACTTGTGGTTAATACTCTTCAAGCTATGGTGACACATACTCTGTCAAAAGGTCGAGGTGAATTTGAGCTGTAATTGATTTCTCAGCGAAGAAAAACGGACCAATCATTTTATCATGCATGATCACACACCACACATTTAGTTTAGGGGAGTCTCGTTCAAGCTCGTAGGTTTCATGCGGATTCTGCAAGCCCCATATTCTTGAGTTGTGTCTGTTTATTATTCTAGAAACGTGAAACGTTGACTTGTCACTAAAGCAAACACGTCTCAAAAATCCTGAGTCTGAATCTAATCTGTGTAGCATCGTCACTCCAAATTCTTTTCGTCGTGGCTTATCTTCTGGCTTAAGGGCTTGCAGTAGCTGCACTTTACTGTATACGCATAAAGTGGCAAATTTCTATGCAAAACTTTGAGAATAGTGGAGCGTGGGATCTGCAATTGGGTAGAAGCCTTCAAATAGACTTTCTGACTTTCTAGGGCTTCTGGTGGTTTGTGCCACTCGCACTGATTCAATTTTTTCTTCTGATATTTGAGGTCGGCCAGCTCTCTTTCTCTGCAACACTCTACCAGTCTCCATAAACTTTTCATGCCATGCTCGAATGGTAGATCGTGCAGGTGGCTTGCACCGATGCGATTAAGCCGATAAGGCAGTGGTCGGCAACGTGAGGGCCGCGGCCCAACGGCCGCGGTCCAACTGTGCCGCGGCCCAACTGTGCCGAGGGCCGCGGCCCAACTGTGGACCTTATAGCAATTTTTCGTCAGCCGCGTGCTATTCGGTTTTATAAAGTCTTTGTGGGCCGCATACTAGCTGCAAACAAAAAGTAAGCCCATACAACTAATAATACTGTAAAAACTTTCCCTTTGATGCTTTGCGCGTAAAACAATCCAATTCTTTTTCCCCCGGCGGTACATGACTACACCGGCCGGTTAGCTACCTAATTACCTAATTCTAATCTAACCCAACTGGACCTAGGAGCTGATACTAGTTGTTACCCCTATAACGGTAGTCTAGTCTAGTCTAGCTGCTGGTATTCCAAAGGATACCGGTACCAGTAGCTTAACAGTAGTAGCTTAAATAATTTATTTAACCAGTAGCTTAAATGTTTCAGCCAAACCAATAAGCGCACACTGCACAGTCAGTACAACAGCGCCTCAGGCCAGTACACTACATGAGTTCATGGAAAAAGGGAAAGGGCAACACTGACTGTTTCAGTTAGCTAATCACCATGGCAATTAAAAGCCGATTTAAAGGTTTTTTTGCAATATACATAAATTGCAACAATTTACACAAATTGCAGCAATATACATAAATCGCAACAATTTAACACATATCGCAGCAATATACATAAATTGCAACAATATATGATATTGCACGTAATTTAACCAAAATTAACCAAAAAATGATGCAAAATTTTATATTGCGTAGCTTTACACACGGCGCCTCATAGCACGCGCTTTGCATTTTCTTTGCTTTTAAAACAACGCATCGTTTTTTCAGTTTGTAGTCGTGTTGTATAATTTATTCGTTTTGTAGTCCTGGTTTTAAATGTAGTGGGCCTTCAATGGCTATTGAAAGGGTGATCTGGGCCGCGAAGGTTGCTGACCACTGCGATAAGTATTGTGATATAAAATTTTGTTGATTGTCTCTACAGAGTACATGGATAATGACGTCCGACTGTTTTACTATTAGGTAGTAATTAGGTTATAACATTTCCATTGATTAGCTTTTTGTGAAGTAAAAGTTTCGTCACAATTAGTCACCATTTTAATTAATCAATATTATTTGACTCATCATTTTTCTTAGCAACTGTCAGCATATTATTAGATATTAGCTTTATCTTTGCTATCAGCTCACAGCCTAATATAAGTTTGGAGAGAGGAGATCTTTAATATCCATATTGTAGCAACAGATAATAAGTTCAGAACATAGAACGTTTAACATTTAGTTAGAAAATAACATGCAGAAAATATGCTAAGCGTTTTCAAACAACTCCACTGTCCTTGATGATGATGCTTTCTTTATTTTTATCCTCCTATCACGAGAAAGCGACGGAGACGCTATGAATAGGACGAATCTAGAGTTCCAGACTCGCTTAGGAGTTGCCCTTGTTTCCGATTTTTCCGCCAAAATTTTTCTTTTGACTTTACCAATTTGCTTCTTGTTAAATTCCTCCAAGCAGAGATGATTGCTAAGAAGCATCTTATTTAAGAATGCAACAACGAGGTTTGAGTGGGGTTAAGCCATTAACCTTTTTTTTTTTTTGTTTAAGCCACATAATTGCAGCATGGGTTTTTACGTGAGTGAAGTATATGCATCATAGAAGATAACCTAGCTGAGCGCGAAACCAGTTCCGGAGCTCTACACACCAACCACTCGACCAAAACCTTCAACCTTGCGATCATGGCCGTCGTAAAAACGACGCTCGGAACCACTCGGCCACACGCTGCCGTTCTTCATCAGAACATGATCAAAAATGGAAAGCTAACGTGCCCAGGGCAAACTAATTCAAGTGAAAAGCAAAACAGCAAGGGTACGATACAACTCGTACCCTTGCTGTTTTGCTTTTCGCTTATATTAGTTTGCCATGCGTTAACTTTTTATTTCTGATCATGCTGTAATGAAGGACTGACGATTTGTCCGAAAACGTTCAGCTAATTTCTGTATCGGCATGTTATTTTGTAAATATTGTTCAGTTTATAACAGTTGAAAAAGTTCATGTTGATAGTCTCAAAACTTTTGAAACGAGATAACGCGCAAAGAAGAACAGAGGTGGGGTTTGGGGCGCAGAACCCCCCAGAAGTTGACACGGTCTTGACGTTATAGTTAATGCTGCAATAATTCATCACCTCCAGTACTTTCCACAAATGTACGCCACTGAGCATAACCCACCGGCCACCGCGGAACCCTTAAAACTGCTTCAATAAGCACTTACATTTCGAAGATTAAGAACCATCGGAGATTGGATTTAGCAGTCAGAAACCAGGAAATAACAAAGCACAATCAGTAGTCTCGCTTGCAACAAAATTTGCAAAAAAAAAGTTTTTTTTTGAGGCCATGTTTTTTTAAAAAAAAACAAAAGCAAAAAAACATTTACATCTCCAGTCACACCAGCACAAGTTACTCAAAAAATCAATTGCAGAGATCTATAATCAGCAACAACAATACCAAATTGTCTTGTTCCAATTTTGAGCAATTATTGCTTGAAAGTTTTTTTCCTGCTGTCAGGAAATTTTTTTCAGTGTTCCTGAACAATTCTAAGTAAAAACTGCAGTTGTTGATTATTCTTTAGCCCACAGTAGGCCTACTCTTGGATAAGAGCCACACCTCTTTCAGCATGGTCGTTAACCACTTTCAATTCTGGCCAAGGACGTGGAAGCGGTATATTTGCAAACAGCTTCCGCTTCCGCACATATCGCTTCCAGCGCTTCCGCTTCCAAAAAAATTAACCGAAATTTTGCTAGTAAAATACGACCAGTGCGTTGATAGCTGATAGCGTAAACCGTAACTTTTTTTCCATCATGCTGAAAGCTCTTGGTCAAGCTTTAGCAAGCGTTTTTTTAAAGATAATAATTTGCAAAAAGCAAACAAAAGTATAAAGGAATGATTGAGTCACAATATTGCGTCACAAAACTCACAATCCTGCGAGTCTTTTACTACAACTTTACTATGAAGCTTACTCCTTTCATTAGGAAAATGTTGATACACAGTACTCAGTGGCATGGCAAGAATTTTCAAAGGAAAAGGGGGGCATAATTTTCACATTGTTTTCAAGCGTTTTTTTTTTTCTGCAGAACTACTTTGAAGCTGATTGAGAAACAAGAAATGCGCTCTAGGGAGGTCCGGAGCATGCTCCCCCGGAAAAATTTTAAAAACGTACATGCTCTAATGGCTATTTTAGTGATTTTTCAATAATTTTCAGCCAAATTTTGTTTAAATTTTTTGACCCTAATTCTGAGTGCTTTGCCAAATGTGTTGCATTTTGTTCGCACATTTTCGATTATGCGTGCTTATGGCGTAAGGCTTATTGCTATCGAAGAAGCTCAAAGTTATAGAAAAAGTGTATACATCAACAACATTTTTGAAAATGGCTGGTGGGAGAAGACATACCCCCAGAGCCAGCGCCAAAGCAGTCAACTTAGGGGGGGCAAGCGCTTATTAGGGGGGGCCAAAATTTGATTTTAAGCACAAAAGCGCTGTCTTCAATAGAGAAAGCTTTTAATTGGTGAGGTTTAGCATGTCGATTGGGGGAGGGGCAGGCCCACCTGCCCCTCCCCCTTAGCGCCGGCCCTGCATACCCCTCATTCTACCCCCTGGATCTGCCCCTGGCCATAAGTTACAAAAACCATCAAAAGAGCCCAGCATATTTCAGTCACTTGGCACCATTAGTTTTGTTCTTTTTTACTAAAAGACAGAGTCAAGAGGAGAGGACCGGAGGGGGGAAATGGCACAACGCCCCTCCTAAGCCCCCTTGATGTGCTCCTAACAGCACTCCATCTGTTTCGTGACATGATTATAATTGGAAAAGAGTCAAGTATTGCTTTTAGCGTCATTGATAAATTATTAGCTGCTTAACTTAAGAAAACTCAAACAAAAATCGATGTGACGTTAGTGCTATCTGAAAGCAAGCGAAGAGTAATGGCCAAAGGTGAGATTTGGCATCTATGCGAAGCTAGCATTGCAAAATAATGTCTAATAAACTGAATAAAATATAATATCTAATAAGTTATTTACACTATGCTATTTTAAATGATGTGGAAGCGGAAGCGACATATTTTTTCGCGCTACCGCTTTCATTCTCGTATGACCGCTTCCACCGCTTCCAGCTTCCGCTTCCACATCCCTGATTCTGGCACAATTGATGAAGCTCGGAAGAAATCGTTATGGTCATTTCAAGCATCAGGATCTTTTTGTAGATGACCAGAAGGAAACGGTCCTACTAAACACGCCAAAGGACGACCAAGTACCTCAAATTGATTTACTAAACACCGCAAAGAACAACAAAGGACTTGGAATCATACCGTAACAAGAACGAGAAAGGACTTTAAATTAGGGTTAGGCTAGGGTTAGGGCTGAGGTTAGGATTAGGGTTTTAGGGTCCTTTGTTGTACTTTGCGGTGTTTAGTGCATCAATTTGAGGTCCTTTGTCGTCCTTTGCGATGTTTCAGTCCTTTGCGGTGTTTAGTAGGACCCAGAAAGAAGTTTTAGTTTTTGGAATAGAACTTTGGACGTTCAGGTCACAAAATCGTTCAGGTTGGAACTAGTTATTATATGCTGGCTGATTGATACTCGCTTTGGGGGCTCCTCATCACCAAATGTTTTCAATGACTGAATCATCTGGCGCTTCATACAGCATGGGAGATCACCATAAAAAAAAACAAAAAAAAGCACGAGTTCCTGCAACAAATACCCCATGTGCTGCCATGTTAGTTGCTGCAGCAGCAAATGCATTTTTATTAATTTTTTTGTACTCTACCAGAGGTTGAACTTTACCAGAGACTAGAGTTCTCTGGTCGAGTTCTTCATTAATCTTTTTGTACTCTACCAGATGTTCTCTGGTCGAGTTCAACCTCTGGTAGAGTAAAAAAGATTAATGAAGATGTATTTGCGGCTGCAGCGTGGTATTTGTTACAGAAACCAGAGAACTCCAGTCTCTGGTACTCGACCAGAGAACTCTAGTCTCTGGCAGAGTTCAACCTCTGGTAGAGTACAAAAAAATTAATGAAGATGTATCTGCTGCGCTGGCAGCACAAATGTGGTATTTGTTGCAGGAACTCATGGGTTTGTTTTTTGATGGTAATCTCCCATGTTCTATGAAGCGCCAGATGATTTAGTCATTGAAAACATTTGGTGATGAGGAGCCCTCGAAGTGAGTAGTAATCAACCAGCAAATGATAACTAGTTCCAACCTGAACGATTTTGTGACCTGAACTTCCAAAGTTCTGTTTCAAACACTAAAATTTCCTTCTGGTTAATACAAAAAGATTCTGATGCTTGGAACGATCATAACGATTTCCTCCGAGCTTCATCAATTGTGCCAGAACTGAAAGTGGTTAACGACTATGCTGAAAGAGGTGTGGCTCTTATCCAAGAGTAGGCCTACTGTGAGCTAAAGAATAAACAACTGCCGTTTTTACTTAGAATTGTTTAGAAACACCGAAACAAGCTTCCTGACTGCGGGAAAAAAACTTTCAAGCAATAATTGCTCAAAGTTGGAACCTTAAATATTGTTAAGAAGACAATGTTGTTGCTCTTCATAGATCTCTGCGATTGATTTTTTGAGTAACTGTACGCTGGTGTGACTACCAAAATATAGCTGTTTCATGTCATGTTATATTATGTGTTTGGTAACTGCATTTATACAAAATTTGATAACAAGCCAACATGTCTTACCATTTCTAACTTACTTTTTACAACTTCTTTCATCTGATTTTGCAAAAAATAACAATTTTTTTGACTCCCTTCAAACACTAAGCTAACGCCACCTATCAAACATTGACAGAAAATCACACATTCCAAATCGTTTGGTACTAAGACGGTGTTCCAGCGTTTCAATTAGGAAGAAAGTGCTATAGACGTCATTTGGCCTCCCTCGTAAAATGTAAGAGGCTTGAGCTACCTCTAAATATTAAAATTTTTGAAAAATATTTTGCACGGGTTATGTTTTATCCAAATGGACCCCTTTAAAGGGTTGAGTCATAAAAAATTCAAAAAAAGTTTTAGGACCACCTTATTCTGCAATTTACAAATCACATTTTTCCATCATCTTGCAATTTTTTTTGCACAGCTATGAAAGATTTGAGCGACTTAATGCATAACAATTCTTATGGACATGAAGACGAGGAATGTTTGTGACAACTTGGTAACTACTTTTTGAAATGTTTCTAAGACAGAAATGAAAAGTTATACCGAAATGAAATATTTAGCAATGTCGCTATAGACTGAAACAAAATTAAATTTCGTATTTCCATCGAATAGGTTTTTGACCACAGTTGAAAAGGAAAATTTATCAACCCAAAAAAAGGGATCATCAGCGATATCTAAAAACAAGTAGAGGCTTAAAAAACAAACTAAAATCAATTAGCTCACTAAAACACTGCGCCTCACAAATCTACGTGTATATACCGTAACGAACACTGTGTGCTGGCTGAAACAAACTGTTGGGTTTAATAAATTTTACTTTTTAACTGTGGTGATATTGCATATTATCCGTTCTAACTGAATCTAGTTATCGAACACTTTTTGAAATACTGATCTCCATGATTATGGATAAGTTTGCGATGTACAGATGGCAGTGGTGGTCTTATGCAAGGGCAAACTAGGCGGGACTCCCCCACCTTATTTTACGTGCTGTCGGGGCCCCCCACGTAAGTTTACGCGCAACATGGCCACCTCAAATCTTATTATGCACTTGGTGATATCATGATATCAAGCAATTTTTTCTGGTTCTCTGATCTTTGCTTCACTTATTTCTGGGGTTCTTAAAGTTTTTTAACGCGTACCCCCAATTCCCTTTTTTTTGTTCGCATGTACCCACTTTTGACAATTTTTCTTTCAGTTTTCACAGTACGAAATATTTCTATTTGGTCTTTATGGACCCCTCATAACTTGTCCATGGTCACCTTAAGGGTACGTGGACCCCAATTTAAGAACCCCTGACTTATTGCTTTTGTTCTGCTCTAAAATGGTTGCTGTTTGGTACTGTAGCTGTAACTTTTTTTTCCAAACCGTTGGCAGTCGAAAACAAAGCAATTGGTTTAGGTGCTAGCCAGTAGGTTACAGTGGTAGAATTAGTTTTCAGCTTGTTAGTTCATTTTATTAACTAGCCCACAGTGTAACGACGTACCGATAGTACTGTACTAGTACAAATTTGTTGAATTTGACCTAGGTGTCAACTGACAAGAGCCTTTTGCTTCAAGTAAAAGTGCTTGGAATTTGTGGTTAGTTGAAATTTAGTATTGGATCGCCTGCAGGCAGGTAACTGGGTATGAGGCTCTATTTGGGAAGAAAAACTAGGCTAACATAGGCTATGTTTCGGTTTAGAGCAGCAGATTATGGTACAACTGATACCGGTAGCAAATTAATGAGTCATTTCATGTATAATCTACTAATTTTTTTTTAATTTGTAACCATCACAGATCATCTCTTATATTTTGGTGATGAAGATATATGACAGGGGTGAGAGAGAGAGAGAGATTTATTTCGCCATTCATTCACTACACAATATAACAAAATATAAAAAAAGGAAAAAATTCTATTGAACAAATGGCCAGGAAGCATCGACTAACCGCAAGGTTTTCGAATCAAGATGCTCCCTGACAGTCGCAGAAAGTACATCACACACAGAAAAAGAAAATCACAGAGTAAAAAAACGATTACCAATATTTTTAGGTGCCAATGATCAAATTTTCAGTGAGTAATCAATTAACTAAATTCAAAACATTTAAAGAAGATTATACAAAGAAAAGCATATTCAATAAACATCAATACGATTGCAATAAAAAATGTTTGTAAACCTTTTTAAAGGAAACCCAGTGTGTGCTTTTTATATCATTATCAATCTCTTTCCAGAGTTTGGTTCCTCTGAACGAAAGAGTTTTTTGAGAAAAACTTTTGTTCATACGCGGCAAAAAGTAAATTGCTTTTTCAGTGGATCTTGTATTGTGATGATGAATTTGATTAATCTTCATGAACGAATCGTGAAATATTTTCGGCACATTTCCTTTACACAATTGAAACATGAATTTGCCAAGTTCAAAATTGTATACGTCATGAAGTTTTAAAAATTTAAGTTTTTTATGCAGCGAAGTCATTGACGTATAACGGTTGCTACGAGTAATAGTCCGAATTATATAATTTAATCTGACACTGATTTCACTTAGATAATTTTTGGTAGCCGTGCCCCATACAATTATGCCATATTGTAATCTGCTGTAGATAAAGCTGTAGTATAGCATGCACAGAGTTTCCACGTTAACAAAATCACGAAGCCTGTAAAAAATTCCGGAGTATCTTGCCAATTGATTTGAGAGATGTTTCAAATGAACAGACCAGTTTAAATGTTCATCAATTTGCAAGCCGAGGTACTTAACCGACGAAGCTCTGATCAACGCAGAATTATTTATGATCAGCTTAAAGTTATCATCAATAGTTTTCTTTGGATTGCCATTGACTATCATGTAGTTTGATTTAGAGTAATTCAAAGACAGTTTGTTTTTCCGTAGCCATAAATCAATTTTTGAAATTTCTTTATTGGCGCGAATTTCTAAAGAATCTAAATCTTTGTCAGACATAGCTAGATATGTGTCGTCAGCATATAAGGTCGTTTCAAATTTTGTAGCTAAAGGTAGGTCGTTAATATTCATCAGAAATAAGAGTGGGCCTAAGCAAGAACCTTGGGGGACACCGCAAGAAACAGACATTAGCTCAGACTGGGTCTGTAAAATTTTAGTATATTGATATCGGTTACTTAAGTGGCTTTTAAATAGATCAAGTGGCTTACCACGAATCCCGAAGTATTTTTGCAATTTAGCTAGCAAGATTTGGTGATTAACAGTATGGAACGCTTTTGAAAAATCTAAGAATATGCAACAGGTATGCACTCCTAAATCAACATTTCTTAGAATGTTATCATGGATGTGGGCAATCGCAAAGTTCGTACAAGAGTTTTCACGAAATCCAAATTGATTTTTACTCAATAAATCGTACTTTTCAAGGTAAGAGGAGATTCTGATGTAGATCAACTTTTCAAAGATTTTATCAAACTTTTTGTGTTAGCGGGCAACTTTTTTAGTGAGCGGGCCATATGTGGGAAGACGAAGTCCTTCCCGGGTCGGATTATTAGATGGATCGAGTTCAATATGCTCAACACCTACTATTGTCAGGTCGCTCTGATTGGAAAGCAAAAAAGGATCTAGACACTCCTCAGATGTCCTGTCTGCTACCGAAAATATCGGTGAAGCAGTGGCGTAGCGAAAACTTCGAAAGGGGACCCATGATTTCCACATTTGTTCGATTGTCTTTTTATTCAGCAGAACTACTTCAAAGCTGATTGAGTAACAAGAACGACTGTAGGGGAGTCCGGGGGCATGCTCCCCCGGAAAAATTCTGAATATTTACATAACGTAATGGCTATTTTAATGCTTTTTAACTAACCTTCATAAAAATTCTGTTTCAATATTTTGACCCCAATTCTGAGTGCTTCGCCAAATATGATGCATTTTGTTCGCACATTTTCGATTATACCTGCCTAAGGCGTAATCGCTATCGAAGAATATTCGAAGTAATGGAAAAATTGTATACATCAAAAACATTTTTGGAAAATGACTGATGGTTAGAAGCATACCCCTCATCCTAGCTCCCCTTAATCCGCCTCTGGCCATAAGCTACAGAAACCATCAAAGGAACCTGGCTTATTTCACTCACTTTGCATCATTAATTTTGTTCTTTTTTACTAAAAGGCAGAGTGAAAAATAAGGGGGGGGGCATGGCACAATGCCCTCCCCTCTAAATACGCCCCTGCGGTGAAGAGCAAAAAAAGTCTACTTTTCCTCAGTCGTCCTATAAAAAAACAAAAGGTCTTCGGCTTGATTCGCGATATGAGGTCATATTTCTAAGTTCCAGCGGGCCGGATCTGGCTCGCGGGCCTTATGTTGCCCATGCCTGGTCTAAAACATCTCTTTTGTGGAGTAAATTAATGTTGTTTAATCAAAGTCAAAGGGGAAGTTTACAACACAATTAAAAAAATAGCGACCGTTTCTCGCAAATAATTTTTGCATTTTTGTGTAGGGTTGGTCACTTGTTTTCACGTATCCATAAACATGAAAATTAGCAACTTGATTTTTTGTGTTTTTGGAGTGAATTTGGTTTCCAAATTCCAATTTTTTTATGATTCTTAGGAATCATCCTAAGTTAGGATGGCAATTTTGCCATTTCATCCATAAGAAATTATTTCTGCCTAAACATTACCATTAGATTTTATTCTTGATGACATCACAGAAACGTTTCAATTTGTTCATACAAATGTTATAATTATTATGAAGTCACATTAAGTTTTCTAATATTAAGTGTTTTTGGGTTGCAACTTGCAGTGTTGCCAGTTGGGCGGTTTTCCCGCCCAATTGGACTGGTTTGGATTTTGGATACGAAGTTGCGGGAAACTTTTAGAGTTTGCGGGTTGCGGTTTCTTGGGCTACTTTTTGTTTAAAGCTGCGGGTTTTTGGGCTAGTAAAATACCTTAATTTAATCGAACAACGCTTAGCTGTGAAAAGCTTCGTAGTCTAGCTTCACAGTATGTGCAAAGTCAAATTTATCTTGTTCTTTTTTGAAAACGAATAGATGTATGGCTTGTGGTTTACCCCATTTTCACAAACGCCGCAAGTGGCTCGTTACCGGTACTTGGTTTTGGCTAGTGATCAGCTACGTCACGTTGGTGATGAATAGTTGTTTGCTCGTTGGTGCGAACCTCAGTCTTACCATTATACCCACTACAATTTATGATTATTTCTCTGAGCTTACCATCCATTCTTTACACTTTCTTGTAAGGTACCGGTACAGTACTTTTTTGTTGATAGCTGATTGGTGTGGGTAAATGGGCGAAATATGAGAAACGTTATTGTGACAAATGGGAAAAAGAGACGAAGTGAAAAGGATGGATTCAAAAAGTGTCATCAAATGAATGTAAAGCTTACTGCAAGTACCGTAAGTTTGAAATACCGGTACGTGCACATCGCAATGACTTGCTCTCTCATGCTTCTACTGCTAAGCATCTTAAAAACGCTGCTCCTTTTTCATCACAGCGCTCTCTTTTTGATGTGGGGTGCAGCAAGGTTGTGCTGGACACCAGTGTTAAGGTCACAGATTTGAAAGTTGCTACTCATATCGCATGCCCTTCGAGTACTTCGACAGTCAATACCTTGGAGAATTATTATGCTCAATTTCTGGCAAAGATTTTGCTACTCATCGCATCAAATGCACTGCTCATATTGAACGAGTGCTGGCCCAATGACATTTTTTGAATCCATTCTTTTGACTTTGTCTCTTTCACAATAACGTTTATCTTGCCCCATTATTTATTTAACCTATGGCACTGTTGTTATTTAACTAGCCACTTTGTTATTTATCTTACTGAACATAGGTATTTGTACCTATGCCAGGGTTTTTCAACCTATTTTTGTTCATGGCTCACTAAAATGATAAAATTTAACGGTGGCCCAACAACTATTGGTATTACCAAAAAGCACGAAGTTAGCATAATGACATGATTGGAGACTGCTGATGTTGCTTTCTAATCAAACTCTGTGGCCCACTGAAAACAGTGCCGTGGCCTACTGCTGGGCTATGGCCCATAGGTTAAAAACCTCTGATCTATGCTTTGCACCACCTATTTTTGTTACTGTTTTGGTGGATGTGTTGTATTCCACAAAACAGTGGACGCATTAATGTTATGCATTCACAATGGATTAACATTGGTGGTTACAGTAAAGCTGGTTTTGGGCTAATTTTTGTCACTGATTGGGCTGGAAAAAAATAATAATCTGTCAACATTGGCAACTTGCAAACTCTTGTACCCTGGTACTACACTGCATCTCTTATTACTAACAGTGGAACCACTCTCTTTGCTCAGTGTCCGGAACGAAAATCTGAGTTCATCTGTTTAAATCGTGTTGCCCATTATAATGTGGTATTATACTTGGAAATGAAAAAAAATAATGGCGAGCAATTTCATTATTCATTAGACTATGAACTGCTTGTCACTTTTTTTTCACTTCTTCTACATAGTTAAACAATCTGCAATGGCTTCTTGCAAAATTTAAAAACAGAAAATAAAAACAGCAAATTTTGAAAACGGCAACATTACAGTTAAACCTCTTCTAAAGCATTATTGCATCAACATTTTTGTGGACATGCATAGCAATGCTTCAGCATTTTTAAGGGCATAAGTAACAATACTATTTTGTTGAGTGGGTACACTGCAAGAATTATGAGTACACTGTGCCTGTACCTACTAAAGTGGAAGTTCAGTCTTCAGTGCAGTGGGATTGATTCGGAACTGCAAAATAGCAAGAATGTTTCTAATCAATTGCATACCAATGATTGAGCACCTACTTTTAGTAGTAGTGATTGACTGCTTATAATGCGCATGCTACTGATAGTAGTATCAGTGCGCAGTTTGGTGTATATACTGAAGTACTGCTGTGCGCTAAATAATTATGCAATTTGCAAGCTATTACAATGTTCAAGATCTATCTGAATAGAACTAATTTGAGTGCAGTAATAGTAGTGTTGTGACTGGTGATTGACTGCTTACAAGTTGCTAGCTACCCAAATATCAGTGAGCCGAATTTGGTATACTGATGTAAGTTGAATTGTTTTGCATGCTATGTATTTTTTATTTTTTGTATTTCGTTGCATATTAATTCTCCTATCACGAGAAAGCGATCAATGCGCTGTACAAGCTCGATTGGGAGTTGCCAGCCATCTGTACCACACCAAGATGGGAGAATCCCATAAAGTGCATTTTCCAACGGCACAACAAGTAAATTGCTGGCTTGTCTCCACACTGTCCCTTTAATGCTAAGCGTCAAGCAGGAAAGGTGTGCATACCAATTTTAAAGTCATTGGTTTGACCCGACTCGGAATCAAACCCAGCTCTGAAGGCACACGCTCTAACCACTCGGCCCTCTGAGCTGTTTAATTATTATGTAGTTTTAACTTCTAAGTACTTAGTGCAACCTCAGTGTTTCGCAGACAACAGTTATGTAACAGTGCAGCTTTCAGTGTTGCTTATTCAAGAATTTCTTTCTGTTCAGGTTTACTTTTTATCTAGAAGCATAATTATATTGTACACAATGTACAGCCAGCTGCTATGGCATAATAGCACTGTTTTTACTTCGTGGTGGATAGAACTGACGTAATGCTTAAATTAGATAGTTCTATGAAACATCATGTTGTGATTCTTCCTTATGAAACCACTGGGCGTAGCCAGCATTTAAGAAATATATCTTCTATATATTTCAACTTTTCTTTGGTAGGTGGTTTATCGGTACGTATTTACTTCATTTTGGGATTTACCACCAGTAATAAAATTTGTTGATAAGTGTGTTGATCCTATAATTCAGACTTCGTGAGGTCCTAGTTGCAAAGACATGTTGCATTGTTGCGCAGAGGGTCCATTTTTACTGTCTTGCCCGCCCCTCCCCCCCTAGTCATGACCACCACTAACAGTTGGGCGCAGCATCGCGATGAAACCTACTTTTTATTTAGTGATAAGGTAAAACTAATGTCAAAATTTTGGTTTCTAGAGATTAACTTTCGTTAATATTTTGTTCCGTATATAACTCGCGATCCGCTAAACTTTTGGGCAAAATCATGCAAAAACATGATAAATTTAGCAATTAGGACTAAACACCGAAAAAAAAAAATATATTATACAATGCAATTTACAGTAAATAAGCGAAAACTTGATTGACTATCGTGAAATACATTTAGAGAAATAATCGAACATGGTAATCCGATCTATCAATTAAACGTGGTGATCCTCCATTGATTTAAGTAGAATTAACTTAACTGCGAGATACAAAATTGCAAACGAATTAACTCAGTGGGGCAAAACCGGGGGAGAATAAGAGGGTGTGGGGGCATAGCCCCCAGCCGCCAACGAATTTTTGCGGTTTTCACCAAAAAACATTCGTTTTAGCTCACTTTTTGATTGAAAATTAATATGCAGTGAGTGCAGTCACTATAGACCAGAGGCGTGCAACATGCGGCCCTCGGGCCACAGCACGGCCCGCGGTACCTATTTACGTGGCCCGCTACAGACTTCATACTTCGTAGCCTATTAATTCAAAAACTTTTTCTGAATTGTAACGGCATCATTGGCATCTTTGACCAAGTCAGGGCCGGTGCTAGGAACTGCGGGGCCCAATTAGAAATCTAATCGCGGGGCCCCTCTTTTCATAATAAAATGTATAGACGTTTGTGTCTCATGAAAAAAACGTGTAAATGAACCAAAAAAATAGACATTTAATACCTGCTAAAAAAACAAATCTAAGAGCCGGCGCCAGAGCAGTCGTCTTAGGGGGGCCAAGCCTTTATCAAGAGGGGTCAAACATTTAATCAATTCTGTAAGCTACAAAAAAAGCTTTCACGCCACAATCTTCTTTATCAAAGAGAACTTTGCCGCGAGCTGACATTGATTTGAACTTTACGATGCCGTTTCTGTGCAAGTGTTGTATATCACAGTTATCTCATGTTGTTTTACGAGTTCAAAGATAAAAGAAAAGCAGTGGAACACGCTTATAGTTGCTTGTTGTGTTGTTGACAAACGCAATTTCCATATTTGATATTCTTAATTCGAACGAAGCGCAAAACAGTTCCGGCGAAGCTGTTTTAACAATACATAAAATGTTTAAAATTATGCTTAAAAGCCGCTGTTTTCAAAAAAGTAAGATTGTCGATTGGAGGTTAGGGTGGGGGGCAAGCTTGCTGTATGTGGGGACCAGGCCATTCTTTTGCGCCGACTCTGCTTTTATTGATTACTGTACTTTAAACATCAAGAAAGCCGGCCAATTAGTTAAATAATTTTAAATTTCAGACAAGCATTATTTTATGGTAATATCTTGAAAATTATGCCACAACGCAATATGTTGCGAATACATTTTTCTGAATTTGGAACTCTTCCAAATAAGCCTAAATATGCCAACAAACAATAAACAAAAACTACCGGAAAAAGATTTTTCAAAATGCATTAAAATTGTACTTGTTGTACGAAAATTTTAATAAATTTCCGAGAACGCATGGCCCTGCATTTCCTAAAGATAGTTTTGTCCATAAATTGCTTCAAATGAACTCGACCTGATGTTGCCACTGTGCTATTGACTTTGTTACCGTAAATCTTGAAGGTTTCTTACGGCTTTTGCTTTTAAACAAAATATATGTTACAATTTAACTTAGGTGTCAATTGCTTTGGTGGAGAGCGTGCATCTTTAAACAGACACTAAAAAGCTGCAACTGAATTTAACATGAAACCCCCCTAAAACTACCTCCAGGCGTTTACTTGTCAACAGCAAACCCACGTGACCAAACAACTGCTTGGCTTTTTTCTTTACCAAAGCTTGGTTTCAGAGCCGGATTTAGAGAATGAGAGGCCTTAGGCTTAGGTTGTGTTGATATCAGGAAGGCCGCTAGTGATCATAGGTCGCTGATCAGACTTATCTGTAAGGTGGCCATGGTTGATCTCGAAAACGAAAAGGTCGCTCCGTAATCGCGTCGAGCCCTTTTGCTTGTGACGAGGTCCCTCGTTTCTCCGAGGCCTTAGGCTTAATTCAGCCTGATTTGCCTAATGGTAAATCCGACCCGGCTTGGTTTGACCAGCTACCGAGTTGCCAATTTTTTCTATTTAGCCTAACCCTGATTTAAAAGAAAATAGAAATGATTCATAGATATTATGCACCGGTTCAACTTTTGGCACTTTCACCTATTTTGTATCTCACAGTACAGAAAGGGACTCCCACTAGCGCGGGGCCCCTTTAAGTGCGGGGCCCAATTTGGTGTAATCGGTCAAATCGGCCTAAAACCGGCCCTGACTACAGTGTAAGTTTTTAAGCCTACATCATGCTGCGATTAAATTCCGTCTACAGTACTGTGACAACACCCGATTGTTGCAGCATAATGTGCTTTGTATGATAATTGCCTTGTTCTGGCAGTGACACTGTATTACGCAGTAGTGTAAAAAGTAGTCCCGAAATCAACTTGTAAAAGTATTGTTACTAATGGCGGAAACTACTTGAAGAAGTAGTAGAAAGTAGGGGGTGTAAAAAGTAACCAAGTAGAAGTAAAAAGTACCAGCAATTTGAAGCAACTTAAGTAAAAATTAGCGTTTGCAAAACTTAAGTAAAAAGTAGCGTTTGCAAAACCAAGGCCATAAAGCGGAGCTTTGGAAAAAGATAATTTGCTCGCTTCCGAACTTGACATATATTGTGCCAATGCTTAAGTATATTTCGGATATTTAGCACATTTATTTGACAAAAATATAAAAGGGAAGTGTGTCACAATCTGCAAAATGCAACCTCAGAGTCCACGCCAAACACAAACAACAAAAGACCACTTAATATCACGAAATTGTAAAACTATAAATAATAAAATAAACATAACCTGATACTAATGTTGCCAATTTTATTATCAAGCATGATTATTTATCATTTACGTGATAGATTGCTTAGTATTAACTACTTATCATTTTTAAAGCCACGTAAGTAGCGTTACTTCCTGATTGAACCACGTAAATAGAAGTAGTCGAAATTTAAATCACTTAAGTAAGTATCGATACCAGTTACCAAGCAATGATGCTTAAGTAGTCTACTTAAGTAAAACTACTCGTTACTTTACACCACTGGTATTGACGAGCGTATCTCCAGACTTGGAGGCTGAAGCTCAGCAACACTAACACGGTGACGACGGCCTTTGATCTAAACAACCGAGAGGCGAAACGTGAGCTCAAAATCTTCAACAACGGCAAACTATTGCCATACTGTCCAACTCCAACCTACCATGGTGTAAAGCTGGACAGGTCGCTCACTTTCCGTCATCACCTAGAGGCATTGCGCAAGAAACTTTCCACTCTCGTCACACTGTTGAGGCGACTTGCAGGCTCGGGATGGGGTGCAGGAGCCAAAACATTGCGAACAGCCGCCTTGTCCCTGGTTTACTCCACAGCTGAGTACTGCGCACCTGTTTGGTGTCGTAGTGCTCACACTCGGCTAATCGACAGTGTTTTAAATGACGCCTTGCGCATTGTCACTGGATATCTGCGACCCACTCCAACGGACTACTTGCCAATCCTCGCAGTCATCCAGCCAGCTGAGCTTCGCCGTCGAGGAGCGACACTCTCCCTGGCTAACCGCGCCACCCTTAACCCTGATCATTATCTACTTGAGCAGCTGGTCGGGAAACAAAATGCGCACCAGGGAAGGCTCAAATCAAGACGCCCATTTGTACCCGCTGCACAGAAACTACTGGATAGTCTGACCGAATCAGACATTCGTGCAGCGCAATGGATGGATTATGTATGGAACATGGAGTCGCCTTACGCCAGTCCGCAGTACTTGTATGGAACATGGAGTCGCCCTATGAAGTACTTGGAAAGTGCATCAAGGCTTCACGCTTTTATTCCCAGGGCCAGTCCTAAGCCTCTTGGAATGGGTTTGCCCAGAATATCTTGGGTAAAACTGAATCGTCTGCGGACTGGCGTAGGGCAATTCTATTCATCCATGTACAAATGGGGTGTTGCTCCTTCACCGAATTGTGAGTGTGGTGCCTCTGAGCAAACTGCAGACCACATCATTTCTACATGCCCCCTACATCGTGCACCAAAAAGAATACAAGGTCTGTTAGTCCTGGATGATGACACCCGACGCTGGCTTAAAATCAACGCCGTCAACATCTAAACCGTCGGAAGAGGATGCCCAACCACACGACGACGACGATGACGACCACTGGTATTACGTGATCTTACTTTATGTGTGCCGGTTATTATCGGAGCCGTAGCCACGGGGGGGCTATCGTGGGCAAAGCCTCCCCAGAATTTTTTTAGCTTCCCCAAAAAATATTTATGTCGAAGTGATGACGGTACTGTATATAAACTAATGGTTTCTAATTGTTTTTTAAAGATAACCGCATCAATCAATGTCAAGTTTAAATCTCGGGACTAATTTCTGATTCGCGTTTTAATGCTAAGTTAAAATCAGAAAGAGAGTCAATTTTCACCGTCAACCAAACTGATGTCTGAGAGTAGTGCAATTGTGCATAAACGCTGCAACGCAGTAAACGAAATTTGCATTATGAAAACACAACCACTGGTCATAATCAACTGCAATTGTATACTAACTTACGCGGTTAACTTTGCTGAAAGACACGTTATGTTTTTGTTGTTAATTGTTTTCTGCCCTTATTTCATTAATACTTATAATTGTTTATCAGTTGTTCGATGGTCTGGCTCCCGGCATCACTATACTTGTAGGTTGTGGCCCATTGCGCTCAACAGCTGCACGCCCCTGCTGTAGACAATACAAAAATATTTTCGCAGCTTATGTCTAAAAGTAGAAACTTGTCTAAAATAAGTGAAAGGAGGCTTCCATCATTATTGGCTTGTGAAATTATAGACGGAAAGTTAGGTTTTAGCACCTTATTACAGGGCCAAAGAGGGGAGGGGGCATGGCACCGTGCCCCCAGGGTTGGAAATATCGATTAAAAATCGATATCGATATTCTCTACTTTTTCGTCATCGAATGCAAAAATTCTTTACTTTTTTTTTCATCATCGATTGGGGCTTTTCCCTACTTTTTTGCGTGGTAAATCGATATTAATTAATCGATACTTTTTTTCTGAATAAGTTCTTTCAAAAGTTTTTATGCTTTGTTATTTTTAGTATCTTCTCTGGTTTTTGTGGTGTTTGCAGGTAAATATTTTACTATACATCCGAATACGAACAGTTAGCGTGCGGAAAATTCAGTATGCACTATCATTTTTGATTCCATTCCAAAATACAACACGAGAAAACGTTTGCTTAACGTTTGGTCATTTGGTAGGCCTATCGCTTTGTAGAAGGCAGGCCTGGGCCAGGCAGTCCAATGCAGTTGTGAGGCTAATAAAGTGTTTTTTGAATTTTTATTTACCAGCATTTTTTCATGTAAAAGATTACGTCTGATACTGGTAGAAATACTTTTTTGTTTCAAACTTGTGAAAAAGATTTATAGTCAACAGCATCTGAAGTAGACTCGGCCAAGATCATAGGTAGAAAGTATTTAAGAAAAAAGTGATCTTTGATCTTTTTTATAATGAAAAGGGAAAAGTGAGTAGGCTTTCTGGTATCCCTGTTTTAAACTGCCCATCATAAAATGCTATGCCTTCGATACCAACATTTTCCACTTTGCCTAACCTGAAGCCCCCCCCATTAGCATCAATATATGTGGACGCTTTCGCTGTTAACTGAGTCAGAGAAAAGTATCGATTTGACGTTATCGATTGATCGATATTCTCTACTTTTTATTTTTGTAATCGATTGTTGGAATTCTCTACTTTTTTTTGAGGTATCGAATTATTCTTTACTTTTTCATTATCGATTTCCAACCCTGCGTCCCCCCACTGCGTGCGCCTATGGCGCGAAGAAAATTTTCCACATTAAGGTTCGATTTTCTAGCAGTATCTGAGCGACACAGGCTTTTAACATATATCGAAAAAGGCCTGAGGGGTGGCGCTCGCGTAGGAGCCCCCCTGCGTACGCTTCTGTCTGTGTTCATCATAAAAGCGTCCAAATAGTTTCATTTTGTGGGTAAGAAACTACTTTCCTGCTGGAACAAATTTTATTAATTTGCTTCAATAAACTTATACGCTATAGCTAAAGTTATGCACGCCGACTACAAAAAAATTGAGCAAAATCAAGTTCAAGCTCAAATATCTAGGGATGTGCCTCAAGGAAAATTGCTCGGATTTGCCAAGTAACAAGTATTCACGATATTACTCGGCCGAGTCCGAGTATCTACGACGTCAAGATTTGAACTCCAAATCAGGTGTAGAGAAAAAAAAGTCATCGCGTCTGTAGAAGTCCTAATTTCGACTCAAATTCGGATACAGAGCAAAAAAAAGGTTAAAATGATAATGCTTTAATACTCGGCCGAGTATCAATTAATACTCTGTGCCACGCCCACGGTGCCATGTCACCCCCGTTTTGGCCCTGTAATAAGGTGCTAAAACTTAACTTTCAGTCAATAATTTCTCAAATTAATAATGGTTGCAGCCTCCTTTCACTTATTGTAGCCAAGTATCTGCTTTTAAACGTAAGCTGCGAAAATAGTTTTGCATTGTCTATAGCTGTGGTCGGCAACCTGTGGGCCGCGGCCCAACTGTGGGCCTTTTAGCAATTTTTCGTGGGCCGTGGGCTATTCGGATTTACAAAGTCTTTGAGGACCGCATGCTAGTTTAAGGAGGCTAACCTTGCCTTTGATGCTTTGCGCGTAAAACAATCTATTTCTTTTTCTCCCGGCAGTACTTGGCTACAAAAGCAAAATTCGTAGTAGGCCTACCATGCACAAAAACGGCTGCCGTGTGTCTGTATCTCTAAATAATAATAAGTAAATGAGGTTATTTTCATATTATATTGAACTGAAAAGTCAACGCATTCACCCGTTTCATATGTCAAATACGTTCAGCTCCAGCCGCGAATCGAAGCCGTCACGTCGAATCTGTCACCTTCGCGCGGTACCGCTAGGCCATGTCGCTCTTGCATGCAATGCTCGCTTTGTTTCTTCTGTTCTATCGATGCGAGCGAGTAAAAAAAAAGCACGCGCTTTGCATTTTCTCTGCTTTTAAACAAGGCCCGGTTTTTTATTTTGTAGTTTGTAATCGTGTTGTATATTCGTTTTATAGTTGTGGTTTTAAATGTAGTGGGCCTTCAATAGCTATTGAAAGAATGATCTGGGCCGCGTTAAAAAAAAATTGCCGACCACTGGTCCATAGTGACTGCACTCACCGCATGCCCTTCTTTAAAAAAGTGCGCTAAAATGAGTGTTTTTTAAGTGAAAACCGCAAAAATTCGTTGGCTGCTAGTAGTCACGCCCCCAGAGACCCATGCGTCTTTGTATATTAGCGCGTTATTCGTTCCCAGACCCCGGTTGTGCTCCCTCTTTGCCAAATCCTGGGTGCGGAAGGTCTGGGGGATGATTCCCAGGCCGGTCAATTGGCACAGTGTCGCCAGCGGCTCGCCATCGCTGCGATGTTTCTTCGGAGGTGTGTTGCCCAGGGCTAAGCCGCGGAGATGGGCCCCACCACTCGTTACACGCTTCGGCGTACTACGGCAAGTATAATGAAAATTTGATTTTTTTGATTTCGTGAATGTATTTTTTCTTCTTTCGTTTAAGACCAAAATGAGAGCTCTACTGCGACAATTAACGACTAAAACTACTTTTATAGGGTAAGTAACTCGTTGCGCTAGCTCAACGATTTTTACCCTCTTTACCCCTCACCCTGGCCACACCCACCACCCCTGACCCGGCATAAATCTGATTTCGTGCATGGTTTGAACTTTGAAGTACTTCAAACGATAATAGGGATAAAAATTGGTAAGCCTCCAGCTAGGCTCAGACCTCTGGGCTGCCGGACTATTATAGTAATGGTGGATTTGTGAATAAAGGAATGCTAAATCGTAATCAAATTTTTCTGATTACGTTTAAACTAACCTGATATCTGTCTTGATGAAGATATTCGATAAAATATCAATCACAAGGAATCAAAAAAGGAAGAAAAAAAATCAAATCTTTTTTGTATGGGTCTTACGGCAGAGCGAGATACGGGTGGCAGTACCCAACTCCGCGGCGTAGCGCCAGAGCAACACAGCCTGTGAGAAACATCGCAGCGATGGCAAGCCGTTAGCGACACTTGACTTAACTGTATGCGTGTGCACAAGGAGCATCTAGACTGGAAAACCCTAGGGTTATTCGGTGCTCCTTGTTTTTCAAATCTTTTGTTATGCTTGTTTTCTTTTCTTGAGTGTCAATAAACTGTAAACTGCGTCTAATTTAACCGTCCTGGGAATCGAACGCCAGAACTACAGCGCTGATAGCTATGTCTTTAACTATTACGCCAAGCGGTCGGCAAGAAAAACGAAAAGAAAAGAAATAAATGAAAAAATTAGTTTAAGAAAGCAGGGGTTGTTTGCTACATCTGAATTTCGAAACTCATAACCAGGGCATATTCAGGAGGCGGTGTGTCATGCCCCCCCATTTTAACTTTGCATCTTAGTAAAAACAGAACAAATGTTGCTAAGTGACTGAAATATACCAGATTTTTGCAGTTTATGGCCTCCCTCCCCTTTTACAGTTATCTCGCTACGCCGCTGCTCATTACACTATAACAACTTGCTTCTTTTTATCATAGCATTTAGCAATGAAACCGCAGTAGATTAATTAATAACCTGCATAATTATCTTACCGCTTATTGTATTGTTGTGTTTGATCGTGCTATAAATGTGCTTATAAAAGCAAAGTGATGAATAACTGCAATGTGCCATAATTATTTTCAACGTGTTTACCATTTAAAAACTGCTATTTTTTTTATCATGCTTACTTTTATTTAAGATTTAAACTATTAAAAACAACATTTAAGACCGGGCACTGGGGGATGCTTTCAGATGGCAGGCGCTCATACTTGAAATATTTTGTTAAAAAAATTGCAGAAACTCAGGGGAGTACACAAAACTTTTTCAAAAACGGGCGAGAGCGCGTGAAGGAGCATACACTAAACTCATAATTTTCCACCGATGCTTGATAAAACTTAAACTTAGTGAAGAATTTTTAGTTGAAGTTTCAACGATGCTTTCGCCACAAAATTATAAGCGTAGTAGGCTACAAACTTTCGCTGTTATGCTTGCGGCAACAACGCCAGCACAATATTTTCTCGGCGAAGCTATACCGGTACGCCTACTGTTTCATTCATACTACAATTTTCTATTTCCATTTTTTCAAAAAAAGTAACACGCTACCAATAAATGCATCAAAAAATTCGAGGCATCTGAAGTTCTGTGCAAGCAAAGCAACTACTAACTAGGATACAACGCGAAGCAAAGATTAGGATCAACACACAACTTCATCACTTTTGAAGCAACGATTATTTTGCAAAAAAATCAATTGAAATCTTTGTTATACCCTCTGATTTTAATTACACGTTAGAGGTCTTCAAGCTTTTTATTCTTAGCGGCTCACGTTGTTTCTGTTCTCCTTTAAGCTTTTAGTTAAACACCTTTTGCGACAAGTTAAGATTTTTTTTTCGCTGCATACTAAACATCTTTTCATTAAACGTCATGTAGTCCTCTAACAAATCAAAAAAAAAATGCTTAAAAATTTACACATTCCAAAAACAAAGGCTACTTTAGTTAATACCTTGGATTTGTGAGTGTAATGCTCTGGTCATGTCTAGATCACCAAATAGCACTGTTTGGAACTCTGCCATTTTTATGAGTCCGAGTTCCTTGGTCGCGAGTACGAGTCCAAGTCCATAACATTTCAAAACTTACGAGTCCGAGTCCGTACATGTTACGAGTCCCTTGCTTTCTACTCGAGATCGTGTCGTGGACTCGTGACCAACACGATTGCTGATTACTCAACGTTTACAAAATAATCTGTGAAGCACAATGGAGATGTAGATTGGGACAATTTTAAAAAGGATAAACCGGTCTTATTATTAGGCCTACAATTTTAATCGGTATTTTCATAATTTAGATTGTCTACCTCTTCACCAGAGTAGGTCCTGCTTAGAGATACAATCCGTCTGCAGTCTTTCAACTATTACCATTATTATATAACGTAATGTTAGACTCAAAAACTCGTAATTAAAGCTTTCTTAACTAGGTTATAGGCTTGCACGCTACAACAATTACTTTGCAGAAATAAAGTGTTGATACCACAGCTACAAGCAGTGCTCGAGTTGTAAAAACACTTATGAGGGGATGGTGCTAGGAATACCATAATTTTCAGCCTCAAGTTCGAGTGAATTCCAAAAAAAATGTCATCGCCTCCGCTGAGGTCCGATTTTCGGCGCAAATTCAAGTGAAGACCAAAGAAAAAAGGTCATCCTCTGCTGTTGTCCGATTTTCAAGGCAAAAAAATCTGTTCACACAGACGCAAAGGATGGATGGCCATTATTTATAGGAGGATGGTTTGCGCTAAAATTTTTTATAGAGAGATGGTGTTGGTTTCCGCGTGGATGGCATCCCCCCACAACTCGAGCACTGGCTACAACACATTAACAAAAATATCTACAATTAGTCGACAATATTTTAATTTATTTGCAAACACCGTCAATTTTCAGCAAAATTCAGTTTTTAATTCTTTTCGCTTCAGCAGAAGTTTTTTGAAGCGTTGTAATTGCTTTTTAAAAAAGTTAAAGAAAAAAGTAAATCAGTTCCTGTGCGAGATCTTCAAGGCCTATTATTTATACAATATTGGGAAGTTCTGCAGGGGAACACTAAAATTTATTTGAACTTAGTTCCATTGCGCTGAGACTTTTTAAGTTGTTTGCGTTTACAAATCCACAGTATTGTATAAATCAGGGGTGTGCAACAGGCGGCCCGCGCGCCACTACCCGGCCCGCCAAGCCATTCAGTGTGGCTCTTGTCAACACTCTTAATTTCTCTCCATCAAGCATGGAATTACAAACCGACACTTTAATTTGACTGACGATTTAGACTTGGTGTATTTTTTCTGTAGCTTAGAAACAGTAATATGATTACGACAGAACGTGAAGAAAGCATTCTTTCGCTGTGTTATTTACACTCGTTCAGTTATCAGCTGCGTGGGGCAAATTACGTTAGACACATTGTGTTCCCCGCAATGGGAAGGAAGTGGTGTTGGCCGCCATTGTTTTTTCAGTTGATTTGTTTTCTGTGTTTTTGTCTCAGACGGCTGAGATGGCTGATGGAGCGTCTGCCTCTCCAGCTTGATTCCAAGTCTAGTCAAATCAGAGACTTTAATACTGATATTTACAGCTTCCCTGCTTGACGCCCAGCGTTAAATAGACAATGTGGAGAAACAAACCTGCAAGTGTACTTGTGTCGTTCAAAAAAGTTAAGAACAGGTTGCTACAACTTTTGTCAAAGCTGATGCCAACAAATTAAGCAAGAACATTACATTTCAAGTGTCCTGCGAAAATGTAGGATAAGCAATACTCGTACATTGTGAGAATTTTTTAGTTCGTTGTGCTCATCTGAGTTTTTCGAGTGGCCCAGCTGGATTTCTAAGCTTCGTATGTGGCCCGGCGACAAAAAATGTTGCTCACCCCTGGTATAAATAATTTATTTTGCATAAAGTTTGGTCTGGATCACGCTAGTTATTTACAGTGCTATTTTCTATTGCTCGAAAAGAGCATTGTGGCAACCTTTGTCTGGGAACAAACAAAACTAATTAAAGTGCCAGCGCCTTTATACAGTCATATCGCATTTTCCCGCTGTCTTATTTTCGCCAATTAACTTCGCACAAAAGCTAAGTAATAATTTAATTAGCTCTGGCAATTTCGTAAAGGCTTTTGTCGATGTTGAACAAAAGGAAAATTTGTGTCGCTTCTGTAGGTTTTCGAATATTTAGAAAATTTAAAACAAACACAACAAACTGCTGAGGTATTCACGAGTGCGAGTCCGAGTCCGAGTCCGAGTCCCAGAGGCATGAGTCCAAGTCCGAGTCCTCAAAAAGTGGACTCGAGTCCGAGCGAGTCTTCCAACTCTGCCAAATAGTACCAATTTCAAAACCAATACGCTCCGAACAGAACAGCATTGGGTGAATCTTTAATTTTAAACCTAAGTAGTTATCACCAGCTAGACGCAGTACATTTTTGACGAAAAAAGATGCTTGTAAGGGAGTAAGTAAGCACCTTGAATTCAAACGTACTCCATAACATCTGTATCGAATTTACGATTAAAATAGCTCAGATGGCCGAGTGGTATGGAGCTCAGATGGCCGAGTGGTATGGAGCGTCTGTCTCATGAGCAGGAGACTCGGGTTTGATTCCGAGTCGGGTCAAACCAATGACTTTAAAATTGGTATTCACAGCTTCCCTGCTTGACGTTCAGCATTAAGGGGACAGTGTGGAGAACAAGCCGGCAAGTTTACTTGTTGTGCCGTTGGGAAAAGGCACTTACCGGGATTCCCCCATCTTGATGTGGTAGACAGATGACGGGCAACTCCTAAGCGAGCTCGTATAGCGCTTTAATCGCTTTCTCGTGATAGGAGAATAAATATGCAACTAAATAAAAATTCGACTTTGTTTTTGCTAATTAACAACACTTCTTGAAAAAAATTATATTTTTCCTCACATGGAAATTTTTTTGCGGACGCCCTTGCCTAAAAACAAGCGCCACCGAAAGCAAAGATTGATTATACGCAAGGCTAATACACAGCGTGTTTGCGTTCGTCAATATCCAAAGGGCTATTTGTCGCTTTTTGCCTGCGTAGGTTACACGTTCTGGGATCGCGATGAAACCCGTTGCATCACGTTGCTGACAAAAAGTTCAAAATCAATCAAGCCGTTCAAGACCATTTGATCGGTTTGTATCAGGTTTGCAATTGATTTTGAAACGTGGTAGTTTTCGCTTATTTGAAAAAGAAGGTCTCGTGTTTTTATCTGTTTTACAAAAATATTTCACCATAGAAAAGTAGCTTCTGTAGTCAAATTTCACACAGTAATAAGAGAATGCCCACACAGTTGTTGTTGGAGGTTTCCTACAATCGCCCACGTGTCATCAGATGGATTGTAGCACTCGATCGCTGTAACCGCTACACCATCATTATCTCTACCTCCAACTACATAAATTTTTCCTTCCATGACACACGCAGCATGATCGCTTCGTGGATAATTCATCTCGCATACATAGGTCCAAGAATTCGTTGTTGGATCATATCGTTCAACTGATTTGGTCGCATTCGTGCTGCTTGTGTGAGTTTGGCCACCTATAGCATAAATCTTCCCAAAGCAGCTCACAGCAGAAAAGGAACTTCTTGGCATTTGCATATGCTGCACAGTTTTCCACTGTCCACAAACACGAATGGATTGCACTGCTGCAGCAGACGTAGTCGTGTTGGCATATCTTGATTGACCCGAGAAAAAGAATCCAGCTTGCTTCCTCGAACCGCAATTATTGCAATAGGCTCGTAATCTGCTGAACTCCTCTGCAGTCAAGCAGTTTTTGTTGCAAGAATAATCATATTTCTCAAAGCGTAGCGAAGGTAATAACTCCACATTTGATGGGCTATTGTTGTTTACTACACCTCCCAGGGCGTACAAAGATTCGCTGGAGGAAACCAGTTCGCACGAATTGCTTCCGGCTAACTGCATTGTTGGGCCATCAACCCATGAATGCAATTCGGGAAAGAAGCATTTAAGCCAACGCTCGCTTCCATTTTTTACCATAACAACTAACATATCATTGTGAATCGCGGCTTGACAGTACCCATAAGGTTTCGCAACTGCTTTCAAGTGCAAAAACGCGTCGTTAAGCTTGTATTTGCCATTCCATATTGAGTTGCCAATGGAGTATACAACATTCTTTGATTCCCCACAAACTACCTTGCCACAGTCGAACGGCAAATTGGGATATTGTGTCAAAGAATCTCCAAAACAATTGAACACATCGACAACTCCGGAAGGCAATTCTGATCCTCCAAAACTAATTATTCTGGTCCTTTTCCCCCACTTGATGCTTTGTTTGTTTAACAGTTGAACACTAACATTCATTACTAAGCTCAAACACAAAGAACTTTGAGAAACCAAGTCTTCTTTTGAAACTACACTCTTCAAAAATTCCGTGGGTAACTTTTCGAACTGTATCAACTTAAGCAGACTGGGAAAGTCATTCCTTCGCTCTTCTTCGTTGTATTTCACCCACTCGACCAGCACCTGATATATAAATGTTTCTTTAGTTTTATCTCGATCCAACTTGGCAATTAGTGCAACAAAGTCGTTGTGATTGAATACGTAGCACTTGTCTGCAATTGCATCAAAATGATCAACGATGAATCGAGAAGCATCTTTTTCCACTGAATCAAGCCTGTATAACTTGGATGCAGCTAATATGTTTGCACAGCTGTCTGCTGTGATGACTTGTTGAAGGAATTCAGAACAAAAATCTTTCACTTCATCCAGCTGGAGATAGTCGGCAGCAGCTAGTATTTTCAGAACATTTTCGTTACTGATGTCAATAATTCCAGTATAGAAATACTCAATAATTTCTTTCACGGCACTTACATCCACATCGTGAAGATATGTAACATTTTCACGGCTTTCTTTCATGTCAGTCTCAAACATTTTTTCAAAAAATGTACTACAATATGACAAGACCATTTGATTGGCTGGAATGATGACATCATTAATTTCTATCTTGACGTCATTAAACTTTCCTTCTTTCCTGTTAGAGTTGGCATATTCTAAAAAGCTGATTTTTGTATGCCGCATGCGAGTTTCGCTTTTTTCCATTGAAATCGTAAAATCCATTTTATTTTCATGCGTTGAAAGAAGCAATATACCGGCACACCATTTAGCAGAGAACTTTTTGAAATGACGATGCAATTTATATAAAGCAAACAGCTATTGTGCTCTTACAGCGTTTACCTCGTCTACACAGCTGGTAGAAAAAAAATTGTACTGATCAAAAGAACTAAAACAAAAGCGCTTTTTCTAACAGCTATGTGAACAAAAGCACATGACGTCAATTTCTATGACGCAAGAAATGAACAGTTTCAACTTCGAGCAGGTGAATCTGCTTAAGACAGCCATACGTAAAAGTGGTACATGTTGCACATTTTTGAAAATTATCTTGGGGTGGGTTTATAAGAGCGAAGTGAAGCTGAGCCTTGATCATTCTTTGATACTTTCATGCAGCTTGGTTCCTCTGCTTTACTTGCTAAGCCAAGCTACTCGTGATTCGTAAAGAACTAAGAAAGCTCATTGGCACTTTACTCTTAAGAACAAGTTCACCGAAACGATACAAAAATCGATCAGGGAAAGTTGTCTCGAAGAGTCTCTGTACCACAGGCGGTATACTATGCTCTTTGTACGAACACGAATATTCCTTTTTCGTGAATTTGGTATAGGGGAAGGTGCCATTAGTTGAGCCGGTTTTATAGTTGATCCATCGCTAATTTCTTTTTTAATAGCCAAAATTACTAAACCGTTGCGGTCATAAAATGCAGCTTCTATGACGCAGTTTCGATTGTGTTATAGCCTCGTGCTGTTGCCTCTTAGGCGAAAAATTCTACAGCAGGTAGTGTGTTTTTACAGCAAAAAAACAAATTTTTAGAAAAAATGCTTCATTCGAATTTCTTGAAAAGGATAGCAGAGGAAGACATGAAAGTAGTACTGCTAGCTTTCTTGTTTTGTGGCAATCTTTTGTAGCTAAAACTTCGCTGAGTTGCAAAATTAGGACTGGCGAAATATTCGATTTTAAGTCGGGGGATGCGAATTCCGTAGTTGAGCCACGTGGTGAATTGTTAGTTGAGCCATGTGGCTCAACTATGGTTCTATTTTGGAAACAGCTATGATATATAATTTGTTCTTTAAGATACCTTGTATTCTTCCATATAATCAAATTTTACAACTTTCAATGGCCCAACGCAAAACTGAACGAGGAAAGGTGCCGATTTCAGAAAGCCGCAACCGACATAAGAGAAAATAAACTTTCCATCAGGAAAGGTGCTGAAAAACATGGGATTGACGGAGTGACTTTAAAAAGTTACCTTGAAAAAGTAGCCAAAGACGGTACGGAACAACTTTAAAAAGATACCCTATGGGGTACTCTTCACACAGAAAAGTATTTACTGCCGCAATGGAAACCGATTTGGCCCAACATCTCATGGACCTTTGCAACAGATTTAATGGTTTGACTCCCAATAAAGTCAGGTACTTAGCATGGGAATACGCTTCTAAAAATAATATAGAAAGGCCTCGAAATTGGGTTACCGAAAAAATGGCGTGCAAGAAATGGTTGAACATTTTTATGCATCGTTATAAGCTATCACTAAGAGTGCCGGAAGCAACTTCGGCGGCAAGAGCAACCGCATTTAACAGGCATAACGTGTCCACTATCCATCTTTTTTGATAACTTGTACTCCATAATGGAGCGGTACAAGTTTGACCCGGGACACATCCATAACATGGATAAAGCTGGCTGCTCCACCGTTCAAAATTACAATTCGTTTCGTTACCGTATGTGAATTAAACGACTTTTGAACCAGATTAATGCAACGCTTAGACAGGAGAATTCAGTGGCTCAACTAAAGAACGAGGTGGTTCAACTGAAGAAAAAAGGTTCCATGGTTGAGCCAAACGTATGACCATCTTCAACTTGTTTTTACGGTCATAATTTTACCGTTTGGAAATAATGCATTACCTAAACTAGACACCCTAAAGCATGTAGTTTTCGGCAATATCTTTGTTAAAGCGCTATTCCATATTGTTAAGGCAAGAGAGTGAAAAGAAGAAAAATTGGCTCAACCAAGGGCACCTTCCCCTACTATGCTGTTCGTTACGAATAAAATTCCCGAATTTTCGTACGAAGATATTTTCATTTGGCCGAAAATTTGTTGTCCAACACGAAAACTTTAAAATCTTCGTACGAAAATTTATATTTCCGTTCGAAGATTTTTTTGTTCGGGCGAAGATTTTTTTTATTCGTTTAAAATTTTCTATTCGCACGAAAATAAATTTCATTCGTACCAATAAAATTTTGTTCGTATGAATATTTTTTTGGTGTTGTGAATATTTGCAAAAATAACAAAAATCTTCGCGATTTTGCCAAAATATTCCTGAATATTCAGACCACTCGTGAAATTTTACGAAGATTTTTTTTGACTGGGTTAATGTAGTTACCGGTCCACTTATAGCACTGAGAGTCTGAGGCCGAAGGTGAACTGAAAAGGCATCTATTTTTTGATGAGCGGTCGGTAATGTCGTTGATTAGTTTGTTTAGCGAGAGAACGAGAAGACATGAGGAGGTAGAACGTGATAATTTTTTGGAAAGAAAGCCCTAGAGTGAAGTTTTGGCAGAATTTCGCATGTCAAAGCAAGAAATTAATGCTCTTCGCAATAGAGCGAGACAGTGCTGTTTCTGGCTATTAGCCTTCATCAGCCGCCCTCAGGTAAGAAACATTCATCTTCCAGGACGAATGATCTTGCCGGGATCACTCATCCCTTCGGATAAATATTTCTTAAAGAATTTAACCTTTGTGGTACGCATATCCACTCGTGTGGCTACGTCACCATTCCAGTCAAACTCTTGACGTGGCCAGGGTGAAGAGCAAACAACTAAAAAGCAGTGTCCTTCCTGGCCTACCGGACGGGAAGTCATGACGACTTCCTTTTGTTGGGTCAGAGGCTATAACAGAGGCTATAACAAGCTATCAGTGAAGCCAACCTCATCTTTCAAGATGTTGTAGCTAGGTGGCCAGGGTCTCACCACCATTCTTTCATCTTGCAATCTTCTAATGTCTATGATTGGTTTGAACATGACGAAATCAGTGACTGTTGGCTTTTGGGCGACAGTGGTTATCCGCAAAAAAAGTGATTAATCACTCCGTTTGGAAACCCTTCAACTGCTGAGGAAAGAAGAATATTCAATGTTTATCACCGAAACACTAAATGCGCAAATGAGCGTTGTTTTGGCGTCCTCAAAATGAGATCACTGGTGGTCATTGACTAGGGGGGCCCCGGGCAAGACAGTAAAAAATGGGCCCTCTGCGCAACAATGCAACACGTCTTTGCAACTAGAACCACACGAAGTCTGAATTATAGGATCAACACACTTAATAATAAATTTCACAACTGGTGGTAAATCCCAAAATGAAGTAAATATGTATCGGTAAACTACCTACCAAAGAAAAGATGTAACATATCGAAGATGCATTGCTAAAATTCTGGCAACGCCTAGTGGTTACATAAGGAAGAATTACAACATGATGTTTCATGGAACTATCTAATTTACGCATTATGTCAGTTCTATCTACCACTAAGTAAAAACAGTGCCATTATGCCATGGCAGCTGGCTGTACATTGTGCACAATATAATTATATTTCAAGATAAAAAGTAAACCCGAACAGAAAGAAATTTATAAACAAGCAACACTGAAAGCTGCACTGTCACATAACTGTTGTCTGCAAAACACTGAGAAAGATATGCCACAAACACTTGCAGCTTGCAGTGGTACTAAGTATTCAAAAGTTTAAACTGCATATTAATTAAACAGCTCAGATGGTTGAGTGGTGAGAGCGTCTGCTTCCGGAGCTGTAGACTTGAGTTTGATTCCGAGTCGGGTCAAACCAATGACTTTAAAATTGGTATGCGCAGCTTTCCTTCTTGACGCTCAGCGTTAAAGGGACAATGTGAAGACAAGCCAGCAATTTACTTGTTGTGCCGTTGGAAAATGCACTTTACGGGATTCTCCCGTCTTGATGTGGTAGACAGATGGCTGGCAACTCCTAAACGAGCTTGTATAGCGCATTGATCGCTTTCTCGTGATGGGAGAATTAATATGCAACGAAATACAAAAAATAAAAAATACATAGCATGCAAAACAATTCAACTTACATCAGTATACCAAATTCGGCTCACTAATATTTGGGTAGCTAGCAACTTGTAAGCAGTCAATCACCAGTCACAACACAACTATTGCTACACTTAAATTAGTTCTCATCAGATAGATCTTGAACATTGTAATAGCTTGCAAATTGCATAATTATTTAGCGCACAGCAGTAGTTCAGTACACCAAACCCGCACTGATACTACTATCAGTAGCAAGCGCATTATAAGCAGTCAATCACTACTATTAAAAGTAGGTGCTCAATCATGCAATTGATTAGAAACATTCTTGCTATTTCGCAGTTCCGAATCAAACCAATTGCACTGAAGACTGAACTTCCACTTTAGTAGGTACAGGCACAGTGTACTCATAATTCGTACAGTGGACTCAAGTAGCATATATGGAGGTAAATGTGGCCCACCCCTCCTCCCCTCCACCTCATCCGGTGGCAGCTCATGTGCGCCGTTGGTGGTGACTTATTTTGAGGTGGCGGTTCGAGGCGGTGTTTTGAGGCGGCGGCGGTGGGTTGAGGCGGTGGCAGCTTGTTTGAGGCAGCGGTTCATTTTGAGGTGGTGGATTGCTTGAGTCTGGAATCAAAAATAGTTCTTAAGAAACAGTTGCATTTTGATAAAAAATATCGATGCAATATAAATTTTTGTTACCGATTCAATAATTATTTTGAGAAAAATTTTTGTTCTGTAACTTTTGGTTTCCTTTCATCTATTTTTTATTCGAAATTTATTTTAAAAATTATGAGAACCACTGGTTAAGAAAACATAACCAATGCTTTTAGAGCAGTGGTTCTCAAACTTTTTTAAAAAAATTACGCAACGGTCCCCTAGCAATTTTTTTAATGGCTCACGGTCCCCTTGAAAAATTAACACAAATAAACACAAAACAACACGTTGATTTTTTATTGTATCAATGTGACGAAGGGCACTTGCTTCTTTGCAAACTTATTCAAGGAAAATGAACAATTTACTAGAGTTAGACTAAAATCACACATTGCAGTATCCTTCTCTGAAACCAATACTGCTGCCGCCACCCACCAGGTTTTTACTTTTAAGCCATCCGCAAAAAAACTTGATCCTTTTTGCTACTGCACGTTCTCTATCATTCGCAGACTTCACGCTAAAGGAGCCATTGCACTAATGTGACATCAAATTGCTTCTTGTGATATCATAAATGCCTATGTAGCCTGTAAGGTTTCATGACAAATTGTGTTTGTTAAGTTGATTGGAAGAAAAGTTGCCTGAAAACTTAATTTTACACAAAATTTTTTCTTCAGGATCGTCGTTTTAATTTTTTTGGAAGGTGCTTCGCGGTCCCAGAAAATTTGTCTCGCGGACCCCAAAAGGACCGCGGACCCCAAAAGGACCGCGGACCCCAGTTTGAGAACCACTGTTTTAGAGTGTTTACTAAAATATAATACAGCAGATTCTACGCATTGGTATGAACTTCTTAAAAATGTCGGCTGATTGGTGAGTTGCAGATGATATCAAAAATCTATTTTGAAGATTATGAGAACCACTGGTTAACTTGAGAGTATTTTTCTAATGGGTTTAACCAATGCTTTTAAAAGTGTTTACTACGAACTGGAATATGATACAACAGATGTTGTTCAAAATTTCCCGTAATTTGGGAATAGACTGCACAAGTACTCTCATCTTTTTGCTCTGTATCACCTGTAAAACAGACAGGTAACACGGTTTAATTTCAGCGGGGATAGTACACAAGATATAAATGTTACATAAGAGATTGCAATAATATGAACCAAGCTGTTGCGTCATATTCTTCAGCTCTTGTTGTGAACAGAAATTTCCAGTGGTTGCGCAATCTTTTTAAGCTCCAGGTAAAGTCTGTAAAAGAGTTATTATAATCATATCTCTGGTTAACGAAGCATAACCAACAACTTCCTTTTAGAGGTAGCTGATTTTTTTTTACAATTTTGTGGTATAAAAAAATGTGCACGAGTCAATGCAAATCATACTTTGAAAAACTGCTGCAAGATAAAATGAGCGATTGTGTTGATGCTATCTGTACTAACTCCTCAACCTGTTTTTAACTCGTATCCCTTTAAATGTCTATCTGCGAGAAACCCTCACCTGATGAAATTGGAACGTCGCCTGGAAATATTTGATTCTCCAAACTGGCCGTGTGATAGAATCACGTCCATTCCATTTGAATTTGCAGTATTAGGATTTTATTACTTGGGAGATCAAGATCGTGTAAAGTGTTGGTACTGTAATGGTGGTATTAAAAACTGGAAAAAAAACGATATCGTATCTGAAGAACATGCTAAATAGTATCCTTTGTGTGAATTTCTACTTAGAAGGCAAGGTGTTCAATATGTTAAACGTGTCCTTCAAAAATATCCTGATCTGATACGTCCTAGCCTTACCAATCCCACTAAAGCATTAGAAGCGTAGTGTCTGAAGAAATATCTAAAGAAAAAACCTTTGCTATCCTGATCTGATACGTCCTAGCATTACCAATCTCACTAAAGCAGTAGAAGCGTGGTGTCTGATGAAATATCTAAAGAAAAAACCTTTGTTTGTCCCCTCTTTCTCTGTTCCTTTGGAAGATCCAAGAAAAAAGGCAAACCTGCATAAACTGAAAATTGAAGAAGAAATGAGAAATGGAAAAAAATGTGGAGGCTGCCATATCGTTAGGTTTTTGACAATAAAAAAATTGAATACGTTTTATCCCAAAGATTTCAAAAGTTTAGGAAAAACTTCGCTACTTTGCATGATTTCTTGAATGTGCTTCTGGATACTGCCGACATAAAAAACCCTCAGAGACAACTAAACTGACAGAAATCTACAAAACTCTAATCAAAGATGCGCAATGTGTAGTTTGTTGTAAAGAAAACCGCTGTGTGTTGTTTATGCCCTGTGGACATTTACTAGTTGTGAGAAATGCTCCAAATTATGCCACAATTGCATGACCTGTAAAGATAAAGTACTCAGAAAAATCAAAACGTACAAATAATGTTGGTGTTTATGCTGTGTGAATATTTTTATGCTGTTCTAAATTGCGTAATTATTGCGCAACCTGTAAGAATCAGAATACTGCAATGATGACGTTATGTTTTTAAGATTATGTTGCTCTAAATTGCGCAGCGATTGCGCAACCTGTAACGATCAGAAAAAAACTGTAATGACGTCACGTCCGTTTTTTCTTTTTTAAACTATAAATACAGCAAGTATCTCACAGTATCACAAGATGCAATCCTACACCAGTCAAGCGGACGAACTATACTCACAAGCGTATAAAGTGAAGGTACCTGACAATATTTGTCCGTATTCCAGCGGTTACGAAAGTTTGTTGGAACAAGAACAGTTGTTGTACAGCGCTAGAGAGATGGAGACTGCTGCTCGAGATACCAGAAATCAATTTCAAGCAATAGCTGACTCTGGATTCCCATCCCCTAGCTCTACATTACTGAGAAAATCTATCATCTCTTCACAGAAAGGGAAACTTATGTTTTCTACTGAACAACTGAATCGTGAGGCTGCGTTAATTATGGAAAACATGCCTTATTTTCTTTTTCGACACAAATCTGAAAGCAAGAATACGTTGTCTTAATATTCTGAGCGACTAGTTTTGACGATACCTTTTGTGTAATCCAACAAAGGGTTGAGGTCATAAAACAGGAAGTGGCGGTTGATGGATAGCAATTACGATTCAAAGTGGAGAATATTTCAACGCCGCGTCGATTCGTGATGTATTTATTGAACAACTATGTTTCATTAACAATTCAAAACGACGACGAGTGCCATCTACCTCCTGCAGACCATACACATTTCACTGAATTTGTAACACTTTTTCAAAATCAAAACGTTGTTGAACCGAAAAAACGTAAAGCCGAATGAAAAAAGTTCACTTCTCCCGCAAAACAATTGTCTATTTGATCCCTATATCTAAAGAAGAACGCGAATCCAGACAAGGTCCGAGGATGCAAATGGTTAGAGACAGACACCGTTTCCAGCGAAGAATTCGTTTGTGTGCTAAATTAATCGAATACTGTCTTACACCTGTACATAGAGAAAAAATCAAACGTGCATTGTTTTCTTGATATTGTATTGTAAATTACGTGCACATTACAAATTACGAATAAATTGTGATTTTCTACGATCATTTTCTGTTAAGTTAGTTGAAAAATGAGAGATTATAGTACGCAAAGACAAACCACGAACACGGAATAAAATATAGTAGATGCAGAAATGTCCACACACTGTAGAAAATAAACTTAGTAGAGTCTTGTTGTTGTAAATTCATTCTTTCGAATTTTGGTTCATCAAGGTAGCGAAATCGTTGAAAGCAGAGTGTAAACCGTAAGAATCAAAAAACTCCCCTCGACCTTGTTTGTCAAAGAAATTAGCCAACCAGTGCTCACCACGTTTTAAACTTGTGTGAGAGTTTACGACGTAAACCGAGGGATATTCGATATGCTGTAACTGGTTTTTAGGGCAGGCTTTTTAAAAATTCTTCGCGCCTAAGGATCTTTCTTTAAGTAATACTCGATCTGATAAGTATTCATGCCGTGTAATCGAATGCAACATGTCTCTCACGATCGATTTCGTGTAAGTTATCGTGCTCAGCAAAAGCAATTAATGTCAAGGTATGCGGAGTAGCTTCTTCAAAATGAAGTTCTTAACGTATGTTCCTGTTTTTTATCAACTCAGAAACTTCATCGCTCGAATTCAGCTGTGGAGTTCAGTCAAAAGCAAACAAGGCACATCCTTTTTTGTACTGCTCCCGTGAAATACCGTTTCCGGTATCGTGAGAGTATTGTCCTGTTTGTGAATACAATCCGAAATAACTGCGAATAAAACAATCACTCGCAAAATCCGGTTGTAAAGGTTTCCTGGGGATTTGAACTCCGTCACGATAGATTGCCACAAAGTTGATATGGTTATGCTTAAAATTAAAAGGTGATTTTGTCATAACTCCGTTGTAAGCTCCTTTATCAACCACACCGAACACTAAACGTGTTGGTAACTGTCCTAAAAATAAGTTTTCTTTCGATATAGAGCAATTTCCTTGTGGAACAGTAAATGTTTTCACCTCCACACGTCTCAAAGGGTATTTTGCAGTTCCATGAAACAATGCTTTTGTGTGGGCCAACTGAACAGCCGGGTTAGGTTTGACTTTGCGACAAAAAAGTGCAACATCTTTCCAAGAAATTTTGGTGTTAGCATTATCGCCGTGTAGACAAAACTGGTTTTTGGACCGTATTAAACGAATGCGAATTTCAACCCCATTAAGAAATTGGCGACTATTCGCAGCCAGCTCTTTCCGTTTTGTGTAACCCAGGTTTGCATCATTTCTTTCATCGAAATGTCCAGCTGTGTTTCGATACCATAAAATGGAAGATAATTGAGAATCTTTTGCTTCTTTTCCAAAACTCAACAAACTCTCGATGTAGGCACGGTAAGGATAGTTATTGTTAGATTGGGTCACCAAAGTTCCGTTTAAAAACAAATCACAATGAGACAATAACGTGCGTAAGAAATTACATTTAGGTGCTACTTCTTCATTAGCTTCAAGATTGGTCCCAGCGTCTGTGGTCACTGCCGCTTTGACATAAAGAAATGTGTTTGCAAAATCAATGTAGCTGGATGCTTCAGCTGCAATACAAAACTCAAAGGGTCCTTCACTTGCGAGAATCGATATAGGTCTATATTCTGTAAACCTACCATCTTCTAAACTGGTTTGACTTGCTGGGACTGAAAACAAATCCAATTGCGAAATAACAGATTCTGCAGAGCTCGGGTGTACTAACGACGCCATGGTTAAGAGAATATATCCTTCTTTCGCCTGCATTTTCTTTTTTGTACTCTTGGTGGATTTTTACGTTTTACAGCTTGCTGTAGATTTGAACCAGCTGCTTTAGCACGATCGATAGCGGCTTGCTTCATGTTTTTCCCTAGTAAAACATCTGATGCGAAACCAACGCCACTCTTTAAAGCTTGCTTTCCGATCGCTTTTGCCCCGATTTGGATTAAAGGCATTACCGTTTTTGAAATTGCATTAAAAATTCCCGATAACCCTCCGTATCCACTTTGGTATCTGGTCCCACTAAAATAATCCCACCCCTTTCCACTTGGTTTAGGTATAATGTTCGTAAGCTCTAGTATCGCAACAATAGGTATGCCTCATCTTGTTATACTAGGCCTAAGATCAGTCGGTTGTATACGCGTACTATATACGCTATAACTGTTCAAGTTTTCTCCTTCTAAAATGTAAAGTGACTGTGACTTTTCCTCTTTCGAATTTAAGTTTTTCTCCCTGATCGTTTCGCAAAGAAATCTGAATGTTGGTAAAATTTTTCCGTAATAGAGGGTGGTAATGTATTTTTTCAAATCGCTTGTGAATATAATCTCCATGAGAACCTTCCACAGGAATAGTTATTAATAACGGTGTCGTGATGTCTCCAACAATTCTCGGTTCCACTACATCACAGTATACAAAGATGGAATAGGTTCCCTGGAAGATATCAATTTCTCTATCTGTGTGATATATTGCACGACTTGTATATTCCTCGAAGCGAGCACCTAACATGTTTCCTAAATCTCTTCCGAAAGTTGCTTTTGCTTCAGCCATCTGATTCTGGACTTTGTTCGTAAATTCCGAGTACAACAAACGAACTCGTAAAGGTTCATCCCATAATAAAGTCTTAATCCTTTCATCAATTCATCTACAATATCTTTAGAAGAACCATAAAATCCTGGCAGCAAAGTTACACGGACAATGCGATGTTTGTATTCATATCTTAGCCAATATTCACCCTCTCGAGATATGTTGTACCAAGTGTGAGGGTAACCAATTTCAGCGACTCCAACCTCCCAAAACTCTTCCAGATTAATCTCCTGAGGGAGTTTGGTTGTATATTCCGATAACGTATTGTTCGGAAAATGATCAAAGGAGCTATTGCTCGGAAGAGTCAGGTAAAACATTACTCCGGGGTTTTTCGGTTTGGAATAGGGGAGGAAGTAAATATTGGACTGAACTGCTCAACAACGAGATCCAAAGCTCTTTATTGATATCACCTCGAGTCAGGTTGTAGAGACTAATCGCAACGACTACGTATACAATCAAAACTAGGGCAATAAAAATAACCAAATTGCTTGTTGACTTCAGGATATTACGCATAACTAACAAGATCGCTCTTCACAACCCAATTATATTAAATGAGTCCGGAAAGGAGCTCCACTTGATTAAATATTTTTGTTTTTTACCGCTTTTACGTTTTTTCAGAATAGATTCGATTTTATACAAGTTGTCTGTTTTTACTACTTTTTGTAGTTCTTCACCATAAAAAGCACCTTTCAAGATTTCGTCATTTAAATCTTTGATTTTATAGTAGGGAGGATCCCCTGCAATTGCTTGAGCAACCATAAACAATTTCTCTGTCCACCCGGGAAGATAACCTTTACGAAGCGTTGTGCAAACAGTCGATAATCGAACTAGAGCAGGGGTTGGCAAACTACGGCCCGCGGGCCGCTTGTGGCCCGAGAGACCATTTTATGCGGCCCGCGGGAACTTACTGAAATATAAACCTTGCTCCTTAGTTCTTACTGTAGAGATGGCATGGGCCGCTAAGAGACCCGCTCGCGAGCCGCTACCAATTTTTGAAATCCCTTTCGACTGTCATTTTTCTGTTAAATGTGGTTGAACGTTCACAGAAAAATGGGCCTTGGGCAGACTGGGCTTTGTTTTTATGATGAGTTTCTGGGTCGGTTACCGCTCTTGGGCAAGAGGTTCCGGGCCATGGGCGGTCCGGGTTGCGAAAAAGTCAGCCCGTGCCATCTCTACAACTCCACCTTGCTGATATTGAGTGGAATATTAGGACATTTGCGGACGTTTGAGAGAAAATTAGGACATCTGCGAGCGTGAGCACCTTTTTTTTTGCTCTTCACTAGATTTAGAGTAAAAATTAGGACATCTGCGCGGACGTGAGAATCTTTTTTGCTTTTTACCTGATTTAGAGTGGAAATTAGGTCATCTGCAGTCGTGACGATCCTTTTTACTTTGCTCTACAATCAGTGCGGCCCTCGGCTTCAAAATTTTTTTGCAATGCGGCCCTTTGTGCGAAAAGTTTGCCCACCCCTGAACTATAGTATCCTCAGATGGCCGAGTGGTATAGAGCGTCTGTCTCTTGAGCAGTAGACTCGGGTTTGATTCCGAGTCGGGTCAAACCAATGACTTTAAAATTGGTATTCACAGTTTCCCTGCTTGACGCTCAGCATTAAAGGAACAGTGTGGAAAACAAGCCGGCAAGTTTACTTGTTGTGCCGTTGGAAATAGCGCATTGATCGCTTTCTCGTGATAGGAGGATAAATATGCAACCAACTAACTCTTTCAGTTTTGGTTGTTTCACTTTTTGGTCGCCGTATAGAGTTTGCTAAATCTATTCTTGATTTTTAAAACTCACTTGTGCGGGTGTGCATTTGATAGACGAATGTTTTGTGTGATTGTACGAATGTACTAGATCTTGGATGATGTCGGTATAACGGCGTGTATTGGTGTAGGTGAAATACCGCCAAAGTCTTTCTTTTAATGCTCTTATGACTCTTTCAACAATCCCGCACTTGACATCGTAGTTACGCGAATGAAAAAAATGAATCTTCTGTTTTTTCAACCAAGACTGGAAAGCGTGATTTGTGAATTCACTTCCTCCATCTGTTAGCAGCAATTGGAAATGCTTACTACGTTTTAATAATTTTGAAAAAGCACAAATGATACTATAAGCTGTTTTATTTTTCACACATTCAACGTAAACATATTTGAATAAAACGTCAATTAATACAACCACATAACGAAAACCATCATTGAATTTTTTCAATGCAGAAAAATCAATGAAATCTGCTTGCATTTGCTGTCCCAATCCGGAAACGATCGTTTTTCTTCTCAGGTATGTTTTTTTTAAGGGTCTATGTAACGTGAAGGCGTCTTGCGACCGTAACCATAATCTGACAGATTTAGGGAAATTTTTTTGCGCCAAAAAATGACAAGGGCCTTTTGATATCGTAATATTCTATTATTCTACAAAGTCTTCCATTTGGATAAAGAATCGAACTGTTTCCAACCCGCTACCGTTTTAGTTGGAAATGTGTACAGCTGAGCGTTGTAGCTTCCTGACGTCACTGTTATTATTATTATTATTATTAAAGGGCGGTGGTGCCAGAGAAGACTGACCAGGTTCAATCCTCACTGGCACATTGTGTAGGCCATTATTTAGGCCCATTACAACTTTCACCGCTTTTTCGTTTATTCAATATTTCAACGTACTACTGGCCGTATTCAGCAAGTCTTCCGGCATGCTGTAAATACTTTGGCAGTAGGTTTATATTTAGTTTTCGACCACCGACTTTTTTGTGGTTTTTGCTTTACCAAAAACCTTCTTTCGTAGGGCTTGGTAGTAAGTGCATTCTCCAACATGGTGATTTGGAGTTTCTCCTTCCAGGTTACATTTTGGACATGTCGATGATACGTCATGTCCCATGGTGCACCTGTGCTCTGTAAGTTGCAGTGACCTGTGAGGACTTGCAACACTTCATTTATTCTAGGTCTTTTGAGCCTCAAAAGTCATTGAGTTAACTGGGGCGAAGCCCATCCTACATTTTCTTTTGTTCTCAGGCAGTGCTTTCATTCTATCCAAGATGTTTTCCATCTTTTGACACTCTAATCCTTTACTGCAGCGCGACAACTTGCATATGGGATGGAAATGAAAGGTTCAGGCCCCGAGCAGTTTAATGCTGATCCTGAATTAGCTAAAATATCCGCCTTCTCATTTCCTTGGACGCCGGTGTGGCCCGGCGTCCAGGCAATAGTGACGTCACTGTCTCTACCCAATATATTCAGGTTTTTGATGCACGATAATACTGTGGTAGATTTTGCAATATTATTTTGGATTGCCAGAATTGCTGCTTGGCTATCCACTAAAATTATAACTTTTTCATTTACAATTCTATCCATGATCAGTTTCTTTGCTACTTTAGCTATAGCAAAGACTTCTGCCTGGAAGACAGTACTGTATCTTCCCAGATGGAAAAAATTTTGATCTGTTTGAGAGCCTGATGCGTATTCTATGTAAAAACTCGCACCAACTCTTCCATTTAACTTGGATCCGTCAGTGTAGCATCTGATTATGATTGGTTCTAAAGCGTTCTCATATTGCTCTGCGTCCTTGCGTTCCATAACGAGGCATTTGTACTGTTTTCCAAATACCTTGTTTTTAGCTATTAGGTAAGCTGGCATACTCAGCAAAGGCAAGTTTTTAAGTTTTCCTTTGCTTCATTGCATACGTTTACGTGACTTTTGGTTTTTCTTGTTGAACCAGTTGTCTTGGCTGGCCAAATGCTCACACGGGATAACCGATATGATCCTTTTACTGCCTCGGACAGTATGAATTCATTAATTGGCATGATATTCAGCAGCATCTCTAAAGCTCCTGTGGAGGTGCTGGGTCTTGAAAGTTTTTTCTCTAGATATTTTTTGTTTACTCCTCCAACCCAGGATGTACACGCGAGTGTGATGACGGGTCGTATCATTGCAGTGTATATCCATCGCATGCTAGTTGAATTTGACCCCCACGCTCTGCCCACTTTATCTGCAGTGTGATAACGCAGCAGTCGCTTTTGCCAGCAATTCGTGTTATGTGAGGTTTTCAAGTAAGCTTACCATCAAGGGTTACACCTAGTAGTGTTGCTTCTTTGGAAATTTTTAGCTGGCGCCCGTTTAAACGCAAGGTTCCAAAATCCGGCTTCCTTTTGTTAGTAAACAGAACTATTTCAGTTTTTTTACTGCTGAATTGAAGCTCTTGATTATGAGCACAATTACTTGCAATATTTAGCGCTTTGATCCACAGCATGTCGATGCCAGCGACCAAAATTGCTACATCATCGGCATAGGCTTGTACATGAAAACTCCTGTTGCGTAGGTCTAGCAACAAGAAGTTTAATACACAGTTCCATAGAAAAGGGGACAAAATACCACCTTGGGAATTTCCTTTTACTACTTCTCTTTTAATCTTTTCACCATTTAGCTCTACTTGAACTGTGCGGTGTCTCAGTAAATTCTCAATCCAATGGACGAGAAAAGGAGACACCTTCAATTTCGCAGAGTATCGGCAATGCCACTATGTGTGATATTATCAAAAGCACTAACAATATCCAGAAATATTCCTAGTGCTGTTCTTTTCTTTGCCAAGCTTAGTTGTATGTGTCGTACAAATTCGTGCAGTGCAGTTTCAGTTGAAACTCCTGCTCTGAATCCATACTGGAACGCAGAAAACCTTGCTTGCAAATTAGAATCATCATTAAAATGATACAGTAGAAACCTTTCCAACCATTTAATTTGAAAGGAAGTTAAAGTGATCATCCGGAAAGACTTAACTTCATGATAGTTTTCTTTACCGGGTTTAGGGATGAAGATACCAGTCCCTTCCTTCCGTACTTTCTGCACATAGCTGTACTTCGGGCACATTCGGAAAATGGTTTGGTATATATTTCTAATACTATTCCAGCCTTTTTGTAGTAGCACCAGGTAAATACCGTCTGGTCCCGGTGTCTTAAATGGCAGAAATTCGTTAACTGCTCTTTCCATCTTTTCAAGTGAACAGATGAAGCTAACAATTTTGTCGTGCCTTGGTAACACAGCAGTGTTATCATTTGGTTCTTCTGCTTCTTTACTATAGTTTACCTCTCGACTTCCCGGTGCTAGGGTGTCTAGGAGGCAATTCATAGTCTCAACAGAAGATTCGGTGAATTCACCATTAGGTCTTAAAACGTTGCTTACTAGCACCGTTTCGTTTCGACGCATAATTTTAGCCAGCCTAGCGGTTGCGTACAGGCTAATCATCGATTCCGTAAAAAGACGCCAAGAATCTCTCTTGGCTTTTCTTACGGCATTTTTAAAAATCAGTTGAGCCTGCTTAGAAGCTTCCCAATCGTTTCCAAGTTTTGATTTGATGGCTTTACGTTGGGCTTTACGAGCCTCTCTGCGGAGACAGGTTGGCTCTGTATTCCACCAAATATTGTCAGTTTTACGACGAATCTTACGCTGAGGGCAAGATACATTGTAAGATTTTACTATCTGTGATTGAACAGTTGATGCCAGTTTTTCTATATCATCTACTGATGATATGCTAACTGGTGTACTATTCAAATCATGTAACCTGTGATCAAGTTCGTTTGCATACTTATTCCAGCAAGTACGTCTAACTTTCCTGATCATTTTTGTTCTTTTGGTGCCACTTTGAATTCTAAACCTAATATACATGTGATCTGAAAAGGATGGCACATTACTGACATACCAGTCACTTATACAGTTCTCAGCATTTCGCTTTATTAGAGTCAGATCTAGCGCTTCTTCTCTTTTTCTCGTTTTGAAGGTGGGTTTATTGCCCACATTACAGATGTGCAAGTTCGCACTAGCACAGTACATAAGCAAATCCACACCTCTTGTATTGACGTTGGAGGAGCCCCATACTGTGTGATGTGCGTTTGCATCAGTTCCTATAACGATAGGAATTTTATCTATGTCACTGAATGACAGCAGCTCTTTCAGAATTACTGGTGGAGCTGGTTCTTCCAAAGCAATGTAAGCCGATACAAAGGCAAAGCTATCTCCTTCTCGTCTTACATTTTTAACTCTCACTGCTACCACATCTTCGCTAGAAAATTGTGGCATGAGAGAGCATGTCATATCAGAAGTGACATAAATACATGCTTGGGGACGTTTATCTTTTTAATTATCTTGAAAAAGTTTCCACCCCCTGAGTTTACTTCTGATTGCACCTCCATAGGTCCAGGGTTCCTGAATTAGGACTATACATGAACAAATGTTTTTTGTTACTTCACATAAGTTATAGCTAGCGGCCTTACTTCTGTGAAGATTAATCTGCCAGCACTCAAATCCATTCGACTTGGTTTTTCGTGCTGGGATTTGTTTTTGATTAATTGAAGCGTTTGTGGCAGATTTGTTACTCATACCAGGTATGAATTTTGAAAATACAACAACTTTGCTCTAAGGTATTGATTGTCAGTCTACTTTAGTTGGAACTGGTTGCCTTCAGGGTTCTCAGGCTCCTCAGCTCCTTCCGAAGCAGCTCTGACGTTCTCGATTGAGTGCTAGAAGACTTCATTGACCTTTTCGTTGATGCAGAGTTGCAGACAGTTTGAAGATTATCTCCAGGGTTAGTGAGGTTCAAAACCTCCAAACCCTTCCACAACCTTTTTCGCTGCTTCCGCTTCTGATTTCTTTCATAATTTTTTCCTCGACGCCACTCAGACGTGCTGCCAACGTCCGGAGACATTGATGGATTCTGAGTAAGCGAACCGAATATTTGCGCGGTATTCGACTTTTCAATCGACAATACCTCTTGATTTGCCACAAGCTTCTTCTCCAACAGAAGAGAAGTCCAGGCTGAAGGCAATTTTTTCGCACTTGTCTCCACCTCAACCCTTGCAGGAGTAGAGGCTTTGACTTGCTGAGTACTCTCACTGCCACTGAATAGTTCAAGAACTGTTCGCTGTGACAGTGGTTCTTTCCTTGTTAAGGGAACAAACTGTACTGTTTTCTTTTTTCGTTTATTTTCCATTCATAAAGTTTTGGTTTTTCTTTATAACTGGGAAAAACCTAAAGACCAGATTTGAAAAAAAATTGTTATTAGGCCACGTCAAGTCCCGCAGGTGGATCCAGGCAACTATATACAATGGACTTGTCATATTGTGCAGTGGCCTCAGGAATGCCCCCCCAATACTACTGCAGGTCCCCTACCAGTCGCCAACTGGAGCTACAATTGCATGGAGATTTCCACAAGCTGACGGAGGCAGTCCCCCGATTGGCTTGATCAGGGGCGGGCTTTTGAACTATCTTGTGGCCGCGGCACGTAGCGCGTCTTAGACTGGTACCCTCTACAACTATGAGACTCCATTGCAATTATCTGAAATCCAGTCACGCAATCCTGACATGTTCCACATAAACAATTTTCGGTGCCTACCACCCGCATCCTCGCTAATGCCAAATCTGCATTATCCACTCCCTCCTTCACAGCTCGACTTCTCATCCGCTGGGAAAAGAAGCCGAAATACTTCAAGGAGCAAATTCAACAGGTAAGGCCGTTGCTAAGACTAAGTCAGCAAACATAAAAAGTAAAAATGCCAGAGCCTCTTTAGCCAACATTACTATGTTGTTTCCACCGGACACCACGTGGAGGCGAGGTTGGTCTTATGTCCAGCTGATGTCACTGTTAGAAATCACTTGATCGTCCACAATGAGGTTACCTTTACCGTTCCAGTGGGAGCTTTTATTGTCGCGTATAGCTTTTAGAATCTTTCTAAGTTGTGCGGTTCTACTGTATCCCTTCGAAATATCACTCTCGCTTAAAGGTTTTTGTTTTACGATCTCTCTGCGACGAGTCTTTTTTTTCATATAACTGTGATTTCTGCAGCGCTTCATTATAAAGCTGCATTTTTTGGTGAGCAGGAACTTTTAAGGCTAAAATTTCTAACATTCTTTTATCCAGAGTTGATAATATTTTTTCTTCTGGTTTCTGCTTATGTTTTAGAGTTAATCTTTCGTAGGTCGTGGGTTCTAAAACCACCAAACGTCTCATTTTCTTCCTATATTACTCAGAAGTCTTCCGATTACCGGAATGGCTGCAGATAACAAAGCCCCTAAAAACCCACCTTTCTGAATAATTTTTCTTTTTCTTTTAAGCGAAATTTTTCGATCAACAAGTTTTCTTAACGCTTCTTTGTGTTTTGTGAGTCTTTTTTTGTGAGGTGTTGAAATTTCAGCTGTTCCACGTAAAACGTTATGACAGACATCACAAATACAACGTATTAATTCATCGTTTGCTTTTGATAGAATGGCTTTCTGCAAACTGGGTGGGGCTTTTTGTAGCAATTTCAAGGTCAGGGTTTGCTTCCTCAAACGATTCATTGGTAAATATAATTTATTTCTCCGGGAAAATTTGAGCGCTGATTCTCTGATTATTCGGTGTGTCGCATCTGAAGTCTAAATAAAGATAAGAATTTGGAGCGCGCTGCCGTCATTTGGTAAAACCCATTATCTTCACTTTTGCACTTTTCGAGAAAATCAAGTTTTAGTTTTCAGATTTTTTTAAGAATGTTCCTGATTGTACATGTTTTTATTTTTGGTTTGATAAAAGTTTAATGTTAATAATTTAAAATTTTAAATCAATGAATGTATGAACAGCCTATGAATCTTGCTTTCGATTTTTATCCAAATTTGCATTGAACTCAATTAGCTATTACGTCACCATAATTATTGTTTCATATTAAATAAAGTCTCTTCAGTGGTGCTTAAAACTTCAAATCCATGAAGTAAATCCATCAACATACAATGCATTCTACCTAACACCTTTAAAGGTTACTTCTATATCAAACTCAAGTTTTTGGCCCCAAACAACGATACCCAATGAAAGAAAATATAACCACTAACCCCCACAACTAAGTTCCCGGTAGCCTAACTAGCCCACATCACCAGAAGCCCCTATGGCAACCCACTCATTTGCAGCTGCAGACGCGTTTCGACCTTATTATGGTCTCATCAGTGCAGCATAGCAACCTCCCACCTTCCTAAAAAAAAAAAAAATTCTAACCTTCAAATGAACTACACGCTCCAAATCTAAGCCTCTACTCGTTCTGCTCAAGGTAGAACATTTGAAATAAAACCTTCAAGAAAATAATACAGGCTGGATTATGATGTCACAGATTCCCTGTAAACAATCAAGGATTGTGACGTCATCCTGATGTTGCAGTACAGTCAATCTTCATTAAACGAATTGCTGAATTCAGATAGGCATGTGGACCATGACAAGCACTTGCAAAGCCAGCCAACGTCAGAGGGCGCTTACACTATGCTTTCTCTAAAATTCCTCAGATCCTTGTGGACCGTGACAGGCACTTGCATAGCCAGCCATCGTCAGAGGGCGCTTACACAAAGGAACCTTGGAACAATCCATCTAAAGAAGGGATGAATGTAGCCAGGCGATTGTAGTTGAATGGAGCTACTGTCTTCTTGCGGTCCAAGGTTTTACGCTTCGACCTTTTTACAGCAAGAAATACGCAGTCCTTTAAATTCTTTAGATGGATTGTTCCAAGGTTCCTTTGTGTAAGCGCCCTCTGACGATGGCTGGCTATGCAAGTGCCTGTCACGGTCCACAAGGATCTGAGGAATTTTAGAGAAAGCATAGTGTAAGCGCCCTCTGACGTTGGCTGGCTTTGCAAGTGCTTGTCATGGTCCACATGCCTATCTGAATTCAGCAATTCGTTTAATGAAGATTGACTGTACTGCAACATCAGGATGACGTCACAATCCTTGATTGTTTACAGGGAATCTGTGACATCATAATCCAGCCTGTATTATTTTCTTGAAGGTTTTATTTCAAATGTTCTACCTTGAGCAGAACGAGTAGAGGCTTAGATTTGGAGCGTGTAGTTCATTTGAAGGTTAGAATTTTTTTTTTTTTTTAGGAAGGTGGGAGGTTGCTATGCTGCACTGATGAGACCATAATAAGGTCGAAACGCGTCTGCAGCTGCAAATGAGTGGGTTGCCATAGGGGCTTCTAGTGATGTAGGCTTGTTAGGCTACCGGGAACTTAGTTGTGGGGGTTAGTGGTTATATTTTCTTTCATTGGGTATCGTTGTTTGGGGCCAAAAACTTGAGTTTGATATAGAAGTAACCTTTAAAGGTGTTAGGTAGAATGCATTGTATGTTGATGGATTTACTTCATGGATTTGAAGTTTTAAGCACCACTGAAGAGACTTTATTTAATAGTCGAAACGTATCCCGTCTGGTGCAAAATAATCTTATTCTCCTGTGGTAAGACGTTTAAAGGACTGCCTATTTCTTGCTGTAAAAAGGTCGAAGCGTAAAACCTTGGACCGCAAGAAGACAGTAGCTCCATTCAACTACAATCGCCTGGCTACATTCATCCCTTCTTTAGATGGATTGTTCCAAGGTTCCTTTGTGTAAGCGCCCTCTGACGATGGCTGGCTATGCAAGTGCCTGTCACGGTCCACAAGGATCTGAGGAATTTTAGAGAAAGCATAGTGTAAGCGCCCTCTGACGTTGGCTGGCTTTGCAAGTGCTTGTCATGGTCCACATGCCTATCTGAATTCAGCAATTCGTTTAATGAAGATTGACTGTACTGCAACATCAGGATGACGTCACAATCCTTGATTGTTTACAGGGAATCTGTGACATCATAATCCAGCCTGTATTATTTTCTTGAAGGTTTTATTTCAAATGTTCTACCTTGAGCAGAACGAGTAGAGGCTTAGATTTGGAGCGTGTAGTTCATTTGAAGGTTAGAATTTTTTTTTTTTTTAGGAAGGTGGGAGGTTGCTATGCTGCACTGATGAGACCATAATAAGGTCGAAACGCGTCTGCAGCTGCAAATGAGTGGGTTGCCATAGGGGCTTCTAGTGATGTGGGCTAGTTAGGCTACCGGGAACTTAGTTGTGGGGGTTAGTGGTTATATTTTCTTTCATTGGGTATCGTTGTTTGGGGCCAAAAACTTGAGTTTGATATAGAAGTAACCTTTAAAGGTGTTAGGTAGAATGCATTGTATGTTGATGGATTTACTTCATGGATTTGAAGTTTTAAGCACCACTGAAGAGACTTTATTTAATAGTCGAAACGTATCCCGTCTGGTGCAAAATAATCTTGTTTCATATTGTTACGCACAATTTTTTCACTAGTGAGATGAAAATTTTTGAGAAATGCATTAAACTTTGTTTATGACGCAATAACAAAATTAACAATTACAAGTGGAGTTAACAGGTTTTGCCAGATAACTTTTAAAATTTGTGACAACTTTTTGTACAGAATTGGAGTTAATGGGTTTCGCCACCATAGATAACTCGAAATCGGTTAAGAGTACAAACTCGATATTCGCGCACAAAACGGACATTGAAGCAACGATTGAAAAAATGCAAAAAACGAAATTTCAAAATTTTGGAATTAATGGGTTTTGCCAAACGACGGCAGCGCGTGTCTCGTTTATATACGCCCGGAAAACAGATTTGAATTTTGAAGGGAAAGCTTTACGCAGGAAACACTCTATTTGTCTAAGATCTCGACAGTTTTTAAACAACACAACAAACTTGGCATTGAGTGAAATTTCGCGGATTTGTTTGTTAAAAAGATTTTGAGCAGTAAAGAGAACTGAGAAATTGTAGTGATGACTGTACACGGTAAAGATTTTTGTAATCAATTCTCTGTTTGAATTCATTAAATCATCTAGCACAACCAACTTCCGTTCGGAGGATTTTTATGTTTCTACGCTAGACGCTCCTTGAAAAAATTCTACGCAATCGTTATATTCTTCAAAAAGAAGTTGCCAAACTTCGTAAAAATATAAAATTCTCTCTACTTTTTGAGTAAAGATTTCATCTCTATGTTCAATGAGACGAAAAATCCATAACATTTTACCTACTCCGCTCGCGCCGGCTAAAAGGAACGAGCTTGGTTTATCCACTTCTAGAGACATAGCAGAAATGATACGAAACTGCTCTGTGTTACAATAAATACCATTTTTTCAACACACTTTTAATTCACAAACATTACACGGACAAAACACTCAAAACAAAAACAATATCCTGTCTACAGAATGAGCAATGGTTTACTTGATCAGCGCACTCCGCGCAGCAGCCATAATGCAGGCATGGTAAAAACAACGCTTTACGAGATCGATCAAAACAGATATCGCATTTTAAATTATGGTCCAGAAGGAGCACGCCCTCGTCCACGATTTCTTGATCCCTTCTCGGATGCACTCTTTGTCCGCTGGCTACGATTTCTTGTACTCTTTCTGGTCCTAACTTCTCCATCATAAAGGGATAGTTAGGACTGTTTCTGAAATACAAAATTTTAACCAAAAGAGTTCTGTAACTCGTCTTAACCCGTATTAATTCATAATAACTCTGATAGACCGCAAAGAACTTTTGAGTAAAATACTACAACCTTTGATTTTTTTTCATTCATACACCTAAAGAGCTAACAAGCTCCACTAGTTCACGAAAAGTACTCAACCGGTAGCGGGCGCTATTGATTGGAGAGTTTACAACATTATACTTTTTGCGTACGAATTTTAAATGGAGTATTCAAGCTTGGTACAACATGAAAAGCAATCAACCGGTAGCGGGCGCTATTGATCTGATAGTTTACAACATTATGTTTTTTGCGTACGAATTTTAGAGTATTCATGCTTGGTATTATGTTTCGTCGCTGTTTTCAAATTATAAAATCTAGGACTTACCGAACATGTGCTTTGATGACATTTGTTCTCGGGGTCCAGTCATACAACACTACCCGGCAAAAATAGCACCAGACAGCATCTCCATGACGGGAGTAATGCTCTCTGTAAAAGCCAACCGTTGCCATCATTACTTCGATTTCATAATCTTCTGCAGTATTCGTGCGTAATCTTTCAATAATGTGTTCCACTTTGCTCTCAGAATGGTTGAAGAGTGGTTATCTACCCAAATTTATATACACCGTCGAGTATCTTAAATTTTTTTTGCGAAACGTACGTAACTTCTCGCTGCATGAAGCTAACTTACGTAAAAGAGAAACAAACTTTGGAAAACGTTCGCGCAGACTTCCCACTGTGGCATCGCGAAGTTAACCTACGTAAAAGAGACACAAAAGAGAGACAGGATGTTGCCACTTTGCGCGTTTGGAGCTGTAGACGAAATGTGTACAGACTCTTTGACAATAGGAAGCTTACGCTTTGACGGTTAGCGGGTTTCTGTGTTTAAACAGTTAGACACACAAGAAATACAGTTTTAATTACAAATACAGTTTCAATCAGTATAGATTTCAAAGTACAGTTGTAAAACATATTCAAAGCAGCAATTCATGTAGAGAGAATCTATGCAATACTGGATAATTTGTGGGACGTCATCAGAAAACAACGAAAGAAAATTTTTGGAACCGCAAACAGTTTTGAAAAATTGGTTCTGTAGACATTCAAAATACAGTTTTAATTTGCTAGATACACGGCATACTAACAATAAAAGACGTTTCGCAAATCTATAGGTGCAGTTTCGACACGGTTCCCTAGAACTTTTCGCTTGCAATAACAAGAAGTCAAACCTCATTTTTTTTGGATGTAAGAGTACATTTGATGGTTTCTGCTTCGAAAACCACGATTTGTGATGGTTAATAGATATTCGGATGTTAAAACCTGTTGGTGGGCCTACTGATCAAAGGTAAGAGGATTTTGATTGATGCATACTCCTTTGGAAATTTGTTTGTTTACACCAGGGGTGTGCAACCCACGGCCCGCGGGCCACAAGCCGGCCCTCCAGGCCAGTCAATGTGGCCCTCGACGATGGCAGGACGAAAAAAATTTTTTTTAAATCGATTTATTTAGCTATTTGTACCGTCTATAATACACGGGTTGTGTTTAGCATTTTATAATTTTATACATATTTGACGGTGACTGGCCCTCGACGTTGTTAAAATTTTCGGAAGTGGCCCCCCAGTGTAAAAGGTTGCACACCCCTGGTTTACACCGTTTGAACTCAAGCAAAAATAGCTTTTGGGTCCCAATGCTACAATCTTTTCACTTTCGTGTTCCGTTTTAAAAAGACCGGGTTGTCTTCTCAAATACTTGAGCTGTTCTTGACAGCATGGACTCGGTCTCCATTCCATATCCGTCATTTTCGCGGTAGTAAAATCTTCTTTGTGAGGATTACAGACTGCTAAAGGCATCCATTTGAGTTTTGGGGTGAAGTAACCTTTTTTGAATTCGGGTCTCACACAAAGATCAATGTCTTTCTCAGCCAACGCGCATTAGATCGAGTCGGTGTCAAAGTCGATGAGACAGTACTTTTTGGGGTCCAAGAACTTCTTCATAAACTCGTAGTACAATTGAAACAAATGCAATTTTGCGTTCAAATAAGCAAAGAGACCGATCTGTAGAGACTGATCGTTAGTGATAGTTTTCTTCAAAGTCTCCACTTCGTACACTCCTGGCGATACCACATCTAAATTGACAAATTGCGGGTTGTTAATGGCTTTATTGACTGTTGAATTATCGCAATACATAATGTTCCGATGTTTCTCTTTGTTCAGCAACGTGGCAGAGTACAGACTGTTTCCAATTAATTTCAAGGTCATTCCCAAAATATTTTTGGAGATGTCAATATCGGCTGCTCTTCTGTCGTCAAAAATTTCGTTGGCCAACTTTTTGAAACATTTTTCGGGGTGAAACTAAATAAATTCGTAGATCCTGGTAATTTTCAATCCTTTTTCTAGATAGTATTTTGCCATGTCGGTGTTTATTAAAACTTTCATACCAAAATGAGAGCTAATCAGAGCGCGTTTGGAATTTTTCAAAAAATCGCACTCTTCTGCGATTTTGCCATATGCTCTCCAATATCCTCCTGACTCACTGAAACGTTTTTAACAATAAGAGGGAAATCGTCGAACTCAGGTTTCAGTTCTTCCGGTGGGTGGATGTCGATGATAGCGAGACCGAATAATGTTTCGTCTTGAATAATTGAAACGAGACCGAATAATTGTTTTTGTGGAAGCAGTATCGACAGATTATGTATATATAAAACTTGGAAACGGAAGTTTTGGAGAAAGTCTTAAAAACTATTTTGCAGCATATAGACTAATGAGTAGCTTCAGTAAGTTGAATTTAGATTGAAGGGGTTGCTCTGTGAAAATGTAATCATGAACAAGCAATTAGAAATTTTTGTCTCGTGTTTTTATGTTTGGACCAAGATTGGACTGTGGACTCTCAGTTTAGCCTTTTTTTTTCGGAGTCGGATTGGATTAGATTTTCTTTTTATAATATTGGACTGGACTCGGAATGGAAAAAATCTCAGTCCGCTCATCTCTAGTACACTCCCGCATTCTAACAACTCGATATCCCGCATCTTGGAGTTTTTTCGTATTTTCTTCTGTCGTTTGTCGCATATCTTCATGTTTCAAATTGTTGAAAAGGTTTATTTCTTGTAGACTTCCGTCTGGGTTTCGGTTGGTGGCACAAACTGAGCAAGAATGAAACAAACTTCCATCAAACTGGAACACGAGTATCTCCTCCTCACAATATCCATGAACTGGAAGAGAGTATTCGGTAAGACAGACTTCTCCAGAGTTAAACTTGCGCAGTATTTTCTTGTTTTGTGAATGTAAAACGCAGCTCAACCATTAAGAAGATAGCAAACCAAACTTGCAGCGGGGGTCTGGTTTAAAATCATTTTCTTCGTTATACCTGCAAAAGTAGCCCGTAGGGTGTGGTCTTTGAATAGCATGCAGATACAACGAATTGGCATCATAACTAACAATTTTGGCAACTTTGTAAAGGTTTTCAAAACGGTCTGGTTTGATGTAGGTTTCCCCAGCAATAGCAAGTCTAGTAAATATGAGAGACAAGGCTCCGGTAAGCTGAGAACTCAGTTTTTGGTATATATCAGCATGTCTTTTTGGAAACAAAAAAATAAATGTTGAGTCATTTCTTTCAGCATCTTCAATTTGGCAACACCACTAATAGAAAAGCTTGTTTTGAAAATATCATACCCATCCTTAATGTAGGGATCTTGAAGTTTTTGGACAGCCTCCACTAAAGGATTGACGTCTAGTAAATTCTAGTAAACAAGTAGATCGCGTAAAGAGGTCCAGTTTTTCTCTCCAAGTCTTTTCTACCAACTCGTAATCAGCTTGACTTATGTTTGATTGTGTAAGCTTGCTGAAAAAACTTCGTAGGTACTCGAGGATATTCCAGTTTTTCTACAGAATCAACAAACTCGTATGTAAAGAAAAACTTCCCGCTTTCACACCCATAAGCTTCCAGCAATTTCTTGTAAGAGAAACCAGGAGCCAGGAAATTACGAATATCAAGAAATCTGAGTTTGTCTGTTTTCAAGCACAGGTATGTATTGGCTTTCTTGATAACAAAATCTATCTTGTTGGGAAGGACTGGAATTAAACTTTTTTTGATTAACTGCAAATCATAACTTGCAGAGTTGAACCCAAGAACTGGAATTTCGTGCAAATACTGTTCAAATTCTTTCAGAAGATTTTGACATCTACAGTTTTGGTTGGTGTTGAAAGCTTTAAAAAGATAGTCAAATTTCTGTTTCAGGAGAGTGTAAGCTGCATCTGAAATTTCCTCCAGACACGACACATCTTACTGATCAAAACTGTCTCATCCTCATCAGTAACATGACAGACCCCGTCTTGAAACCCGGCCACATTAGAGGAAATCGCGAAACTTAACGCAACATGACGTGCTTCAAACGTAAGCTGTGAACCGTTTTTAGGTAAGTTTGCAGTATCAAAGTAACATTCAAAATCAAAGCATGCAAAATACGGAAAATATCGGTCTTTAAGCGGAACTATTATACCAATCATAGCAAGTTTTTCAAAAATAGTTTCCTTACATTTAAACATACCTCCTGGGTACGTTTGACGCGTGGCGATTGTACATTCCTTACAATGACGTAAGAAGTTCTTTTTCTCATACCACAATTTATCACAGGTAGAGCATTGATAGACAGTACAGTACTTTTCAAGATCCGTGATCAAACTCAGATGGTTTTGATATTAGTTTAATCTCATTGTTTCATCACACAATTCACGACTTTTTTGTATGAGTTTGGCAACATTTTCTTCAAGTTGATAGACCACAATATTGATTTTAAACGAATCTTCAATTTGAGGTAGATCACTGAAATTGATACCATTAAAAACATCAACAGAACACTGTGAACGAAAATGTAAAAATAACTCTTTACACACAGTTTCACATTTACGCGGGTCCGCTGCTTTGAAAACAGCTAGACACCGGAAAAAGCATAAATTAAAAGGGCCACTGACATGAGCAAGCCCCCGGTTAAATTTTATGTAGTCGGGTAATTGTACATCTCCACCCAGCGGTGCATTTTTTAAACCATGAACAAAAATCAAAATATTTGTGGCTCGATAAATTTTCCAACGGGTATCAGGTCTAAAAACAGTATCAAGAAAATCTTCGGAAATGGAATTTAAAAATTCCATCAACTCTTTTCTGTTCGAAATGAGTAAAGCCGTGTTCAAAAGCAACCCGTTATTAGATGGTTGATAATATCTGAATTCACCAGTCTCAATATTTCTGAGAACATAACCGACTGCGTAATTGATTTTAAATCGATTCTTTCGGTTATGCAAGATCGCTTTAGTTATTTTTTCAATCATATGTATAAAACTTTGGTTATAATAAAAATTGTACAAACTTCGAATTTCTCCTTTTCGAGTAAAGCTTCTGATAAAAGACCAATGTGATTGAATACAGTCGAATGCTTCATCGTTTTCAGTAACTTCATTATCATCTTACTGAAGCTCTTTCCAGTGACGTTTCTGACCAGATTTCGATTTTTTTCAGCTGAAGAATAAACTGGAGCATTGGCAGCGATTTAGACTATGTGGAGGATGTATCAGAACTTTTTGTTGGATCAGTCCGTTTGAGTTTCTTTGCAGAAGGTGGGTTCATACAGGGACATTCGGTCGGGGTAGCATGTACACGAAGACTTTGACAAATACATTCCTTGAATTCTGTTCCATCATGTACACAGCAAATATGTCGTGTTAAATTGTCTTTTCTTGTAAATTCTGTTACGCAGATGTTGCACTGGTATTGCTTTCCACCGTAAAAAGAACGAACTGGTCGCCTTAAATCTTCTTTTCTTGCGAATTCTTCCGTGCAGATTTTACACCGGTATTGTTTTTGACCATGCACACAGCGAATATGTCGTCGTAAAACATCTCTTCTTGCAAATTCTTTTGCGCAGATTTCACACGGAAACATTTTGGTAGTTTGATGTACCTGAAAAAGCTGGAGCTTATATAGTAAAAAGATTGCGCAACAACCGGATATTTTTGTTCAAAACAAGAGTTGCGGAGTATTACGCAATAACTCGATTCATGTCGCAATTTCTTATGTATAACCTTTATAATCTTGTGTACTATTACCGTTAGAATTAAACCGTGTCACCTGTCTGTTTTACAGATGGTACACAGCAAAAGATGAATAGTTGTTTTTGCAGTTTATTCCCAAATTACAGGAAATTAAACCATGTTACCTGTCTGTTTTACAGATGGTACAGAGTAAAAAGATGAATAGCTGTTTTTGCAGTCTATTCCCGAATTACAGGAAAAAACAGCATCTGCTTTACAGCAAGTACAGAGCGAAAAGATGGATAGTTGTTTTGGCAGTCTATTCCCGTATTACAGGAAACTAAACCATGTTAGCTGTCCGTTTTTCAGGAGATACAGAGCAAAAGATAAGAGTACTTGTGCAGGAATCTATTTTCGAATTGCAGGAAAAAACAGCATCTGCTTTACAGCAGGTAAGGCCTATAGAGTGAAAAGATGAGAGTACTTGTGCAATCTACTACCGAATTACAGGAAATTACACTGTGTAATCTATGTCTTTTACAGGTGGTACAGAGCGAAAAGAGGAATAGTTGTTTTTGCAGTCTGTTCCCAAATTACAGGAAAAAACAGCATCTGTTTTACAGGTGGTACAGAGCAAAAAGATGAGAGTACTTGTGTAGGAATCAATCTACCCCCAAATTACAGGAAAGAACAGCATCTGTTGTATCATATTCCAGCTCGTAGTAAACACTTTTAAAAGCATTGGTTGAACCCATTAGAAAAATACTCTCAAGTTAACCAGTGGTTCTCATAATCTTCAAAATAGATTTTTGATATCATCTGCAACTCACCAATCAGCCGATATTTTTAAAAAGTTCATACCAATGCGTAGAATCTGCTGTATCATATTTCAGTGAACATTCTAAAAGCATTGGTTATGTTTTCTTAACTAGTGGTTCTCATAATTTTTAAAATAAATTTCGAATAAAAAATAGATGAAAGGAAATCAAAAGTTACAGAACAAAAATTTTTCTCAAAATAATTATTGAATCGGTAACAAAAATTTATATCACATCGATATTTTTTATCAAAATGCAACTGTTTCTTAAGAACTATTTTTGATTGCCAGACTCAAGCAATCCACCACCTCAAAATGAACCGCCGCCTCAAACAAGCTGCCACCGCCTCAACCCACCGCTGCCGCCTCAAAATGAGTCACCACCAACGGCGCACATGAGCTGCCACCGGATGAGGTGGAGGGGAGGAGGGGTGAACCACATTTACCTCCGTATATACTACTGACACACTCAACAAAATAGCATTGTTACGTATGTCCACAAAAATGCTGAAGCATTGCTATGTACGTCCACTAAAATGTTGATGCAATAACGCTTTTGAAGAAGTTTAACTGCAATGTTGCCGTTTTCAAAATTTTCTGTTTTTATTTACTGTTTTTAAATTTTGCTAGGAGCCATTGCAGATTGTTTAACTATGTAGAAGAAGTGAAAAAAAAGTGAAAAGCAGTTCATAGTCTAATAAATAACGAAATTGCTCGCCATTATTTTTTTTTATTTTCAGGTATAATGCCACAGTATAACGAGCAACACGATTTGAACAGATGAACTCAGATTTTCGTTGCAGACACTGAGCAAAGAGAGTGGTTCCACTGTTAGAAATAATGGGTACAGTGTGGTACCGGGGTACAGTACCGATAGATTGCAAGTTGCAAACCCAAAACACTTAACATTAAAAAACTTAATGTGCCTTCAAAAATCAAAATCAAAACTTCATTATACTCGCCGTGTTACGCCGAAGCGTGTAATGAGTGACAGGGCCCATCTCCGCGGCTCAGCGTCTGGGCTACACAGCTCCGAAGAAACGTCGCAACGGTGGCAAGCCCAAAAAACAAGTTGCTAATTTTTTAATTTTTTTTTATTTGTGAAAGCAAGTGACCAATTCTATACAAAAATGTAAAAATTATTTGCGAGAAACGTTTGCTGTTTTTTTAATTTTTGCTGTTTTTTTAATTTTTTTAATATGTGGGGCTCCCATACCACATTTATGCTTTTGGCAATGGGGAGCCCCTGCAAATTTTTTGAAAAATAGCAGTCGCAAAACTAGCATACAAACGTGTTGTAGCATACCAAGGGCCCCTCATCCTCAAGTGAAAGGTGCAAAAATAAGCCTTAAAAACGTTTTTTCTTCGCATAGGTAGCGAAATGTTACAGTAGGGTTTGCTTGCAGCGTTATTTTAGTGGGTCTGGAAGGGACCTAGTAAAACAGATTATTAAACCTTGTTAAAACTGAGAAATTTTAAAGGCTCAAAATTCACAAAAAGCCTCCAAAATAAGGTCAAATTCCGCAAAATTTTCTGGGGGGCATGCCCCCAGACCCGCCTAGATTGGCATCGCCCCTTCGGGGCTCGCTCTTGTATCACCATCCAAGAAAAAAATTTAGGGGGCCCTGAAACATAATTTTGGGGGGGAGTTCGGCTGCATTGCCTAGTTTCGCCCTGCCTAGGTCAAATTCAACAAATTTGTAATGGTACTACCGGTACGTTATTACACTGTGAGCTAGCTAATAAAATGAACTAACAAGTGGCAAATTGACACCGAGGTCAAATTCTTGAAAATTTATTCTACCGCTGTAAATTAATTCTACCACTGTAATTAAGTTGAAAATTATTTCTACCACTGTAACCTACTAGCTAGCACCTAAACCAAATACTTTGTTTTTGACTGCCAACGGTTTGAAAAAAAAATTAAAGCTACAGTATTAAACAGCAACCATTTTAGAACAGGAAAAAAGAAATAAGTCAGGGGTCCTTAAACTGGGGTCCACGGACTCTTTAGGTGACCATGGACAAGTCATGAGGGGTCCATGAAGACCAAATGGTAATGTTCTGTATCGTGAAAACTGAAAGAAAAATTGTCAAAAGGGGGTCCATGCGAACAAAAAAAAGGGATTTAGGGGTATATACATGTTAAAAAAAGTTTAAGAACCCCAGCAATAAGCAGATAAGTCAGAAGTAAAGCAAAGATCAAAGAACCAGACAAAGTTGCTTGATCTTACCAAGTGCATAATAAAATTTAAGGTGCCATGTTGCGCGTAAACCTAGGTGGGGGGCCCGGGCGACCGCCTAGTTTGCCCATGCATAAGACCACCACCGAATGAGATGGCGAATTCTTGATCGCAAGATGTGCTATGAACCTGAAAAATATATGAAATTGCCCTAACATGTGTTTTGCGTAACATTTGTGGCACACCTTTCCCCTAAGACATATCACTTTTTGGACAGCCTGACGATTCAGACGAAAATTCTACTTCAAGTAAGCCTACCGCAGGGGCCTCCTTCAACGACAACGTATTATTGAAATGTTGCGTTCATGATCGTGATGAAACGTTGCTTTGTATGCCTACCGTATTTCCGATTCTTCTAATGTGAGTTTCGCCCTATGGGGCATTGAGAGTAATCCCTTTAAATAAATTTTACAGCCAGTTTTGCATTGTCGTATTTTAAAAAACGTTCGTCAAGCACACTTTGGCGCTACGTAGTCGAAGGGAGATACAAATTTTTAGAAATTAGTTGCTTGTTTATTTATCAATAAAAAATAATCATTCATATATTCAACTCATTCTTCTTGAGTGTAGACAGCAGCTCTAGATGGCCGAGTGGTAAGAGTGCCCGCCTTTGGAGATGCAGACTCGGGTTTGATTCCGAGTCGGGTCAAACCAATGACTGTAAAATTGGCATTCACAGATAGGAGGATAAATATGCCTCGAATACTAAAAAAAATAGACCCTAAGTCCATGTTCAAGCAAATACAATTTGTAGATGAATACAATGGAAAGCCAAAAGTTTAGGCTAGTTAACGAAACCGACCATTAGCACAAAAACACATAGCATTTAAATTGTGAAAATTAATTATTATTCCTCATTTAACAAATCAGTGAAGAAACCATCACGAAGTTGAGAGGAATTTTTTTCATCTACTTGTTGATCTACATCTACTTGGAATTTTCTTCATCTACAACAATCGTGATACAAACAAAGGAACTACTAAGTAGAACACAGCATAAAGTAAAAGTTATGGTCAACACACAACGTTATCACTTTCTAAGCAATTATTATTTTGCAAAAAAATTAAATGAAATCTTCATTATAGCCTACTCCTTTGATTTTAATTATACGTGAAATCTCTTCAAAAAGTTTTAAGAATTTTATTTTTTTAACGGCAGCCTTAGTTTAACGCCTTTTGCGTTACGAAAGTTTTGTTTTTTCGCTGCATACTAAGCATCTTGTTTATTAAACGTATTTTAACCTTCTAAGAAATCAAAAAGAATGTTTTAAAATTTACACAACCCAAAAACAAAGACAACTCTTGTTAAAACCATTGATTTATGAGTGTAATGTTCTGGTGATGCGTACCACACCAAATAGTACCAATTTCAAAACCAATACGCTCCGAACAGCATTGGGTGAACTTTAATTTTGAACCTAATTAAATATCTGCTGCTCGACGAAGAGCAATCTTTATGCAAAATTAGCAAGTGAGCACCTTGAATGGAAACGTACTTTATAACACCAATACTGTATTTATGAGTAAAATTTGGCTTTGTTTGACAAAAACACTTCTTGAAAAAAGTTCTATTTTTCCTCACATGGAAATTTTTCTGCGGACGCCTTTGCCTAAAAATGAGCGCCATCGAAACAAAGATTTTACGCTAATACACAGCATGTTTGCGTTTGTCAATATCCAAAGTGCTATTTCGTTACTTTCTGCCTACGCAGACTACACGTTCTGCGATTACCCAAAACCCCACTACTTTACGCTGCTGACAAAAAGTGCAAAATGAAATAAGCCAACCCACGCAACGCGGTTTGTATCAGGTTTGCAATTGGTTTTGAAACGTGGTAGTTTTCGCTTATTTGAAAAAGTACAGTAGGTCCCATGTTTTATCCACGATACAACAAATTTCATCACAAAAATGTAGCTTCTGCAGTCAAATCTTAAACAGTAATGAGAGAGTGTCCACACAGTTCTTGATGGAGGTTTCCTACGATCGCCCACCTGTCATCAGATGGATCGTAGCACTCGATCGCTGTAACCGCTTCACCATCATTATCTCTACCTCCAACTACACAAATTTTTCCTTCCATGACACACGCAGCATGATCGCTTCGTGGATAATTCATCTCGCATACATAGGTCCAAGAATTCGTTGTTGGATCATATCGTTCAACTGATTTGGTCGCATTCGTGCTGCTTGTGTGAGTTTGGCCACCTATAGCATAAATCTTTCCAAAGCAGCTCACAGCGGAAAAGGAACTTCTTGGTATCTGCATATGCTGCACAGTTTTCCACTCTCCATAAACACGAATGAATGAACGAATGGATTGCACTGCTGCAGCAGGTGGAGTCGTGTGGACAAATGCTGATTCACCAGTGCCTGGTACTGCACCGAAGGAGAATAAAGAAGAACTCCTCGAACTGCATTTACTGCAATAGGCTCGTAATCTACTTTTCTCCTCTGCAGTCAAGCAGTTTTTGTTGCAAGAATAATCATATTTCTCAAAGCTTAGCGAAGGTAATAACTCCACATTTGATGAGCAATTGTTGTTTACTACACCTCCCAGGGCGTACAAAGATTCGTTGGAGGAAACCAATTCGCATGAATTGCTTCCGGCTAACTGCATTGTTGGGCCATCAACCCATGAACGCAATTCGGGAAAGAAGCACTTGAGCCTACACACGCTTCCATTTTCTACCATAACAACCAACAAATTATTGTGAATCGCGGCTTGACAGTACCCATTAGGTTTCGCAACTGCTTTCAAGTGCAAAAACGCGTCGTTAAGCTTGTATTCGCCACTCCATGCTGCGCTGCCAATGGAGTATACAACATTCTTTGATTCCCCACAAATCACCTTACTACAATTGAACGGCAAATTGGGATATTGTGTCAAAGAATCTCCAAAACAATTGAATACATCGACGACTCTGGAAGGCAATTCTGATCCTCCAAAACTAATTATTCTGGTCTTTTTCCCACTTCTGATGCTTTGTTTGTGTAACAGTTGAACACTAACATTCATTACTAAGCTCAAACACAAAGAACTTTGAGAAACCAATTCTTCATTTGAAACTACACTCTTCAAAAATTCCGCGGGTAACTTTTCGAACTGTATCAACTTCAGCAAATTGGGAAAGCCATTCCTTCGCTCTTCTTCGTTGTACCTCACCCACTCGACCAGCGCCTGGTATATGTACGTTTCTTTAGTTTTATCGCGATCCAACTTGGCAATTAGTGCAACAAAATCGTTTTGGGTGAGTATGCAGCACTTATCTGTAACTGAATCAAAATGATCAACGATGAATTGAGAAGCAACTTTTTCTACTGAATCAAGCCTGTATAACTTGGATGCGGCTAATATGTTTGCACAGCTGTCTGTTGTGATAACTTGCTGAAGGAATTCAGAACAAAAATCTTTCACTTCATCTAGCTGGAGATAGTCGGCAGCAGCTAATACTTTAAGAACATTTTCGTTATTAATGTCAATAATTCCAGTGTAGAAATACTCAACAATTTGTTTCACTGCACTTACATCCACATCGTGAAGATGTGCAACATTTTCACGGCTTTCTTTCATGTCCGTCTTAAACATTTTTTCAAAAAATGTACTGCAGTATGACAAGACCATTCGATTGGCTGGAATGATGACATCATTAATTTCTATTTTGACGTCGTTAAACTTTCCTTCTTCCCTGTTAGAGTTGGCATATTCCAAAAGGCTGATTTGCTTATGTCGCCTTCGAATTTCGCTTTTTTCCATTGAAATCGTAAAATCCATTTTATCTTCATGTGTTGCGCGAAGCAACTTACACTGCTTAGCAGAAAACTTTTTGAAATGACGATTCAATATATATCTAGCAAACAGCTATACTCTTAATGCGTTTATTTACCTAGTCCAAGCAGCTGGGCAAAAGCAAATTTACAACTCAAATAGCTCAAGCAAAAGCACTTTTTACCAGCAATGAACAAAAGCGCATGACGTCAATTTGGTGACGCGAGAAACGAACTATTTCAGCTTTTAAGTAGGTGGATCTGCTTGAGAAAACCTTACGTAAAAATGGTAGACTTTGCGGTACGTTAAGCCAATGACATAAAACTAGATAATTCGAAACTCGCTTTCTCTTCTTTGTTTCTTTATTATCTCACTTTTTTCTCTGTGAGTACGCGGTCTAAGGCTGCTGACATGCACCAACTTTTTGTACCGCTTGGAACTAGTTATTGCCGTACAGTTTGGAAATATGAAAAATAAAACCTACGAGCTCTTTCTTTCGGCAGAACTAAACTTTTAATTAATGAGACTATAGTTTAAGCACAGTTCAACCATTCTTTGCGACTCGTTGCTACCTTTAGGATGATTTAATATTCAATTTGTTTGCTGTAACCTTTTATTATTTTTGATGAACTTGGCATTGACTTGATCTTTTTTCATCGGGGTTTGCAGTACTTAATAAAAGTTTATCAATAATTTCTAAATACTACAGTAGGCCTACTTAAGAAGTGGTTTCGCTAGGTCGCAAAACAAAAACGTCTTCTGATCATGAATGGAAATAAGTTAACGAGTGACTGGGTAGTAGAAATATTTCAAAATGACGACTTTGGAAGTTGGTCTGATTTGCCACCTTCATCACAAGAGTTTAGGTAAAAGCTTGACTATGTGTGTAGATATGACTTTCTTTTTGTAATCTGCCAGTTACTTCCAAAATATTTATAATATTTCTATCCTAGTGTCCAGAAGCGTACGCAAGGAGGCTCTGTTCGTCTCCCTTCCTTTGGCCTCCTCCGATACATGTTAAAAGGATTTATAGCTTAGATTCCACCGGCCGGATAGCTCAGTTGTTAAGACTTCGCTATCGGGTACGGGTACGGGGGGTCTGGGCTTCACGCCATGGGCAAGTCAAATCGGACGCAGTGTCGCCAGCTACTCTCCACCGCTGCGATATTTCTTCGAAATTCGAAGCTGCTTTGCCCAGGCGCTAAGCCGCGGAGATGGGCCCGCCACTCGTTACACGCTTCGGCGTAATTCCGCGAGTATAATGAAGATTTCATTTTTTTTTAGTTTAGATTCTACTAGAAAAATCGCATTTTAACGGGCAAAAACTCCTTCACGTACTCCCACCTTCTTTGCGTACGCCACTGAACATATCGATAGAGCATAACTACAGTATATGTACGGTAGTAGCCTATATAATAATAATAACCTTTTTTCTACGTGGAGCAAAAATAATGAAGATGGATAAAAGTATTTATATATCGTGTTTACAGTACCGGCAGTAACTTTTCTGTAAGCGGTTTTACGACACGACATACAAAAAACAAAATTCATTTATGTTAATCGTAGGCCTATCAAGAAAAATCATCTTTCACAAGTGGGAGCTGCCCTCACTACACACTACCACCAATTTTATAACGTTGATTGTGGGTGTTTCAGATGAGAAAGTTGTTTCAAGGTCTACAAGACTAAAAGGGGACTGCAATTTCACCTTGGAGCTAAACACTCTGCAGCAGAAACCACAAAATGTGCTGGTAAGAATCAGTGCACCCGCGTACACGGCAAATTCACGAAGTTATTTAAGAATATCAAATAGTCTTTTTGAAGTTATGTTGTATAGGCTATAACCTTAGATTATAACGTCTATTAAATTAAAAATAACTCTCTAGAAATGCCTTCACATTGTCTTATATTTATCTAAATCAAGAACCTTTTGCGACGCTGAGAATTTATGTACCGGTATCACGCTTATCAAACAATGTAAGAGCTTGTTATTTTCTGGTGTGTAGATATTAATATTTTGCTTAATATATTCTAGCTACCGCTGAAACAATAGAGAAAATGCGGAAGGACGTTAGTGGGTCGCAGGAACATTCAAGTGACGCTGCTTTCCAGTACTATGCAGAAGCATTTTACACGGCTGCACACCCGGACAAATTGTTCAAAAAGTTTGGTCGTGCCGGCATGCATGTCATTCCTGCCTTGTTTCGAACGACTTTGGATCGCGTTTCTGCGTTAGAGTTCACAAGAAAGCTCTTTGATATGTTTGGAAGGTACGCTTTTTGAGCAGTTGCAGTGTTGTACATGTGACGTGATTATTCTGATAAAATTTAATACAGGTGCATATAGCTCATAATACTTTTTAACGGCAAGCTCAGGGCCGGTGCCAAGGGAGGTCTGGGCCCCCCAAACAATAAGGTTATCCCCCCAAAACAGCGACTTTTGTACATAATTTTAAGCATATACTATGCACTACCAGCCCGTGAATGCACTACCAGACATGCCGCACCTAAAGCGATGTTTTCATAAAGCCAACAGGCGATATATTAGTATTACCTTACAAAAATAACCTGCGGCGTTTGCGTTTTAGAAAGCATAAACAACGCTCTGAGGAACAAAAGGCAGAAGAAGAAAGCTTACAGTCATTACTGAATGAAGATGAACTGGATATTATTTCGTATATCGGTGGATACATTATAATGAAATTGAAAAAGAAAGCAAAAACAAAAGAGGAACATCACATTTTGGATCAATTAGAAAGTCAAGAAAATTTTGCAACAAATTATTCCTTAATAAATACTTTCCAAATTCATGAATACGGAAATCTCATTAAACCTAGCTGCACACTCATAAAAATCCTTGCTCATCTTGAACAGCAATTTCGAGAGCACTCTGGTTTAGAAGAAATTGTACAAAATACAATCAAAAACATCAACATTGCGGACATTTTCCCTCTATGTTTGGACTGGGATAAAACAGCTTATGCGCTTGAAAATATTTGCAAGTTGTATTTCAAAGTACGAGCGTACCAAAAAGCCAGGCTTCTAAAAAACCAAGTGGTTGCTAAACCAGTGTTTAAAAATGTAAGTTTAAGAAAATCACTTCGCTAAATTTTAGTAATCGCATTTATTTTATTTATTGTAATTCTAGTTCTGTCTTTTCTTTTTTCAGCGACTGATATACTTTACCTAAAACTAATTTTTCCGGTATGCATATTTCTATCAGCAACTAGGCTAAGTTCGCCGAGATCTTGAATGAAGAAACAACGGCTCCTTTTCTGCGATCGACTGGATTTTCTCGGGCGATCAACAATTGCAAGAGCACAATTAATTAAAAGGAAACGCTTTCTGAAAACAAGCGCAAGTGAAAACCGCCTAGCAAATGCAAGACCACAGCTAGGGAGGCGCGGGGGGCAAAGCTTCCCTGGAAAAAATTTTGCCCTTCCAAGAAAATCAGTTATTATTACTACAGTTTACCTAACAATTTTTCGCACCACTTGTAAAAAATTTTGTCCCCCTAAACATTTCTTCTGGCTGCGGGCCTGAGTAAATATAAGAAACGATTTAGTAAAAAAAAAAACAGGTAACAGTATTTCAAGAAAATAACATTTGCTCCAGCTAATCAACAAAACTCAGCCCCGTGACAAACACTTAGACGGACTATTGGGAAAATGCAAGTTTTCTGATTAAAACACATCGTAAGAAGCAGGTGGTAAGATTACAAACACACAAACTCTGATTCGCTGTGAACAGATTTCTCATTCACATCAATATCGGTAACGTTCTTCACGTTACTACCTTTAATGTTTTAGTTGTTTTCTTCATGATATGATATTGTGCTGGTAGCTATACAAGTTAACATTTGGGGCTTCGTTGGTCCCACCAGTCCTTCTCATTAGCCCAAACAAGGCTTCCTAAGGATTTTGGTTTATGCGTTTGGACAATACGTAGCTATCAGCTGGACTGGAAAGCAAAAGAAATTGTATCAATTCAGTCATTGCGCGAGATGTCATTACTAGACCAGAGTATGTTTGATTAGATAGAAACTTCTTTTCACGTTCTGCTGCAGTGCTGCCTGTAATATTTGCTTTCCAATTATCTAATTCCTCGATAAAGGTTGATGACAGCCACGTCAATCGGGGATCGTCCACATTTTTGTATGGAAGCAAATTTTTGTTATCGAGGTTTTAACCAAGTGTTCATTAAGTCAAACCACTTATTTGTAAGTGAGACGAGCCAAGCAGTACGCTTCATCTCAGGACCTCCTCGTTCTAGCATCAGTTGACTGACAGATCTAGATAACAGTTGTGCAGCATAGCTCACCCTCATCTTTGAGAAGCTCTGCAGATTGAAGTGTGCAGGACCCAACTTGCAGCAGCGAAGTTCATCACTTCTATATAGATCAGGTACTTTAACAAAGTGTTCCCATAAAATATGGTGAGAACCATACTGCAGCATTCTAGTGCCATACGGTTTACTTGAAGCGATGTTATTCCTAGTAGTCTTTAAAAGATGAGGTGGATCAGATATTAAAAAAATCGGCAAGCTTGGGTTGTAGATATTTGAGCATTTGTAAGGAACTGGTAAATCCCAACTGTTTAAAAGTTGAAACATTTTACGATTGGTACTAGCACCATCTGCAATTACGCATATAACAGTGAAATTGCACTGCTGTTGCTATTGCTTCCCATACTGCACTGGTTTGTTCATAAGCAGATATGTTTTTGGTCGCCAAAAACATCAAAGGCCGCGAAAAATTTAACATTATCGACCGTATGTAAAACTGCAAGCAATGCGTAGCCGCTTCTGGTTTGTCGGTCAATGCAGTGCGATCTCTTCCAAGGTCCACGAAACCAACAAGTTTGTCTTGGCTAGCATTGTAAACTATATCTTCTTTCACTGCAAAAACACGATAATTCATAGTATAAATTTGTAAACTTTTTTCTATCGGTTTCTCAATCTCCACTTCCAGTAACTAACGCACAGCAACTTTTCTCTGAAGGATACTAGCACATGTGATGTTATTTTCCATCACAAAGAATGAAATCTTTCCTCTTCGCATGATCTAGAAATGCCACGTATGCCTCCCACGCTAACGCACGACACCCTTTTTCTAAGTTGTAGCAAGGTTGGACTTCCAGAAGAGAAACCAGCTTGTCCCTTACAATTACATACATTAGGGATGGTGGCCTAGTCAAACACCGTACCCACAATCTTTCAACGTCTATTAAAACATGGAGCATGGAAATTGCGACAATCTGTTTGTCAAAACCTACAATTACGAACGGATCTGTAGTAGTTAGATGTTTATATAGGCCTACTCATTTTAATTACGCGTATATCAAAACATAAGACCACATCAGCTGTAAATAACGTTACCTTTCATTTTATCAATTGACAATGCCAAAAATCTTTCATGTTTTTTCATTTCTAAACCAGCAGAAGCAATTTCTTGCAAGACTCCTGGAACTAAACCCGGCGTTGTTTTGAACAAATTTCTAAGTAAGAAAATATTAAAAATTTAAGTAAAGGGTAATATCAATACAAGCATTGTGATCACGATAAGTGGAATAGCAGTTATAATTCATACAATATGAGGATACTAAGAAAAAATCACAAGCCATGGAGAAAGCAAAGCCTTTCTACATTTGAACATTCTCGATGCATAGCGCGCTTCTGTCACTATGCCACCACTCTGTATCGGCAAGAGAACGAAAATAAAATGAACCGACAAATGAACATCATTTAACTACATTTACCAATGCTATGAAACGTTAATACAAAACAATGCAATGAAGTACCGTATCACAGCATAGAGATTATCATATAAAAGTTTTACTCACTGCCGCAAAATTATTTCCAAAAAATGCTCTCTCAAAATTCATGAAAGATTCAGAGAAGTTAAAGATTTACGCCATTGGAGGAGTCTACAATGCCGCAGCGATTTCAAGATAATGTAGTTTGCAATATTCTTACCTGTAGTCAAACAAAGTCCTTGTACTTGGCAAACGTAAGACGCCACTTTCTCGGAGCTCTTCATATGCCTTTGTACTTTTACACGCAAGACTAAGACAAAACCTTTAAAGATAACAATACCGTGTTGTATATACGAATTACTGCCTCACTTAAATGTCTCTTAAAAGTACTACAATCATTTTAAAAAATCTTTAAACATCATATCTGACATTTTCTGTAAATTTTTAATAACAAGCGATCAATTACTAACTTATTAGATTTCACACAAAAAAGATTCACATGCAAGCACAAATAGACTTCACAGTACCGACTGCACGTTATCATTGCAGTGAAAGCCTTAAACAGAGCTTTTAATTACGTTACCTAATCGTCTCAGAATGATAGCGCTCTCCACATTTAAACAGAGCTTTTAATTACGATACCTAATCGTCTCAGAATGATAGCGCTCTCCACATTTATTACTTTTTTGTAGCTTCTGCTGCTTTTTCCACAAAACCCGATGAAACTCATCAACGTCGCCATCTTATGCTGCAAAACAGTGCAAACAATTTTGATACATTGCGAACTATATTTGATGCAAAGTTTTTAATTGCATTCATTTCTTTACACTGTAGAAATTATTATATAAAAACTCTTTGAAAAAAGCCACGATGAAAATAACAGAGACGTATTAACTTCCCTTTGAATTAAATTGTTATTATTAAACACCCATACTTTATTCCACAACTGAGAAAAAATGATGAAACAGAGAAAAATTCATTATCGAACAACGATAGGCACGAAGAATCATGCTCGGATTGCATCTTTTAGCAAGCAATTTTTATTCTTGTTCAACAACAAAAAAAATCATTTGTAATTAGTAATTAACTTGTCAAACTTGTCACAGTATATCATTCATGAGTCTGCCAAATAAAATGAACGTAGGTGTATTTATTTCTGAAAATTATGTATCAATATGCAAGCCCATTATTGCAAAAATGCTTCATATTACCCAAATTTTCGTCCAGTTACACATCGCATTACGCTATCACTGGAGAAAAAAGTTATAGCTTAATCATCAGAGCAAAAATAAAAATAAATATTTGTACCTATTTTCATAATAGTATTCAAATCAGAGGATAATTCATCATCAACAGCAACATGTTGTCCAGCATCATTCAACATATTTTGAACATCTGTTTCCAATTCGGAAATTCTAATACAAAATTGAAAATCACATGAACAGGAATTTAATATATGTATATCTCGCAAGAGCAGCCATGATAGCATACACCAACCAATAACATAATAAATCACTCTGTACATAAGCCGCCACCAAATGCACTAAATTACGCAACAATATTACTGAACATATATAATCGTAAAACAAAACATCTCCGACAAAAGTTTGGATTGCTCACTTCACACATTTCGACCTCGTATTTGCCAGCAATAGCCAACATAAGAACTGCCATAATACATCCAGTGTTGTTCTTGCCTTGACAGCCAACAAGCTACCGGTACCAATATCAATTTAAAAAATTTTCTACTCACCGGTTTTCTTTCTCTTCTATTGTCGCTCCAATTCTAGATAACATAGCCATGTTTAAGCATTTGCGCTTTAGGGGCATGTTACCATATGTCTGTTTATATATTTGCTTCCGCTTGCGAGAGGTTGCGCATTTCATCTCTTCACTTGCACATTTCGTGCATTTCCCTTTCTTTGTAAAGATAGAACAATCAATGGATCTGTTTAAATATTTAAAGTTATCACACAGCTTCAGTATATATATATGTTCTTTACCATTTATTCCAAACTTACAGCTGAAAATCAGCACTACAGCAATATGTTTGGAATGCACATTTATCAAAAAATGTCAGCAAAAAGTAACGAAATGTATGCTAAGCATAACTGTGATGGTCCTAAATAACTGAATCAACCTCAACCCCAAATTTAATTTTTTTCAGCTCAATTAGGCTTTGAGCCCACATAAAATGCAAGACAATGCATAATATGCAATTTTTAAACTTGTTAAATGTGCCAAAGACCCAACTTGCAAAAATTCCGCATTAAAATGTGTTAGGCTACTATGTACTAGAGAAAAAACATACCTATTAGCCACTACAGACACTTTTGGAATTGCATCAAAACCAGTACTGAAAGCAGCAGCAGATTTTGTAGTTAGGTACTGCATAATTCTGGTGCTAGGCTGAACATTGACACAGCCGCAGCAAATTTTTAATGTTTCAATACTGTGTAGTAACTGACATAGAGTTTGTTTTCGTATATCCAATTCTTCCAGTTTATGTTTTGGAACAGCTCATCCAAAGTACAAAACACCAATGTCTCCATTGGACTTTAATGCAACTGTGAATTTTGGTTGATCACATGAAGCAGTTACATAGGTAAAAAAAAGATTTTCACATGATTCAGTACATTCCCAACCATTTCTTAACTTCTGTTTAAATTGCTTTTTGACATCTTTCAAACTTGAAGCATATATCCGTTCTGGTAAACATCTTTTCTTTGGTGACAAACGGCGTTTGGTAATTGAGTTGGAGGATTGAACAGATTTTACTGGAAGATTTAATGTAGGTATTGAACCAATTTGAAGTTCTTTACGAGATCCTTCTGTAAGAAAAAATAGTTGTTACAGCTCTTGATACATCTGTCGGGTAATGTCACCTATCGGCTGTCTATATATATTGTTTAACTATGATGTCACAAGAGCAACTGTTAATACCGACGACTCATTGTAAACTCTAACGCATCTGTTTGTGCCAAATGCAAACAATATTGCAAGTAGCATTAATAGCAAGGAAATTCTTAAAACAAATCATATTATATATACATACTGCATATAAATGCTAACACTAAGGAATAGAAAACTTATAATGTGTTTGAGCATCTAATTCTGCACTAGCACATAATTCAACAAATATCGATACTGATCTGCTGATAATGTAAAATAAAACTACCATATTACTTCATTTTGTTAACTTTCTAATGCCAATTTACAAAAATTTATGATCAGTTAAGAGTGAAAAAGTTATTGGTAGAAAAGCAAGCTAAATGATAACATAACTTATTACCGCAAAAAAAGCTCAATTTTAGTCACCTAGATTTGAGGTACCATATAATAACTACAAACAATAAAATAATTTAGGATAATGAGATGTATATACTATAGGCTTGTATTTGCGATTCAACTGCTTTCATTTATTTAATTATGTATACCAGTACTCCGTTATGCTCTTACTGGCAAGGAAAGCAGATAAACCAAGTGAGAAAAAATAAATCTATGACTGATAGCACATATATTACATATTATTTCTATATATGCAAGTATTAGAGTATGAGCAATAGCAGCATTGGCGTGCCAGTATTATTAAAATATTCAGTATATATATATATATATATATATATATATATATACACAACTGGAGCTTGTCAAGTTTTCGTGCAAAAAGTGCTCAATGGCTACAAAAGCCAGAGCTGTTACTTAATTTAATTAACTGCAAACTCACAGCATACACTAGCCACTACACTGTGTTTCACGTAAAAGAACGATCATCAGGTGGCTTATTCAAATTGAATAAGCCACCTGATGATCGTTCTTTTACGTGAAACAGTAAACAGTTCTTTTTACGTGAAACAGGTGGCTTATTATTCAGATTCTATTTGAATAAGCCACCTGATGATCGTTCTTTTACGTGAAACACAGTGTAGTGGCTAGTGTATGCTGTGAGTTTGCAGTTAATCAAATTAAGTATATATATTCTACTTACTCGTAATTATGCATTTACTTTCAAAGTGTTGTTCACAAATTTTCACCCTGTCTTTTTGAAACAAAACCGTTATGTACTTATCTTCTCTAAGAGATAACACAATCTTTTCAAGATTTTCTGCCCATTCTTTTTTTCAGCTACACAAAATTTTTTGTTTGGTAAAGAGAAAAGATGATGTAGTGGGGTAGAATTGCTGCAAAAGGGTATGCAGCAAATCCTAGGCATGATACAGAATAGCAACTTTCCAGCTATATATAGTATATATATATATACAGTATACTGTATACGTAAATCATTCTTCTTACAGTAGTTGTGACACACGACTGGTTATCAAAGCACCATAACTGCTTAAGCTGTTTGGCCGAGTTGTTTGAGTGTTCACTTTGCAGTTGGGAGACTGGGTTCAATAGGGTAATGTCTAGTATCGGCCCCAATGCTTTTTCTTTCTGGCTAACTTAATCTAACCTACGACCTCAACCTAACCTATAACCTGACCCTAACCCTAATTAAACCAAACCCTAACTGCATTTATTCACCTCCCCTTTTTTTAGGCTACACAATTTTTTTTGGTTGATATGGAGAAATGAAGTAGAGGGGAGAGGCAGAATTGTTACAAAAAGTATACAGCATTTCAGCGTGACACAGAATACTCTAGCATTACAGACGACGCAAACAGCTCTTAACAAAATAAGACAGTTAGGCTACAAATCCACAAGCAAAACTCTAAAAAAATCTGCTTATCTCATGTATAATTACATTTATAACCTCATTTATAATTCGTTTCTACCACTGACTTGATTGCAGTTTGCTTAACCGACTTTTAATTCGCAGTCACAACCTTTTACTGGCACTTTCCTTATTGCTTTTGCCCTTCGCGCTAGCATTTTAGCAAAAAGTGAGTGCATGCACTGAAGCGTGACCGATGAAACACAAAATGCTCTATTTTGGCGCAGTTTCATATCATTCTATATACGTCATTGGTTAAGCCAGGGGTCTGCAAATAGTGGGTCGCGACACCTTCGACTTGGGTGGCTAAAATTTTAAACGCAGGTCTACGTAATTATTTTGACGTGATGACATTATTTGCTTCATTTTTTTTTTTTTTGGTTAATTTTTTGAACTTTTTGGTTTTGAAACTTTTTGACTTTACGGTATAATATAGAAATTGTAAATACTTTGAGTTATGAGTTTTAAAGACTGATTAAAGACTTTGAGTTATGAGTTTTAAAGAATGATAACAAGTGTCAATTGTTACGAACGATAATTGGGCGATGCGTGGTAGAATTTTACCGTGTTTATAACAAGTCACAGTCAGTGAGTCTCAGTTCACTTTGAACTGTTTTATTGGCATCTGTGTGAGGAAAATTTGGATTGGATTTGCACAGTTTACGTGTTTTGACTTGCTAATATGAAACCTTTCACTCTATTCTAGAACGTCTCCCGCATCAATACGCGAATTTGCTTATTGTGTTCTAAATGCAAAGCTGATACTTCTCACTACGAGAATAAACGCAATGATTCATTCTTTACGACTGCGCTAACTTTCTTCTGTTTGTAAAAATTGCTGCGCTTGATAGTAGCCTTAAAACTCATAAATAGATGATGTACAACAAAAATGCCGCTTCCAAATTTTTTGAGGGTTTAGAGCAATTATTTTGGGCTGCGCCAAAAAGTATTTGCGGACCCCTGCGTTAAGCAGCATATTCATTTCATCCCACGCGCCGTCCGATGCAGCATATTTATTTTATTTTGCCATTTTGCTACACTGTTGGATTGCTACTTAGCTTGTTTCTTTCCTTCGACCTTATCGCCATAGATTGGGTAATCCTGATGCCTGATGGAACTGGAAGTGATCTAACACAACCGGCGGGATTGTTCTAAGGGTCATTGAAAACCCAAACTTCCCCAATACGTCAAGGAGGCAATCCTTAGGGGAGGCCAAACGCTACATTTCAGAAAAAATGAACTCTTATTATATTTTTAAGGGTTATACGCTTTACCCAATGAAATGGCTAAATACGCAGCAACTAACTGTTTGAAAATGATTAAACAGTTGTTTTTGACAGAAAGCCATTTAGAAATTGGTGTGATTGTAAAAATAGGTTGCCTAATTCATTTACAGTCAAATTTAGAAACTCACTCCCACGGATTTAAATTGCAATCGTCGTTTAACAGAATTTTGTGCAGTACTTTAGTGTTGTTTTTATATACAATCTCTATTTTTCATTGCTCATTTGTAAAACGTAGCCCTATACTTTCATCTTCTTACGCCCTTAATATAAATCTCCAATCTGACGTTTAGGAGTAGGCTATGTGAAAACAATGCTATTTATTGCTTCACTTGAAGAAGCACCATTGCAGACTTTAATTCAGCTTTTCGGTCTGTGTCCGACTGTCCTACACATAACAACCGGTTTTGTGCCCAAGAGGCTCGAAAAACGGTCTATAGATTTTTATGCGTTGTTTAAGCGAAACTGTGCTCTGCACTGTTGCTAATTGCTGACTGATATTACAAATTTTAATGTAAATCGTGTCGATTTCGCATATGATACGCTTTTGCTCATTTTTATTAAATGACAATAAACCTTTTGGCTAATTTCTGCATATTCTGCACTGGCGCGTCGCCGCGTATAGTGTCGGCATTCTTGGTATTACGATTGAAGTGACGACCAAGGGTGAAAACCTGGCTACTCGGCGTTAGGGTGTCAGTTTCAGTTTCGGTGTGTTGAAGCCAAGGCTGCGAACTCGAACTTGAACTGGAACTCGAAAGAGCTTGATCATTTTGCCGAACTCGAACGTGAACTCGAAAAAATATTTTTTCTGAACTTGAACTCGCATAAAACTGTTCAAGTTTATTAGATATTTAAATTGTTGAAAAGAAATAGAAGATCACTACGAAATATAGTTTGTTGTTCAACTAGTCACAATTTGTGTAAATTGAAGTTATGATTTTACCAAAAGAAAAGCTGCATGTCGTTTATTTGTTCATGCCATTGTGATCTCTAAAGTCCTGGGCTGCCAAATCAAACTAAACTCGAACTCGTTGCACTCGGAGATTTTTGCCGAACTCGAACTTGAACTCGAAAAATAAAATTCTTAGAACTCGAACTTAAACTCGGACTTGCAAATACTTTTTGAACTCAAACTTGAACTCGGTTAAATCGAGTTCGCAGCCCTGGTTGAAACCCATATGTCAGGTTTCAGTTTTGGTTTGGTTTCACGGCTGTTGAAAAATCGGTTCCAGTTTCGGTTTCAGTTTTACTTACGCACAGCTTCGACTTCTGGGTTTTAGTTTCGGTTTAAGTTTCATCCAAGAAAGTTATTTAATTGTGAACACGGATTATTTAAATGCTCTGCTTCTTGGCGTTTTTGTTTTATTACGATGATAAGTAGCAGCTCAGATGGCCGAGTGAGAAGAGCAATCGTTTTAGAAGTTGTCGACTTGAGTATAATTACGAGTCCGGTGAAACCAAAGAGTCAAAAATTAGTATTCACAGCTTCTCTATTCGACGCTCAGCATCAAAGGAACTGTGCTGGTAAGAATGATGATGACAATTTCTAAAACCCAAAACCTAACAAAATTTTGAACAGGTTTTAGTTTCAGCTTTGATTTTGACGTTTCAAGAAAAAACAGTTTTGGTTGAAGTTCAGGTTTTCAAAATTTTGGTTAAGTAGGTGTCAGTTTCGGTTTGGGTTTTCAAAATTTTCTTTAACACCGGGTTTTCAGGTTTCGGTTTAGGTTTGGGTTTTCACCCTTGGTGACAACTGACCAGCGCAAAAATTAAAAAAAAACTCTTCACATAAATGTACCGGTACAGATAATATGTTTCATTTTATCATGTTGCAATTGTATTACGTTGCATGCGGTGCGCCAACTAAAAATTTACAAATCTGCATCTCGTAATGGGCAATTTTCGGTTGTGTGCTTTTGCTAAAGATATGTGCCTTGCTTCTACGATGCTTTTTTGTGCAATGATGACGCGTAAATAGATCTTAAGTTTGATTAAAAAATGACCTTTTAAGTGGCAGAATAAAGCGATATTAGTGTGTTTTCGATTTTTCGATCTTGTTTTATTCGAGCGTAATTATTCCAGTGTAGATTTAGTGTGCGTGGAGTAAGCAATATTGTTGTATGCTGAAGGGTATAGCCCTTGTTGTATAGTGTTACTGAAGTAAGCAGTGGAGCTTGTATTTATTGAAAAGTAGTACGGTGAGTACCATAGCTAACTGAGTTAAGTTGGGTCGTTTATTATATTCGTTTGGTGTAAAAGGTCGTGGTTTTTTCGTGAGGTTAGATCTTAAGAACGAATTAATTCCTGCGGTTTGTCATACAATTCTTATCAATCGTCCTGTCAGCGAAGTAATACCATTTCCTATTTCGCGACATTTTGGGAGCTCGTCCGGAATATCATTCTTTTTTGTTCGGTTGATAGTTAGCGAATTGTAATGGCAACTGAAAGCGGGTTTATCACGTTGGAAGATCTGAAACGGCAGACAGAAGAAATCGGTCTTGAAGGAAAGGAGAGGACGAAGTTCTTGGCCCAGGGATAGAAAATGATATAAAAGAATGAAGTACGGAAACTGGCTGCCGAGACCGAGGAACGGAAATTAAAATTGACGGCAGAAGCCGAGGAACGGAAATTGGCTGCCGAAGCCGAGGAAAGAAAATTGGCTGCCGAGGCAGCGGAACGGAAAGCGGAGAGAAAACACAACCTGGAGATAGAAAAGTTGCAATCAGAAAGCGAGAGATTGAATAAACAAAGGAGTGTTTCATCGGAAGATCAACAGGCGGCATTAGGCCAAGCTTCTAAGAACGCGGTTGCAAGAACTAAAGCCCCAGTGCTTCCTAGTTTTGTGGACGAAAAGGATAATCTGGATAGCTACTTGCTTCGCTTTGAAAGGTATGCCACTGTTGCAGGCTGGGAACGATCTGACTGGGCTACTCATCTAAGCCCATTACTTCCAGGTCGAGCATTGGATGTCTACTCCGGATTGTCAGGCGAACAAGCAAAAGATAATGATAAGCTACAGAAGGCTCTTCTACAGAGGTATGACTTCGCGGATCAGGTTTACCGTGAAAGATTCCAAAGAGCTAAGCCGGAGGAACAGGAATCTCCTAGTCAGTTCATTGTAAGAATCTCCAACTACTTCGATAAGTAGGTCGAACTAGCCGGTGGGGACAAAACTTTTAAGGGGGTCTCGAAGTTGGTGGTGAGGGAGCAGTACACAAACTCCTGCCTTAAGGATGTGTCGGTGTTCTTGAAGGAGAGGAGTCCTAAGGACTTGGAGGAGTTGGCAAAGCTGGCGGAGCAGTACCTAAATGCCCACGGGAAGAAGTTGTCCACGAAGGCGCCGGTGACAAAGCAGGAAGTGAAGACCAGTTTACCTAGAACTTATAAAAACGCAATGAGGTGTTACGTGTGTGATGGCAGAGGCCATAGAGCAGTGGAGTGCCCAAGCAAAGCATCAACATCACGGAATGAGCCGTTTGGTCATGGCCGCCGGGGTTATTGCTTTAAATGTGGGGCAATGGGATATGAAGCTCATGGGTGCAAAACAGCATTACAGCGCTCTCAACCTGGATCCAGAGCGGGAAGGTGTGGTCCCGGGGGGAATCCGACCCAAGCTCAACGAGTTGCATGCGCGATGCAAGTGCAACGGAGAAGTGACGGAAAAGATGCCGGATTGGGGATGGAAATGCTAGAACTGAAGTTTGGAGAAAAGATCAAGGTGCTTAATGGTGCATGTATGGCAGAAATCAAAGATAACTTACCTGTGTTGTCGGGCAAGGTCGGAGGTAACAAAATGGAGGTGTTGCGAGATACTGGATGCACTGGAGCAATTATTAGAAGAGAGTTGGTGGATGAAGCGGATTTTATCGGAGAGATGGGACATATCATGACGGTGGATCGCACGCTTAAGCGAACTCCCATGGCTAAAGTAGAAGTGGACACACCATTATGCAGAGTTAAATGGTGAACAGAGGAACGAAGTTGGAACTATTGAAGCCTTGTGCTTGCAGGATCTCTTTGACTTAATCATTGGGAACGTGCCTGGAGCTAGAAGATCAGACAATCCAAATCCAGAATGGGGAGGGGTGACGGCGGTGGCTACAAGAGTGCAAGCACAGAGTGGCAAGGACCCCAAACCACCTAAGATGAAAGAAGTGACAGATAAGATGTCGATTAACAAGAAAGATCTCATCAAGATGCAGGAGAAAGACCCCCACCTTGCAGATGTTAAAACAATGGAAAGGAACTGAGACCAGGAAGGGATATGTGGTCTCATATGAGAAGCGAGGAGGAATTTGGTACCGGATACGTCAAAGGAAGGATGACGTCGGAGACCCCCGAAAGCAGATCTTGGTTCCAAAACCTTTACGAAAAACAGTAATGGGAGTGGCTCATGACTCTGTTTTTGGGGGACACTTGGGGGTGAAGAAGACGGAAGATCGAATTTAGACCAATTTCTGTTGGCCAGGTTTGCACGAGGTTGTTACCAGTTTCTGTCGGTCTTGTGATGTTTGTCAGAAGACTGTCGACAGAGGCTCAGCACCGCGGGCACCTTTAGGAGACATGCCATTGATTGATCAAACTTTCAAGAGAGTGGCAATAGATCTAGTGGGACCTATAGCGACGGCTAGCGACAAAGGGCACAGGTACATACTGACCTTAGTGGACTATGCGACGAGATACCCACAAGCTGTTCCGCTGATGAACATCGATACAGAGACGGTAGCAGAAGCGTTGTCAGACATGTACAGTCGGGTTGGAGTACCGGAGGAAGTTCTAAGCGACCTTGGAACCCAGTGTACATCGGACTGCATGAAGGAGGTATCTAGGTTACCATCCATCAGGAGACTTACGACTTCTCTTTACCATCCCGCTTGCAACGGATAAGTGGAAAAATTCAATGAAACCTTGAAACGGATCTTGAGGAGGTTATGCTTCCACCAACCACTTCAGTGGCATCGTTTCATCAATCCCCTCATGTTTGCTTATAGAGAGGCACGGCAAGAAGCCACAGAGTTCTCACCTCTTGAGCTACTGTCTGGAAGGACAGTAAGAGGCCCAGTCCAGATTTTGAAGGAGTTATGGTCTGAGGAAGAAGAGGTTCTGGAAGTTACGACAAGTTACCACTATGTCTTCGAACTGCGGGAAAGGTTGGACGAGACAATGAAGTTGGTTCCAAATGGGGAAACAATTACCAGCTCGAAGTCAACAAGAAGGTGAAGACGTACCTCATCAACATGTTGAAGCTTTGTGTGGAGAGAGGTAGGATTGAAGAGACTGCAATGCCTGGGCGGAGAGATATTCCAGGGTAGCCTCGGGGGGAAACCCAGGTGGGCTGCGTATACGTCCAGGGTGTCCTTGGGGGCCATCCTCAGGCGGCTGCAGTTGGGCAAGTAGGGGCAAATTTGGTAGGAGTAAAGAGGGATGTTGCTGAATAGGTCAGTGTTAATGAGGAGGACTTGCTGGGGCTGGTGACGTTCCAATCGAAGGAAAACATCCAAGATGTGTGCGTTGGGGCAGAGTTAAATGATGAACAGCGGAACGAAATTATGGAAGTTCTACGAAGGTATGAGGAAGTCTTTACGTAAATCCCAGGAAAGGCCAGCGTGATTGAGCATAAGATTGATCTTACTGACGATCGCCCGATTAGGTGCAAGCCTTATCCTTTGTCTTATGTCAAGAGAGGAGAGATTCGGGAGGAGATAAAGAACAGGATGGATACCGGAATTGTGAGGGAATCAAGCTCGCCCTATGCTTCTTCTCTGGTTGTTGTCAAGAAGAAAGATGGTTCTAACAGGATGTGCCTCGACTATCGAAAGCTCAACCTAGTTACAGTCGCAGATCCAGCGCCAATAACTACGGCCGAGGACTTGTTTGGAAAGTTAGGAAAGTGCCAATATTATTTGACAATAGATCTGAGTAAAGGATACTGGCAAATACCGGTCGCTGAGGAGGATATACACAAGACCGCGTTCGTGACCCCGTATGGCTGTTTTTCCGGACTGGACCCTTCTACCAGCGACTGGGCAACGTTCGCTGAGACCCAGACAGAAGAAACTAGGGCTTTTATTCGCAACGCACCTCCTATTCCACGATCGACTTAATTTCCCGCACGATGGAGTAGATGTTGGCAGGTTTATTAACTCACAATCACAAAAAGATGTTATTTAAGGAAGCGATTTCTAACAACAAGCACATTGTAAACTGGCAAGCAAATACAAAAAACGACTTCGGTAGAAAAAACACAATATTAAAATCTCAAAGACACCTAAGGCGTTTCGTTAAAGTACGAACAAAAACAATGCATTATCGAATCAGGAGTCATTCACTTGCTTTGAATCTACACAGGTTATAAACTAGAAGTTTTAGAGTATAAATCTAAATTCGCATTTACCAAATTATTTTGAGCCCAGGTCAATTGTATATCCAATAGTTCCAAGAGACAACACAGCGTTCGGAATGATCAGAGTCCACTTGTGCACACGATACCATAAAAGTGTTTAGTGAGTTACGAATTCATTTAACGAGTGTTAGTAGTCTTTTTAATGACAATAGCAAGAATATAGGTGTGTAAACGTGCACTGTAAACTGATGTGCGTCCATACTTGCAAACAATAACAAAATTAATTGAGCAATAAACAGTGGCATAGGAACTTCGGCTCAAACTTTGATGACTAGAGAACCATCGTTACAACCATCAAATGTCAAAATTATCAAATAACGAATATATAGCATTACTCAACATACCTTTGGTTAAAGTTGGCGGACCAATGAATTCTTCAATTCAAACTAATGTCTTAACTGTATAGGTTTTTCTTCTGTGCAATGAATCACATTTCTTTCTTATTTCAAAAACAAAGTACTACTTTTCGAAACGTAGTTGCTTACATGGCTTGTCAAACTCAAAATACCAAGCCTCGCCCAAACTTCTATGTCAAACCAACATCCCAGTGCAAAAAAGCGTGGGTTTCGTATTTACTGTACAGTCAGCTCGTGCGTTAGAACTTAGTACGAGGCAGGTTGTTTGTGACGATACAAAACACCGGATTCAAAACTTCAGTGAAGCACAAAAAGGGTTAGACAATATTTTACAGCTGTTATGAGTTCCTGCGTATGCCGTTTGGAATGAAGAACTCTGGAGCAACGTTGGTTCGTGGCAGGGCCGGATTAAGGCGGGGGCTGATGGGGCTGCAGCCCCAGGCCCACCGACCAAAATAGGCCTCTCGATTACAACTTATTATGAACAACTAAGTGATTTTTTCATCAATCAACTATTTTATTTTAAAGTTGAATACGAATTACCAATCTTTATAGGCCTAATCTATCCAGTTTAGGTTAGGGCTAAGTGAGTGATTCAAGATTGTATCAACGCCAAAAGTTTCAACGATTTTACTCTTGAATATAAATCACAAGATCTGCGGCAAGTAAACGAAATCCAAGAAGACTGATTACGAGTTTGTGAGATTTGGACATACTTTACGTTGCGAGATTCGAACCAGTATTGCGTTACCAGCCCAACGGCTGAGGCATTCATCGGAGCAGGAAACAGGGTCCAGAAGCCAGCTTTGAAATTATTCCAGCCCCTCCTAACAAATCAAATCTCTCTATGTTTTGGGTCAAAATTGCAGGAAGCAAAAAAATGCCAAACAATGTATATAAAAACATTCCGACGCAATATGATCGTTCTGCAGCATATTGTACAACGAATTTAACGGTTTTCGAAACAGAATTCAAACTGAATAAATAAAATGATGATTGATATGAATGTTCATTGCTGTGTAAATTTTGAAACAAATCACAATCAAATACTATCAATAGCCCAGCATCGGTTACAGTGTGTGATGTAACGTTCTATCCTGTAACTAGAAGGAAATCAATCTAAATCAGGGGTGCAGAACCGGTAAAGCACAGCGGGCCACATTGATTGCATAATATTTTCAGCGGGCCACATTTACTTTTAATTGTTAAGTTTCGCTTTAAAAAGGCACAATATTTCGTCGCAAATTTAACAACATTCATGCTGAGCTGTTTTTTTTTCGTAAAATCAGAGACTTTTGCGCGTTTTTTATGCTATAAATATATAGCATGTAGTTAAATGTGACGCAGTTTTTAAGAAATCTTAATGTTTTATATTCCACCATTTTGTTGTACACTTAACAATTAAAGTTCTGACGCGGGCCACATTCAAAACTTAAGCGGGCCGCAGGTTCCCCAACCCTGATCTAAATCTTCATTAACTCAAGATTACGCGGAAGGGTGATACATGTAGCGGGGGTCCATCTACGTGACATAGAGCCTGCAGGGCAACGCAGCTCCGAAGAAATGTCGCCGTTTTAGCGAGTCATTAATTTATGATTATTTCGTTGCATAATTCATAGACAGCAGCGTAAACTAAAGATGGTTTCACCATAGACTTATGGTTTCACACAAAATGCCGTACGAATTTTCGTAAAATGACGTTAGGATACGAAATAGAGCAGGGATGGCAAACCTTTTTAATTGGTGGATCAAATTTAAGGTCGTAGACCGAAACAAGAAAAAACGTGGGTTGTGGATGTAATCATATTAACGAAGGGCTTGAACCCAAGTTCTTCCGAAATCTGTGCAAAGAACAAAAAAAAGGATCTTCACCTCAAAAATACCCAGCTTCCCGTCTTCAATGCCGCAGTATGGAAAGATAAGCTTTTCTTCACTACGTTAATGTTCGTTACCGTTTTCTTCGTAATATTTTTGAAACTACAAGTGGGTCACTAGGTGATCCGCTGGTCAGTGGTTTACCATCCCTGAAATAGAGGCTGTGAAGGAGGTTGACGCAAACTTTGCATGGCTCGGGGAAAACTAATCGTAGAATCACTTACAAAACAACAAATAGAAAGCGTATTTGCGGAAATTGGGGCTCTGCGGTATGACATCTTCTAAAGCTTTGTACGTGCAAAATAGGTTCAGAAAATTTGTTTTTTGAATGTGTTTAATACTGGTATGTACGTTACATATTTCAGCAGGTCTAGGACTGACGGGGACAAAACAGGCCCCTGACTACCAAATAGCCCCAGGCCTCGGAAACCCTTAATCCGGTCCTGGTTCGTGGCATGAGGAAGCTGCTTCAAGACATGGACAATGTCGAGTGCTATAGAGGCGATCTGATTGTCTACACAAAGTACCGGGCTACTCATCTGCAGGTGCTTGATGAACTTTTGAAAAAACTAAGACAAGCAGGCTTAGTTATTCGACCTATTAAGAGCGTATTTGGCTCAAAATCTGTCGAAAGTGAGTTAAGTTGGGTCGTTTATTACATTTGTTTGGTGTAAAAGGTCGTGGTTTTTTCGTGAGGTCAGATCTTAAGAACGAATTAATTCCTACGGTTTGTCATACAATTCTTATCAGTCGTCCTGTTAGCGAAGTAATACCATTTCCTATTTTGCGACAACACCTTTTTACCGGATCCACATTAGTGACTCCAAAGAGGGTCGATTGCCTCTTCTTTCTGAAACGCGCATAGCAGCAAACAACTGCTGTTAGCGCTGCTTGCGTAACGTTATGAGTTGAAATGTACAATGTCCGTGCATCGTGCCATATTACCATAAAATCATGATAATAAATAACCTCCTAAACAGAAATCGTAAATTTGCCTTTGTCTATTTTTCATGGGTCAGATAGTGGCATTTCATATAGCCAGATTTTTATCATTGCTATGCAATCATGACATTAAATAAGCTTAATTTAAAATGTGTTCCAGTAAGCTCGAAAATATTTAAACATGTAGGCCTAACTTGGAAACTTTGTATATGTTTGTTTATTGCTATGAGCAATTACAGAAAAATACACACGAAACAAAATTATATTTTGGACTTGCAGTAAACACAATTATTTTCATAACGTTATGAAAGTGTCCAAATTATTTTCCTGCCTGGCAATGCAGATTCTAAAGCTTTTACCGAATTGATTGCATTGAAATACTGAACCATTTTACTACAAGTTTGAAATTTTAACACTTGCAACGATTTTTTTAACCACACACTTGTAGCTTAGGTTTAAATGCAGTAGACTTAGTTGATCATAATCAACGAACCTTCAAAGACACCTCCAATTCCTTTAGCAATACTTCCAAGATAACATTGCAGGGCACCTAGGTAACCACACTTGAAGTAAATTTTCTGTTTTTATGCATTTCAGAAAAACGGGCAAAGTCGATTAGAACTCATGTAATTTTAACTATAGGCCTTAGTTATTACCAAAGATGGGCATTTATCGCGATAATTATTGGCGATAGTTATCGGCGATAATTTTTTACCGATTATCGTTATTGCTCAAAATAGTTTAAATTTATCGATTACCGATATAGCTTTTGTAATATATTTTGTTATCGCCGATAAATTATTGCGATTTTTATTGCGATTGCGATTTTTATATCGTTATCGCTCAAAATAGTTTAAATTTATCAATTACCGATATAGCTTTTGTAATATATTTTGTTATCGCCGATAAATTTTATTGATTTTTATTGTTAGCTTTGACGCTTCTAATGACACACTGATGATACTGCAAAAATTTTTACAAACAAAAAGCACATGTCGGTGCATGCTCAACCGATCAGTTCATAGCAGAGGTGGGCACAATTTCGTTAATTGTTAATTCGTTACTAACGAAGCTAACTTTTTCATTAACTAGTTAATTCATTAAATTTCTTTACGAAATTAACGGACTAAATTAAAGGTGGGGTTCGGTGCAAAACAATACCCTAGGATTAGTTTTGTTATGCCTTGAATTACTCAATAGCTTTGGTCGGATGTTAAAATTCGATTTCGTTAAGAAGTTATAGACCCTTTGCTTTGTATCTTACTGCGCATGCGCGACAAAGCGATGTCTGCGCGAGTTGCCATAAAGCGATCAAGTTACTATAGAAATGAATGGCAAATAACAAGAAAAGCTTCGTTTTTTTCGCTTAACAACGGCAAAATTTTTTACATAAGTGAGTGTACTGCTTAGTAAATGTGTGATAGAACATAAATATCTTAAACCAAAAGTATTTGCTGCGTAAGGTATAATTTTGTTAAGTTTACTGTTTACCGCAACGGCTACGTAGGCATTTTGCAACTTTTAAACTGCGACATCATTCATATAATTATAATAAATGAGTTTCAACTTACTTGCAGAGCACACTATTTAAGCTTTATGATTCGTTTAGGTTAAGGACATAACACAAACTTAATAATTAAACACTCTGCAATCTGCATTGTCAGTAATGTAATTTGTAAACAATTTAACCATACAAAACATGAAAGCGACCTGTGAAATAACGCTGTCTTCAGCAAAGGTTTTGCACGGGTAACTCAGTAAAGCAATCTTGAATGCAAAATCAGGAAAATTTTCAAGTCTGAATCTGAAAGAGCCATGTTACGCGCTTCTTATGGTTAAGACAACTTAACGTAATTCCAGTTTACAAATACCAGAACCACCGGCGTCAAACGCAATTTTCAAAAAAATTTTCTGACTTTAAGTGTTTTATAAAACATTAATAAATGAATATCTTTTGTTTTATAAAACAAAATATATCTTTTGTTGTATATATCTTTGTATATTGTATATATATGTATATATTGTATATTATATATATCTTTTGAATAATATCTTTTGTTTTACAATTGTTTTACAAAACAAAATAGCTTTCATTTCATCAAAAAAGACAACGCAAAAGAGCGATTTTACTATAGTTTACCATATGCGAACTCGCTTTGATGGCAACTTTTTGCTAAACGACTTCGTTACGCTTGATTGAGCGTTAGTGTGAGAAGCGTCTAATAAAAATACTGGCTTCTGATTGGCCAGTTTCATTCGTGACGTCATTGGAGGGCAAGCAAATGCAGTTTCTTCAATCAGCAGTCTGGGCTTTACCACTTGTTGATGATTGCATTGCCCTGGCTGAGTTTTAGAAAAATAAATGGTTGGTTTTTGCATGGCTCCTGGATGCAGCAACAGGGTAACAAAAAGTATAAGCTTTATGGTATTTTTCGTAGGGGAAATGTGCAGTTGGCAGTTAGCATAGAATCGATGTTTGAAATTGTTATTTGTGATATCGGTAACAAGCAACGTAAAGAGCTGAATTTTTGTGGTGTGGTAGAGATATGTTTTTAATGGGTAGATTGAAAGTAGGAGTAAGATCCTTTTTACTTCTGTTTGGAGACTTCAGTGAAATAGGCTACTTAACCAACTTTCATATTAATCTGTTTAGTGATCTAATAAATATCAGGTCATGCTTTTGCTTATGTGTGTATTTATGTAGATTCACCAGTGGTGTAAAAAGTATTTTGAAACTGTGCTTAGGTAAAAGTATTGTTACTGACGGCAAGACTGGTGTGAGGCGGGGCAGGGAAGTACAAAGAACCAGGGGCCCGTCATGTTTTGAGGAATTCATCACAGGCTTTGAGGGGCTCGTCACAGGTTTTGAGGGGCCCCGCTTTTATAAAACTTTTTCTTTAGAGCGAGATACACGACAAGAAATGTTGGAGAAATTACGTCTTCTTTATGAGACCTTTTTTTTGGAGACAAACGAAAAAATAAGAATTAAATTTTGGTACCGGGGGAAGAGATGGAAACCGGTTGGGTCGACCGGCACCGGTCGGGTCGAGATTCTTCGACTAGCCGGTCATCCCGGTCAAAAAACCGGTCAAATTCCTTTTTCTTGCAGCTAAAATACACCTAAACACGAAGCGAAATATACATACCAATAGCTGTTTTTTAAATACTTAGTAAAAAACATTTTCGCAGCAGGAGCGATAACAAATCACACCTTCTGAAAACAAAAGTTTGTTTTCTGTTTACTTTTATTAAAATACTCTTTTTTTTAGATGAAATTTGACGTGTTCAATACATCTATAGTGACAAAGTTAGCGCAAACTACAGTTTGTCATTAGGTCTATTGAAGACTGAACACAAACCTTCCGTAAAAAAAACGGTCGACCGGGCCGGTCAGAGACCGGTCAACCAGGTAGATTTTGAAATTTACCGATTGGGTCGAAAAAATCCTGACCGGTTCCATCTCTGACTGAAGGGGGGGGGGGGGGGGCGAATTATATCTCTGCCCCGGGACTCGGATTTTTTCTCAACGGCCCTGACTAACGGCAAAATATTCGAAGTAAAGTAGAAAGTATTGACTAAAAAAAGCACTCAAGTAAAATTAAAAAAGTAGTCATTAAAGTGTAAGCTGCACACTTGCAGATGATGACTTGCAGCTCTGAAGGAGCAAAATGGTAAACCAAAAGAAATTATTACCGCTCAGATGGCCGAATCGATAGAACGTCTGCTTCTAGAACGGTAGATTCCGAGTTTGGTTCAGAGTAGGATTAAACCAATGACTTAAAAGTTGGTATTCATAGCTTTTCTGCATGACGCTTAGCATCAAAGGTGACAGCGTGAAAACCAAGCCAGCAAGTTCAATTGTTGTGCTAATCGGAACCACGCTGAGCGAGATTTCCTTATCTCGGAGTGGCAGACAAGTGACTCGAAACTCCTAACTGCCTAAGCGAGCTTGTTATAGCTCCTCTATTGCAAAGAAGGATAAACGTAACCTATGAATAAATAAGCTTTTACTTAGAAGCGGAAACCTGCTTATTTCTGTTAACACTTCAATTTTAGCGTTGGAGTTTGCTTTTTTCGATAATTAATTAAGGTTGAAAGAGAAGTACGATAGTTTCACTGCTGTCTGCAGGGCCTTCATATTTATGTTATTGTAATTGTATTGTGAACCGAACCCGAGAGTTGCTATTTATCAATTCAATTGATGATCGCGGGTGCAATCGCTGTACTTTTGGCGTCTGCGCGCGTGATTGCGAGAAACAGTTTGGTAGCTTGTGAAGCGTGCTTTGTTGATTTGATTTTCAAGCATAGCTTGCTCGTAGTGATAGTCAGAATTGCAGCTATGCAGTGCAGCTGTGATTTTTGGACTGGGGTCGATAATTTGGTTCATAATATATGAAGTGCTGTGCTGTGTTAGCAGAGAAGAGAAATAGACATTTGCAGAGAAATAAAAAATAAAAATAAAAAAAAAATAAACGAAATAAAAAAAAATACAGTGTAAATTATAGTGTATTAGATTTTAGGTGCAACGAGGGATTTCAAGTAAGACTAGTAACTTAAGGTCTACTTTGTCTAAAATAAAAACTACCAAAGTAGTGTTACTTTCTACAAAAAATACTTCAGTAAACGTAAAAATAGCCGAAAAAAGTACTCGTTACCGAAGAAAACTACTTAGGTAATCTATCTACTCAGGTAAAAGTATTTCGTTACTTTACACCAATGAGATTCACCAAGATATTGAGAAAGAAATTGCTGCTGAACATGTAATGGTTCAAACAAAATTCCTTCCCTTTGTTTACCTTCCATATGTACCCTAATGCGTTTGTTTCCTTTCACCAGAATACGCAGTTGAGACACGTTCTGCAACCAACCTATGCGTGCTGCAGCTATGGAAATACTCAGTACAATTCAGCTTGCCCTCCAATGACGTCATTTTTGTGTAGCGCCACCTATCGGTATATTTTAAATAGCCTAATAGGCTTTTAACAAAACCTTTTTCAGTTCGGCAATATTGACAAAAGAATTCAGTGTAAAAAATCCTTTCATATAAGTTTTTGTTTGTTGGCACCGAACCTCCCCTTTAACTTTCGTTAGTGCTTGATAACTTCCGTTAAATTTTTGTAAACACTTATTTCTCTTATTGTTGGTTAAGTTTGACATCAATAAACTAGCAAAATACTACCAATGAGGTCAAAAAGCGAGATAAAAACAAGAAAACATATTGCTTGTGAGCAGAAAAATTGCTTAAATGCTTACGCAAATATTAATATTAAAAAATTTTGAGCTTTTTTTTAAAAAAGAAATGCCGTTTTAAGTCAAAATTAACGATTTAACGAATTTAACTAACTTTCGTTAATTGGAGCCGAAGTTAACGAATTAACGTTAACGAAGGTACATAACTGTGTTAACGAAGTAGTGGTTAACGAAGCTAACGTTTTGCATTAACTTGCCCATCTATGGTTTATAGTATAGTGCAAGATTTATGTGTAATTCCAATGGTTCAATAAACTTGTTCAGACAAAAATAGTAGGACGCAAGTTTTTACGGAATAGTTTATAATCGACTTCATCCTCTGAATTTTCAATGTTAACGTCTCAACTGCCGACGCACAAACACTGCAGGTGATTTTACACATCTAAAATTAACAAACAATTCATCAAGCTAATTAATAGTAACAGGAAAATGTTGAGGACGTTTGTATTCTCTTGGTGTCTACGACCATCTTTGTAGGCCTAAAGCTTTTCTGCATCTTAAATCAAACCTAGGTCATCGTTGAAAGAAGACCATCCTGACATTAATATTGTTGTTAGAGAATTTTACGGCGCTTTGTAAATAGGAATGTTTTTTAGCGCCAGAACTAATGTTAGGGAAAAAACACATGATACAAATGAATGAATGACACAACGTCGTCGTCGTTTGGCGGGGCATCTCTTCCAAGACATATGGAAGGACCAAGGCCGAGGGTTCATCCTTTTACCACCCTGGCCGCCAAACTGCTTGGGTCAGATGCTGACTGTAAGGGACTTCAGCCAGCATCTTGTTTTGTCATCTAAAACCATTCGACCAAACGTACCTCGGGGTGCCCGATGTATGGGACACTGTGAGATGATATGATCTGCGGTTTGTTCACTGGCACCACACTCACAATTCGCTAGAGGAGCGAGACCCCATTTGTACATGGACGAACAGAAACGTCCAACACCAGAACGCAGACGGTTGAGCTTGACCCAGGCTGCCCTCGGCAGACCCATACCCAAGGTCTGGAGCTAGCCTTGGGAATGAAAGCGTGGAGTGACAATGCGTTGGCAGAGTACACCATGTCCCATTTCGCGTTCGTCCACTGGGCTGCACGGACGTCCTTCTCAGAAAGACTGTCTAGTAATTTCCGAGCAGCAGGTACAAATGAGCGTCTAGATTTCAATCTCTCCCTACATACGTCCTGTGACTCATGAAACTGGTCATGTAAAATGTGGTCAGGGTCCAGGGAGCTGCGGTTGGCTAGGGAGAGTGTCGCTTTTTGGCGGCGAAGCTCAGCTGGCTGGATGCCTGAAAGAACCGGAAGGTAGACCGATGGAGTGGGACGCAGGCACCCAGTGACAATGCGCAAGGCGTCATTTAATACACTGTCGATGAAGCGTGTGTGCGCGCTACCACACCAGACTGGTGCGTAGTACTCCGCAGTTGAGTAGATCAGAGGCAGGGCAGCTGTGCGTAATGTTTTGGCGCTAGCACCCCAACCTGTTCCCACAAGTTGCCTCAACAGTGAGACGCGAGCACATAACTTCTTGCGCAATGCTTCCAGGTGAGGACGATATGTGAGCGATCTGTCCAGATTGACCCCAAGATAAGTGGGAACTGGGCAGAAAGGTAAGGTCTTATCAATTTTACAGACCTTAAGCTCGCGCTTAGCCTCTCGATTGTGGAGGTGGAAGGCCGCCGTCACCGTTTTAGTGTGACTAAGCTTCAGTCGTCAGGTCTGAAAATATTCCGAGAGTGTAGTCATATCCTGGCTTAAAGTCCTTTCCAACTCCTTCCATTCTCCAGATGTATGAAGTATCGCCAGGTCGTCGGCATAGGCGAACTTCTTGGAGGTTATATCATACGTATAGATGTTGAAAAGGAGGGGGGCCAGGACCGATCCCTGGGGGACGCCATTTCTCAGGCGTCGTAATCTGCTAGGCTTGCTGTCGCCAGTTGTAAGGGTGAAGCTTCTGTTGCGAATAAGCTCCATAATCATACGAACCATGTGCTTGTCCGGCAGAAGCCGCAACAGCTTGCAGGTGACGCCACGGTGCCAGACAGTGTCATAGGTAGCTGTCAGGTCGATAAAGACGGCACCGGCCTTCCTTTTCGCTTCGAATGCATTCTCAATGCTTTGCGTGAGCAAAGTGACTTGATCCACGGTGGATCTTCCGCGTCGAAAACCCGCCTGTTCCCGTGGGAGCAGAGGGTCAATAAGAGGTTCGACGCGGGCGTAGATAAGTCGCTCGAGAATCTTGTAGGGAACACAGAGCAAAAAGATCGGACGATAGCTCCTTGGGTCCTCTACAGGTTTCGAAGGTTTCGAAGACCGCGTAAATGACACAACGTAAATAACAAACAATTAAACAAATATAGACCTACCTCTCCCCCCCCAAAAAAAAAATGCATACAAAAATTGAAAACCCAAATTTTGATAGCTTTTAGGTAAAGGTCTGCACGCACTGATCTAAACATTAGAAGAAGACACTGTTGATGCATTTCTGTCTATTTGTTGACGTGATGCAAAAGTGATGATTACAAATAAGCATCTTGCTTTTGTGCATAGCAGAGATGGAAACCGGTCGGGTCGACCGGCACCGGTGAGGTCGACCGACCGTCCGGTCAAGCTAGTCAAATTCTTCTTTCTTGCAAATAAAATACACCTAAACACCTACCAAAATATAAATGTCGATATGTGTTGTTAAATATAACAGGCCTTGATGACTTACGAAATAAACGCTGTAAAAACCAATTCTGCGACTAGTTTCGCGGTTTGACCGCTCATCAGGTAGACTCAGGTTTTGAACCCAGGACTTTGTGATTGAGAGCGTTGCCTCTCCAACCACTCGGCCACCGAGCTCACAGTGTTTACAATGCAGTTTTCAGCTATAGATACTCAAGCCCCTGCAACTGCAGGCTTAGTATTGAGCAGTTAGCCTAGTTGGCATGTATCGGCAATGGCAGGCCTGATTTTACAAGTAATGAATGAAGAGGAGCCGATGTAAGTCTATATATATGAAATATAACAGGGTAAATGGTAGGCCTTGAAGACTTACTAAATAAACGCTGTAAAAACCAATTCTACGTCTAGTTTCGCGGTTTGACCGCTCATCAGGTAGACTCAGGTTTTGAACCCAGGACCTTGTGATTGAGAGCGTTACCTCTCCAACCACTCGGCCACCGAGCTTACAGCGTGTCCAATGCAATTTTCTATAGATACTCAAGCCCCTGCAACTGCAGGCTTAGCATTGAGCATTAGCCTAGTTGGCAAGTATCGGCAATGGCAGATACATTGAGCAGTTAGCCTAGTTGGGTCGTATCGGCAATGGCAGATACATTGTTGGCAGATACTAGTTGGCATGTATCGGCAATGGCAGATACATTGAGCAGTTAGCCTAGTTGGGTCGGATACATGCCAACTAGGCTAACTGCTCAATGCTAAGCCTGCAGTTGCAGGGGCTTGAGTATCTATAGCTGAAAATTGCAATGAAAACGCTGTAAGCTCGGTGGCCGAGTGGTTGGAGAGGTAACGCTCTCAATCACAAGGTCCTGGGTTCAAAACCTGAGTCTACCTGATGAGCGGTCAAACCGCGAAACTAGTCGTAGAATTGGTTTATACAGCGTTGATTTAGTAAGTCTTCAAGGCCTACCATTTACCCTGTTATATTTCATATATATAGACTTACATCGGCTCCTCTTCATACATGAATTGTTTTTAAATAGTTTATGAAAAACGGCATTACCAAATCGCACCTTCTAAAAACAAAAGTTTGTTTTTGTTTACTTTTATTCAAAGACTCTTTTTATTCGATGAAATTTTACATGTTCAATACATGTGGTGACAAAGTTAGTGTAAACTACGATTTGTCTTTAGGTTCATTGAACACTAAACATAAACCTTCAGTAAAAAAAACGGTCGACCGGGCCGGTCAGAGACCGGTCAACCGGCGTAGATTTTAAATTTTACCGGCGGGTCGGATCAAAAAAATCTTGACTGGTTCCATCTCTGGTGCATAGGCAGTCAATTTTTTCAGGAATAATGGTCTTTGTTTTTTATTGCTGCCTACAATTTTGATCGGTGTTGTACATACTCTACTATATTGTTAGAGATATACGTGAGATAATTATAATCACTCTTATAATAACATCATAATCACTCTTATAACGCAACACGTGAGGCATTGTTACGCCATCAATATGCTGTAACGAGCAGCAGCCCAAAAGTGCCTTTATTGCTTGCATTCCGATTTTAGAGGAATTAGTGACAGAACGAACCTTTTTATTGTGTCTCTCTGGGAGTCTAGGTTTAAGCTAACTCCTCTGAGGCATTGAGCAGTTTTGGACTGAAGTTCAAAGCAGTTATACGCCTTACCTTGATTTCACTATGGACTAGTGGTTATAGGTTTACATTCGTGTGGTATAGCATTGACAGCAAGGGAAAAAAGATAATAAGTCAAAAAAAAAAAATGGTAACATTGATAACGCATTTTTGCAATATGGATTTGCTAGTGGTTATGACAATGGAATAGAAAAACCTCTTTGTTTAATTTGCAATGAAACTTTGTCTGCGGAAAGCATGAAACCCTCCAAATTAAAATGACATTTTGAAAGTACCCATAATGGGGTCGCGTAGAAATATTTTTTTCTAAACGGGGTCGCAGAACAAAAAAGTTTGAGAAGCCTTGCTTTAGTACACACTACAGCGTTTTGGAATTTGGATCCCAAAAGGCCCCCCTATAATTGTTGCACAGGCCCCCCTTTCGTCTAAGACCACCGCTGACCGTTCAACTCGACAGTTCCATAAACTTGGCGTTTTGTCGATAAAATTTTTACAACAACAAGGCAGTGCTGCTAGGCGTCGCAAACAAGCTATTGCTCTTTTTCTTTCAGCGATGAAACGTTACAGTTCCCGATAGCTAGATCTCGGCAGTTGGGTTTAACTCGAGCACATTTTCTGTGCGCTGCCCCTATTTGCCTTCCTATACACATAGCGACTGCGTTGGTGGGTTTCCGGTGATGGTAAGCTTGTGGGAGAAACTTTAGCTTACTTTTCGAACGAGTCGCTCCACCTAAAACTTAAACGCGAACCTTTTCATCAAGCGGCCGTCCGATGCAGCTTATTATTCGTTTCATTTCGTTATTTTGCTTTTTAGTCTGTTTCTCTCCTTCGACCTTACCGCCATAAGTTATCCTGATGGAAGAGATGTAGCACATCGACGGCATTGTTCTAAGTGTCATTAGAAATCCAAATCTCTCCAACACGTCAAGTAGGCAATCCTTAGGGAAGGCCAAACTCTACATTTCAGAAAAATTATACTCTAATATTTTCAAGGGGTTACAAGCTTCACAAAATGAAATGGCTAAATACACAACAACTGTTGCTTGAAAATGATCAAACTGTTGTTTTTGACAGAAAGTCATTTAGAAATTGGTGTGTATGTGAAAATAGGTTGCTTAATTTATTTACAGTCAAGTTTGGAAACTCACCCCAACGGATAAAACTGCAACCGCCATTGTAAGAGAATTTTGTACAGTACTCTGGTGTTATTTATAAAAACAACCTTTCTTTTTCATTGCTCATTTGCAAAAATGTAGCCTGGCCCAAATTCAAACAATGAGAGGCCCTACGTCATTTGATCACACTGATTGAGAGAGCAAAAAAAGGTCTACATGTCTTCATATGTCCTGTTTTCCTCATACGTCCTGTTTCCACTTCCCATTGTTACGCATATGTCCTGTTTTCCACTCATAGGCCTATGTTGTGTTTTCCAAAACTAGTCCGTGATGAGGCTTCTCATTTTCGTTGTTCGTGTATTCGTTGTTCGTGATGAGGCTTCTCATTTTCTCCAAGGCCCTACACTTCAGCCTGCTTAGCCTAGGCCTATTGATAAATCCGGCCCTAAATGTAGCCCTATACCAGACATGGGCAAACTACGGCCCGCGGGCCAAGCCCGGCCCGCCGGTCCTTTTATTATTTTTCGCCGGCATTTACACAAACTTAAATTCTCACCATGAATTGAGCGGAAGACCTTTTTTTTCCTTTAGAAATCATGGATGGCAGTGGTTTTCAAAAAATAAGCCTCAACAGTGTAAAATTGGAATAAAAAACGAGGTGAAAACTTCTATTTTTGGAGATCACATTTGTACGTGGACCGTGATCTCTAAAAAATACTGTAAAGGTCTTCACCTTGTTTTCCAATCAGCGTGCGGCCCACGGCTTGAACAGTTTTTCCAAATCTGGCCTTTCGTGTGAAATAATTGCCCACCCCTGCCCTATACTCTTATCGTCTTACGCACCTAATATAGATCTCTAATCTAACGTTTAGGGCTAGGCTACATGAAAACAATGGTATTTATTATTTACTGCCAAACCTAAAGAAGCACGATTGCAGACTGTAATTCAGCCATTCCGTCTGTGTCCGACTGTCCACCCATGACGACCGGTTTTGCGCCCAAGTGGCTCGAAAAACAGTCTATTTAAGTGAGTTTGCTCTGAGCAGTTGCTAATCGCTGACTGATGTTGCAAATTCCAATGTAAATCGTAACGATTTCGCGTACGGTACGCTTTTGCTCATTTTTATTAAATGACAATTAACCTTTTGGTTTCTGCATATTCTGTACTGGCGCGTAGTAGTTTGTCAACAGCTCAGATGGCCGAGTGGTATAGAGCGTCTGTCTCTTGAGCTGTATTTGAGTTTGCATTGAATTGATATCCACTTGGTCAATAAAGAATTGTCGTTGTTGTTGTATTACGTTGCACGTGGTGCGCTTACTGTAAGTTTACAAATCCACATCTCGCATATTGGGCAATTTTGGGGTATGAGGTTTTGGTAAAGACAAGTGCCTGGCCTCTACAATACATTTTTGTCAATAGATCTTAGGTTTAGTTAAAAAATGCTTCATAACTGGCAGAATAAAACGGTATCAGTGTTTAGAGTTTGGTTCGTATCAGAGGCAGTTCCAGCAATAGCGTAAGCATTTCTAAAGTGGGGGGGCAAGGGCGTTGGAAGTACTTTTAAGTAGTGGGGGCTGAAATTTGTGTTACCATACCAACGTCTGGGGGGCTTCGCCTCCCAGACCTCCTCCTTGTTATCGCTACTTACGTCAGGCGTACCATGCTCTTACATTCTGTAAAAGTCACTTTAAGACAGCTTGATGAGCTCAAGCTTTCCTCTAGCTAGCATAGCACACAATAGCCAGATTAACGTTTGTAAACGTGTAAACCTTTAAATGAACTTGTTATCTGTTCACAAGCCCTAGTCTCAGGCTGCTAGGCAGGACTCCAGGAGCGCATACTTAGAAAGGAGACATTGCGGCATCCCCCCTCCTTTTTTAACTCTGCCTTTTAATAAAAAAGAACGAAACTAATGGTGCCAGGTGACTGAAATATGCCAAACTCTTTTGATGGTTTCTGTAGCTTATGGTCAGAGCTGAAGGGCGGATCCAGGGGGGTAAGACTAGGATGAGAGGTATGCACCCTCCCACCTGCCATTTTCAAAAATGTTTTTAATGTGTAAAATTTTCTGTGGTTTCGAACCTCTTCGATAGCGATAAGCCTTACACCTTAAGCAGTGGGGTAGCGAGAAATTTCAAAAGGAGGGGGAGCCATAATTTCCACAATTTTTAGGCCAATTTTTTTCGGAAGAACAAATCGAAAGCTGATTGAGAAACAGGAAAGACTCTGGGGGGTCCGCGGGCTGCGCCCCCGGAAAGTTTACGCGCTGTAATGGCTATTTCAGTGTTTTTTGAATAGTTATCACGCAAAATTTGTTTAAATTTTTTAACCCTATTTCTGAAAGCTTCGCCAAATATGATGCATTTTGTCCGCACATTTTCGGTTGTGCGTGCTAGGCGTAAGGCTAATTGCTATCAAAGATGTCCGAAATTATGAAAAAATTGTATCCATCACAAGCATTTTTGAAAATGGCTGGTGGGAAGATGCATACTCCTCATCCTACCCCCTGGATCCGCCCCTGGCCATAAGCTACACAAACCATCAAAGCAGTCTGGCATATTTCAGTCGCTTTGGCATCATTAATTTTTTTTTTTACCAAAATGCAGAGTCAAAAGGGGGGGCATGGCCCAATGCTCCCCTCCTCCTAAATAAGCTCCTGGCATGTAAGCACGCATAATCGAAAATGTGCGAACAACATGCATCGTATTTTTTTGTATTTAATTGCATATTTATCTTCTTATCACGAGAAAGCGACCAATGCGCTGTACGACCTCACTTTGGATAATAATTTGGCGAAGCACTCAAAATTAGGCTCAAATTTTTAAACAAAATTTGCCTGAAAATTATTCAAAAAGCGCTAAAATGGCCATTCGGAGCATGTGAATTTTCAAAAATTTTTCGGGGGAGCATGCTCCCGGATAGAGCTTTTCTTGTTTCTCAATCAGCTTCAAATTTGTTCCGCTGAAAAAAAAATACGCTTGAAAATTTTGAGGACATTATGGCCCCACACCACCTTTTAAATTTTTTTCGCTACGCCACTCCTTCTAGGATAAGCTTGTTAATTCTAATTTGGTATTTTTTTGTTTCGCTGTTACTTGCTCAGACGTTTCTACTAAAATTGGAGAAAATTTTACTGTGATATCATAGAAAAGCTCTAAAAGCTTTGTGCACGAAGGTACCAGAAAATCCAACAGTTTTTGCCATTTTGTTCGATTTTGTCACAAAAGTTAGTAGGCCCACTTTAGTTTGATGGTATCGATGATGAAAAGAAACAAATAACAAGTAACGCCATAAGCCATCGTTGAAGTGCAAGAGGGTATACTGCAGTTACAAATTCTTGAAATGGGTGGCTGAAGGGGGCTAAAAAATTCCATGGGAGGGCTAAAAAAATATGAGGGGGCTTCAGCCCCACTTTCCAACGCCCTTGGGGGGGCCCAAAACCAATGACCAAATTTTCTTCACCTATACAACCAGGGCCGGCAGTGGCGTAGCGCTAAATTTAAAAAAGAAGGGGGGCATAATTTCCACGTTTTTTTTCAGTGCATTTTTTCGGAAAAACTACTTTGAAGCGGATTAAGAAACTAGAAAAGTTCCTGGGAGGTCCGGGGGCATGCTACCCCGGAAAATTTTTGAAAATTTACATGCTGTAATAATTATTTTAGTGCTTTTTGAATAATTTCAGGCAAATTTTGTTTAAATTTTTTGACCCTAATTCCGAGTGTTTCGCCAAATTTGATACATTTTGTTCGCACATCTTTAATTATGCGTGCTTAAGGCGTAAGACTTATAGCTATAAAAAAGGTTTGAAATAGATTTGCTCAATGGGGGGTTGTAACCCCCCTACCTCCCCCCACGTGGCGACGTCACTGCCTACCATTACTATTTTTTATGTTTATTGGTAAACCTTACGCGGCTAACTCCCTTTGTTACCAAAAAATTTCTGTTACTGCGGCAATAGTTTCCTAATTCCTAAAAACCAATTAATTCTCACTACTACTACTACTAGCCAAAGGAAGGAAACCGAAGCCAAAACCTAAACCTGAAAACCCGGTTTTAATGGAAATTTTGGAAACCCAAACTGAAACTGACACCTACTTAGCAAAATTTTTGAAAACCTGAACTTAAAGCAAAACCGTTTTTTCTTGAAACGTCAAAACTGAAACTGAAACTAAAACCTATTTAAAATTTTCTAAGGTTTTGGGTTTCAAAAATTGTCATCACCAACATTACCAATGCGGTTCTTTTAACGCTGAGCGTCAAATAGAGAAGCTGTGAGAATACTAATTTTTGAGTTTTTGGTTTCATCGGAATTATACCCAAGTCGACAACTTCTGAAGCAATTGCTCTCCTCACTCGGCCATCTAAGCTGCTGCTACTTATCATCGTAATACAACAAAAACGCCAAGAAGTAGAGCATTTGAATAATTCCCATTCAAAATAAAAGAGCTTCCTTGGATAAAACCTAAACCGAAACTGAAACTGGAACCTATTTTTCAACAGCCGGCAAACCAAACCAAAGCTGAAACCTGACATCTGGGTTTTAACCAGTGATGGGATTCAAAATTTTAAGAACAGGTTCTCTTTTGTATCGTACTTACCAACAATAGGTTCCCTCATAAAGGTCTAATGTCTGTAAAAAAAAGCAAGAACGGGTTCGCGCGAACCCGTGCGAACCCCCTGAATCCCATCGCTGGTTTTAACACACCGAAACTAAAACTGACACTCTAATGTCAAGTAGCCAGGTTTCTACCCTTGCTACTAGCGTTTGAAGATCGACGCTTTTTTTATTTTAAAGCATTTGATTTTCCGAAATCACTCTAGAAAAAAAAAAGCTTTTTCGGCCTCTCCCTGTTAAACTTTGTAACAGGTAATGCATGTGAATTGCGATTCGATTGATTGACAACACAACGGTTATAGGTAACAATTCATGACTCTGACGTTGCAATGGCCAATATACGTTGTCCTTCAAGGTTTGAAAGTCTACTTGGGCCCGTAATGTGATGAGGCTATGAGCGCAGCAAAAACTAATCCACGCGTGGGAGCTCTATATTAGCTTTACTTCTGGGTTTGAAAAGAGTAATTGCAGTCTTGTTTCGAAAACAATCGGAAAATTTTAACGCGGGGTCAAGAGGAGGGGCAAAGGTCTTACTAAGGAAGGCAGTTGCCCCCCTGGCTACGCCACTGCCTTTCACGCTTTTTCTTTTCTATGCCGCGCACACTGCACCGTATTTGCAGCTTAAGTTTTACCCACTCACAGAACGAGGTAGCGATAAGCATCGAACTCATGACTTTTGGTCTTGGTATCCACCGAAATCGAATGATCTAACAACTAGAGGAAACCTTCATAACACTACCTTAGTTACTACTAATAGTAGTACACTTTTACCGCATCTACATTAGTGGCTCAAAAGAGAGGAGATTGTCCTCTCCTCTCTGAAACGTTTATAGCAGCAAACTGCTGCTACAGTAGTGTTGTTTGCGTAATATCATGAGTTCAAATGTACAATGTCCGTGCATCGTGCCATAAAATCATGAAAATTTTAAACAGAAGTGTTAGATTTGCCCTAGCCCATTCTTTATGAGCCAAAAAGTAGCTTTTCATGCAGCCAGATATTTATCACGGCTATGCAGTCATGACCTTTAAATAATTTAAAATGTGTCCCAGTAAGCTCGGAAGTATTTATACCTGTATAACTTGGGAATTTTGTGTATTTTCATTCATTCCTATGAACAACTAATTAAGAAAGGATAAACGCGAAACAAAATTTTATTGCGGGCTTGCGGTAAACACAATTGTTTCCACAATTTCATGTAAGTGTCCAATTTATTTTCCAATTTGTTTTTGTGCTTGGCAAAGCAATATTCTGAAGCTTTAACCGAATTGATTGCATTAGAGATACAAAACCGTTTTAGAGTAGGTTTGAAATTCGAACACTTGCAACGATTTTTTAACCACACACACTTGCACCTTAGGTTTAAATGCAGCAGACCTAGTAAAACCAACTGTCAAAGACACCTCCAGTTCCTTTAGCAATACTTGCAAAACAATATTGCTGGACACTTAAATAACCACACTCGAAGTAAACTTTCTGTTTTTATGCATTCCAGAAAACGGGCGAAGCCGATTAAGAACGTACGTAGTTTTGACTAGATCTTAATTATCACAGCCAAGTTTTTCCAACGAGCATGCTTAATTTCAAACCATCAACTTCAGTGAACAAGTTGCATGCTAATTTTTATTGTTAGTTTTAATGCTACTAATGACACACTGATCATACTGCAACATTTTACACACAAAAAGCACATATCGGTGCATGCTCAACCAATCAGTTCATAATATGGTGTAAGATTTTTGTGTAATTCCAATGGTTCAATAAACTTGTTCAGACAAAAATAGTAGGACGCAACTTTTTGCAGAATTGTTTGTAACTCAATTGATTTCATCCGTTAAATTTTTAGTCTTGGTGACGTCGTGACTGCCGATGCACAAACACTGCAGGTGATATTTTACATCTGAAAATAACAAAACAACTCATCAAGCTAATTAATGGTGACAGGGAAACGCTAAGGACATCTGTATTCTGCATACTAGTCCGCTCTTGGTGTCCACGACCATCTTTGTGGGTTAAAAAGCCTACAACCTTTCTACGTCTTGATCAAATCTTTTAACGTAGTCGTTCAAAGAAGACTATTTTAACATTGATGAGACATTTCTGTCTATTTGTTGACGTGATCCAAACGTACTGATAACAAATAAAGTAAGCATCTTGTTTTTGTGCATAGGGAGTCAATTTCTTCAGGGATAATGGTTTTTGTTTTTTATTGTTGTGTACAATATTTAATCGGTGTTAACAAATTTTACTACATTATTAGAGCTCTGTCTATTCCAGTGGTGACAAACATGCGGCACTTTTTTTCCCATCTAATCTTTGCGATGCAATGTTAAAAGCTGAGCATTCGCCCCGGTATTGAACCATACGCGTTCGTATCACACAGGAATCATACAAACGTTCTGTAAATCTTACCCCAACAAACTTTCTTCGCTACAAAATAAGGCTGTAAGAATCAACGGTAAATGGGTAGATTATGTCAGTATATTTTACAAAAATATCCGAATCCTTAAGCTTACGGATCTCTTTCGACTCAAATTAGCCACGTTTCTGTACAAAGCGAAAAAGATAATTGTCCCAATGGCATTTCAATCTTTTTTTAAAAAAGTTACTGAAGTTTGTGAGAGAACTACAAAAACATCCACGTCGTGTAAACTTTTCATGCCTTACTACAAAACTTTGAAGCTGCAGCAATCGATTAAATATCAAGGAGCATCATTATGGAGCTCACTGAGCTTAGAAATTCAAAATTCATTCACTGCCTAAGTTTTTCGCTTAAAATACGGTGTAAAAATTACTTGTTGAATTCTTATTGATTTAGTTGTCATTCATCACATCTCGTGTTGACTAGTTTTCCCTTTTTCATTTAATTCGGTTATGAGTCTCCTCTCCTTTCTGTGCTGTATCTTGTTCCTTTTATTTATTTAATTTTCGTTTGTTTCCTTATCGTTTATTCATAAAATTTAAAGTTACAACTCAGTTTTTCCTGTGACAGCTTGACTCGAAGACCGTTAAGGTCCCTTCGCAGCCTCTTTTGACGTCTGATATCGGTCTTTTTTTAGGACAAAGGTCGGCAAACTTTTCTGCATGGCGGACCGATTTCAGTCGGAAAAATTTTCACGGACCGGCCTTAAAAATAAACATAAATATTCAGCAATTAAATTTTATTTAAGCCAATACCACAATAGTGATTTAATGAGAACCATAAGCTTGTTTTGCAGCAACCAGACTCTCCCATCTTAGAATAATGGGACTCAACGATACCCGCATTGTGTCCCTTAACGTTTTTTTATGTCGTAGGTCCCACGTCATCGACGTCAGAAGGTCAGACTCTTAAGATGGTGCTGACTTATTTCCAAAAATCTCAGCAAAAATGTTTGTTTTTTACTCATTATTATCAGACTAAAAATATCTATGTTGAAACTTTAAAACTGTAATATTTCAAGTTATAAGTTTCAGTATGAATAATTTATTTTAATTCTGACTTCAATTTGCCGCAATGTTTCTGACGCTATTTTCTTACTTATCTCCTTCATAGAGCTGTTTAGTGCAACGTCACAATGCCCATTGTTTTGTTCTAAACAAACTAAAACCTAGCTAGTAACAGGGGCGGCGGAACGAAATGCTACCGGGGGAGACAGTATCAAAGGCGGATCCAGGACTTTTCGAAATAATGTGATTTTTGCCGCAGCGAGGTAATGTAAGAAACATTGTGTTTTTTTGCAGCAGTGAGGCTCTTGTGGAAGGATCTGTGAAACTTCTTCCAAACAAAAAATTGAAAAACAGAACGAATTAGATCCAAAATTTACTATTTCACGACCACCTCCCTCCCCTTTGACCCTGTAATAAGGTGCTAAAACTTAACTTTCAGCCTATAATTTCTCAAACTAATAATGATTGCAGCCTCCTTTCACTTATTTTAGCGAAGCTTCCACTTTCAGATATAAGCTGCGTAAATATTTTTGCATTGTTCATAGTGACTGCACTCACAGCAAGCCCTTTTCGTTAAAAAAAAAGTGTGCTAAAATGACTGTTTTTTTTTAATGTGAAAACCATAAAATTTCGTAGGGGGCTGGGGGCCCAAAGCCTCCGGCGGCTGGGGGTTTCACCCCCAGACCCTCGGTTTTGACCCCTCGTTGCCAAATCTTGGGTTCGCCACTGTGTCAAACAATCACGGACGAAACATATGCTTACATGGCGAAGTGTAGCCTGCATCCCATTGCTACCAACCTCAGCATGCTACAGTTATCGATTGTTTTACACCACTTTTTATTGAAACGACCTATTGGCTATCGAAAATTTTGACCTCTCATCTCCGGGAGCGGACCCAGAAAATTTTGGTGGGGGGATGTTAACGCAAAAAGCAAAGTTGTTTTGCATTTCTCCTTTGTAAGACCACATATTAAAAGCCCAGCAAGAAAACAATCACGGAATGGCAAGTACAGAACCGGCGGCAGAGCAATCGACTTAGGGGGCCAAGCGTTTATCAGGGAGGGGGCAAAGTTTAAAGTTAAGTACAAGTACGTTAAGGCCCCCCTTGGAGTCGACCCTGGACACATATTTTACCAAAATACTTGTTTTTGTCAATGGATTGGGTGGCCATAGCCCCTGTGCCCCCTATGGCTACGCCTTTGGTTTGTAGTACCATATATGCAAATTTACAGCTTTTTAAAGATGTTTATTATTCCATTTTTCAATTGGCCGTTTATTTCGAGGTCTTCAGCAAAGAAACGAAAGGTTTTAAATGGATTTTTATGGTATTATTTTCGGTTGTTCGTTACTGCTAAAGAACAATTTTATCGTTTTTAACAGGTTTCATTAGAGCCGTATGATTAAATAGTTATGCGGCCCGCTTGCTCTTTGGTATGTGACAAATAGCTTGTTTCCATATCCCCAAATCGTGGGCTTTTGTCCCGCAGGCTTTGTTCTAGTTAGGTGGACACAAGCTTTATGGGGCCTAATTTCAGCAAAGTCATGAGCTTTCTGGGACGCAAGTAAAGAGCTGGTCTTAGTAAACAAGGGCTTTTGGAAAAAGTGGGCTGAGAAAGCCCACTTGGAACTTGGCCCACGCTTAGAAAGCCCACGTTGTAAGTGGACATGAAAACAGGCTAAAAGTGGCCCACGATAGCAAATAGGTTCGTCACCCCTGGTCTATTCAGATATATAAGGGACCAGCTTTTTATGTTGCTGAAGCCTGACTTCAGTGATGTAATAATGGCCATGACCTTATCATATCAGATATCAATTTGAGTAAATGAATCTTGATTATGTAAACCTCACTGCAAGATGATGCTTCTTAGCATTTAACAACTAGTGTAGTTCAAAGCTTTAGCAATATTCTGGTGATAAATTTTCGTTTTTATTTTCATCGCATCAAGTATGTTTCGTGTACTTAGCGGTTAGATCCTTGCTGTATTTTTTTTGTTTTTTTGTTTTATATTCTATAGCTTAGTGTAGAATTGTGCAATTTATATTATTATTAGGCATTACTTATATCGTTATTAGAGGTAAGAGGCTACAGACTCGGCGACCGCGCCAGTTCTTTGGAACTGGACACACCGTCTTTTCGCAGCCTCTCACCAGAAAGACATTGCGTAATTTTCTGTTACATATATCGTTTTTTCTTTCATTTTATATCACGTGTTATGCCTTTCTATACAAAAATATACTCTCTCTTGACGAGGGAACGAATTTTTATCGTTGTCATTGCCATTTAAATTTTACTGTTTTAAAGTGTTTTGTGATATTATGTAACAACAACATATTTCAGAAGAGGCATCAACAAAATCCCTATCTTTCTCTCACTTGAATACTTATATATTTTACGACAGCTTTTTTTTTTAACGCTTCAAAAGGAGTCGATTTGGGTCCCTAAAAATGAAAATCAAGTACTCAGAATCAGAAAAAAATTGGAGAAAATTAACTATTTTAATTTTGGGTTTCCTACGGATACATTTAGGGACCAGTGGCGTAGCCAAGAATTTTGATCGGGGAGAGGGGGACCAAAATTCATTGTTCGAACAGCAAAGAAAACGCTACATGAAGTTATCTCTTACCCATAAAGCCTCATTATTTAATGCAACAGGCCTATCAAGCAGATTGGTAGGACTAGATACAGCCTTAAAATACTCGATGATTTTTCTCTTTTTTAGTTGTAGCATTCTTGATCAATCTTTTCAACCACGTTCGTTTGTAGCTTTTTCTTGAATCTCAGCTTGTTCTTATTTTCGACATTAATATTACGAATGTTCGCTATAGTCAAACTTAACCAGTCAGCGCAAAATGCAGCACAATATTATTGTAACCAGGGTTTATTATGCTAACAAAAAGGTTAACCAACTTTTCAAAAAACCAGCTTTCGGGGCCCAAGAAAAAAAACGTAAAACTTGGTGGAAATTTGATTTTAGAGATTCAATAAAAATAGCGCTGAGGTTGGTGAGAAATTTTAATATAAATCTTTTCTGCGTACTTTGCTTATTAGAGAAATCATCGCAGCGTGAGATAATTGACACGCGTGCTGGGTCGTGTATCGTACTTTCAAAACGCCTAATGGAGCTGAAGGTTTTTATACAGTGCGGCATGTGCTTGGTGCCGATTTGCTTGGTTGCGGTAGTAAATTCAACTTGATAATAATGAGAGGCCCTAGTCTACACTACTTGCGCTGGAAACATTCATTAGACCAACACATAGATTTTATAACGTAGCTTTAAAACAAACTAACCAACCCAATGATAATAAAGGCTGCCGAGTTTTTTCTACTGTACTTAGCTTTTTAGAATTCAAACATATTTTGATTGGGGGGGCTGGGCCCTATGACAAATAGACTTGTGGAGTTTTAAAAGGCGTAAATATGCTTTAAAAACATAGCAGTGCATTTTTACCTGGCAGCTTTTTCTCTTGATCCTTTGATTCGAGCTGAATCAATGGGTCCTCTAACTCGAAGAACACGATTTGATCCTTTAGTTTCCAGGAACTCATCCGGACATATTTCAATTGCTTTCTTGCATGCAGGATGAAAATGCGGACCTTCATCCATGTAATATTGCTCACCAGGATTGTTCTCATCAAACGGACAAGGTTCACAGACGGTTGAGGCAGGTTTGCCAATCCTACAAAATGAAACACTTTTTGGCCATACTGTCAAGCAACTTTTAGGTACATTTTGGAGCACAATATGGGAAGGGACAAAAATGAGGAAAAATCTAACGTCTCAGTGTTTGCTGAACAGGTAATTGAACGCCTCGGCAACATCGATTCAGCTTTAATTATTAGGAGCATGTTCTAGGGCTAGGCAGTACAAAGCCTAGTCCATAACTTAAAGACAGACGATCTCACCACTTGGCAGATAGCTGAGAAACTCTAAAATCGGTATTTACAGCTTCCCAGCTGATTGACATTTGCCATCAGAAGGGTTAGGGTGAATTAAACCGGCAATTTTGTTTGTTGTGAGCAAGGGTGGAAACCTGGCTACTTGGCGTTAAGGTGTCAGTTTCAGTTTCGGTGTGTTGAAACTCAGATGTCAGGTTTCAGTTTTGGTTTAGTTTCACGGCTGTAGAGAAATAGGTTTCAGTTTCGGTTTCAGTTTTGCTTACGCACAACTTCGGTTTCTGGGTTTCAGTTTCGGTTTAAGTTTCATCCAAAAAAGCTATTTTATTTTGAATACGGATTTTTAAGTGCTCTACTTTTTACCGCTTTTGTTGTATTGCGATGATAAGTAGCAGCTCAGATGGCCAAGTGAGAAGAGCAATTGCTTCAGAAGTTGTCGACTTGGGTATAATTCCGAGTCCGGTAAAACCAAAGACTCAAAAATTGGTATCCACAGCTTTTTTATTTGACGCTCAGCATTAAAGGAACTGTTCTGGTAATCATGGTGATGACGATTTTTAAAACCCAAAACCTTAGAAAATTCTGAACAGGTTTTGGTTTCAGTTTCGGTTTTGACGTTTCAAGAAAAAACGATTTCGGTTTAAGTTTAGGTTTTCAAAAATTTGGCTGAGTAGGTGTCAGTTTCAGTTAGGGTTTCAAAAATTTCCTTCAAAACCGGGTTTTCAGGTTTAGGTTTAGGTTTTGGTTTCCATCCTTGGTTGTGAGGTTCCTAAAAGCACTTTAAGGGATTCCCTTATCTCAGACTCAGAGTGACGGACAGATGGCTTGAAACTCGCAGATGATGAGATAAGCGCACAATGTTAAATGAGAGTCCGTGGCTCAATCTCGCCGAAGCGTTCTGCGTTTGCAGCTGTGTTTTACTGGTTGATGAGTTAAGGAAATGGGCACCACCGACTTGTGACACGGTGTAGCTTGAAACAGTATAGTGCCGGCACACTGAAAGTAGAACAATTATTTCTTCAAACTCAAAATTTTGAATAAAAAACTAACAATTTCATTAGAAATAGTTTCGTTTAAAAATATTGATCCAAGTCGCTCAGCAATCGCAACAAAGCTTATCGTATGCAGAGGCTTACCGCATGATGTAATTGTTACGCTTGAATGACTATGTCTCTGAATTCACTTATTTACCCTTCGGAAAAGCGATTGATATCTCACAACCAGCTGATGCAACATGCTAAATGATCGTATATGACTTACTGGCAAGCTTGCGCCATGAATGTTCCACGATTGCACATGCAGCACACTCTGCCATCAATAAATGTTAGAGTGTAACCTTTGGAGTTAGGCACAACGGAAGGACATGGATTTAAACTTGCATGAGGGCGAGCAAATGCGACCGCGCACAGCACAAGAATAAGAAACATCTGCACAACACAAACAAACAATATACAGCATACAGGCAGTAGTTTTCAACCTTTTTAGAATATGGACCGGATAAATTTCAAAATGAATTTTGAGGATCGGTGGTCCTTAAATATCAGCAAAAAATATTATTACTGCTGCAACAATAATTACTGTCGTAAATCAGTTGTTTTGCGCAAAGCCTTTCGTCTTATCTATCGAGTTTTTTGAAAACAAAATCAAACTGCACGAATTGATAGAGTGCGTACTGCCTTTTATTGTTGGACGCACGAAACAATAGGCTTTGATGAGTGGAATGAAGCTACTGCACTACAACGTTATCTATTCTGCAGATACGCCTACCTGCTGCTGGTAAGAAGTGTTGCGCGCGACTAGCAAGCCCATTTTCGAATTGAGGTATAAAATGGAAATATATTCAGCGAACAAGAAGCGGTCCGCGGACCGGCGGTTGAGAAACACTGTTTTAAGGCATTTGGACAATCCCTTAAGAGTCAAGATCTTTCTGTTAAAAACCATTATTGAGTTTTTGCTTGGAGAAGGTCAGAAGCTTACAAGTTAATTTTCATCTGATACAAGACCCTGCATTACTCTGCACGCTTATACGGAGGCAGAAAAAATGGGCTGTCTTGATTATGGAAGCTTACTACTAAATAACTTTGTAAACTTGTGGCTGTTATTTGGTTGCTAAGAGTCTAAAACGTACTGGCGAGTTTATGTCTTACATGCATTGCTCGTATTATTAATATCATTTCACTTCAGGGGCGGATCCGGAAGTTCTACGGAAGGCTAAAAACCGAATATATTTATCTTGGAGTTTGGTAGACCCAACAACATATTCAAACAGCTATTTATCATATCTACGACTTTGTAGTAAAAGTCACTTTTTTGTCACAACTATTGAAGTCTATGCGTCTCAATGGCGGTTGTTGCCAGCGATAAAAGACCCTATTCTTCCCTGCGATAGCTCCTACAAGTTTTGATTTTTTCAGCGTAGAAAAGGATCTTTGTACTGATCCTGTCGATTGTTGAAACGGATTATCTAGAAGACTAGATCTGAAATATGTACACTCTATCTCAACTTCAGATTAATCGCATAGTTTTAAAAAACTTTTTTGACTTTGATCATGCTAAATCTTCCTTTATTAGTCCGTCTTAACATAACTTCTGCATAATCTGCAAGTAGCTAAAAGGAATAACTAAAAAAACAATGTCCTTCCTGGCCTACTGGACGGGAAGTCATGAGGACTTCCTCTTGTTGGGTCGGAGGCTATATTAGCTCTTCATCACCAACAGTGCAAAGCACTCCAGTCAAACGTACCGTACAGCGCTGTCCCGTTCTACGATAGCTAAAAGGAAATTACTACCGTACCTTACGCAATTACCTTATTTTCTTGCGGTTTGTCGAATAGCAAAATGTTTTGTCTTTTTACTGTGAGTCTGTGACGGCAATAATTTGAGGTACTGCTTCAAATTGTATACCGCTCTGGCAACTCAACATGCTATATTTTTGGCAATTTTGTCGAGACACGCTTTGTATAGTTTTTACAATCTTCGCCTTGGTGGACGAGGCAGAATTCACGCTGCTTCATCGCCCATACATCGGCAATTTTGACCAAACAAACGATTGGTCTGGAAATGATAAACACTTTAGCAAAAAATTTTGAATCAGCCCCAAAAAAAAAACTCAACGGATTTGTGCGATTTGGAAAAATGGCCAAAAAATTATTGGGGGGACAACTTGCCTCTTTTGCTCCCCCCCCCCCCTGCGGGCGCCTATGCCTACGTACTGCAAGTATAGGTAGTTTACTTAACATTTATGTATACGAAACATAATATACGCATTCTGCTTACCCGTCTTGTTAAGCTCAGCATTCTCAGAAAAAATGTAGGAAGTTCGTTTAATCTTAAATATTCCAGCTTATTTTCACAAAAAAAAGCTGATTACTAGTAGTTAGCTCACTTACGATTTTCATTTAGCGTTACGTACTCGCTACTTAAACCTATATACCCTGATACGGCAGCTGTAAAAAAATTTCCTCTAAAAATTTTTCTGAAAAATCTTTTTTGGTTCAATTACCTAGGGGAACCACCTTTAGTTGGGTCAACAACTTTTTTGAGCATGCAATAGATGTTACGCAATATTTGCGCGATCGGAGAAGCGAATGGCACCGCGTGATTCTGAAAATGACGCTTATTCTAAGTTGTTGACGCGCTAATTCGAGAAACTTTCGTGGCAAAAATTGTCACTTCAATTGTAAATATTACAGACAAAAAACAGCTAAAATACTTGGACAGACGTTTCAGCTCGCTCGTGGAGCCACTGTCAACGCTATTAAGTCTACGCTGAAGTGGTTCCATTGCCTTGGTACGTTTTGGTATCGGCAAACATTTCACTAGATATCTGAATGATTGATATTACTGATATTCGAGTAAACACTACGTTAATTGCATTATCATTTGATTTTTGTGAACTAGTGGGCTGGCGCTCGTTGGGAAGGGAATAAAATAACTATTCCATGCATGGACAATGGACGTACAGCATACAAACCCCTCTTCATAATCAAAATCAATTAGAGAGAGAAGTGAAGTATTGCTCTCGGATAAGTGAACTAACCTCAATCAAATTAAAGAAATCGAATCTTCATTATACTCGCGGTATTACGCCGAAGCGTGTAACGAGTGGCGGGGCCCATCTCCGCGGCTTAGCGGTTGCGTAACAACACTATTTTGAACTTCCAAGAAATGTGGCAAACTAGCAACCGTGACGAATGGTTGGCGAATGGCGAGCGAAGTTGCAGCCTACCTAAATCTTTATTTACGACTGCTAAGCACTTGCGTGGCGATTACATGCTTGTTGGTCGTAGCTGGACGTAGTGCAATCTATTTCCCAGACAAAATCACACTGCTTTTCGACATTTTTTATCAATTTCATTTTTTTATCTTGTTCCCATGCGGCGTCGCGCATTCCTTGTTTTTTTTATCACCTTGTCTCGATCCTGGAAGCTGGAACAGGCAGGTTTTTCAGAAATAGAATGCGTGGTTTCCAGAAATCCAACGCGGTCATACTCGAACTGAGCTTTTTTGTGTTTGTGTAAATTCTTATGATTGCGAATAATAAATCGCTTTCTGACTGCTACTTTGTAATGATTGTGTGATGATCGTCCGTTCCCTGAAGAACAACTACAAGAGCTCATACAACTTGATAGTGATGTGTGCCTAAAAATTTGCTCAGCCATCTTCCCGACTGAGCACCTGCAAGCAGCATGACTAGAACTTGGACTAACACTGCAGCGACGGCATTGCGGCGAGTCAATCCCAGTCCCAGCTCTGCGTTTGATGAATTGTTTAATCGAGTATCCTTATGTATTAACACTGCGCTCTTAACTATTTGGCCTCGGAATTATGGTCGAAAAATTGACAGGTAGGACCAAATTTCTTGCATCACCTGAAATTTGTGGACACTGCATTTAAGTTTTTTTTTTATCAAGCCCAGTAACTCTCCGCATTTACTAAATCTGGAAGCTTACAAAAAGTGCTGTGAGCTTTATTTTCAATTAACTGATCAAGTTAAGGGTATTATTTTAAGGTTGTTCTACTTCGATTGCTAATTTCGGTGCTGGGTACAAATTCTTGGTTGGTCAATAAAGCTTGATTGCGTCATCACCATACACAGTAGTGATTGTTATTTTCTCCTTGCATTGCTTCCACGCATCATCGGAGACTTTCATCGATTGACAACTTTTTATTTATTTAACTGAACCAGCTCTCTCGCTTGATTGAAACTGTTCTTGCACTATTAATTTCGTAAACTGTTTAAGCAACGGATTGGTCAATCACAAAGTTCTAGCGCTGAGTTTATGTTTTAAAGACAAAACTTTACATCAGCAGTTACTAACAGAACGTTTCCTGTTTATCAAAAAACAAACTAAAAAAATAAAATAATTACATATTCAATTACAATGGTGAAAATAATCCGAACCAGTTAGCCATGTTGTTGAGCACATTGCTGTAGGCCCGGAAGGTCTGGGGTTCGATTGCCGGGCAGGTCAAATCGGACACAGTATCATCAACGGCTCACCACCGCTGTGGCATCTTTTTGGAGCTGTTGCCCTGGCCGCAAAGATGGGCCCCGCTACTCGTTACAGGTTTTGGTGTAATAACGCCTGTACAATGAAGATTTGATTGAGATTTTTTTGAAAATAAAACAGTTATAAATACATATTGCTACATCCCTTGCATTGCTTATATTATTATATCAGTGGAGCTATTTATTTCTTACCAACCCAGTTGTGCTCAGTTTCTCCCTCCCTTGCTTTTAAGACTGTGGTGCCTCAATGCCTCATGCACTGAGTATAACTCTAACTGTGTGTTATGAAAAGCCAAGATACTCTCTTTTCAGAGATTTTAACTGACGTATCAAACGTATCATTATCAACAAATAAAAAAACGAATAACTTAGGTTATTTCTAAATTATATTGAACTGAAAATTCAACAGTAATTGAGGGAGACTGCGAAGTGAGCTTGCGTTCTTCGAGTCAGCAGCCACCCGGTAAATATGTCAAATGCGATCGACTCCAGCCTCGAATCAAACCCGTCACGTGGAGGCTGAAACCTGCGCGCGACCCCACTAGGCCATTTCGCCGACTAATCGATGCCGAAGAGGTTATCTCAAATTAAAGCCTACCAACGACGAAAACGTGAGAACTCCCTTACCAGTTCTCATGTTGCTCCTTGCAACGCGTAAAACAATCATGTAAATACGTTTTGTTTATGGTTTTGATTGTCCTAAAATGTTTAACCCAAATTCATTTAAGGCAAACATATGAATTAGGCTATATTAAATGTGTTAAGTCAAAAAATCTTGAGAAAAATCTTCTTGCACTTGATGGCGCTAAAAGTTCAATCAGAGACCATAGCGAATTCAAAGTGTCATAACTGAAACTAATCTTTGATTTCCGAGACGTGAATCATAAAAACAAACTCTATTGTTTTTCAGTTTTAAGAAAGAAGTTTATTTTAAGCTGAAATCTTGGACCATTTACTCTTCCTTAGCAGTTCTAAAACTGGGGACCGCGGTCCCCTTGGGGTCCGCAAAGCAGTTTTAGGGGGACCGCAAAAAGATCGCGGATTTCTGATAAATTATCCCATTGAATTGTGCTCGATTGGACATCTGCGGACGTAATGACTACCTTTTTTTCTTGCTCTTTACTTGATTTTGCGCGGAAATTTAAATAAGGACCGCGAGTGATAGAAGAAATCTCTGGGAACCGCACAGCCGAAATTTTTAAAAAGTTTGAGAACCACTGCTTAATCAGCATTTTTCTACACGTAACTTTTTTTTTTTTTTCAGAACTTAGTTTTTAAATTCTTTTGCAACCATTTCCAAGTAAAGATTGAATGCCCTAAAAAAAAATTAAGAAAGGCTGTTTGCAGCGACGCAACAAGTTTTCGGTAGGCCTACAGTAAGTTCAAAGAAAAAAAAAAAACTATTACTGATTTCGAGAATTTTTTGTGAGAGTCTTGCATTTCTTGTTTCGTAAGCAAGAAATCAATGAAAGTTTTAAGTTACTTAAACCAATGAAACGCGATATTGACTTGTACAAATCCTAGTTACCCCATCAACTGTAACGTTCTTGATGAGAATCATATCAACGCAAAACAAATGATCCAGGAACTTCATTAAAAAAGTCTCGGCTCGTACTGGTGACACTAATAGAACAAACCGCAAATACACGTAAAAAACTTTCACAGCGATTCAAGAAAATAGTCAATATTATGCACTATGCAGATTTAGATCCCAGCAGTTACATCCTTTTTTTGTCTGGACAGCGATCATAGATGCCTGAATCGTTACTCCAGTGCAGATGATTATGAAATGAAGTTTGACGCGACAAACAAGAAGAAAGTTTCCACAGCGACGACGATGCTAAACATGTCCTTTTGCCAATGCTATTTTGAAGACTTTGCCACTCGTTCCAGTTATTTAAATAAGTAAAGCACAGCAACTTTGAATCGAAAAAAAAAAAAAAACAAGTTTCGAAACTAAAATAATTGCTTTTACAGCAAAGTTTGTGACCCGGTAGTAAACATCAGAATTACCCTGTCCACATGACCAATTTTAGTGGGCTTGAGACCCACCGTTTTTGGTTCTAGTTTCTACATCATACTCAATTTTTTGATGTCACAATTAAAAAGTGATTATATTTTACATCAAAAATATAATTATGATGCAAAGAACGAAGAACCGTGGGTCTAAAAGATCTCTAAAACTGCACATGGAAGCCGAGGAAATATCTGCCCAAAAGACTTTAAGGGCTGTTACCACTTTCAGATCTGCCCTGAGTGATGCCACCGCTTCTAAGCTCGTCACGCAGTCATGTTACATCATTACTTCCCATACCGTTGATAACTAAATGCTTCACATGCAATTCCGCTATATTTAGTGGTAATGGTTTATAACATTCAACAACTAGAAACTAGGTAGGGCAGTAGTGCGCAGATGTTGAAAGCGCACTTCACATTCAATGCAGCGGTATTAGCTGCTATAGCCTGCTGTGGTGAAAAAAACTTCCTAGCAAGCTTCTCAGCAAAATGCAAAAGAAATACGTTTTTGTTTGGTGGTTTCTACTCTGCGTTAGGTTGGTGTTAGGACAAAAATAAAAGTTGATTATGAAGGCAAATAAACTTTTTTTTAATAACGCAACTTGAACAAAGTCGGCTGCTTCCTGCTTGCAACTTTATAAACGCGATTACAGTACGTCCCGTAAAGCAAACGAAAAGTGCGCTAAACTTTTCCCAAACGAAAAAAGGTGAAAAGTGTTTCTGGGTAATAACAGTGAATAATTTTTTCTTTAGCGCTAGCAGTTTATAATGCAGTGCAAGCTCCTTTCAGGCATTTTCAAAGTTTCAATTCGAGGATTTTTACGTTTTTGGTGCGAGTGACTATAGCTACATATGCGCATTGGTGAATCTTGAGGGAAGTAGGTCTACTCCTCGTAAGCTTTGTTGTTGGCCGATTTCGATGACAGACACTGTATTTCCCTCACCCACACCCAACAGGATCTCGCAACACATAAATCTAAGTATTTTTTGGTTTGCACCTGAATATAAGGTCAGCTTACTTTCGCCGAAAGAACTATAGCTGTTAAACTGCATTTGCGATGAGACAGGGTGATATAACGTTCAAGAATAAATTTTATACATGCGTCATAGTTTATCTGGTTAATTACAATACGTGTATGCGCGGGTTACATATTTTCACGTCACACTAATGACATATTTTACAAGAAGTTATATCGTTTGCAAACGAGGTCATACCAAACTAATGAGGCCAACAAAATGACGTATCACTTGGTGTCTGGGTCAGCTAATGGTGAAATCAGGTTTCATCTGGACACATTCAAAAATGTAGTCTTACTTAAAGGTGGAAAATGCATAAAGAGATGCAGAACGCGATATGCGTAAACGCACGTAGAAATTATTTGTTGAATTTCGCTTGAAAAAAATAAAATTCAAGCATAGCCACAGCAATAAACATTGCGTTAAAATTGTTGCAGAAAAGTTAAGACTTTCGAGTACCGAAATTTTCTGTATTGGAGCAAAACTACAGGCCTAAAATGTTTTCCAGGTATTAACCTTCAAAGCCCACGATAAAAATCATGTAAAAATCGAAGCAATTTCTATTGAGGCGAAATGCTTTTTTTGAAATGTTTTGGGGGTCTGTTTGATACATTTTTAGAAAAATATTTCTTTAAGGTTCGTTCCAGAGAATGATTGTGACGTTGTAGAGATTTTCGATCTTGGCTTCATCTCTACAGTATATAGCAGTTAGAAAAAGTAGCTATTGCGTTGCTAAAGCATTTATTGAAAATTACTGCTTTTATTCAGACTTAACAATGCTTTAAAAATAAAGTTGTCAGCTATTATTAAGGTTACAGGGAAGTGCTTATAAGCAGAAGAAAATGGACTTGACTTACTCAGAAAAGCAAAAGGTGCAGGTGTTAAAAGTGACTTTTATTGTTTCAGACAAAAACAAGTGAACAAACGAATTAATATTTTATGTTGTCCTTTTAATTCTTTTCTCAGTCTACAACAAATTGTAAAATTATCGCGACAATTTGAATAAGTTTATTGCTTTGATGAAACATATTACTGAAAAATATCCTGGAAATAATTTTACAGAGTCTTGATTATGCTAGCTGGTTTCATAAAAAGGTTAGCTTCAGAAATGACTTCAAAATAGATAGTTTTGAAAGGAAACTGAAAATTTACGTAGCTATACACAAGACTGATGACATCTTTCTCCAGGTTCAGAATACGAAATTGGCGCCATTTTACCAAGTTTTACTTTAGGGTTCTCTAATATCAAATTGAGGAAAGAGTATGTTTATTGCAACAAAGTATCACTTTTGCTAATTTTTTCAGCTCTTTTGCTTGAGAACTGTAGAATGCGTAAGATATATGTCGTAATTTTTTTCCTACTTTGCTTCGCTGCGAAAGTATATTCACAAGGTGAGTTGATTTGGAATGGCTAGGTTTTATCGTCGTTTTGAGTTGGGAAAAATTTCTTTTTCTCAGATTGTAATTAAAACCTTGTGATCACATACGCACCATTGTAAAAGCAAACTTATCAATTTAAAGAAACACCTGGGGTTGTTTTCAAACCATTGAACTGAAAGCTCAACAATAACTAAGAGGACTGCGAAGTGGGTTGACGCTCTTCGAATCAGCAGTCACCCAGTTCTAATACCAAATGCAATCGGCCCTTGTCGAGAAGCAAATCCGTTACGAAGGATCTGTAACCAGTGCTGGGAACCAGCATAGCCATGTTGTTGACGAATAGGTAGACTATGCATTAATTGCGACAGCGCTGAAAGGTATAAATATGACGTTTGCATTTTCACTTCTAAGAAATCAGCAGGAGAAGCAGCAAAAGAAATTACTTCAATTGCATTTTTTAAAAAGAAATTTAACTCAATTTGCTGTATCAGCTGATGAACAAACGAAATTACGGTACGTGTGATTCATCGAAAGGCAATAATTCTAAACACTGCTTGTGAAACGACCCTGCTTTTTAGTGCTTGTAGCTGATGTTGCGGTTGAATACATAGTAATAATAAATTATCATACTTGTTGCGTTTGATGAAGAGATTGGTTTAAGTTGATTACGGTAATTCTCGTCAAGATAAAAAAATCAAAAGAAAAAAATTATCCGCACACTATATGTTGTGAAACTCGTATCACTTAGCGAAAAAATGCAAAAGACATTTCAAACAGTTAAAAAAAGTGTTAGATATTCTACATAGAAACAATTAAAAATTTTCACTTTGTGTACTCTATGCACAAACTTTCAAACATTTTTTGGACGTAAAAATAGCTTTGCGTAGTCGCACTCTTCAAACTTAAATGCATTGTACATAGCAGCGTCGTGAACCGTAAGCATTTGTGTGGCCTTCCTCTTTTAATTTTAAAAGTCTTTTATCGCGGAACAGGTTTTGTTACCATAGAAAAAGTAATGCAATTTGATTTTTTGATAGGCCTATATTTAAAAGTTTGAGGCTCTTGAACGCAATTTTACGTTTGACATAATTATGCTTGCACGCACAAAAGCTTGTTTGACGTCGAGATTTCGTTGCTTGATCAAGCGGAACGAATAACGCAGTAATTGGATATAGATATAGCAAAAATCTTCCTGAAACCACCTGTGAATCTGAAACGACAAAATGTCATATTATAGATCAAAGTTGCGGCTTTGAGTTTGCTGAATCATTGCAGATATTCGCAGAGAATAGATTAAAAATTAGGCCATTACAAACTTATGTTTTCAATTTTCTAACAACCTCACTTAGTTTTAAAAAATCAGATTAGCTGAAACAAAATAGCGTTACGCTAAAATAAAACTTTAAAGCCCTAGTGAGGGTAAATCGCCATCTTGCGATCATAGCTGTGGTAAAAACAGTGGTTCAAAACCAGAACGTCACTCCACGTCTAACAATTTACTATAATACATTTGGGTTGGACTGTAGGCCTATAGAGACATCAACTATGCGCGATTACGCGTTTTTATTGAGAAATACCAGTACTCTTTGAAAACGCATTAGCGGAGGTGGTTATGTTTTTTACATACGATGTAGCAAAGTTGAAATTGTAAATTCAATGATGCTCACAATACAAGCGCAATCTGGATTACTCTCTTGCTAATGCTGTAACGCAAAAAAAAGTAATTTCTGCGAGGTTTTCACTGCGCTAAAGCAAACGCACTTCTGATGGCTCATGGCTGTTTGTGCTGCGTTTAAGAATTTAGATGATTATTTTGAAGTCTACTATTCGTGTTTTTTTATTTATCAAAAAGCATGAGGTTTCTAATGACCAAAATGCGTCACAGTTTTTATAACAACTTTAATTTTTGCTGGTTTATGCTTGTGAGATTACTGGGCTCAGTGAACTCAGCCGCCTTCTCAGAAGTGAACTCAGCTCAGTGATCTCAGCCGAAAAAACCTGGACCCAAAGCATCGCGGCATTGCAGATTTTCCCCATCATTGCTGAGGTCCTTGTTCTCAACACTATAAACACTCTGTCGAGAACTTATGATTTTCACAGTCCCAGGCCCAAAATGAGAAACCATTCTTTTGTCACACAGTAGCTGCGGGTTTTTGTTACTGAGTTTCTACGCTGGTGTTCTACTTCCCAAGTGGATGCATATTGGACTTGTAAAAAAGAACAGTGTCTGCAGTATTTTGATTGGGTGTGTTTTAATCTAAGCACCTGATAACATAAGGCTTAAAGCAACTTTTCATACCGTTTTCCCACCCCCGAAAATATATTAGTTACCCATCGAAATTATGCATAGCCATAAAAAAATTAAGTTAGCGTTAATTTTTTATGCTTTTTTTTTGTAAAATCATTCTGCCGGCAATGGGGCTCTCGCATAAAGATTGCATAACTTTGCTTTAATTTGGTATTCTTTTGTTATTTTAGCTATGTGTTAAAATAGCCGTGTGATCAAACTAAACAATAGACATAAAAACGTCTACGTTTTGATCATTACCAGCGACATGTAATTTGTTAATGTTTCTCATTGATATACAGAGCTTTCATTTGTGAAATTGCGTTTATTTTTGAAAAAATACAATGTCAAGTTAAATTATGGTATAACGGTTCATTTCTGTAATGGTACACAACCGTTACTTTTCTTGACTCGCAGCATGATTTGACGGAGTTAACTATTTTAAGTTTAACCGGTCTGACGTTATTATGACGGCACCGTGATAAGCAGTTTTGGTACTGTTATTTTGTCTCTGACACAAAAGACTTTAGTTCTTAAAGAAGCACGATACAACATTGCCTCTTTCCGCCATTTTATCTAACCTATTTTTAGATGAGCCGTCCATCACCCATATTGAACCGAGGCATGGAGGTTTGAATGGGGGAACACGAATAACCTTGTTTGGATCCCGTAAGTTAAACGTACAATTATATAACTTATGCCGTTATTAGGATTTTGTAAGGAAAATGCTAGATGCCCGAAATAAATTTATAAGGACTCAAAATAAAAAAAAAATACATTTTTCTCCATAATGTTTGCTGATTGTATGGACACTGTTGTGGATACAACTAAAACGTCTATAAACCTCTGGCCATAATTTTTGGGTAAAGTTCAATTTTTTTTCAGGCGAAATTAATTCCGGATCATTCGCTTGATCTTGCCGCAGCTCGATGTTGCGTAATAATACACAAAGCTAATCAGCCAACCACTGTAATTGAACGCCTTAGCAGACAAATTTTCAAAAGGAGAAAAACCAAATTATTTTAGGGGGATTCACATCCAGCAACAAGTCCAACTTTGGTATTAAAATGTTTTAGCAAGTCGATTCCCAATAGAGGCGAGACTAAAATATAGTTTATCATTTATAGCCTTTATTTTACTCTGATTTTTGCGTAGGTTTTGCCACAAACTTAAACTTGGATAATCCAACTCCAACCAAGGAGGTTTTCTTGGTAACTGGCTACGTTGAATATCCATGCGAAGTTCACGATGCTGAATGTGATGAAAATCAGGTGGTTTGCTACACCGTGTAAGTTTCATCGTGGTATGCTTACAATCGTTTAGTTACTGCTATATCGCTGTAGAAAAAAACAAAAAAACTAAGGTTATTTTCAAATTATATTGAGCTGAAATTTCAATAGTAATTGAGGGAGACTGCGAAGTGAGCTTGCGCTCTTTGAGTCAGCAGCCACCCGGAATATATGTCGAATGCGATCGACTCCAGCCAAGAATCGAACCCGTCACGGAGCGCGCGGTACCGCTAGGCCATGTCGCTGGCAGCAGAAAAGACCAAAGGACAGCATCAGGAGCAGAGTACAGCAGTGCTTACTGAGAAACTTACTTGCTTGATATATTGCGGTTTTGGGTGCCTAAGTCTTTTCGCCTCTACGCATTTTCAGCAAAAACTAATGAAGCGAAATCAGCTTCAAAGCAGCAGAATATACGGGAATATACGCGTCCGTAAACTTTTCTCGCAAATTCACCTGAAGGTATAGATACGGGACAGCGGGTGCTAAGCACTCATTGTGTAGGCCATTCTCAATTGGCGGCCCATTACAAATATCAATCATGAATGATTGAACGCTATTATAGAGGACAAACAAGACGAACAACACATGTACACTTAACCCTACGCACTTCTGGTTGTGCCGAGCGCCTGGCGGGAAGCTGCGAATACTACTTTTAAAGTCTTTAGTATGACCCGACCGGGATTGGTTTCTTCATTTTTATCCTTCTGTCACGAGAAAGCAACGGAGGCGCTATGCATAGGGCGAATCCAGACTCGCTTAGGAGTTGCTTTTGTCCGAGTTTTCCGCTTGCTTCTGATCTATTCAATTTGCTGCTTGTTAGATTCCACCAAGCAGAGATAATTGTCGTGAAGCATCTTATCCAAGGACGCAACAACGAGTCGTGGGTGAAAGTTGAACCATCAACCTTGCGATCATGGCCGTCGTAAATACGACGCTCCGAACCACTCGGCCACGGGAATAAAACCCCAGCTTCCCGGTTACCAAGCGTACGCTCTTACCGATACATCAAGCGCCGGTTTAAATTCACCTGAAGCCAATATGTTGAAAAAACAAAGACCGATATCCTATAAGAAACAAATCAGCAAATTTGATTTCCACGATAAAATCGAAACTAAAAAGGGCTAGAGATGGCAACCTCCCTACTCCCTTGCAAAAAAGTGTCTCTAACGTCTTCAAATGTTTTTAAATTTATTTTTTCTCGGCCTATATGTAAGTTCTTTGTTGCTCGGATTTGGTAGAGTTTACAAAAATGGCAAAACGTAAGGTTTAACATCTACTGTATATCTTAGTCCTATGCTACCTGGCAACTACCATGTCAGAATGAAGCAATATGGAGTCTGGCTTGAACAATCTCAATACTGTGGTAGAAGTTTCAGCAGTTGGTATTGCAGACTTTACGTGAGTTGCTTCGATTTTAATTATCTACTTCTAGTTTTAATTACCCCTCACGCGATGATAAGTTTAAGGAGGGTTGCACAAACTGGTAGTCTGGAATTCGGAACACTCTCTTACTGAAAGTGCAATTACGTTCGATGGTAATTTTAATTGGTGTGGTGTAACTTAGGACGGAAACAGTTTCGAAATTTAAATGTCTTTACACTTTTTGAAAAATTTTGGACATTGTGAATGTGTGTGACATAGTTTACTAAAGATCTAAGTTTTTTTATTGCATTTTCTTAAAGGGGCAAAATTAATGATAAATTTGTGACGTCAACAGCTTTAGTTAGTAACACAAATGCAAAAGCGCAAGTATGTATTTGCATAAATAACTGCAGACAGAAACTGGTATAGTTACAAACGAAAAGCAAAAAATCTTTAACAGGTATATTCCTTATCAGGTATAAGCAAAAAGCCTTGATTAAATGTCGGTCACACTCACAGCACTGATGAGTCCTGAAAGGTCAAAACAGTGTTCACTCTCAATTACGATTAGTCTTTGCTATAAATATAAAAATGAATGTCATGTCAAAAGGTTATCATTTTAGTACGATCTTTGCGTTATGATGCAGGCACGGATTTGGCGAACTCCGCTTATACGAAGTATAGGTCCTCCTGTGGGAGAACCTCATCGGTTTCTGACGGTTGACGGTCGAATTTTTACCAATCTTACCGGAGCGACAGCGGCAGCAGCATCAAATGGTCTCAGCATTGCAATCACACGAGCATATTTGACCTCCGGGCTGTGCCAACTGTATAACGAAAGCAATCAGCTACCGTATGTTACTAAAACTTGCTTTTGCATGCATTACCGAGTAATAACACCTGTTTTTTCGGAAGTCATTCTTGCAACGTTGAAACAGCGTAGGCTACACGCAGAGCCGGATTTACCAATAGGTTAGGCAGGCTGACGCCTAGGACCTCGGAGAAATAAGGGACATCGTTACGAACAACAAAAACCTTTTCTTTTTTTGGAAATCCACTATCAAGACCTTTATATGCGTGGAGATGGATCTGATCATTGGTCACTATAAGAGGGCCTCATTGATCAATTAGCCTAGTATCTCTCATTGTCTAAATCAGGCCCTGGCTAAACGCCAGTATTTTTCGCTAAATAATTAAATTTATAGTGCGCGTCGTGAATCTCGAAAATACAGTATAGACACATCGAATATTTGTCAATTGGACGTTTTTCAAACAGACTATAATAATTTTCCCCTGTCGATTAGTAATCAAGAATAAATTAGGAAACCATAATTTAACGCAGAAAAAATCAGCTCTACTCCATTTATTCAAAGACCAGCCGTAGACTAACCAACGGCATAAATGCGACCACCAGAAGCGCAGCAAAAGGCAAAAACAAAGCAATGATGTTTGCATTTATTTTATAAAATACGCGTATGCTGATTAACTGAATGTTTTGTCACAAAACAAATGATGGTAGCCTAATCAGAGTGGGACTCGGGCTGGGCTTTTCGGATCGGGTTCGGGCCGTGATTTGCAAATTATCTCGGGCATTTTTCGGGCTGATATTCAGCATGTCAACACAAAATATTATTTATCTTTTTTTTAAAAGCTTACAGTATTTTTTCTGCATTCTGTAGCAAGCACTCGTTTGGATTATTTTTTGTATTTTGCAATAATGGCATAATACAGTAGTGACGTACTAAAGAGCACTGCGTTTTGGTAACATTATTTCGGGCGGAAATCGGGCTTTTGATTCGTTCGTCGGGTTCGGGCCGGGTTCAGATAGTAGTGTCGGGTTCGGGCCGAGAAAATCCGCCCGCGTTTAACTCTGAGCCTAATCATTGCGCAGAGATGTGCTGTACTCAAAAAAAAAAATCGTATAATTTTTCACGAATTACCTACCCTTCACGTTGTTATGTAAAAATTCTCCTCAAAATGGTAAATTATGACAACCAAGCTGGTTTTTTTCTTGACAGCGTTGGCCTATTTCTTGTTCTAGCTCTTTCTGGTTGTTATGGTTTTCACTTGGTTCACAATGCCTAAATTTAATTACAGATACAGGATTTCGCTGGACGGTGAAGAAGGGCAATCAATAGAGGGAGATTTTGATTGTTTGATTGAGAGTTCGTTCGTCGGTTATCAAAACCTGTCGTTTATAGTCGATCAAGATTATGGTCGATCACTTGCACTGGTTCAAACTACAAGAGTCAGTTGGACAAACCTAATTTACATGATAGAAACATATGCGGGTATGCAGTAGGCTACATGAAAAACGTTACCATAAACTTTATCGAGGTGGCAGCTGAATTCATTTCTTGATCGCACAAGTTTTAAGCATAAAAGACTATTAGTGTCAAATTCAACGCCCAATACGAGTATCTGGTCGTCGTGTTTTTAGAAAAAGAATTTGCTCATTTTTTTCTGGTGATTAAAAGTCTAGTTGCTGACCCGCGAGCCTTTTTCCTTAAAATTGAGGGCTCGGGTGAAATGGGCTTAAAAAAGCATCACTGGTATAAACAAAAATAATTAATCATCGTGTGATTAAGATTTACACATTTCAGTTATATAAGTGTTAAATCATTAATTTTGGGCGGGTTAACAAATCGAAACATTTTTGATCGAACCCAATTTTCCAACTACGAAGTAATTAAAAATTTTTGCGGAAAAATGTTCGCAGTACAATGTATATAGTTCGAATTTTCGTCACATTAATATTTTTTTTAGTGATTACTGATATCTATCCAAAAACTGGAAGTCTTAATGGTGGAGCACTTCTCACAATAAGTGGACGAAACTTCGATCCAACTGATACAAAAGTACGAGCATTTTACGATAACAACGCTGGTTACGTTTTATTAGAAAAGTATCTGTCAGCTTTTTTTCAAATTCATAGTTTTATAACACAGTGTGCATAATTGCGGAGTTTTTAATCCTAGGAATAATTCTCCAGGTTTATTCCAAAAGAATTGTAGCAGTGTCCGGAAGGGCCGGTTTTAGGCCGATTTGACCGATTTTATCAAATTAGGCCCCGCACCTTGAAGGAGCCCCACGCTAGTAGGGGTCTGTTGCTGTATTATGAGGCACAAAATAGAGGAAAATGCCATAAGTTGAACCAGTGCTTAATATAGACCACTTCCAATGTCTCCTAAATTAGATAAAAAAAAATCGGCAACTCGGTAGCTTTTATAAGCAAGCATTGGTAAAGAAAAAACTTACGTAGTTGTTTGATCGCGGGGGTTTGCTGTTTGCTAGAAAATACCTGTAGATAGTTTTAGGGGAATTTCATTTTGTTTTCAATTGTGGCTTTTTAGCATCTATTTAAGGAAACATGCTCTCCACTCACAGCAATTGACACGTAAGGTAAATTGTCGAACATACTCCATTTAATGAAACCAAAAGCTTTGAGAAACCTTCAAGATTTATGGTAACAAAGTCAATAGTGCAGTATTAATCAGTTTTCATAATATGCAGAGGCGTTGGAAGTACTTAGAGTAAGAGGGGCTGAAATCTACATTACCAAACCAACGTCAGCTTATTTTGGGGTAAGGGGCTTCTCATTCCTCGACCCCCCTCTTGTTATCGCAGCAAGAAACAACGCGCAATACAATTTGCTTCAGTAGCAATGGAAGTCGCTTGAAGCAAGGGTGTATCCAGCAGTTTCCTCTGTGGAACGCCAAATTTTTGAAACGTTTTAGACGCGATTTCTTTCGGCGTGTGGTAGCAGGAGAGATAGTTTGATGTAAAATGAGGAATAAAAACGGTTCCAGGTTCGGGGGCATGCTTTCCCGAAAAATTTTTCCAAAATTTAAATACTACAATTACAATTTTAGTGCATTTTGAACAACTTTAAAGCAATTTTTTGTTAAATTTATTCACAAGTTTCGCTATGACGTATTGTTGAACTGCAATGGAGTTTAGTTAAAAACTTTGGAAAGCAGGGGTGCTGAAAAATACATAAGGAAGGGTCAATGCTTCTTTCGCCCCCCCCCCCCCCCCACAACGCCCTTGATAATACTGATCACTTATCGTTACCTAATTTCGACCAGTTCATCGTTAAATTTAACACACTATACGGTATAGTCTGGTCTTTTAGCCCGACGATCGGTTTATTTCAGGAATTGCAATGTTATGCACTGTAGTAAAAAGTTACTTCTACAGTATAATTGCGCAAACATGACTTTGCTAGTTTAGAGTAGTGAGCTACCGTTAGCCATTGCCAAAGATTTTGACTTTGAAAATATTTTGAATCATTTTGTTTATAAAAAAGCTAGAAAAGTCTTTTTTTGAAAGAATGTAATGCGTTGCTTAATTTGCCTTTCTTGATATTAAAAGTAAAACGATAAAAGCATCCACTCATCTTAATTTTTTTGTAGCAAGTATTGAACGTCTATTAAATTTTGTTGGTTTGTATGTACTGTAGGCTACGTTTTTTTTTTTTATGAAGTGCATGTACCATACATTTTGCTATGAAAAGTAGGGGCTCCGTCATCCGATTTCTAATTGGTCCCCGCAGTTCGGAGCACCTGTCCTGCGTACTGGTATGCTGTATCTATGGCATTACTTTATAATTAGTTGTAAGTTTAAATATATGTAGGAAGTATGGAACACGATTTTCCATTCCATTTTTCAAATCTTCCTTTCCATTCCATTCTGAGCATCTCTCATTTTCCATACCAAAATTCTCCTTCCAGTCCATTCTATACCATTTCATTCCATTTCATTGCATGCCCTGCCGACAGCGCGTAAAATAAGGTGGGGGGGAGGGGCCGGGCGACCGCCCAGTTTGCCCATGCATAAGACCACCACTGGCTGTGGTACCGAAGCGTTGTAACGAGTGGCGGGGCCCAACTCCGCGGCTTAGCGCCTGGGCAAAGCAGCTCCGAAGAAACGTCGCAGCGGTGGCGAGCCATTGGAATTGTCCAATTTTACCTGCCTAGGAATTGAACTCAAACCTTCTGCATCGATTGCGACATCTTTAACACTGCGCTGTAACCGGCCGGTTTGTTGAAAAAATACTACGCACCGTAACTGTCTAAGGAGCTGGAGTGCTCCGTTTCCCAGACACCCCGATTATGTGTTTTGAGAGTATCTGATGATATCGACATTGCGATTCGGGTGCAAAAGGTTTAGATAATATCGAAGTTGTTTTTGACCTTAATCGCATGATTAGAGATTTTCTAGCGCGTAATATATTGTAGTTTAAAAATGTTTCGGTAGGGAGGGCAGTTTTTTCGCATGCTCCACTACCTTCACTTTTCAAGGCAGGGGAACTTCCTCCTTCATAATGAGTGCATATTAAATGTTTATATCAAGGTCTATACGCGTTGTTTATATCAATGTTGGTTCTTGATAAAAGATTTTCTGGAGTGAAGCAATTGCCTGTTTCACCCCCTGGCTACACCTTGTTTGTGATGTTGCAAAAGTTTGCCTGCTTTAGTCAGTTAGCCTTCCTACGGCCCCAAAATGAGGTCAACTAAAATTTTTTCAGTAATTTTTTCACCACGGGCTTGACAGCTTGAGTTTCTCTGAAACTTTTTCTCTCCTTAAATAAAGCGCAAAGAAAAAAAAAAAGTGCAAATAAAGTATCTTGATTGTTTCCTTTGTTATGACATTATTTAGCTTAATCACGTTTGGTTGCAATTGCGTAGTAATTTAGACTAGAAACGTTACAATCGTATACACTTTTATACCTCTGAACTACTGTAATTGTAGCATCTTTACGTCATTACGATGTGACGTCACGAAACCCCTCGTTGAAAAATCTACGTACGTCGCTGTCTTCTGGATTGATAGACTCGTGGGTTTGATTCCGAGTTGGGTCAAACCAATGACTTTAAAATTGGTATTCACAGCATTCTTGCTTAACGCTCAGCTTTAAAATGGGAAAGACACTTAACGAGATTCCCCCATCTAAGTGTGGTAAACAAATGGCCAGCAACTCCTATGCGAGCTCGTACAGCGCCCCATCGCTTTCTCGTGATAGGGGGATAAAAATACGAATAAATAAAAATATTAATGGAATAAATAAAATTTTAAATCCGCTCACAAGGTGTTAATGAATTTGAATTTAATTTTTTCAAAATTAATGAGATTGAATTTAAAAATTAAAAAAAAATGATTGAATCCAACTCTGCCCCGGCCTCCTTTTTCAACTCTTATGCGCACACTTGCACACAGTATTCTTTATGACATCATTACGCAAAACGCAGTTTGTCACGCTATTCAAAAGGAAACGATAGCGAAGAATTTCGAAGCTGAAATATAGAATCTGAGCGCAAAAAATCCTATTCAACGCGATTCTTGTAGCAAAATTTCGTTCTTGAATACTGTATATTAATGCAACTTTCGGTCCTTTAAAGCAATTTTGAGCCCATTTGGGCAGTGTGAGCCCTCCAATTGGGAGGTTTAAGGGGCGGCTGCTAAGGTTTTGTGCAAATGCTGAGGTTAAAACTTATAATTTGAGCGGGAATAAAGCTAAGTCTCCTGGCTACCAATCGCGTACTCAACTGATACACCTAGCTCCGATCCAGCCTTTCTGTAACTTCAAATATACACTACAACGAAAACAAATGTATTATCTACAACGAAAGCGATAATAATGTACAGAATGCTTTGTGAGCTTGCATGCAACATGAAATTCGTAGTACTTGTAGTGTTAAGTGCAAAATCAACCAACACTATTTTCGTTAAATCTTTCTGGAAGCAGGAAGCTTGACTTCTATTGAAGGCCAATGCAAAAACATATTCTAACTTTATAACCTTAAAATAGCTTCAAAAAGATGAAAATTCTATCAAAAAATTGACTTTAGGTCAATTACCGCAGCAAGTTATAATTCAAAACTATAACACGGTGGCGTATTAATACATGGGTTCCTATGAAAAAATGTGACACTTTGTTGAATCTGCGCAAAAGTGTTCGTTTTCGGGGCACTCTGCCGCTTCAAAAAATTATGTGAATACAGCAGCATTATTTTGTCAATTAAATGCGAGTAACTGCTGTATTTTAGATGCTTCTAGCAAATCATTCTCGGTTAATAAAGAGCCTTTAAGGCAACACATTAAAACAAGAAAAAAAAAGTTTAAAATAAACTAAGTTTGAAAACAATGTGGTCCCCATCTATGGGTTTATACGAGCTTGCCCCAACTGGTAGAAGTTGACCAGTCCAACCATCTAGTAGACCCCAGTATTGATGCAATGTGTCATTGGCGAAAAGACCATTTATCGTGGTAATGTACGCTCCAAGATCGGGAAAAGTAGTGTAGTTGAATCTGTAAAAAAAGGCAACGCTATTTTAGATAGCCTAATGCAAAAAGTGTTACGTAGATGATTTAGACGACTTTTTCGGATATGAACAAACTATTTGCATTGCTTGTAGGAAAAGTCTTGTCAGCTTGCTATGCACAGCCAATTCAGGCTAGATTCATTCCAGACCATTAAGACTCTTTAATCGAAACATTATTTGCACTCTGCGCTTGTCATACTGTCGTATGCATGGAGCAGTGTGGATGTTACCTGAATGTCACGGAAAAGTTTTAGCAAACCCAGAAAATATGATAGTTTGTATAAACTTAACAAAATGCAATTAAGTTTTTTTAATTTTGGGTGAGCACCGTTTATTTACTATCTAGAGGTAGTTTATGAGAATTTGCATCAGGGTGAATAACCAACTTTTGAACCATATAATTATTTGATTCAATCTAAAAAAGGTGATATCGATTTAATCATGGTAACAATAAAAATAAGCTACCGGTAGGTAGATTTCAGGAAAATAATGAATTTTATGTAATAAATTGATGAAATATGCAAATGTTTTGGTTACCGATGTAAGCATTCCAAAAGAAAGTACAGTAGGGGAAATGTAGGACCTATGGGCCTCGGGAACCAATGAACCACTTCATTTAACAGCTCACATAGCCGAGTGGTATAGAGCGTCCGTCTCTTGAGCTGTAGACTTGGGTTTCATTCCGAGTCGGGTCAAACCAATGACTTTAAAATTGGTATTCACAACTTCCCTGCTTGACGCTCAGCATTAAAGGGACAGTGTGAAGAACCAGCCGGCAAGTTTACTTGTTGTGCCGTTGGGAAAGGCACTTAGCGGGATTCCCCCATCTTGGTGTGGTAGACAGATGGCTGGCAACTCCTAAGCGAGCTCGTATAGCGCTTTGATCGCTTTCTCGTGATAGGAGGATAAATATGCAACTAACTAATTAACTATTTACCACGCTCTCGTGGCTTCGAGAAAGCTATTGAACCGAAATAAATGATCACCCGGATGTTATGTACTTGATAATGTATTTATTAGGTTCGCTGGAACAAAGCTGTAAAAATGGTTGCAAAATAAAGGATGCAGAACTTTTGATTTAAGCATGCAAAACTTCTGATTTTAAGCGGTAGTGTTTTAGAGTACAAAGTTAAGGCATTTTTTCTTAATACCGCCTTAGGTGGTAAAGAAGGTGGTGTCGCACTTGAAAGGTCAGGGCCAACGGAACCGCCCCCCAAACCCCCCGGCCTGGGGGGGGCCAAGCCTGGTCAGGGGCCCCGCCCTGAACACCGCGGCGTTTTTTACGTGAAAATGATTTTAATACGTGTTACGATGCAACATTAATTTGTTTGTGTGCGTGAGTGTAGAAACGTGCTGACGTGTGTGTGTGTGTGCGTGGGAGGGGGGGTGTTGAAAAGAATGTCGAACTACAATTGCGCCGTTCTTGTTTAAAATGTAGGCTACTGTAGGCAAAATCGCTTGTAAGTAAACGATTTTTTTGATCTGCTGAATGAACGAAAGCATAACTTTTTTCTGTCAAAATACACATTTTCTGAAATATAAGTTATAGCAAAAGTACTAGCTTACTATTTCATGCGCCTTGCTTCGAATGAGGTCGTACATGGTAGGTGTTTAGAAGCTTGTAAGTTTGACAGGTTTACCATAGTTTTTGCACAAAAGCATTAGGGGTGTGCCTCTACGCAGGCAAAGTGGATCAAAATCGGTTCGCCAAATGGATCGCTAAAAATTCAAATTTATGACATATTTAGCCTGTCCACATGTCCAATTTATGTGGGCTTGTTGCAATGGGCTTTCAGCATCACAATTAAATTTTTGATGTCATAATTTAAAAAAGTGATTATATGACATCAAGCCCACAGCAACAAGCCCATATCCAGGACCAGGAGGACCAAAAGTCCATATAAATTAGACATGTAGACAGGCTAATTGTAACTTTAAGTGAGGGCCAAGGTTTACTTTAACCTTCAATTGTTCTCTTGAGTATTTGTTGATTTTCTTGGATACTATTCTCCTGCGTTTTCCCACGTCATGTCACACTGTGCTGGGCGGTTTGCCATTAATTTTAATTTATTATTGTGACGCTTAATAGCGCACTTAAAACGATTTCAGGTAAAACATTTGCCGGTAGCCCGGTAAACGCTTGCTCTGTGGAACCAGACTACGGCGTAGCCACGGGGGGGGGGGGGGTATTGGGTGTTACAAGTTACAAGCCCCCTCCCCCATTGAGCCTCAAGTGACGTCATACTTACGTCTCTTTCTGACTTTCTTTTTGAAGCGTTAGATGTTTTTAAGGCGGACCCTAAGAACTCGATTTAGGGGGTAATAAATAAGCGGCGCACGAAAACAGGTACCAAATTTACCAAGAATATGAGCAAAAAAGTGGTATATCGTTATAGACTAGTACAAAATTAACCAAATTTTACAGGAAAATTAGAAATGCTGACGTCTTAAGGGAAGAGGGACAAGGGTGATCGTCCTCACCTCCCAACTCTGAATCCGTCACTGCACGCAGAAGTGCCAGTGTAGCGCTGTTTTCTGAGTGACGTAATAGATCAATTGGTGTATCAGACCTTCCGTAAAAAAAATGCTAAACGAAATCAAATCAAAATCTAATCTTCATTATACTCGCGGTATTACGCCGAAGCGTGTAACGAGTGGCGGGGCCCATCTCCGCGACTTAGTGCCTGGGCTACACGGCTCCGAAGAAACGTCGCAGCGGTGGCGAGCCGTTGGCGACACAGCGTCGATTTGACCGGCCCGAGAATCGAACCCCAGATCTCCCGCACCGATAGCGTGCGCTTAGCAACTGAGCTAACCGGCCGGTATATTTCAAGCGAAAATGATTTACGTAGCTCAAAAAAGAAGTGAATCGCTAACATTCAAATATGGTTTTACCAGTTTCGCCAGTAAGCACTCCTTTGACTTCCTCACAATAATTGTGCCTCAACTGCCTTCGCTATTTTTAGTTTAAAACATCTCTCTTAAATTTGAGGCCGTCTTTTGGTATTATACAACGTATCGTCAAATGTGACGTCATTCTCAATCTCAACTTCTCCCATTGCAAAGTCCTGGTTACTAGGGATGTGCCGAGTCGAGGCCGAGTACTCGGCCGAGTCCGAGTATTAAACTATTATCATTTTGACCTTTTTTTTGCTTTTTATCCGATTTTGAGTCGAAAATAGGACTTCTACGGACGTGATGATCTTTTTTTTTTTTTTTGCTCTTCACCTAATTTTGAGTTCATATTTTGACGTCGTAGATACTCGGACTCGGCCGTGTAATGTTGTGAATACTCGTTACTCGGCGAGTCCGAGTAATTTTCCTCGAGGCACATCCCTACTGGTTACTGGAACCAGAGATCGTGTTCTTGAGAATTGAAATTTAATAAAAATGAGCATTCTTCACGAACCAGTTATACGCAGGGATTCTATACCGTTCTCATTTCAAAGATTTGTCCTTATTTTGAGAGTCTACACTCTACATCTTGGAAAATATTATTGTCCTCAATTTCGGCTTCCGTCCTTATTTTGTCTTATTCGGTTTTCATATTAAACCAAGCTTTGTGTTATTTACAAAATTGCTAACTTTTTAACAAGCTTTGTGTTATTAAGCAAACTGATGAGACCTAAAAAGGTCGAAACGGGTCTACAGCTGCAAATTAGTGGATCGGCATGTGGGGCCTGTGCTTAGACCTAGTTGGTAGGGCGAGGTTGGTGAATTTTACCTGCTGATTTTTTGACCCCCTGCTTAGAGTTTTAGGGTTTTTCCTATTACTGAAAATTCGGCTATTTATGAGAGCTGGTTCTATCCACGAAATCCTTGAGCACTTTACGACTTTTTTGATTAATTTTTCAAAGAATTGTATCCCTCTGATGGATCCTGTTTTGTTGAGAGGAATTCCTGACGGGATTTACCTTAATTCTAATTTCTTTCCGACTTTCAGTTTCTTCGGAATTATTTTCTTTGGATTTGTGTTACTTTTTGCCGTAGAGCGAGACAGCGCTGTTTCTGGTTATTTGCCTTCATCAGCCGCTCTCCGGTAAGAAACATTCATCTTCCAGGACAAATGATCTTGCCAGGATCATTCAGGATCAGAAACAGCGCTGTCTCGCTCTACGGTACGATTTACTGGAGTGCTTTGCACTGTTGGTGATGAAGTGCTGTTATAGCCTCTGACCCAACAAGAGGAAGTCGTCATGACTTCCCGTCCGGTAGGCCAGGAAAGACATTGCTTTTTAGTTATTTGTGTTATTTGTCTTGCCCTATTTTTGTCTCACTGTCAAAGCTTTATAGTGACATCATAAAAGCAACACAATTTGATTTGGAACACAAAGAAGCAAGGCATAGATAGGCATGCATGAAGCATTGTTAGCACTTCAGGCTGTCTAGCTTAGATTTTAAACTGGGGTACGTAGATGCAAAATCGAACGCAATCGTATTTTGCGTAAAAACATATCCGTCAGTTAAGAAATTAGCAAGGAAATTAATGTTTCGACTATAATACGAGTCTCGGCAGCCTTGCAAGGCTGACAAGACTCGTATCCGTCAGGTTCGTTCATCAAAAATCGCACGAATGCATGAAATGCAAAATCAAAAGAAAATCGTATTCTGTGTAAAACCACCTATTCTTTTCATTTTGCTTGTGGATAAAGGGGGCCCCACGAGAAGTTTTCGGGGAAGGCCTCAGTTGGCCTTGCGCCGGCACTGTGAAAGGGTATAAACAGTATGTGAGAAATTTTTTTAATTTATAGCAATTTTGCTCATGAGGGGACCTTTGAGCCAGTTGCATTAACAACCAATGACTCATGGCTCATAGGTCCCCTATGCAACCGACGACAAATGCAATAGGCTTAAGAGGCAGCGCAATTTTGATTTTTTTATGTGCTTGTAAGAAATCCTTCTTGGAGTTACCCGTATAATGCAGCTTAGCATTGCAATAACTGAATAAGCAGACAAATTTACCCTGGTTCATAGGTCCCATGTCTATGGTTCATAGGTCCCCACAAAAAATTGTTGGGGACCTTTGACCCACGTCCTTAAAAAGTGCATTTTATCTCTCATTTCGTTTTTATGTATGCGCTCAAACTTGGCGTAAGGATAATGCTGGCCAAAGGGTATTTAATGGTTAATTTTTAGGGAGTTGACCAGGGCTGCGAACTCGATCAATTTTTAATCGAGTTCGAGTTCAAGGGACATTTGCAAGTTCGAGTTCAAAGATTTTAATTTTTCAAGTTCGAGTTCGGCAAAAATGATAGAGTTCAAGTTCACAGCCCTGTTCAAAATATTCCATAAACAAACATACCCTAACCAGGAGCGGATCCAGAAAATTTTGGTGGGGGGATGCAGTTTTGATTTAGTTTGAATGTTAACTAATTACATTAAAGACGTTTGGATCCGAGAAAGGGCGTTTAAGCTATTCAAAATTAACGTTTTCATGCCTGGAACGTAATCAGATTTTTTTTAGGGGGAGGGCACTAAAGTTTGACATTTTTGAGCGTAGATTTTCCGGCTGAGTTAGTTTGAAGCAAAATGAGGACAGTAACGGTTTTAGGAGGGTCCGGGGGCATGCTCTCCCGGAAATTGTTTGAAAATTTGCATTCTATGATGGCCGTTTTAGTTCTTCTTGAACAAGTTTTAAGGGAATTGTATTTGAATTTTTTGCCCTTAATTTTGAAGTCTTCATTAAATACCGGTATGACGCAATTTTTTCGCACTTTTCGATTTCTGTGTACCGGTATAAAGCGTAGGAATTATTGTTGTCGAAGAGGTTCGAAATTATGGAAAATTGTATTCATCAAAAGCATTGTTGAAAAAGGTCCCCATCCCTGGATCGACCCTGACCCACTTAGTAACAGTTGGAAAAGAGATTGCAGCACCGCACAAACAACAGGTAACTGTTACTGCAGTGCAGCTGCGTTTTCATTAAAATCTCTCGGAACACCGTTTATGATGCAATAAATAAGTTTCAATGATTCAACGCAAAATGAAATGCCAGTGCAGTATCGGTACCAAAATTGCAAATTTGCAATCGTTCAATCTACAGTATAACAAAAAATCAAAAGTAGGCTAAACTTCATTCTGAGAGATTTAAATCAATAAAATTAAAGCACGCAATTAGTGAACTCGAACTCGATTGTTTTTTTTCGAGTTCGAGTTCAAAAAATTTTCTTTTTCGAGTTCGGCAAAAACGGTCGAGTTCAAGCGAGTTGAAGTTCGAGTTCGAAGCCCTGGAGCTGACTAAACGACTTCGTGCTTGGCAGCTCTTTAAAAAAATCCAGCTCATAGGTCCCAAACTTCCCCTTTTTATTCAATGTTTCAATATACTTCATTGCATTGGAGTATCTGAACACCTTATAGCCAAAAGAACTAAATTGAAAGTTTGTAGGCTTATGGCGCATTGGCGCAGTTTCACCGTAAACAGCTTCATAGCGCTTTACGAGGATGTGCCACTTATGTGTTAACTACCTTACGATGGAGGAATCTCGTTAAGCAAGGGCATTAGAAGTACTTTCAAGTAGGGGGGCTGAAATTTGTGTTATCATACCAACGTCTGGGGAGCTTCGCCCCCCAGACCCCCTCCTTGTTGTTGCTGCATACATCGTACGTATCATGAACTTCAGTAAAAGTCATTTGGAGACTGCTTGATGAACTCAAGCTTTTCTCTAGCACAAACACAGTAGCCAGATCGACGTTTATAAAGGTGTTTGCCTCCTTTAAACTAACTTATTATCCGTTCACAAGCTCCTAGGCAGGAGCGTATTTAGGGAGACATTGTGCCATGCCATACCCCCCCTTTTGTTTCTGCTTTTTAGTAAAAGAGAGCAAGATTAATGGTGACAAATATGCCAGACTCTTTTGATGGTTTTCGTAGCTTATTCCAGGAGCGGAGCCGGGTAGGTAGGTTGAGGGGTATGCATCGACCCACCAGCCATTTTCAAAAATATTTTTGATGCATAGGCCTACAAGTTTTCCATAATTTCGAACCTCTTCGATAGCAATACGCCGTAAGCACGCATAATCGAAAATGTGCAAACAAAATGCATCATATTAGGTGAAGCTCTCAGAATTAGGGTCAAAAAGTTTAAACAAACTTTGCCAAAAAATTATTCAAGAAGCACCAAAATAGTCATTACAGCACGTAAATTTCAAAAATTTCCGGGTAAGCTTGCCCCCGGACCCCCCTACAGCTTTTTTTGTTTCTTAATCAGCTTCAAATTTGTTGTTCTCCCCAAAAAATACGCTTTAAAAAATGTGGAAATTATGCCCCTCCCCCCCTTTTCAAAATATCTCGCTACGCCACTGCTGCTAGGGTAAGCTAGCTAACTCTAATTCGATTCTTTGTTGTTTCGCTATTATTTTCCCAAAAGTTTCTTTTAAAATTGAAGAAAATATTCTTGTGACATCATATCAAAGCTCTTAGAGCTTGTACACGAAATTACCAGGAAATTCAACAGTTTTTGCGATTTTGTTCGCCTTCGTCACAAAGTTGGTACGTTGGTTTTGATGGTATCAATGAAGAAAAGAAACAGATAACAAGTGACGCCATAATTCATTGTTGAAGTGCCATAGGGTATAGTGTTGTTATAAATTCTTCAAAAAGGGGCTGAAGGGGGGCTCAAAATTTCTATGGGGGGGCTGAAAAAATGTAGGGGGGCTTCAGTCCCCTCAGCTCCATCTTCCAACGCCCTTGCCGTTAAGTGCTTTTTTCAACGGTGCAACAAGTAAACTTGCCGGCTAGTACTCCACGTTGTCCATTTACTGCTGAGCATCACGCAGGAAAGCTGTGAATACCAATTATGAAGTCATGGGCTTGAACCGACTCGGAGTCAAACCGACTTTACAGCTTCAGAGGCAAACGATCAACCCATTCGGCCATCTGAGCTGCTAAAAGAAACAACAAATTAGCGGGTAACGAGGCAGGTACTAGAAACTGCTCACTCTTAAATTTATTTAACAAAATGAAGAGTTAGACACATCTACTTGAACTTACGTCAGTCCCAATGGTTCTGCCTGAACCATTACATCAAAAAGACTTGACCCAGGAACCACATCTGAAAGAAAATATGTCGCGTTGTAAGGAGGGTTGGTTGTGCCGCAGATATCTGGCTGAACGGAAAGACGAACTTGAATGTCATTGCTGCCTAGATAAACAGCGATATAATAAATTAAAACCGCTATGAGAATTACACGGAGAACAGTTTACTCCAATCTCCGTAACTGCTAAGATCGTGAACTTTTAACAAAGATGTTAAAAAAATGAACTAGGACAGGATTCGTATCCATGTCTACATCGACCTTCACAGTTTTAATTTTAGGTAAAACATCGATGCAAGGAGCTAGCAACCAGTCTAAGCCGTTTATAGCATCGATTTTTCAACTAACTTCAGTTAAATCTTTGGAGAAAATTACAATAGCAAAAAAATCATAACTTATACGATGCAACAGCTGCCAAAGATTAAGTGCAATGCCAAATATATTGTAATCAAAGTGCTAAAAAGCTTGCTTTTTTTCTCAGCACTATGCAGTGTATTTTTCTACTCCCATCAACACTATTTTAAAGCAGTTAGGTTCATTAAAACTATTTTAAAGTTATACAGTCTAGGCATGACCGGATTTGAAAGAATATGTTTTTTTCATGGACAGTTCATGCCTAAGCACGCAAAAAGAATATGAAAATTAATCATACGAGTTGTTTTTATCGCTTTACGATTACTGAGGTCTTGCATAACAAAAATTATCGAGTCCAACCGACTGCATTATGGCACCTTTATTCCTTCACTAAGGTCGATATGACAATGAATGATATATGTTCAAGTCATTGGAGTGGCTCGACCGAGAAAACGCGACAGAGTGTTGAAAACTACTGATACTAACTTTACAAATGTTTATTTTCTTACAAACAACGCAGAAGGTTGTGCTATTTAAAGATTAGTGAATGCACTGCGATTTTCTACAGATAACTTTTGGATTTACTAACCTGGAATGAAATTGAACTGTATCTCAGCGCTTGCAGATAGAATGGCACACAAATTCACCAGCACAAGACAAGCAATCAATTGTTTGTTCATTTTGTCTTATTAAACTTTCACCTTAGCCTATAACTTTTTGCCACGTAATAACCGTATGCACAGCTGTAATGAATAGCAAACTTTAAGCGTTTACAGTAGATCTACGTACGGTACATAAGTCATTCACAACTTTATCATTTCAAAATGTAAAAAAATAATTTTCAATGGCTTAAAAAAGCGGAAGTTTTTAAGCCTTGCACTAAAAACAACTCATCAGCGTACAATAACGCTGTAACGCCAGCAACACATGCAAATTCACATTAACTTTCTTTTTATAGAGTAGATAAAAAAAACCAGGAAGCTGTGATTCCGCAGTCGTGCTTTGTAACATGGCATTGACGGAAATTCCCTGATGAAAGAAGACACAAATTCCTCGGAAATTACCGAAATATTAGCGTTTTTTTTAAACTGTACTTTCAGTTCACTTTTCAGAACACAATAAATATGGGACGAAAATAGCTGAAGGATACAGCGGCTTTACAGATCACTTTTATGTTGCCATTTGCCAAACTAAAAAGTTTTCCATAAATTTTTCCATAATGCATCTCGGAGGTTATTTTCTGATTATATTGAACTGCAAATTTAACAGCAGTTTAAAGGAAATAAACTTGCGCTCATTGATTTTGCAACCACCTAAGATATGCGGGAAATTTGATAGGCTTCAGCCGTGAATCAAACCTGTCACACGTGATCTATCACACACGCTCGGTACAGCTGACTGTGTCGCACACAAGTTGCTGTTTTTTTGCTATATAACATGCTAGACGAAGGTCACACATAAGATATTAGTGGTATACGTTTGGTAAGGCTTCATAGGTTGTTAAACCAGCTAACTTGCAGTCTCTTTTCTCACTGGTCAATCATAGTCATTGGTCAATAGTCATCATTAGCACTGTCAAACCGTGCCGTATGTACTCGTATCATTTCATTGATACATCCAATATCATACCATAGTTAAGCAACAGTATATTGAAACGTATTTGGCGTTTGCTACCCGATAAAGTTCATCCAAATTAAATTTCGCCCCAAAAAGTCAAGTCTGATCTTTTGCTTTGTAAACAGAAGAGTATTTAGGAGATGGGGGCATTCCTAATACCCTTATCCCCCTTTGACTTTGTTTTTTAGTAAAAAAGTTGACATGTTGCTGAGTTACTGAAATATACCTGACTCTTTTGATAGCTTTAGCGACTTACGCCCCCCCCCCCTTTTAAATTTCTCGCTACGCCACTGATTTTTCATGAGCTTGCTATCTAACAGTTGACTTCCCACTTAACGAGTAAAAGCTAGCGTTCAAATGCACTATTGCAGGGGTTCTTAGTAAATGTATCCACTGGGGGTAAATTTTAACTACCCAGGGAGTAAATTTTTGGAATGAAAGACCAAAGAAAACTTTAAATTTCAGTATTGAAAAAGCAGTAGTGGTACACTAAAGATAAATTATACTTTTTTCTTTCGACAAGGGGAAAACGAGACAAAAAAGGTTAAAAACCCCTGCACCAGAGATGGAACCGGTCATAATTTTCTTGACCCCACCGGTAAATTCAAAATCTACGCCGATTGACCGGTCACTGACCGGCCCGGTCGACCGTTTTTTTTACTGAAGGTTTATGTTCAGTGTTGAATACACCTACTGACAAACTGTAGGTTTCACTACCTTTGTCACTGGATGTATTGAACAGGTAAAATTTCATCTAATTAATAAAGTATTTGAATGAAAGTAAAGAGAAAACAAACTTGTTTTCAGAAGGTGTGATTTGTTAACGCCGTTCTTGGTAAACTGTTTAAAAAACACATATCGGTATGTATATTTCGGTTGGTGTATTTCTATAGGTGTATTTTAGTTGCAAGAAAGAATTTGACCGGTTTTTTGACTGACTTCACAGGCCGGTCGAAAAATCTCGACCAGACCGGTGACCCGACCGGTGCCGGTCAACTCGTCCGGTTTCCATCTCTGCCTTGCACTATTGTTTATGCATTAGAGCTCTTTTAATCTCTGTTCTAGGAGTGATTTTGTTTTTCATTCATTCATTAGACTTTATTTGCGGGTAGTAAAAAAAAAGAAAATGAACAAGAATAAAGTAATAAAATAGAAGCTTGGGCCGCAGGGAGACGGCGAGTAGACCTTTCGGTCATCTAGTTCAGAGGTCCCCAACCACTGGGTCGCGAAAACGCTCAGTCAAAATGGCGGCGTCCTGCACGAGTTAACATGCAACCCTATTGCCATAGCACTTATTATTGCAAAATAAAAAATGCGACAGTTTCATACATCCATTTGATAAATTTTATTTACAAGCAACTACTACAAGTAGGCCTACCGACATCTGTAATTTTCTGCATTTGAAATGGTGTAAACGTGGCAAAATTGTGGAGAAGGTTCAGAAGTAAAACAGCAATCGATCGATTGAGATGTAATAAAAGTTCTTGGGAAGCAGAACTGCGGGTGGTAACCAGTGCTCGAGTTGATGGGGGATGCGGAGGGATGCCATCCCCCGGAAAACAACACCATCCCCCTATAAAACATTTCAGCGTAAACCATTCCCTTACAAGTATAATGACCATCCCTCTTAACGTCTGCTTGAAAAGTTGTACCATCCCCTCATAAGTATTTTTACAACTCGAGCACTGGTGGTAACTCAGTGGCTACAAGCTACTTGAAGAGAAAGACGTGTTTAAATCGCAATTAAAAAGTTAGACTTGAAGCAGTTTAGCCTAGATATCAAAACGACAAACTGTTGTTTTTGTATTGTGGGTCGCGATCGGTCCGCGAGACTGTTTTCATTCCGACACCGGTCCGCGAAATAAAAAAGGTTGCTGGGGACCGCTGATCTAGTCAGCAGCTGTTTTTGTTGGTCGTTTGACGGTAATTGACCGAAATTTTTTGGCAATGACCGAAATTTTTTAGTCTTTTTTAAGCCTTTTCGGTCACAATGACCAAAAAAAACTTAAATGTTTGAAGAAATGTTGCAGACGAAGGCTGCATAGTTGCCGTATAAGCATGGTAGAGATCTTTTTTTTTAAGACACTTGACCGAAATATTATCGAGTTGACCAAAAAAAATTGGGCAAACTTATAGCTAAAATCGGTGAAAGCACCAAAATAAAATTTTGAAAAAAAAACAGGGTCCATCATTGATGGATGAATAACTTCTCAAAAAAGTGGATTGGCGACAAAGCAAAAACTTTGTTCTTGGGATTCAATTTGCAATCACTTGTTACTAGTTGTAAGCTTATTGTTGAAGCAGGTATTTTTTGAATTTGATTTTAAATTACTTGGATGTAGATTTTTGAATTTCAGTGGGACATTGATTTTTTTAAGGCATTTTGAGGAAACAAAATGGTCTCTCAAAATTGTTCAGCGGTTTCTCAAAATCTGCAAATTTTCGTTGAAACAGTTGTTGACAGCAGTTTCATTTACAAATGTAAAAATTGGCGATCTTTCGACAGTGCTTGATGGTTCCTCAAGCAAAACCCTAAAAAAACACTGGATTGGGAATATCATTCCATATTATTTTGGCACCTTGATTCTTTATACATCTTGTAAACGATTGGTTTTATATCGAGGTGTGTATACACGTTTTGTAGAAGCATTGGTTGATTTAGTGGTTTTCTGAGAAATGTTGCTGCTTCGAGTGAAACAGCTGGACAAAACGTCAGGTGATATATTATTAAAATGGACGTGAACCAGTATGGCGATTTCGAGTCTGATGAGATAAGGAAATTTGAGTATTCTAAATTTAGAGAAAAACGTTGAAGCGCTATTGTGCGGAGAACCTACACCAGTCAGTTTAACTGTTATATTTTGGAGAGGTATCAGCTTTTTAGGTATGATGGCCAAACCGGCAAAAAACGGCAATTAACCAAACCGGCAATCCATACAGCAATAGGCAGTGAATGAAAGCGTAGTGGATTTTTAGTAGAGCACGGGCAAGCATATAATGTTTTTAGCTTGGAATGGATTTCCACAGCTCTGAAAATTCTTTGGACAATGGATGAGATGTAAGAATCAAATTTTAAATTAAAATCAATATTCACACCTCAATACTTAACACTATGGGCTACGAATATTGGAGAGTTGTTCATTCTGAGATTGATAAGAGAGAGATGTTTGTTAAAATTTGGCGGCATAATTAGTAGTGCAAATGATTTTGAGGGATTCACCGTAAATTTGTTAGCTTTTAACCTCAGGGAGACTCGATGCAGATCATCGTTCATTTTAGCAGTTGGTACAAGCAGTGACTTAGCAGTACAAGAAGTACTAGAAGAAAAGTTCAATGGTATAAGAAGTCAACGGTACAAGTAAGTTTGCATCGCAAATTCGCAACAAACCAGACAAGCGTCGTCCGCAAAAGTCTTGGATTACAACTCACGGAAAACGGTAAATCGTTGATAAAATTATAATAAGAAAAGGAGGGGTTTTAGTGTAGAACCTCGGGGAACGCCAATGTAGTTAGATAACAGAGGAGAGACATCGTTAATGAGCACGTGCTGACTAGGGTTTCCCCTTTTCCCGGATTTTCAACTTCCCGGAAAACGGAAAAATTTTGAAATATTTCTCGGGAATCCCGGGAAAATACCGGGATTACGAAAATCCTCGGGTTTCCCAAGATTGACATTTTTTATGATTTCAGCATTTCACATCTAATTTTTAGCATTTTTTTATGTTGTTTTGACAAACTTAGTTCGAGTTTTTCAATTTTTTCGACAAATTGAAGAAAAGATTTTGATCTTACAAGCATTTCGTCTTAAAAAATTTTGCGAATTTTGAAAGAAAGTTTTTAGTAAGCAAAAAAATTTTAGATTTGCAGTAACGCATTTTTTATGTCGGGATGATAGATATCAGTGCCACTGAAACCCTTATTAATGTAAAAAAATTTCCCGGGATCCTGATATAAATTTCCCGGGAAACGGGAAATTTACAAACAGCAATGCAAATTGTTTTGTGGTGGGTATTTATAAAAGCAGAGAGAAAGAATGAGTAAAAGATTAACAAGTTTTATATTTCCCGAGAAATTTCCCGTCCCGAAATCTCGAAAGGGAAACCCTAGTACTGACATCTATTTAACGCACGCAGTTAGTTTGGCCTAGTATGCCATAGTGCAGGGGTTCTAAACCTTTTTTGTATTCTTTACCTCTTGCCGGTTGAAAAAAGTATAATTTACCCCCAGCGCAACTCTTTCACCTTTTTAATACTGAAAATTGAAGTTTGTTTTAGTTTATACTTCAAAAGATTTACTTCCTCGTTAGGCAAAATTTACTCCCAGGAGGTAAATTTAACCCGCTTGAGAACCCCTGCCATAGTGGTCAAGTTCGTGGAGAAGAATTTCATGGTTTACCAGAAAAATAAGGCCTATGTATAAATTATTGCTTATGCAATCAAAACAATTAGATACAGCATCTATATAAGAGCATAATTAGTTGGTATGTTGCTTTGGAAGCTGAATTGATTTTTTTGTATTACTTTCGTTTATTCAAAAGGGACATCAGTCTTTTGTAAACAATTTTTTCCATAAGTTTAGAGAAGCAAGTAAGGATAGAAATAGGATGATAGTTTGAAGAATCATCTTTTTTTTCCTTTTTTTAAGGATTGGTACTACTTTGGCAGTTGCACAATTTTCAGGAAATGCACCGTTACAAAAGCAAAAGTCTGTAAATAAGTAAGTGAAGATAGGGAGTAATGATAGTAGAAGCGATGTGTAGAAAAAAATGAGGAATGTTATCATAGCCTACGGCTTTGTTTAAGTTGAGGGAGTGGACAACGTTTTCCATTTGCGTAGAATTAGGAATGGCTTAATAAATTGAAGTTGAGATGCGTTTGCTGGAGTAGTTCAGCAAAAGAGTTAGGCTGGATGTCGACAAAGTGTTTCGCTAAATTGGCTCCGATTGCACTAAAAAAATTGAATGAAATAGACCATAGACAATTATCGCCAATGGTGCTGCCATCGATTTTTAATGACTGCCGTAAAGCAGAAGAATGATTTGTGGAAAAGGAAAGAGCCGCACGTATTACATTTTACAGTACATTTTGCGGGGATGATTTTGGTTTTCTTTGATTTTTGAGAGGGCTTTGATTTTCGTTAGTTTGTTGGTAGGCCTATGTTAAAAAATAAAATTGTTATCTGTGTCACCATTTAAAAAACGACATTTAAACATAATTCTTCATTTCTTGGTGGAAACTAAAATGCCTTTAGTTATCCAAGGCTTACTCAATAGCTTTCTTTGTCTTCTTTCAATGGTTTTAGAGCGACATGTTTGTCGATGGTACTGAGTCTATCTTGCGAGAAGAGATTAAATAACTTTTTTTCCGTGGTCAGGATTGATCAGAGAACGAATTAAGTGGATTTTTGCGGAGATCTTCACGGAATGAATCCGCACGAAAAGCAGACCTGTCTTTAAAGTATTTAATTTCCGATTTAGGATTAAATTTGGAGATGGGTTTTTCGATCGTACAGAGAATAGAGTAGTGATCGGTATTGTCAGTTTCGATCACACCTGGGCTTAAACCTGTGTTTCTCAACCCTTTTTTGCGCGACCGAAAATTGTTCAAAAACACTATCTGGAAAAATAGCTGCGACCCATCTAAACTAAACAAAAGTGAGCATAAATAAAAAAAGAATGCCGTAACACTTGGAAGCAAATTTTTTTCGCTTCAACAGAATTTCGAAATCGTGGATTAATATTGCTCAACGTTAAATATTGGATATCTGCGCCCAAACGGTTTTTGCATTCCTCCTTCATACTTACCAGAACAGAAACTCGCATCTCACACGTACTTCTATATAACTTGGAAAAAAATTATAACTTTCAAGACTTCTACATACAAGATAGGATATTTGTTTACTAATAATCTTTTCAACATTGATCATGTCTGCTAGAAGAATAATAAAAACTTGCATTGCCGTATTTACAGTATATATTTTGCGAAAAAAAGCTTAAGATTATGCGACGAATTTTCGCTCGATTCAAGACGAAATAGGCAGAATGTCACAAAACATTACTGTTGTGACATAAGGACTTGTCACCTACAACCAAACTAATGTTAGATGACGTGCAACACTTTTGTTTTAAATCTCGGACGCAAGAAATTGTAAAATCTTGAGATTTGGGAACACAAACGTTAGAAAATTAATGCCTTGCTATTGATTTAAAGATAAACCAAGTACAATACAACGCCCCTCCTGTATCAGGGACCTATCGATAAAGTCTTGGCGACCCACATTTGGGTCGCGACCCATGGTTTGAGAAACGCTGGCTTAAACTATGTTCATAATTGTTGATGATTATGTGGTCAAGAATGGTAGACGCCGTTTTCGTAACTCTAGTGGGTTTGGTGATAAGTGGAATGTCACCATACCAGATAGTGGTGTTAATATATTCGTTTGCGCTAGGCAACCTCCTGACAGAGCATAAATTGATACTAAAATCGCCGAGGATGAGTTAAGCAATTGGAGAAGCTATTGAAACAATTATTGACAGTGGTTTGCACAGGGTGGCAGTAAACTACTCAACTATAAATTTAGATTTATTATTATTTACTTCCGAGACATTTAACCATAAGCATACGGATGAAGCATAGATAATGCAAGCGAGTATTTTAAGTGAATACTCGCTGTATTATCTATGGATGAAGTTAGTTCATATTGCACGAGACAGAGTGGAAATTGGTATTTGTCTGAAACGTGAATTGCCACACCCCTGCCGCACAATTGGTAGCATTTTCGTGAACGAATCTGTAGGATGGAAGGTTGATATTAATTAGTGGTTGATTTTTTTAAGCGTTTTTCAGTTAAGTTAATAACATCGAGAGAGAAATTTAGAGCTACAAGAAATTCGTGAAGTAAATTAAAATTTTTGTAAAGGTAGCGGATATTTTGGATGTAAAAGTATCAACAAAGAATTTTCGGCAAAGTTTGGTTAATGCTGATTTAGATCAAAGTGTTTGCATTTTATAATTTTGGTTGTCATTGAATAAAACACGTCATCGCCAAGTCCACAGGGTGAGAGGTCATTAGTTTGCGGGGTGGATGCCTGACCAGGCCAGAGCAAATCTGTAAACTCCGTGTCAGCGCCAGGCGCCATGTGTTTCAAAGCTACGACAGAAACGAATCAAACTATTGACGATACTGCAAGAAATCAGTAGCTTAGGCCGAGTTAGTAGAAAAACAAATAAATTGCAGCTACACGAATAGCAATAAAGCGAGTGTATATGATTTGAGCGCTTTCTGTCTTGCCGCGCCCTTCTGATCAGCAAGCTGTATACAAGCTTCGATTTTTGTTAGTTTAGTTAGAGCCAGCTTTGGCTCTCGTAGTTGTGCACCTGATGAGTCTGGAAGGACGAAAAAAATGATAATCGGTTACCCTTTTTCGTGCACTAAGCGTTAGTGTACACCCGGCCCATGTCGTGCTTGCATTGCTCGGTGTCGCAAACAATCACTATGATTGTAGAGTAAATGCGTAAAATAACTCGTTGGACAGCAGGCGATCATTACAAGCTATTTAAGGACAAAGAATGCGAACAAAACAATTTTATAAGTGAATATTGCAATAGAGGAAGAGGCGAGTATGTGAAATATAACAGGCTTAATAATTAATTAATCAATCCAATATATCAATGTAGGCGACGCTAATAAACGAGTAAAAATAATGTACACGTTCTACAAGTATACTTAAACTGATTTTCATTAAAATTGGACTGGTATTACAATTAATATTGACATGAAAAAATAAAGGAACAATCCGGAGTAATCGACTTAGGCCTAAGTGGATCATTGGCGTTAACATAGGCGTAAAGGTAAAGGTACGTGACAGCGGGTGCTAAGCACACATTGTGTTGGCCATTCTCATTTGGCGGCTCACTACAAATATCAATCATGAATGATTGAACGCCGTTAGAGGACATACAAGACGAACAACACACATACACTTAACCCTTCGCACTTCCAGTTGTGCCGAGCGCCTGGCAGGAAGCTGCGAATACTACTTTTAAAGTCTTTAGTTTGACCCGACCGGGAATAAAACCCCAGTCTCCCGGCTACCCAGCGGACGTTCTTACCGATACACCTAGCGTCGGTTTAACATAGGCGTAAGTATTGTGAAAAACAGAACTACCTAGAGACAGCAAGGAATTATTCAATGTTGCTTCTGAAGCGTTTCTCGCTCGCACGAGTATGAAACTCGCGCTTGATAATCAAGAAGATTTTAAATGTCGTTGGTTGTTACTGGAAAGGTTGGCGACTTGTTGATTACGCGCTGCTGGAACTTGCTGAAAAAGAACGCGAAAACAACATTGATGTAAATTTTGCCAGAAAGCAATGTATGGATTGATTAAAATCATTACGCTGACGTGAACTGGAACAAAAAAATAAAATAAAATACAGAGCCGAGTCGCCATGGGCTAGCGGTTAAGAGCGTTCGTCTTGGAAGCTGGTTAACTGGGTTCTATTCTCAGTCGGGTCAAACCAAAGACTTTAGAAGTGGTATCTGCTGTTACACTTGCTAAACGCTCAGCAATTAAGTGTAGCGCGGAGGATGAAATAAACAGAGAATAATATACGTCAGTGAATTCTTGACAAAATTTAGTCCTGGCACTAAAGGACCTTAGTAGTCATAAAGCGCCTTAAAACCACACAACATTTCATTTCAACTACAACAGAGCCGAGTAACAAAGCTATAGTTAAATCCAACGTACCACGGTATGACTTTGGTATTCGATTGCGCCATGCCAATTGGCGTTCAGTTTAAATAAGAAAAACCAAGGATGCAAATTTAGCCTATTTACGCGACTTTCAAAAAAAAACTAGCCATGAACATATTACAAATTACTTACACAGAGTTTAAAGTTATTGTGTTGGTGGGTCAACCTTTTACCATCTACAAATAAAGTGTGGTTACCGCCAATGACTTTCCAAATGTTTTTTGCTTTATTTTTCCTCGCCTCCTTAAAGATTGGAAGGAGTCGCTATCGTTGATCATGAAACTTTTTCCAGTGCGTGTTCTTTTTTTTGATTGATGCAGCTTTGATCAATTTTGTTGTTCTTCATTTAACTCTCAAATTTCTTCAATTAAACTCCGCTTGTGCTACTTCACTTAATTTGTTTCAACAATTTAACCTCAACTGTACCCTTCTCCAACTTAATGACCTCAGTTTCAAGCTAAGTTGAAGTTTGTGGAGATGGAATTTGCATCTGTGCAAAGTTCATTAATCTGCTTTGGCTTTGCTTTGCTTAACTCGAGCTAAAATTTAGTGCAAGCAGTCACTTTCTCTTCACCCAGGCTCCACTCGTTCCAGCTTCTTTCAGCTCAGCATCCCATATCTTTGTGTAAACCTGCCTTAAACGCAGCTAAGTAAAAAGGGATTCACTAAGTTATGTCGATGATCACTTGCTATTAAATGCAAAAACTTATTGGTATGCTCTGCTCAACCTACAAAAAGAACTTTTTTCCTTGATTTTATTGACAAAATTGTATTAGTACTAGACCAGTGGTTCTCAAACTTTTTAAAAAAAATTACGCAACGGTCCCCTAGCAATTTTTTTAATTGCTCACGGTCCCCTTGAAAAATTAACACAAATAAACACAAAACAACACGTTGATTTTTTATTGTATCAATGTGACGAGGGCACTTACTTCTTTGCAAACTTATTCAAGGAAAATGAACAATTTACTAGAGTTAGACTAAAATCACACATTGCAGTATCCTTCTCTGAAACCAATACTGCTGCCGCCACCCACCAGGTTTTTACTTTTAAGCCATCCGCAAGAAAACTTGATCCTTTTTGCTACTGCACGTTCTCCATCATTCGCAGACTTCACGCTAAAGGAGCCATTGCACTAATGTGACATCAAATTGCTTCTTGTGATATCATAAATGCCTATGTAGCCTGTAAGGTTTCATGACAAATTGTGTTTGTTAAGTTGATTGGAAGAAAAGTTGCCTGAAAACTTAATTTTACACAAAATTTTTTCTTCAGGATCGTCGTTTTAATTTTTTTGGAAGGTGCTTCGCGGTCCCAGAAAATTTGTCTCGCGGACCCCAGTTTGAGAACCACTGTACTAGACCTACCTTACTGTTGCTGCGAATTCATTCAATTACAGCCGTTATATGCTGAATTTGGAACATCTTAGCAACGATGAATTGCTAGTTATTACAAGATAACTAGCAATTCATAGTTGCTAAGATATTCCAAATTCATCGTTGCTACGATAATCGTGGCAAATTCATCGTTGCTAAGATATTCTTAGATATTCCAAATTCATCGTTGCTAAGATATTACAAAATCCGGGGTAAGTTGTGGTGTACTGCCATCGCAATACTTCTGCACATGCCATAACCACAATACTCTTCTAATAATATGCGTACCGTGCATTAACCTACACCTGATAAGCACCGGGTTGGCATTGCAGTAGAACTTTTCATGTATCAAATAGATCAGTAAATGTTTAAAATATTCTCAACCCTTTGTTATAGAACTGCAGTAGTCAACATATTACTTGTTCAAACTTCAAAGATATTTGTAAAGACTAGGAGGTTGTAAGCCGCTTATTTTTAAGGTATACGTTGGTGGTGAAATTTGCACAGTGGTCAACGTGTCTGATTTCCATATTACTTGTAAAACTCCGGCGAAACCAATGGAAAAGGAAGCTTACAGTGGAGGCCGTGGAATTAAAGTCGAAGTGTTTCCAGACATCAGCGAACTTTCTGATTATTTTAACACATCATCCAGGGGCTGTAAGTACTCTCACTGTAAATAAGCATTAGTTTCCTTTACCGGTATACGTTTTTTTGAATGGTAATGATACTGTTAGTTCGACATTGGCGTACTTGCGGGAGTATAGCAGGGGTAGGGAAACGCAAAGCACAGCCCTGCGGACCAGATCGATTGCATAGTGTTTTCAGCGGGACGCATCTACTTGTAATTTGTAAATTTTGCCTTAGAAATACACAATTTTACGTCGCAAATTTACTAAAAATTCATAGTGAGTTATGTTTTACCGTAAAATCAAAGACTTTTGTGCAATTTTTAAGCAACGAATACAGCACGTAATTGCATGTAAAACACATTAAAAAAAAAATAACGTATTTTATGATACCAGTAGGTTGTATGCATTACAAAGTTCTGACACGGGCCGCAGATTGCCCACCCCTGGCCTATAGTCATCTAAACTAGGCTTATTCGAATTGGACATTGGTTGGTTCATTTGACACCTTGAAACGCAACTTCCTTACGCATTTCCTTTTCCAAAAAATGTTGAGCTGCCTTTATAAAGTTTACACGATTGATTCAATAAAGAGCAGCTACGGTCTGTGGTCGGTGGTAACGAATTTTGCAATGCTTCGAAAAGCATGAAAGTTGCTGAGTACATTTAAACATGGTTTTAAAAATATTCTTAACGTTTCTAGATTACAACTTTTATGCTGAAGAGTCTTATGTCGAGCGAGACATTATTGAAGGAAATCACCTAGTGACCAGAACCAAGGGAATATTTGTTCCTAACATTGACGCAAACTATGTCTTTTCTGTTTTCGCTGATGATCAAATGGAATTTTATTTGAATTCGAACGGCACTGACCCCAATGATGCAGTACGATATCGACATAATTAATCCAACAGTACTGTTGTTGTTTTGATCTAGAACTCTTCATGTGTATTAACTATTGTAATTATAAATCATTTCAATGACTCTTTTTAGTGATTGATTACAGTTTGAATATGATGCGGTTAATACTTTAAATCCTAAAATACATCTACTAAGCTACTTTTTATTGTCAATAGATATCATATGCAAACTAACGTCTATTAAAAAACGCAATGTAAATTTAACGTAGGAAAGCTAGCTGCTCCTTCAATAAATTTCACTGTCAGTAGAGCAACCCAATTGCAAGGTTTTTATTTTTTCTCCTCTTAATCTGACAATCTATTAGGATTTGCAACGTAAGTGATATCGACTTCAGTAAAACGTGCTTGTCTCGAAATGGCTTATTTTTTTGTGACCCACTCTTCGTTATTAAAATTTTACTTTTCAGGTCCTGTATACCTTCAGGTACAATCCTTACCAATGGAATTACACTGAAAACATATATTTACGTTCAGGCGAGCAATATTATTACGAGGTACGACACAAAAATTTTGGAGGCCCCCAATTGTTTCAACTTGGAGTACATGTTGACAAAACCTCATTTTTACCCCAACAAACAGGTAAAGTTTTAGTTAAAAACTATGAAATTCATGCTTTTTTATCTTTATATGAAATAACTTCAAGTAGCAGTTGACCAGTTGTTCTCATAATTTGATTGATTTTGTGGTTTCAATTTTCTACCCTTTCAATTTATCAAGCGGAGATAATCAGAGTAAAGACTCTTATCCAAAACAAAACATGAAGCTAAGTCTTGAGTTAGGGAGCGAATGTAACCACCTTGCCATCGCGGTCACTTCTACCTTGCTGCAAACCATTGTGTCATGAGGTGACTATGAATCCGAATCTGTGAGTTGCAGTCATCTAGGCCTAATATTTATCGACGGCTTTCGTTCTCAGTACTAATTTCACCGCTTAAGTTCAATTGTAACCTTAAAGCGTTTAAGCAATAGGTTAGTGATGCAGGAACTAAATGTATGGATGAAAAGTGCAGCAAAACTGTTATTTACTACGAAGATGGTTGTATTAAGCGCTGAATTAATTTTTGTGGGAATTTATTAAATGAAATCACTATTATATATATTACGCTTTCATTTTCTCGCCAAGACAAACTTTGTAATTGCTTTTGCTTAGATTGGGCCAGGAATGAAAAACAAGAAATTGTAATATCGTCTGAGGTTTCGAAGGAAACACAAAGAATAACGTTTGTGGATTGGAACTTGGAAGAATCACGAGAACCGGTGTTTGAATTGAACACTATGTGCTTGCTGAATGATTCGTCCATTTGTTATAGCAGCTGCACATTTTCTGTGACATTATTTAAAGTTACATCCAGTAAGTTGTTTTCTAGGTTGTATCCAGTAAGTCTTGAGGCTACTACGATATTGCTGTGTCGGTGTATTGCAAAAACAAAACTTTCAGTTAGAATAGTAGGCTAAAGCAGTGCGGTCTTGATTTGATCATACAGAAAGAACCTAATCAACGTTACTGATGGTTTTATACGCTACCATTGTAGTTTGATGACATTAACTGCATTAGTTGTGCAGTTTCAAGAGCTTGCTGCAAACGCACAGTACCGGCAGACTTTGGATGGACTGCAGTCTTTTTGTTGCTGCATTTCTTTTTTTATTCAGAACGACTGTCTTATGGGGTTGCTGGCAATGAATTGAAGACTGCAATTGAAGAAATGAATGTACTCGAAGATGAAGTCGAGGTATCTGTGTCCGGTACTTATAGCTATCAAATTCGATTCTTCACAACCAAAGGTATATTTTCTTTTTTACTTAAAAAGTTTACCACATTAGGCAATTTAAACTGGAAAATGCAAGCAAGCTTTTCTTTTGACGATTGGTGAAAATTGACAAAATTGTTTCCTCTTTTCCTGGCAGCGTAACACCAACACGTGAAATAGCAAAAACAATGACCGAGCTTTATTCCTTCAGCTCTGCAATACCCTGCAATCTCGACTATTTATGTAAGACTCTTTTGTTTGAAAAGGTATATGAGTGTGGGATTTCCAATGAAGTTATTACCATTTTCATGAATGATACTGTATTTTCAAAAAGTTTTATGCCGGTACAGTATATTGAGTGTTGGTGATATTTACCATGAGATATACACTGAAAAATGTCAGAGTATTCATGCCTCTGGTATTGAGCAGTTGGTACAGTAGATCCGGATAGATCGAGTCCAGGCCCTGGCTTCGCATTGCTGGTATTTGTAGCACTATTTACTGCGGAAAGATTTAGCGTTTAGCATTGTTTTGCTGTATGCAGGCCATCCTGAATTTTCAGTGAAAAGCAACGACGATACAAAGCTAAGTGTTTCCATGACTGAAACAACAGTAGGAAAGCCTAAACTTGACACCTACACATTTCAAATCAACGGTTCAGTATCTTCATCACTCGAAATGGATGCCAGTGATCTCGAAGTTAAAGCTGCGATCATGGCGATGTTTGCTCCCAAATGCCCTGACGAAATTAGAGATGACATTGGTCGCAGGGTAGCGTATCAGTAAGTTTTTTCGAAATGCTTTTGCAGTTTCGAAGCATTTTAAAAACTTCAGTGAAATGATCAGTGATGTAAAAAGTATTTTGAAACTGTAATAAAGTAAAAGTTTTGTTACTGACGGCAAAACTACTCGAAGTAAAGAAGAAAGTATTGACTAAAAATAGCTCTTCAGTAAAAGTAAAAAAGTAGTCATTTAAAAACTACTCAAGTAAAAGTATAGCGTTTTCAAACGTTAAAGTGTCAACTACACACTTGCCGAACATGACTTATTGGCTTGCTTTGAAGGTGGAAAAATGGTAAATCAAAAAAATATTACCGCCCAGATGGCCGAGTGGATAGAATCTCTGCTTCTGGAACGATAGACTCGGGGTTCGATTCAGAGTAGGGTTAAACCATTGACTTAAAAGTTGGTATTTACAGCTTCCCTGCATGACGTTTAGCACCAAAGGCGACAAAGAGAAGAACAAGCCGGCAATTCATTTGTTGTGCCGTTCGGAACCACGCTCAGCGAGATTTCCCCATTTCGGAGAAGTAGACAGGTGGCTCCAAACTCATAAGCATTAACTCAGAAGCGGAAACCTGCTTATTTCTGTTAACACATCAATTTTAGTTTTGTAATTTGCTTTTTTTCATAATTAAGGTTGAAAGAGAAATACGATAGTTTTACTGCTAGGTCTACAAGTTTATGGAATGAATATATTATTGTGAACATATTAAGCGTTTTCTGTAACTTGCGGTCATGCGGTTATGGTCATGCAGTAATTAGACAACAGTGACATTGCATGCGACGCAACTTTGCAACGCAAGATTTTAGGTGCAACACGGGATTTCAAGTGAGACTAGTAATTCAAGGACTACGTTGTACTTTTTTAAAATAAAAACTACCCAAGTAGTGTTACTTTATACTAAAAGTATTTTAGTAAACGTAAAAGTAGCCAAAAAAAAATACTCTAAAAAGTACTCATTACCGAAAAAAATACTCAAGTAATTTACTCAAGTAAAAGTTGGGAAGGTAATTGCGCATGGAACATCTCTGTTGTCCCAAACTGTACTTCTCAAATCGAAAAAAAAGTGTTTGGGGTGACTTTGAAATTTTTTTTGATTGACGTTGATTCAACTAGATTAAAATAGATAACGGCGAAACAGGCTGTAGTGGTTATGATTTTACCATTTAGTGATTTTATGATATCCAATAATAGGTAACGCTTTCATTCATTTTGCAGTGACATGGAAGACGATTCTCTTCCCAGCGGCAGTCAAAGTGCATCTAAATCTTTTTGTGGAAGCTACTCGTCACTAAACCCTACAACACTTTATGACGGACGAGCGTACGACCCTTCTACATTCCGACACGTAAAAAATAGTGTACAGTAACTACGAACAATTGACAATTTTACAGATTGTCAGACACGCTTGCTTGTTTTTTTTCATACTTCCGAAGTGGTGATGTTATCCTTTCACCAATTTAACTCTTCTCTATAGATTGCAAAAACACCCTCCTATAAAGCATAATTTTCTTGCCTCCGCCAATACAGTGTTTTCGGATGGTTTTATTTAGATTTTATGAAACAGTCGCATTGAAAAGAAGAGCGACATCAAGATGGATATTCTAACAAATGGGGTTGTTCATGGAAAAACAAGCTTAACCAAAATAGAGCTGAGCTGTTTGATTATTTTAGTGACAGGCCAAAAGATCTATGAAAGCGTTTACAAAATGAAAGCAGTATTTCGGCAGAACGTTAGTTTTTACAATTTCATGCTGTATTCCTACAAATTGATTCCTATTACATGCATTTCCTGGAGAATTGTGCGCTATTATTATTGTGCATCCATCCAGCAGATGATTCAGCTAGATACAAAGTGAATGTGCTTATGTTTGTCTGGTATGAACAGTGTACGTTTGAAGACGCTTGAATATAGCATCATGTTCACGCAGATTTGCTTCGCTTACACTGGAGATATCGATGATGAACTTCAAATTTCGTACTCTTACGTCGATGATGCCGACAGTGGCACATTGAAGATTGAAAATACTGATCAAAAGATAGGTGACGTTGGACTGTCAGACTCGTACTACCTGTGGAAACACGTCTGCGTAAACATAAACGACCGGCTCCGATTAGGTAAAGAATTTGCAAATTTATATATTAATTCATTCAAATGTAGCAATGCTTGGGAATTTCCACCTCATGCTCATTCGCTGTCAGAATACAGCGGGCCTGTTACCGCATTTTGACATAGGTTGGTGTTTTCTAACCCCTTAAAGTCGAGTTACCGATATTTATTGACAATTGTTATATTTGTTAGCCAAGGTTACAAATCAAAACTAAATTTTGACGCTTCGCAGCAATTTTTTTGAAATTTGCGAAGTCATAATTTGTGCGTACTGGTAGCGATATCGCAGGCACATTATTTAATCGACTTAAAAGTTAGACTTCGTTTTGACAACTACGATAAGGAGGCCCAGGGCTGTTTTTGCATGTACAGTCGGCCTAGTAACGTACTGATTACTTATGCTCTGGTGGGTTTCCCCGGTCAGCACAGTGAAGATATGTAACAATAACAGTGGAAAAGCATGAAAAAAAAAAAATCATTCCATCTTGCAGTCGGGATTTGTTGACCCGCATGATCAAAGCGTTTTCGATTTTTTCCTTTTTTTTTTATTAGGATAGGACAGAAAAACCATCACCCTACTAGCACATTCAATCGCTGGTCATTCTAGGTTCGATGCTATTGATGATTACAACATAACGGTTGCTTTTAAGCAAGTATGAATTCTCCTTGCATGAATAAATTAAATTTAACAAAAAATCAACCAATGGCCAAAGTTAAGCTATTATCCACAATTCCATGACGTTCATTCAGTTTTAACTTGGTCAGTGGTCATGGTCTTGGACCGGTATTAGTGGTGTAGCCGGGAGTGGACCACCGAGGCACTGTCCCCCCTCCCTTTAAACTATAAAAACTTTTTTCTTTTTTTTGGAGATCATTCACTGCGGACGAATGAAAACGGGCCCCTTAGTGTCTAGTTACGGCGCTGCCCCCCCTAAATATTTCTCTGGCCATGTCTCTGGCCAGTACCGTATTGAAATTTTATTTTAACAGTACTTTGAGGTGATGCAGAGAAAAAATGAACAGTTGAAGCACCTGCTGATTTAAAATTTGTGTGTGTTGTTGAACAGATCATGCGAATGGAAGAACGTTCAGGATCACGTCAATCAAGGTTGCTGCTGGTTCAGATGCTAACGAGGATCTATACCTGGACAACATATTCATAGGAGATTCAAGATATTCGGAAGCAGAAATAGAAGGTGATGATTGTCAAAATAAACCAATGAGTTTTTACCATCCCTGCTTATACCAACTTTGAATTCCATTGAAGTTATATTAAGATTGCATGTAATTTTCGCAACGGCTAGACTGCGAACTAAAAAGTATTAGGAAGGTCAACTAGATTAGAAGTGCTCAGCTCAAATGAGCATACGAGCCGAAGTTTTCGAAATCATTCTGGCGCGTGCCAGGCCACTTTCGAATAGTAGGGTTAGTTAGTATTATAAACGAACTTTTGTAAAACTTTTACCTATAACACCAAAACGTGAAAATTTCAAATAATGAATAAGTATTTACTGAAACAATACAATGGCCTGAAATATGTAAATAACCGTGCTGGTTTAAGTTCATTGCGAAATAAGCCTGAGTTATACAAATTTACCACAAATACAAGAATTGTTTTTCACCAAACCGTTCAAGTCTCACTTTTGAGCTCATGGCGTGCCACATTTGCCTCTTGTACCCCTTGTTGTGGACCCCAGTAACTAGATAATATGTACATTTAGCCTTTTAAAAAGCAATTTATTTTACTGGCCCTGGCGTAACAAGAAATTTTAAAAGGGCGAGGGGGAGGCATAATTTCCGCATTTTTTCAAGCGTATTTTTTTCGGCAGAACTAACTTGAAGCTGATTGAGACATAAGAAAAGCTCTAGGGGGGTCCCGCGGCATGCTACCCCAATAAATTTTATAAAATTTGCATGCTGTAATGGCTATTTTAGTGCTTTTTGTATAATTTTCAGGCATATTGTGTTTAAATTTTTTGACCCTAATTCTGAGTGCTTTGCCAAATATGATGCATTTTGTTCGCACATTTTTAATTATGTTGCTTAAAGCGTAAGGCTTATAGCTATCGAAGTGGTTCGAAATTATGAAAAAATTGTATGTATCATAAACAGTTTTGAAAATGGCTAGTGGGAGGATGCATATCCCTTATCCTACAGAAACCATCCAAAGAGTCTGGCATATTTTAGTCACTTGACACCATTAACTTTGTTCTTTTTTACTAAAAAGCAAAGTCAAAAGGGCACAATGCCCCCCCCCCCCCCCTCTAAATACTTTCCAGTTTACTGGACATTTGGGAAATGCTGCTAACATCCATAATTTAAAATTAGCCAAAGAGTGGTAAGAGTGTGTGAAATTATCAATCTCTTCAAATAAATTTTAGATGCAATCATCCGTATCGTACCTCCTACAGTACCTCATATTCGACTTCGTTCCATTGATGTCGCAATGACTGACAATCAGTTCAATATCACATATGAACCAATCGATTGTGGACATGATTTTCCTTTAATGGGTAAAAATCAGTAGCGTGGGTTTAGTGATTGTATGATTTCAAATTTAATTAAATAATTATTGTACAATGTTTCTGGGGGTCTGAAGTGTCGTTTTCACATCAGATACGGCGCAAGATCATTGGATCACTTCCAAACCAAGCTTCGCTTTTCCGTCTTTTTATAAGATGCTGCACCATAATTATAATCTTTTTTTGGCAAATTTTGAACAAGCAGAAAGCTGAAAAAGCAAAAGCCAATCGGAAAACTTGGAACTTACAGCTCCTAAGGGATTTTAAAATCATCTTTTGCACATACTTTCACAGCTTTCTTGTGACAAGAATGAAAATGAAAGAATTACAGACATAACTATTAAAAATTTGAAATAACAAAGCTGGTTCTAATTGAACTACCCCAAGACATTCGCTTTTCATTTACTAGGTAATATTAACTTAAGTTATTGATTATAATTAGTGTTATCGATTTAGGATTCGCCTTTGCTAACAATGCGCAAGAAATATCTTCCGATGAAACGAAATACAGTTTTGGCATAAGAGATTCAGAGGTAAGGTTGTGAGTTACTGTAGTTCTATTTGCCTCCCTATCGATTGGTGTTGCCGCTCCGTATTCACTGCAACTTTTCGGAGATCGCTAATTTTCGGAGATCAATTGTTTGGTGCAGAATTGTAGTTAATGAACTTTTTAGATTCATGTTGAGCGATTAGAATCAGCTTCATATCCAGTGGCAGGAACGTTTGATATCAAATTTGACGAATCATCTTATCGAACGTTGAAAAATATCAGAACTGATGCAACTGAAATCACATTGAAAAATGAACTAGAAACTTTGTTGCACGTAGACAGAGTGGACGTGAAAAGATCTGGCACTTGCTACGGGTAAGCTTGTAAACCGGATCACTGGTTTGTTTTTAATTGCTTTGAAACCACATCTATTGTCAAGTGGTTCCGAGACAAATGGAATAATGAAATTGTTTAGCTCAAAATTTTGTTGGATTTGCTTGCAGGATCACTTCAATTTTTAGATACTTTTTTAGGAATTCGCTATTTGAACAACATCAATCATTAACTTTCGCCCCAGGTGTTGATGGCAGAGCATCCACAACGGATCAAGAGCAAACAGCTCTGATGCCCAACGACTGTCCTTTTACTACCTCTGTGTTTTTGCTATCAGTGATACGTCGCTGTGTACTACTAGTTGCTTAATGTTTATACATAGTGCAGTGGATTTTTGCAATTTTTAGATACACGTGGTCGGTGACGTTCGAATCTCCTGGTGGAACGTATCCTTTAATGCAACCTGATAATGTCAATCTTCATTCTGCACCCAGTAATACTGCGATTGATGTAATTCGAACTGTTACTGGTGGATTGACTTTGACTCCAATCCCTGGTGAATTTTTAAGAGTGGCGTACGATGACCCTCAGGTTCGAATGCAGAATGTTTATAACTAAATGTTCAATGTAACAATAGGCCCATGTTTAAACAATCACGCAATTTTTTTCATGGCATCATGCAAGATTTCGCAATCAAGGATGAAACTTTCGTGTCTCTGTGATAATTTTCAGTGTTGTTCAGTTTATTGAGCAACGCAGATTCTACATCGTGTTTAGCCTGTAAAGCAAGCTAAAATTTTACACAGCTATACCTTGAAGTTCGTAGAAAAATCTGCCTCTTTTCTATTCAATCTGCGTCTATTCAGGAGTATAAATCCACGTTTTACAAGCAGTAATCACCCATGGTTTCCAGATGCCATGAGCCAAACGAGTTTAAAAGAAGATTTTGGAGTGTATTTAGAGCACTTGAAACAAAACAGTGAACACACGTAGTACGTGGAAATTTCCCTAAACCACTGCTAAAAGTGGTCATGTAAAAGTACGGAAGATATAAGTCTTGGCATCTAATAATTTTTAGGTCGAAGTATTCGTAAACTCAATTCCTTCAAAATGCGAGGCAGACTTTGACGATGACAAGCAAACATCTTGCCAGTTTAACTGGTTGGAATCTTTTACGCCTACCGTAGATGGTGTTAGTGTAGTGGCAACTGCGGCAAGGAAAAAACGAAATGCGGTCTCTGCTGGTGCTGGAGATAGAATAACAATAACAGGTAGGCCTACAAGAAATACAAAGATGGTACTTGTGTATCAAACATTTTAGATTAATAATGTATTTTTACATTCTTTGTGCTCTATCTTAAAACAATGAAATACAGAGTTGATTTATACTCTAACTGATATTGTATTGAGTGGTGTATAAGCCAAGTTGGCATATATGTAATTTTTGACTGCATTTTCTTCTCTGCGCTCTTTCCGCCGGTATTCTGTCTCTTTAACTTCCTTCGACTAATTTGCATGAAAGCATCATCAATTTTTTTGAACTCATTGTCTCCTCTCATAGATCGGCAAAATGCGGAGCGTTTTAAGGTAGGCCTATCTACATAAAGTGCAACGCGCCAGCGCGTATTTTTCTTTGGTGCATTGGTAAGCAATAAGAAGTTAGAGTGAGGAGAAGCTGCAGGTCTTAGCATAATATTTTTTGCGGGCACGGGCAATTTCATTTTCAGCGGTGATTTTTTCAGAAGAATAAAACACCTGCTTGTTAATTTTATTCAGGAAACGGTTTTAGTGATAATTCTCTCGAAAATGAAGTGTTTGTTGGTGGAGTACAATGTAGTGTCATCACCTCTGCAATTACTGAAGTTGTTTGTGAACTCGGCAACTCTCCTACTGGAACTCAAGAGATTGTAGTGAATGTGATTCCTTTTGGTAAGTTTGTAAATTACGAATTCATACCATTTTTAACTCCAAGTAATTTGTCTGTGATGAACAAGGTTTCTCTAATCGTGTGGTTATGTGTGGTTAGAAGATTTTCCGAAATCCGAAATTTTCTAAAATCTTCAGTCTCATAGACTAGAATCCAGTTTATGGCATTATTGAATCTATTAAGAAATGATATCTCAAATCAAGTTGTAAACTTGCAACCTAAGCTTTAGGCTTTCTAATCCCTGTCTTTCTGCAAAGTCATGTGATGTGATAAAAGCGTTTTTCAAGTCAGACTAGATTTACGTTTGGTTTAGGATCTTCGGCAGCAAACATTTTTCAAACCACTTTGCAAGTGACTGGATCCATTGATGGTATAGCTCCTAACAGCGGAAGTGTCCACGGATGTCAAAAGGTTACCATCACCGGAAGAGGTTTGAAATACTTCGAGTTTCGTGCAAATTTAATTTTTAAAGTGTGTGCTTTTATTTGAACAATCTCACAAGTCACAACTGCGTACTATTGTGAAGCATAAAAAATAAATCTCGAAAGAACCAATAAAAAAGATAATTGATGCAAAAAGTTAACCTACAGGGTGTTTTGCGCAATTGCTCTCTTTTGAAGTTTTCCTTAAAATATATGCATCCCTTGTTTAAACCAGAGTTGGAAAAAACATAAAAAAAACAGCCCACATGGTTTTTAGGGCCTTTTTAGACTGATTTTTTTTGGGGGAGGGGGTATTTTAGCGACTAAAATGTAGGCTACTAAACAGTATTTTGTAACAACCACGAAGTTATATCTGGAAAGTTAGATTGTTTTTATTTCAATCTGTGGAGTCTGGAAGAGCTGATGCTATAATTAACAATGATTGCCGTTGGAATATTGTTACACATTGACTGAAACATTACAAAAATTTGTTACAGAGGATTAAGAGCAGTGTGCGCTTACCTAACACTGGATGCACATTTATGGAAACAATCGTTGCTGATGCAAAGCAGAAAAATATTTAATAAATCAAGAGAGATATAGACTTACATAATATTTATATTGAATCACTACACAATATAATTTGAGGAGTACATAATCCAGCAAAAACAGTTGTTTTTTTTTTTTACTCTCTTTTGTTTTTTAATTGATTTGATTTGTTCATGTGTCTGAAATAAAACCGGGTTTCCATGCCAAAAGTTTTTTGATTTGGGGTTTTTGATTGCTGCAAGGAAATTCCTTGATTTAATTTTTATTATTGTGTCGGACTATAAGAGGCCAACATTAACAATAAGTGTATAGTGAGACAGCAACTGTGTAAACAAAATCATTTAATTTTATTTAGACAACATGATATAGAAAGCACTTGGAGATAGGGTTTTTGGTGTTTTTATAGATGTTTTTTTTTGGGTGGGTTTTTCAATGCCAACCCTCGTTTAAACAAAATCATAGAATTAAATATTGAGTATAGGTTCTGGTTGTAAAATTAGTTGTAGTATGTGTCTTAAACGATCAACGTTAACCTATTGTGAATTAGTTTACTACGATAGTTTGTTTTGCCCTTGCAAATGAACACATTTTACTTAGGCTTTCAAGATGGTTCTACAGTGGCCATTGGTGGTTCTCGTTGTAATGTAATTACAGTCTCATATGATGAAATCACTTGTCAAACCACAGCTGCTTCTACTGGAATTGCTAGTATTGAAGTTACAACTGCAGGCACAACAGTCTCAGCTAATTTATTTGAATACGTTAATACTGGAATTGGAACGGTTGTAGCTTTATCTGCAACCTCACTATCTGTACAAGGAGGTATGGATAAAATTTGTTTATCTTATAGACAACTTTCGTATTAAAGCAAAACAGTTAAATGGTTGGCTCAGATAATGATTGAGTTTTGGTCTTTCTGCAAGAGAAAACTTCTGCCAAGGGCTACTCGCTTGTGTAATTTCATGACTTGTGGCCAATGCAAGTGCGTTGTATCATAAAAAACAAATCAAAATCAAATCTTCGTTATGCTCGCTATATTATGCCGATGCGTACAACGAACGACGAGGACCATCTCCGCGACTTAGAGCTGGGGTAACACATTTACAAAGAAAGGTGGGGAACTATTTGCGACTGTGTCCGATTTAACCGGTACGGCAATTGAATTCCAGACCTACGGACCTTAGACAATACGCCGACCGTCCAGTGCGTTATATCATAATTATGCGAAGAAACCTTCGTAGCCGCAACCGAACTACAGGCTGCAATCACAATTTAGATTACGTTTGAGTAATCACGGTAATAACTTTGCAGTATTCACTTTACTGCCAAATGTACAGTTGGACTTAAGATTTGTGAATGGATTAATTCAACTGGACTGAGTAAATTACTGCAGGATTTTTGAATGATTAAGTCTAAGTTGTTTATTGTGATAAGTTACTCAATACAATTACAATACATCAACGTAAAAATCATTCTTTGTATAAGGACGTACTATGATTTGGTTCAATACGTGATTCCGTTTCGATCACCAGCAACTTTATCGTTTTAAGTCATCGCTTCCCGATTGGGAGTGTCGCACCCTCGGAAAACGAGAATCCGAGAAGGATGTGAAATTGCACTCGTACATTTTTATTTAACGCAGGGGGTGCAAAGATGCGAAAGGATAGGTGTGTAAATATAAAGTGAGGTGCTTGGGTTCATCGATGCAAAGCAAGCGGGGTGAAAAGCGAATTGAAAAGCACTGATATGAATTGACCACAAGATTAAGGCTACCCTGTATTTTTTACCCAAACAAACTTTTTTTCAAGGTACTCTGACAATTACTGGAAATGGTTTTGGAGGAGTTGCAGGAGAAGTTTTCTTCGGATCTTTTTCCATTGAAAGCATTACTTCTTGGTCTGATGGTAAAATTGTTGTGGAGTACCCTTCCCTTCCTTCTGCTTCATATGATGTAATAATTGTTATACCAGCGACTGGTTGTGCAAGTAGCAGGTTAGTAAAAAGAAATTCATGTGGTAACATACTCTATATCGAAGCATTTTATTAATTACGGAAACATTTTGAATTGATCACCATAATTGAATTAATGATACCATCATGTGTTTTTTGCAAACTTTATAAATACTACATTTATTCTGAATCTGTTTGCTTTATATTACTTTGTTTCATAAAAAATAAAGTTACATGAGCAAAAAATCTCGATTATACTCGCCATATTACGCCGAAGCCAGTAACGAGTGGTAGGGCCCATTTCCGCGACTTAGCGCCTAGGCAACACAGCTCCGAAGAAACGTCGCGCGATGGAGAGCCGTTGATAACAACAGACGTGTCCGATTTGACCGACCCGGGAATCGAACTCGAAACCTCCCGCGTGTACAGCAATGTTTTAAGCACTATGCCCTCGGCCGGTGTTTGTATAAACAATCTAAAGGTAACGAATCATAGTTAGAGCTGCGAAGAATCGTCATTTTGGCATTTTGGTGTTGACAGCTTGGAAGTCTCTTATTCTTTTTCTGTATCGGATGTCCAGCCAAACATTGGATCGCTTCAAGGAGGCACGGAGGTAGTCATTTCTGGGACAGGATTTTCCGAAAAAACGGTTGTGAATTTTGGCGAAGTTGGCTGTGACGTGACTTCATTCGCAATCGATGGAACTAGCTTAGTTTGTGATACTGAATCAGCAGGCCAATCTCATGTCATCACAAACGCTGGTTCAAATCCATGTAAGTTTTTTAATTGTGTTCGAATATCTTGGACTTAGTTAAGTTTTCTAAAAGGCTTATATTCATGCTATTGTATCATTGAATCAACTACTCATTGATTTCTTGCACACTCAAATTGCTCAAAGTTGTTATTTTGTGAGAATTCTCGCTATGCGCTCTATTCTACTTTATACAATCTTTAAGCATACATTAACGTCTGTTAACACTGCACTGCATCTTTCTTCTTTTATGTCTGTAATGTAGCTTTTGGAATTGGATATGCCTGGAGTCCCTCGATTTTGGATATTGCTGTTGGAGATGAAGTTACGTTCATATGGTCTTTCCCCACGTTAATAACTGGTCAAAGGATTGGTTTGTTTACTACAAGTGATGCTAGCAGCATGGAGTTCGATGGAAAAGGATTTGAAGTTGCACCGTCAAATAGTGGTAAGTGATATACCGTAAGTTATAGCAATTTTTTTTTGGAAAATGGCTTTTCTAAGGCCGGTTTGTTTAGGACGCTATACGTTTTCCTTTAACAAGCCAGGAACAGTTCACTTTGCAAGTGGTTGTGTGTTGCACAACTGTCAAGTTTTCATGAGAGGAACTATAAACGTTGTTGAAGCAACGTCAATCACAACTACGCTTTCAGTAAAAACTAATTCAGTGGAAGCTACATACGTCGTAAGTATTTTGTTTCACTTACAAAATTTGTTTATTAACCTAGTATATAATTTGGTGGTTAACTTTTCTTGTTCGTAAGTAGGTAACAGTTAATAGATTTTACAAAATTTTTATAAAATGAGCTTTTACAAAATGAGCACGTCAAGGCATCATATCTTAGTTAAAAACAAGGTTTTTAAATATATTGCCAGTTGTCGCCAGAGGGTTAGAAGTTGGAAACTCAACTTTAGGTATGATTTGCGTCATATCTTGGATGGAACATTGGAACAACCCCTGGACTTATTTTAGCCTTGATCATCTTTTCTTTTGTTGTAATTTGTGTGATTAATTGACCAAATAAATTATTTTAATAGTGTATATGTTGTCCGATAACATTAAACTGAGCAATTTCAGCCTTCAACATTTACATTCACCTTTCACGTCGACCAAACTCCGGTCGTCAATAGCATTTCACCAACTAACGGAACTACCAACACTATCATCACGATAGAAGGTAGGTTATGCTATCATCACGATATGGTTTATCAGCCTTTTACTAATAACTGATGTTTAAGTTTGATTAGTTACAACTTCGAAATTCCCATGTCCATTTTTGTATGCGATTGTTTGTGAGGTTTTGCATCATAGTTTATATTTTTTTGGTCTGTGGGGTAAGCCTCGTCTATGGCCTTTCTTTTTACTATTCAAAATCATTTTCTTGAGCCATAATCGCATATCAATAAGTAGAGTAGACAGCCAATAGGTAGGCTCAAGTTATAAATATGTAATTTGTGTTCTCTGAATCATAAAAAAATACCACCGCCTGTTTCACCGTTGTCGGTTATTCAGGTGATTATCTTATACAGATATCTTATACAAATGGTTGTCTTATTCTATTTGAATAAGACAACCATCACCTGAAAAGGCGACAACGGTGAAAGAGGCTGTAGTGGTTTTTCATGATTTTATGAGTTAATGATTTTACTTTATTTTCATTGACAGCTATCGAGCACTCTTCTAGATGAAGTTGTGCCTTACTTTAACTTGCGGTTTGCGTTCAAGTTGATAGCACTGACAAAAAGTGATAAAAATTCACTAGCGTGTAACACATAAACTATTTCATGAAAATTGATTTGTTCAGGTTCAGGTTTTGATGCAGCCGCTATAGTGAAAGTTGGTGGAAAAACGTGCGAAGTTTCGTCAAGAGATTCAGACTCCATAACCTGCAGTATTCGACCTTCAGAAATGTTGGGTGTTGGTAAGGATTGATGCGTGCATCAAGTGAAAAACGTTTTTGTAAGTGAACAAAATTTTTAGGGGTTCTTCATGAGGTTTCTGTTCATATTGCTGGAAAAGGAAATGCGCGCATTAACATTGAAAAAATACTGGATAGAAGTTTTATTCTCTATCCTCTTGTAACATCACTCACACCGAGAGAAGGATCAGTGTTAGGAGGCACCAAACTTACAATCCAAGTGAGCATCTTTTCTACAATCAAATAATTTATTGTAAACGACAAAACATTAACATGCATATTTTTCCTCACCAAACTTTGTTTTCGTATCGTTGTAGTAATTATATACTGAACAATCTCCTTCAGATATTTGTAGACCTAGTAACTTTATTCGCTTACTCAACAAAGTTTTATTGCACCTCGACAAGCGGTAAGGCGATAGGCGACCAGCGACAATTATTTTCGCACTGTGGTATTAAGTTTACTGTTTAATCGTTCTCGTGAAACCCTGCCATGGCTATTTATTTTATAATCGCGTTTCACGCGTTCTACGGATTATTGCGTGCTTGTAAGAGCACCTTTAAGTTAACTTTGGGTAGTTTATTAGTAGGTTATATATTTGATGAATATTTTAGGGTTCTGGGTTCAGTAACCAATCCACGGTGCTTCTAAATGGATGGGTTCCATGTGAAGTTGTGCTGGAGGAAACATCATACTCTAGCGTTGCTTGCATTACATCAAATGCCAACACAGCTACTACTGCCAGCGCTGCTGTAATTACAGAAGGGTAGGAGGATGTTATATTTTTTAATTCTAAACTAAATTACCTGCAATACGATTTTGCATGCTTGGAGAAAGAGATTAATAGTTTTGATACGAATCAATATAAGCTTTCTCATTTTCGGACTCAATGTGCTGCTGGATGAACAGCTCTTCGAGAAAACGCCCTAGTTGTGAAAACGTCAGCGATTTGGCCAAGCTGTACCGCGTGCAGGTTACAGATCGTACGTGATGGGTTCGATTCATAGCTGGAGCCGATCGCGCTTGACTTGTATACCGGGTGGCTGCTGACGTGAAAAACGCAATAAGTTCACTTCCAGTTCAATTATTTTTTAGCTTTCATGAAAAGAAGTTTTTCAAAAATTTTGTCTATGTATTACAAGGTACAATGGAATTTTGATTTTCAGTTTTCTAACAGCTGAATGCAGTGGTTCTTGTGATTTTGCATTCAGCGAAATTGCCACTCCCAATATTACAAGTTGGAGTCATAATTCAGAATGGAGCAACCTGGAAATCACATTTAATGGAATGGGTAAAAAATTGCAATGTTTAAGATCCGATTCTCTGTAATGCAAGAAAACAGATTTCCCATCTATTTTGTTTAGAAGCGGTGATTGAACGTCGATGCTTTGCATATTACTGTAACATTGCCAGATTACTAATGGCAATACTGTAGTAACTGCAATGTTTCACGTTTTGTATATAATATGATGAAAATGGGTAAACCATTGTATTTTTTCCAATTGGATTTAGACGTTTGCAAATCTTAAAAATTTTCATAACTGTACGTTTTGACTGCATCAATTTACGATTCTGTTGCTATTAACACCAGGCAGCACAAAACTACATTAATCTTAAAATGATTTTGCACATATGCTCTTATTGGCCCTTAAAGTTATATTGACAAAACGTCTAACCTCCAGGTATTACGATAGAATAATTTCTGTGTTTCATCTTTCTCCACGAGCGAAGTCTGCATTTTGTAATCTCATCGTGCTATGTTGGATAAAGATCGAAGATTTTTGTATCATTTATTAGAACATGATATTATTCACTTGACGTAAAAAATGTCAATAAAAATCATATTATCATCACATTGCCTTCAGGATTTGGAAATGATGTCAATGGGGTGACTATTAAGTTGACATCGGGTGAACTCATCACTGCTTGTACTGTTTTATCGGTGAATGATACCCAAGTCGTATGTTCCACGCAGCTTTTTCCAGTGGGGAGAAATTACCTTCATGTAAATGTGGACGGAAAAGGTAGGTGTCTGAATCAAGTTGGAGATCAAACAGATAAGTTTGGACTTCACAAAACAACTTACTACAGTATTATCTCGTTTTTGACAGGAAAAACTCGATTTGTTAACATTGGAAATTCTTTTGTCAATCCAGCTTTGATTACTAGTGTTTCACCTGAAACTGGCAGTCTCGAGGGAGGAACAGAACTTGTGATTGAAGGTATAGTCACCAACTATATTTTTTAAATTGTGCGTTTGTTTTAAAAGCGTAACGATGATAACCACCGCTTATATACATTGACATGGTATAAGCAGTCAACAAAACGAGTGGAAAATATCACAAACACATCATCATTTGAGGCTAAAAGTTTTCAAAAATTATTTCATGTGTGTATACTGAAGAAGGAAATTTTCAGTACATTAAGCAATCTAGAAACTTTTGGGACGCAGCACGCCAACGATTCAAGCGTCGTGCTTTACAATATTAGTATCTAGTTCATCGGAAGGCCGAATCGGCTATGACAAAGATGATGATGGCGAGAAGAAAAAACTGGTAGCCTTCGAAGTCTTGGGGGAAAAAAACGCGGAAACTCAGTTGTATCTTTTTAACCGGCTGGTTCGGAGACCTTAGTTTATCATTGACAGTTTTAAAACTTTAATTTTCAGGAAACGGCTTCGTGAGTGGTAAAACAGACGTTGTAATTGGTGGAGCTATTTGTGAAGTCACAAATATCAGCTTCTCTTCCGTGACATGTGTGACGACTCCAAGAAATGCAGCCAGTGTCGATATCGTGGTTATATCCAACGGAAGAACATATCCAAACCCTCTGTATGAATACAGCAATGATTCAACTCCATATGTAACTCGCGTTTCTCCTGATAATGGTAATTGCTTGAATAGTAATTGAATTTGAATTATCTATCCCGGTGGCCGAGTAGTTAACTTTCAATCACAAGGTTCTGAGTTCGAATGTGAGTCTACCTGGTGAGCGGTCAAAACGCGAAACTAGTCGTAGAATTGGTTTCTACAGCGTTTATTCAGTATAAATCTTTCAAGGATTACCATATTATCTCTTAATTTGAATTATCAAGTACTACTTTTACAATCATCATATTGTATTTGCACGAAATAGATTCTGAAACACATTATAAGTAATATGCACTGTATACATCATTGGTATCTTGGTTTATGTTACGGCATGTAAGTCCTAATTCAGAGGTGACGAACCTATTTGCTATCGCGGGCCACTTTGTCATTTACCAATGAGCGAGCGGGCCGCAAAACTTTTTAGTCATGGACCTATTACGAAACCTGTTAAAAACGAAAAAATTGTTCATCAGCAGTAACGAACATCCGAAAATAATACCCTGAAAATCCATCTACAGTCTTTCGTTTCTTTGCCAAAAACATCGAAATAAAGGGCTAATTAAAATTTAATGTAGATTGGAAAACAAAATGACAAGTACCTTAAAAAAGCCGTAAAATTTACATATATGGTACTACAAACTCACCTATGCGTTTCTGCGATCAGTGGTGTAGCGAGAAATTTTAAAGGGGGGCATAATTTCCACCACATTTTTTATGCGTATATTTTTGGCGGAACAAATTTAAAGCTGATTGAGAAACAAGAAAAGCTCCAAGGGAGTCCGGGGGCATGCACCCCCGGAAAATTTTTCAAAATTTACACGCTGTAATGGCTATTGTAGTGTTTTTTGAATAGTTTTCAGGCATGTTTTGTTTAAATTTTTTGACCCTAATTCCGTGTGCTTCGCCAAATATGATGCATTTTGTTCGCACATTTTTGATAATAAATGCGTGCTTTAAGGTGTGTTTACACAGAATACGATGAAATTTTTCGTACGTACAGTGACGTAGGCTACGAAACAGTTAGAGGGAATGACGTAAGGCTACGTCACTTCGCGTGGCATTCTAGAATACAATCGGAAGGTGCTTCGCAAAACAACCGGTAGAAATTAAAATTGTTTGGGTTCGAATTGTGTGGAAGATATTTTCGTCAATTGTTTACGTCAAAAATCTTATGAAATTTCGTACCACAACAAATCGGACTAAAATCGCGTTTTGTGTAAACAGACCTTAAGGCGTAAGGCTTATTGCTATCAAAGAGGTTTGAAATTGTGGAAAAATTGCTTACATTAAAAGTATTTTTGAAAATGTCTGGCGGGAGGATGCATACTCCTCATCCTACCCCCCTGTATCCGCCCCTGGCCATAAGCTACAGAAACTATCAAAAGAGTCTGGCATATTTCAGTCAAAAACTCAGCAGAGAAAATTCGGCTACACATGGCAAACTTCAGGGGCAATTGGTCCTGGCTGGATCCAGAAGGATGCAAGAATAGGTAAAACTAAATACAAAATCAGCAAAAGCCAAAAAGGCAAAGGCTCCTATTCTAAACAACAGGGGATTGCCGTACAGATCTATGGTACTCAGTCTGATATTTGAATCTTACTCCATACTGCTTATGACAAAATTGCTGAACAGGGAAAGAGAGAACCCACCCATCACCTTCAGCGCCCACTAGTCTATCTACCCATTTGCACCTGCAGACACGTTTCGACCTTTTTAGGTCTCATCAGTGCAGCATAGCAACATTGCTCCCCCCCAAAAATGGGTAGATAGACTAGTGGGCTGCAAATAGGCAGCTGCAAATGGGTAGATAGACTAGTGGGCGCTGAAGGTGATTGGTGGGTTCTCTCCTTTCTTGTTCAGCAATTTTGTCATGAGCAGTATGGAGTAAGATTCAAATATCAGACTGAGTACCATAGATCTGTACGGCAATCCCCTGTTGTTTGGAATAGGAGCCTTTGCCTTTTTGGCTTTTGCTATATTTCAGTCACTTGGCACCATCAATTTTGTTCTTTTTACCAAGAGGTAGGGTCTAAAGGGCCCATTGCCTACCCCCCCATAAATACGCTCCTGTCTGCAATCTTACATGGTCCCTATTACTGTAAAGCAAGCTAAGCTTTTAATGAAGCTGCAAAGGACTAGGGATGTGCCTCAAGGAAAATTACTCGGACTCGCCGAGTAACGAGTATTGACGACATTACTCGACCGAGTCCGAGTATCTACGACGTCAAAATATGAACTCAAAATTAGGTGAAGAGCAAAAGAAAAAAAAAGGTCATCATGTCCGTAGAAGTCCTAATTTCGACTCAAATTTGGATACGAAGCAAAAAAAAGGTCAAAATAATAATGGCGTAATGCTCGGACTCGGCCGAGTCCTAGTACTGCCTTATTACTCGGCCGAGTACTCGGACTCGACTCGGCACATCCCTACAAAGGACCACGACTTATGTTATTATTGTTATATAACAATGGATGAACTGCTGAACCCTGAAATAGATGAAAGGCTTGTACTGTACGAGTGTACGTTTGTATGATTCCTGCGTGATACGCTCGTGGTTCAATCGGGGGCTCGCTTTCGATATCGCATCGCAAAGATTAGACGGGAAAAAAGTTCAAGAGTAGGCCTACTTGTCTCGTCAAAATGTTCGCAGGCTGCAGGAAATTCTTTTGCGAGCCGCATGTTCGTCACCTCTGCCCTAATTTGAGTTTACTATTGAGATTAACACGATTATTTTTTATAATATTTAGGAATATCAAGAATATAAGTGTTAACTACAGTAGTAAATTTTACCAATTATTTATATTACCCGAAAGATGTCAATTAGTGAATCAGATCAAGTCGGGTCATGCGTTTTCCTGCTAAAATCAGTTTTAAATTGGCTTGAATCAAAAACTAATTGAGTCGGATTGGGCCTAGAAATATTGGGTCTGCTTGCAATTTTATGTCACGTTTTGTTCATATAACAACCTGAAGCACGTTCAAAAAGAAAATCGTTTATAGTTTAAGCTAAAGAGACAAATTCGTTACTGTAGAGATCCTAAAGCTTATTTTTTGTTTCAGCTTCTGGAGGAAGCTCTGTTGCTCTTGTTGGATCAAGATTTGGAACAAGTGCGGATCATGTGTCCGTATGGATCGGTGGTTCTTCCTGCGATGTTCAAACTGTTGCAGATGGCCAGATTGATTGTATCTTGGGTCCAAGAGAGGGTGGTCCGGCTTCTGTAGAGGTATGTAATTGTATAATTGACTCCAGTCTAGTCCCAAATAGTTTAGTCCCAAGGTTGACCATAACGTTGGTTTAATGCAGCTAAAATTTTCAAATTTCAATAAAGCTGTTCAGCAACGTACATTCTTAATTCATAGGGATGACATTTTCTTTTTTCGCTCTGAAGCTGGTAGCACGCTTATTTGTCTTTATGTATGTGGTAAGATCAATCTAAGATAAGGACATGTAACTTTGTAAGATCACATTACAGTAGATTTGCAGGTTATTAGGAAAATATGGAACGGTCGGCGGGCGTAGTTGGAAAAGACATGGCTGTCGGCGTGGGAGGTCCTGGGTTCGCTTTAGGGGCCTGCCAAATTGGACACAGTGTGTCGCCAACGGCTTGTCATCTTTGCAATGTTTCTTCGAAGTTCGAAGCTTTGTTGCCCTGACGCTAAGTCGCGGACATGAGTCCCACCACTTGTAGCACGCTTCGGCACATTAGTGTGATGTAACAGAGATTCGATTTGGGAAAATTTTATAAGCTGATAAACAAACACTAAAAAAGTAAGCAGTCAGAACATTCTTTGAAACTGTTCTTTATAAATTTAAACTCTCAAGAAGCTGGTTACATAGTTTATATATTGCAGGTGCATGTAAATGGAAAAGGAACTGCAAGAGTTTCAGCAAGTTTCACGTATTTACTTGTAGTTACTTCTTCCAGCTCTGTAAGTGGTAAGTCGAATCTGAAATTTTCGAGTTATGGTTCTTACTGTTTGTACAGTCGCTGCGGCAAAAATCCTTAGTCACCATATTTTTCTGTCCACCGGTCAATCTTTGTATGCAAGGTTTTATTCACAAATTTTTGTGGTTGATTTTTAGAGTTTTGCTACTTTCATGTTTTTAATTTGAAGTCTTTATGACCCTCAGAACTTAAGGAGAAACACAATCTTAGAAGAAAAGTCTCGTGAGCCTTGCTATGCACAGCCAATTCTTGCTTGACTCATTCCAGACACTAAGGGCTCTTTGTTACATAATTGCTCATCCTAAACCTTTCAACTTCATTTCTTTTCAGGTTTAGGATGAGCAATGTAACTAAAAGTCCTCGCAGTCTGGAATAAGTCTCGCCTAGATTGGCTGTGCATAGCAAGGCTGACGAAACCTTTCTTGTAGTCAAAGCATTACGTTCTGCCTAACAATCTTTATAATTTGCATTGCAATCAATTATAGTGAAGTTTTACAGCTTAGTCCTACGGGATTACAAAATTTTGATGCTCTGATATTAACTAATATTTGAGAACTGATATTACAGCTGTTCACTTTTATCTTTACTGTTTACAAGCATTACTTTGCAGGAAGCTATGGTGGTGGACAAGAAATTACTGTAAGTGGAGAAGGCTTCTCGGATAACAGCATTGTTTTGATATGCGGTGAACCGTGCTCCGTGATCTCACAAAGTCCAAGCACCATTCAATGTGTTACACCACCCAATAATCAAAGTGTTGATGGTATAAATATTGTAATACTCTATATTGAGTATGGTAACTGAGCTTATACCTGTAAAAAGTGGAAATAACGTTTGTTTTTAGTAAAACAAAAGGCTTTGCTGTCACTTTTGTTAGCCAGCAGTGTAGCCTAGCTTTACCGCACTTTGGTGACCGATCCTTCGTTACGAGTTTGGTTCACAGCTAAAGCCGATAACATTGAACGCATATCGGGTGACTGCTAACTCGAAGAGTACAAGCGCACTCCTTGAATGCACTGCTGAAGTTTGTCAGCGACATCGCCTGGCGGTGCATCGCGCGGGTTACAGATCCTACGTGACGCGTCCGCGCGCGGATGACAGATCCTACGTGACACGTCCGCGCGCGGGTTACAGATCCTACGTGACGGGATCGATTTGCGGCTGAAGCCGATCGCATTTAACATATCTAACAAGTGGCTGCTGATTTGAAGAGCGCAAGCTCACTTTGCACTCTCCCTCAATTACTGTTGAATTATCAATTGATTTTCAAAATAATACCATTTTTGCCGCACGATACACGTAGGTAAACTGTTGATGTTAATGCTGCCTTGTTTACAGGAACAACATCATGTGACCTCGTCGTTTGGAATGGAAATAATTCTGCCTCGCTCTTATCTCCTTATGTTTACGACATTGCTAAAACTTCAGTCATCTCCAGTGTAACTCCTGGTCGTGGTGGTACCGGAGGTGGAACAAGATTGACAATTGTTGGAACTGGATTCACGTAAGATATACTGTGGTGTGCTGATTCTTCGGATGATTAAGCTTGGAAATAATGCCTAATTTATACAGCTAACACTACAAAATATATAAATGCCTTTACAAAATATTCGATTAGGCCTATTGGTTTTGCTTCCATACACAGTTTTATTGGCTACTTGTCCGATGTATACAAAGTTGACAGAAATGATTGTACTTAAACGTTTATTTGAATTAATTTTTTTGTTTGATTTTTTGTGAAGTATAGCCCTAACTGCCTACTATCGAGTACCAGATTAGGCGAACTTTACAGCCGACTTTATGTTCCACAATTTTATACCAAAATATCATCAAAATTTGCGGCAATACGCAAGTCTCCTTGCATTTCTACTCTGTTACGTTCATTTTTGTATCATCTTGATTTAAATCTATTTCCGGTTTACTTTTATAGCAGTGTTTGATTCACGTTTCCGCTTGATACTACTCAGTTTTTGTGTGAAGCATACAAAATAATGTTGCTACCACTTCATTTCTTTCAGCTCCGTGGACTCTCCTGTATCAGTCATGATCGATGGAAGTGCTTGCGACATCGAAAGTTTTAATGATACAGCAATCATCTGTGTCACAAATGAACATCGCGGTTCCATTAAAACTCAGGTAAACTTAACTAGCTCATTTCAAGTTATTGTTCTCTACGTCTTTTTAGAAAAAATCAAATATAAAAAATTGAACTGGCCGGTGAACTCAGTTGATGAGCACTTTCCTATCGATGCGGGAGATCTGGGGTTCGATTCCCGGCGGGTCAAATCGGACGCAGTGTCATCAACGGTTCGCCACCGCTGCGACGTTCCTTTAGAGTTGTGTTGCTAATGCGCTAAGCTTCGGAGAATGGCCCCGCCACTCCTTACACGCTCAGCGTAGTTTAATACTGCGAGTATAATGAAGGTTTAATTTTTTTGGCGTCTTTTTAGCTGATGACTTGATGTAGTTGCAGTAACCTGCTTGACGTTCAGCGACAGTACGAACAGTGCGGATAACAAGTCGGCGAGGTCACTAGAAAAACCGTTTAATATAAGGATTTCAATTTTAAGTGGTAGGTAGGTAGGTGGTTGGTGGCGCTAGTTAGTATCTAGTCTACCCGCCGTGTTCATGTTGGTCCTGTCAGACTGAAAAGTTGTCCAAGAGATAATTCATATCAAACCAAATCTACCTCAAGAGAAACAGTTTAAAAGTCTTGAAATTTCTTAACTATATTTATTGCTCTGTTGACCTCTGTTAAATTTAACCATTTGTTACATCTTTGAAATTAGGTTGAAGTTAGACTTGGTATTTCTGGCATAGCTCGACAAGACAACGCTGAGTTTTACTACATTGATCGATGGTCTTCCATATTTACCTGGAACGGTACTTCTTTACCAGTTGATCAAGATTTTGTGGTCATACCAAAAGTAAGGTTTTGTGAGATATTTTAATTTTCTTCAGGCTATTTTGGTACCTGTCAACGTTAACACTACTTACTTTAAGTGTCCTAAATCTTAACTTCAGAGTTGAAATGTTAGAACGTCAAAGTTTTTCTCTGGTTAAATAGGCTTCCTAGGTTGCTATTTTGAAGTGATGGTTACTACACCAAATAACTCTATTCTTGGTAGGGTCAAACTGTGCTACTGGACACTGACACTGCTGTGCTTAAACTGCTTTTAATTGATGGAGGAGAACTGATCTTTGATGAACAGAATGTGACGCTAAGTGCTGAAAATATCTTGATTACAAATGGCGGTCGTTTGCAGGTAAATACCTCGCCTACTTTCAATGATCTCGTATATCACGCTCCTTGTTTGAGCTATGTTCCAGCACTTCTGCTTATTAATGTATGTTGTGTAATCTACTTTTACACATTTACCTTGTGATGGTAAATTAGGACAGGTGAAATACTAGCCATTTTGGTTAGCTGTAATACTGTGACAAAAAGGCCTCGACCACTGGCGCACCCTTTTAGGGTTGTCAAATATGGAAAGGGCCGGTTTTCTGGTTGCTTGGAGTTTCTTTTTGGAAATCTGCCCCAAAAACGTTAGGTTGTTCCCAAATAGTTCAAAGATTTGGGTAACTTAAAGCTGGCATCTAGGAAAAATGGGAGTAGTGTCTTTTTACTTTTAAACTTTTGACTAAGTTAAAAAAGGTTCCACCCTCCGGTTTCAAATACATTGGCGGTATCGATTGATGGCACAATTAGTTTTTTATAAAGAAACGTTGGATCGGTTAAGTTATATTAAGTTGGTGAAAAAAATTAAGTCAGGTCTGTAGTTTTCTTTTTGGCATGAGTCTAAGGTTAAGGGACTACAGTTTACACATAAGTCGCAATAAAGCATAGTAAAGAGCAATTTCTTACTAGTTTATCAGTGCTCTTTTTTCTAATCTGAATCATTGGGTGTCAATTTTTCTTTAGATTGGAACTGAAGAAAATCCTCATCAATCAAAAGCTACTATTATCATGTATGGGCATTTGCGTTCTCCAGAGCTTCCGATTTATGGTGCTAAGACACTGGGAGTACGAAACGGCACTCTGGAAATGCACGGGCGACATATTCCCCATCCATGGACTAAACTTAGTGCAACTGCTCCAGCAGGCTCAGTACAGGTAACGTTAGAACTTCAAAACTGCTTAGTCATTGTTGCCACAAAATGTTTATGAACAGAATATCGCAAATCTTTTAAGTAATTTTTTCTACTACAATTGTACGTGTTGAAAACGTAGTTTAATTTATCATAGTCAGCTTTTGTAATGGGTATGGGTCAGACAAAAAACTTGTAGTTGCAGCTTAAGATAGAGTTTCTAAACATTTCGAACTTCTGCAACAAGAGGTAGACGCTTTGGTGGAAATTCAGTGCGAGACCAATTAAGAGGTCTTCGACGCAACTGTACCAAAAAGTTGTGGACAGCCACTGGGCGCTCCACCAAAGGGTGTTGGATAAAGCAGTGGTTTGGTTGTGTTTTCGGAGAACAATTATTACTCTCACGAATTCGTGATCAGAGTAATCGTCTCACGTATGAGTTATTAGTGGCAGCTCTAGTAGATTGCACAAATTTTTTTTTAAATATATGTATCTCGTTTATCTTTTTGCAATCGTTGTAGATACAACTGGAAAAATCTGTCAACTGGTTGGTTGGAGATTATATTGTAATTGCTTCTACTGGTCATCGCCATTCACAAAACCAAAACGAAAAACGAAAAATTGAAAACATATCTCCAGGTGCATGTTTTGATCCGTTTTGCGTTAAACTTTGATCAATATCCTCAAAGAAACAATCCACTATTTACTACGTAGACTGCGGGATCTTAATCTAAGGTTCATGATCATCTTAGGTGATCGCAAAGATGCTCTACCGATGCTTTACTAAAGGTTTTTGAATCCAAATACGTTATGGGTATGGGGCAAATAAATAGCGGCTATGTAAAATTGGCCGTTACCACTTGCAACGACTTGTTTCTTGTATAGAGAATTAGAGATCCATAGGTTCCGATGAAATGTTTCGGAGCTGCTGTGTTGCCCAAAAAATGTTTAAGCAACACTGCGGTTAACTATTCCTGTTAAATTAATAGAATTGATTTTCACGGTTAATGAATCAGATAAAAACGTATTCAACACTGTCATGTTAGCTGTTGACTTCTGCGTGTCTTTTGATCAAGTTCTAAAACAAGCAAACGGTGAATCAATGAATTGCAGCAGTTTTGCAGTGTTGTTAAGTACTATGAAAGTGTATTGCTCAATTTGTATAATTCAATTTATTTAACTACTGTTTACAACAATGCATATTTTGACCAGAAACATTTTCATTGGAATACACCCAGCAAGGTACATTACCACAAGCTGAAATATTTATGTGCATCCAAACATCAATGCATGTTTTGTTTAGTAAATTTGGTAACTGAGTTTTGTTTCAGATGGCTTTACTTTAACCCTGGATAAAGCACTTGAATATGAACATTTGGGGGTTACTGAAACTTTTGGAAGCACTTCAGTTGAATTTCGAGGTAAATAGTGACATTACCAAAACTATCATGTTTGCAGAAGGCAGAGCTAGTGTTGGTTAATCCTTTACACAATTCTTTTCGAGATTCTAACGATTATTCTGTCCAAATATCTATTTAGTGTAGGCCACAAGCATATAGGCTACTTGAAATCTAATCAAATCTTCAACATGCTAATTGAAAAAGTGACTATTGTGACATTAATTTGAAATCTCTGTACGAGGCTAATTTTTTTGTTTGTTATTATCAAGTATAACGAAGTATTATCGCAAAAAAGCAATGGGACAAAATTCACCACTGCGAAACGTTTCATTGAAAATTAATTCGACGCGGTAGATTTTGGCGGTATTACTATAGGTGAACAGGGCCTCAATGTTTTTTTTTTTCTGACTCAGTGAAACTTGATATGTCTTGTGCAGCTGAGGTGGGATTGTTGAGTCGAAACATTGTGTTTCGCGGATCAGACAATCACGTTTGGAATGACGACATTCCACGTTGCGAGGAGGGGTTTCAGACTGGACAGTTCGCTACACAAACCTGCTTTCAGGTACGATGATTGCTTCATGTTTATCCTCCTGTCACGAAAAAGCGACGGAGGCGCTTTACATAGGACGAATTCCTCGCTAAGGGGTTGCGTTTAATTCGGCTTTTCCGGTACAGTTTGATTTTGACTTCCTAATTTGCTGCTAGTTAGATTTCACAAAGCAAGGATAATTATTATGAAGCATTTTATCCAAAGACGCAAGCACGAGGCTTGGGTGGGAGTTGAAACATCAACCTAGCGATCATGGACGTCGTAAAAACGACGCTACCAACCACTGCGCTACAGTACGTAGCAACAGCTGTATTTTTTATGTCCGCACCGCGAACGAGCTTTGAAAGTTCTAGATATTATTTGTAAAAATATTGCAATTGCAAATCACTTTACTTAGTCAGAGCACTTTGTTTTTTGCTTTCTTTCTTTTTTTTCTGACCGGTGAGCAAAGAGGGACCCGTCTAGTTGAAGAGAATTAGGTAGATACACTTTATATGCTTCTGCAATATTTTTTCGTGTCTACGAAAGTTGGTCGTGTCTGTTGAAAATTAGCAATCACAGTACAACTGACGCTTAATGATTTGTTTAAAATTCTAATGAATCAAATAATATGCAATTTAGAAATTGAAATTACAATCAAAAATATTGCGATTGATAATCTAGTTGTCGTAACTACTAAGTTTGTGCGTTCAGTTTTCAATAATGTCACATGATAGCTCGCACATTCTGACAAGTAGCAAACGAAAAAAAAAAAACAGACCAGTTGTAATTCAACTGGAAAACCTTTACCGCGCTAACTGCAAGGTTTTTCCTGTTGAACAACTATACTTGTTTTTTTTTTACTATTCTCAACCTTTTCTACGTCGTGGCCCTTTTTACTGTGACACAAAATGACCCTTGAGTGTACTTTTAAAAGTCCCTGTGTAGAAATAAACATGTAGCCTATTTATTCCTACGCACGCGGTCCCCAGTGAACACTCTGGGTCTCCTTGGGGGGTGGGGGGCGAGGGCCAAGGTTGACAACCCCTGTGCTAAACGATTATAGCGTCGTTTTTTGTAATTAGACAGAGGGTAAAAGTGTTGCATAAAATTATCTGTTCAGTCGCTTATATTAGAGTTGTTAAACTTCATTTAAACACAGTACAATATGTGCTAAAACTTTTTGTGATTCAGGGGAGATTTGGTGAAGAAATTGGAAATGATCAGTTCGGAGCGTCGATTATGATCCATGCTAAACATCCAAACACCCAAGAAGCTAAAGCTTATATTGAAAACGTTGAAATTACGTACGCAGGACAAGCATTTAGACTCGGAAGGTAATGGATCCGTTAGTTGTGTAAAAAAAATACTGTTAATAACTTCTGATCGCTTCCATTTAAAAAGAGAGCAAACAAGAAAGGTAAAAACTTAATTCTCACAAATAACTAGTGCAGCACTCTTGCTGCATGAGCTTATGTTTAATGCATCTTCATCAGATTTTTCTCATTCAGAAGAATGAATATTTGAATAAACCTATTTTGCTGATATTTCAAAGAAGCTTCATTAAGATTGAATAGAATTTGTAAAAATACCTTGAGCATTCAACATAATTGCAAGCGGTTCTCTGAAGCGATATGTAATTGTTATTTTGTAGGTACCCTGTTCATTGGCATTTGATGGGTGACGTTTCTGGCCAGTATATTCGACGCAGTGCAGTTCACCAAACTTTCAACAGAGCCATCACCATTCACGGTACAGTGTGATTTTGAGTATGGTACTGCCTTGCACTGCAAGGTTGTTTTCTCTGGCTGTTGTTACTAATGAGGAACAAACGTTAAAAACAGTCTTTAGAATTATCTCGAATAATTGATTGGCGGTACAAGAACTTAAGAATAGCTTTGAAAAAAAGCTGTTTTCACGTTAGGTTTCAACAAACCCTCTATGATGACTCTTTTGCGAAGCTTTGAAAAAAGCCGTTTGTCCCAGAAGCTTTTCGTGATTCTTAGAATTATCTCGTAATATTACTTTGTAGAAATGGATGCAATTGGAAAAATATATGGATAGAATATAATTATGTTATTATGTTATTTCATATGTTACAGAATCAAAGTATTGCAGCAGAGGAAAAGTATAGTAATGGAAATTACAGCTGATAATCCAAAAAGCATACGCATTTTTAAGTTCTCTCTATTTAACGCCCTACGCTGTTGGTGTGCAATTGCAAAGTTTGCTCACGTTTAATCGTTTGAAGCCAAGTCTATTTTCAAATTATTAAACCGAAAATTCAAAAGTAATTGGGGAAGACTGCGAAGCGAGCTTACGCTTTTCAAGTTAGCATCAACCGCACGATGACGATATAGATGTCAAATGCGATGGACTCTAAGCGAGAATCGAACCCGTGATGGAGGGGCCATAAACCGTGTACGGTACCGCTTGGGCAATGCAGGGCATGCTAGGTCAGAAAGTTTCTGTGACATTTCATTCACAAACTATATGCTTATTGACTTTTGGTTGCAGGCACTGCCAACCTTACTTGCGACTCCAATTTGGTATATGACGTAATGGGAGGAGCAATTTTCATCGAAGACGGTATAGAAACTGGGAACGTAATCCAATACAATTTAGCTGTATTTGTCCGACAAAGTACATCGTTACTTAATGACGACGTCACACCAGGTGAAATTTAATTTAACCGTAAAAAATATGATGTTGGATTGATTAATTCTGGAGCCTATCACTAATCCATTTTACGGAAAAGGTTGAAAATTATTATGCAGTTTCTGGCTTTTAATTATTGGTGCAGGTTAGCCAGTAGAAAATCACTTGAACTTCACAAATGTTTGTAGCCTGAGGTGCTGAACTTAATAGAGAAAGCAGCAATAGGCATGACTTTTTGACGTTTTTTGTCCTTGGGCAGATTCAGGTTTTTGTTTGGGGAGATGATTCATTGTCATAGTTTTCTTTGGCAAAAAAAACTGCATGGACGTTGGTTGTCTAAACTAGTAACGTTAAGCAAATATTACTTGTAGCCTCTGGTGATGCGGTCCTGCTCTAGCCCGACTGCGTCTGTAATTGCGTCTTAACGCTACGTTGCAATGCTGAGTATAGCATCGCAAACCAGAGTAGTGTCACGTGAAGGCGCGTGAAGAAAGTGTGTAATGAATACTTTTTCATTTTCAGCTGCCTATTGGGTCACCAATCCTGACAATATAATACGTCACAATCACGCTGCTGGTGGAACTCACTTTGGGTTCTGGTATCGCATTCACGAACATCCTGATGGACCCTCATTTGACCCTAACATCTGCCAGCAACACGTGGAACTCGGTGAATTCTTTAACAACACTGTGCACTCGCAAGGATGGTTTGGATTGTGGGTTTTTGAAGATTACTTTCCAATGGAAGGTGGCGGGTAAGCTACAGTAGCTATTAGACTACTAATTTTACAGTTTCAGTCTGAGTTTGAATAAAAAAAATGTCCACAAATGCTTAATGAAAGTTTCGCAAGGGAGCTCTACCTTATTTTACTTTCAAGACAATCAAAAGCATAACACTGCTTTTAATTGAAAAGATCCATTGTTACAGTCATGCGATAGGCGACAACGCCACACGCGACTGTGATATACAGGCAGCCGTAGCAGATTTTTGCAAAACAAAAAGATACAAAAAAATATCGCTTGCCGCCTGTTCCGTTCCTCATGCCTATACAAGCAACTTAACTTCGATTTTTAGTTGCGACGCGACTATTCCAAGTCCTGCAAAGTTCCGTTCCTTAACAACTTGGCGATGCGAAAAAGGGGCAGAGTGGGTGAACTGTGGAGCAATCCAGTTCATTGACTTTGTAATGGTTAACAATGAAGTAGCAGGAATGGACATAAAATTGGTAAAAAGAACTCCGTGGGGAGAGGAGCGAGGAGCTCTTATTAAGAATGCTGTAATTGTTGGTCATTCAATTCAAGAAGATGATTCGTTTGAAACCAAAACTGCGATTGTGAGTAAATATGACAATTTAGTGTCAAACCTGAATCTGTTTCAATGATTTTATTTTCCGGGAATGCAAAACACAAAGAAAAAAATCAAATCTTTATTACATTCGCGGTATTGCGCCGAAGCGTGTAATGAGTGGCGGGGCCCATCTCCGCGGCTTAGCACCTGGGCAACACAGTTCCCAAGAAACATTCACTGCAATAACAAGTCGTTGGCGACACTTACCTTGTCCACATGTCCAATTTATGTGGGCTTTAAGCCACTTGATGTCATAATCACTTTTTTAAATTATGACATCCAGAAAATTGTGATGCAGAAAGCCCACAGCAACAAGCTCGCATTGGTGTGGGTTTAAAGCCATATAAAGTGGACATGTAGACAGGGTGTGTTTTGTTTGATCGGCTCGTGAAACGAACCCAGAACCTCCTGCGCCGAGAGCGAGGTGTTTACCACTGCACCAAACTGCCGATATGCAAGTTATTCAAAAAATAAAAATAAAATACAACAGTTGCGTTTCTGAAGCACCAAATCAGACTAATCTAGAACATACTCGTAAGTTCACATTTGCAATAAATAAAATTCCGTGCATACGGTTACAAAATTGTTGTCTGTACTGTAGATACACTTGAATGTTTTTTAAAATGCACCTAATATATACCTTTTTTTAGATTCTTCCAATGGCGCCTGGCTTGTACATAAACGGAGCCAGTTTTTACAATTTTGACAGACATGGCGTTGTTTTTGAAGTGACCTCGATTCAAGGATTATGCGTAGTTGACTGTGGTGGCTTCTATTACTGGACTGAAGGTATCAAAAATCAAATCTTCATTATACTCGCTATTACGCCGAAGCGTTTAACGAGTGGTAGGGCTCATCTTCGCAACTTTGCGCCTGAGCTGCACAGCTCCCTAGAAACATCGCAGTGTTTGCGAGCCATTGGCGACACTGTGTACGATTTGACTGGCCCGGGAATTGAACCCCAGATCTTTCGTACCTGTAGTTATGTGCTTAACAACTGAGCTAATTGGTCAGCACAGATGTCAGCTCTAACGTTTGAAGTTACCACTTAATTGTAAGTCCACGCCAGTGATTGTTAACCTTTTTTAACACTTGAGACTCCTATTTGTTAACTATTGGCTTGGAGACTTCTTGTTGTACATAACTGTTCAACCTTTATAGAAAGCGTATGTTGAACATAACTCTAGCATTCTTTTTGCTGTAGTCCCCAAAACTTTTCCAACAACGACTCTATTAAGAACCACTATAATTGACGTGAATGCCCTTTTTCTTATTAATTTCTATTGTGCTTGCTTAGATGTTTTTGGCATCTTCTTCATTTATATTTGTCATGATCTGTTTCTATATCACTTTGGTGCATTTCACATTATGTAGCGGCGTAATTACGGTAGCTGTGATGCTTCTGTTGTCGTTTTTGTCTGACCGCCGTTTTTATTGCCTTTTTTTAAAAGATAGTTCTGCTCCTTATCTAAATGCTGTATCCATACTTACAACTCTTGTTATTTTAACTCTTTTTTCCTACCTGCATTTCATAACGATCATCGTTTTGTTACCTCTTGCTTTTCCTTGTGTCTTTGTTATATGTTCTTTATCTTATCGTATTCTTCATCGTTGACGGTGCGGAAATAAAAGACACTATTGCTACGTATTCCATTGCGATGAGTACTTCACAAATTAAACCGTCTCAATTTAACGCATGTATCAACTTAACGCATGTCTCAAGGTATAGTGTGCGCGTGCTTATTCTTATTAAAAGATTTCTAGTAAACTTAAATCAAGCTTGTTCAATGACCAGCCAACTATTGAGTCGCCAGCTATAATGCTGAACTCTATTCTGGTTTACTTGGCTGTTTTGAATTGACTTAAATGACGTTATTTTTCACAAGATCGGCATTGCTGCAATCAACCTTGCAATACGAATAAAGTATTTTACTTTCAATAGGGCTTACCTTCGAATCCGTGACTAAGAAGCTCAGGTGGCGCTGGCTGCATGAAGGAGTGATTGTTGACAGAGATGGATCGCTCACAGGAGAAGCAAGCATGTCAAAAGTTGTGCCTCACTCAGGAATCTTTGATCCTTCAGCTTGCCCAGTAGGCTATTTCACACTTAGTTAATCTGTAAACTGGAACTCAAATTTTTTTCTAACTTATTGACTCCATTCATGTCCACCAACTTTCACCTGAAAAATTCCCAATGCTGTGCTCAACGCAAAAGGCTCCTTTGATGCATGAATATCGGGTTTGATTCTCGGCGAAGCTTTTCTTTTGTAAGATTAAAATAGAGTGTTTTTGAGTTTTTGAAATAGAGGAAGAAAGAAAATTTTTTTATGTTCCAGCTGGCATGCAAATAAATTATGCGCTCCGTAACTTTGCAGTGTAAATTATGTACATTTCACTGTTTTGCCAAGAAACCATTTATTACGTACTGCATACCGGCATGGGCACTAGTCAAGTCAAGCTGGAGTTTGACGAAGGTTCTGTTACGAGCCACAACGGTTAAATTTTCTTGGGTATTATAATTGTACAGTGGCGATTAGTTGAATTAAGGTCAATGAATCTGAGAGATGAGTATATGCACAACTTGACTGCGGCTGAGTAGGTGTAAATATCTCAAAGCACCGCTGTCCCGCTCCATGGTATCCTATAGCTGAAGTAGTTAGTTATACAACTGTTGGCGATGGAGGAAGTTCTATCCTCCTACTTAAAACATTGGAGTCGTGATGGCATCCATCCAATTCAGCAAGCCGGAGAGGACGTCGTAGTTTTACTGAACTGAAAATGACATTTTGTTCCTATTTCAGAGCAAAACACTCGAAAAATATTTTGTAAGTTAGTAGCACAGGATGTGATGAAAACCGCGTAGGAAAATTTTTGCGTTATCATTTTGATAATATCATAGTACAAATGGAAAGGACATGAATATTTACCATCCCCAGAATTTGCTTTACGCCTATTGTTATTATTAATTTCATAGCTACGGCGTCGTTACCAAACTTCTATCAGCACCTTAGAAACTGAATAAAAAGTTTTTAACTCATTATTATTTTAAAATATCTCATAGTCATGTTTTTTGTAGGTTTCGGAAATATCTGATTTGTCAGTGGGCTTGCCATCATCAATATGCGATCCTTCAGTTCGTTTACATCGTTTCGCGTTAAACAATCCCCTTCCTTCATCGCTAGAAGCAAACGAATTGCTTTTCTACAATCAACATGGCAACACGTCCAGCATATTTAAAAAGAAGCGACTGACACACGCCCCAGGTTGTAAAGTGCCAGCATCTGTTACCTTTCGTAATATTTGCAAGAGATAAGTTAATGTTGCGATATAAGAGAAGTCTCGTCATTTTTGCTCTGCAAAGAATCTTTACAGTCTGGAATGAGTCTGGATTGGCTGTGCGTTTAGCAAGGCTGACGAAACTTTACTTTGGTGAATTGTTTGTCAAGTGATCGTCGCTGGGTCAGGAGCCTCTTTTTGTTGTAGAAAAAACAGTTGCCAAACTTCTTTGATTCATTTCAAAGATGACATAAATTGTAATCATCCTGCTGCCACTGATTTTTTGTCGTTGGAACACTTTTTTACGCTCATAACTGCTATGCTGAGTACTTTAAGCTGCAGATATGTACCGGCACACTGCAAACGTTTGCGGCAATGTTGCATTAGTGTTAAAAGGGTCCGAGTGATTGGTTCGCCAATTCTAGGCTACAGGCGCTAACACCTGGTAATTAGGAGTATACGTTTCAAACCATTCCAGGGTCATTCGAATGCAGATTAGTTTCTTGAAACAAGGTTTTATTGGTAGAATAATTTTGTTTCTGAAATATATGTTCTGTCAGCGACATGGCCTAGCGGTACCGTGCGAAGTTTGCGAATCCATAGTTACAGGTTCGAATCGCGGCTGAGCCGATCGCATTTGACATATTCGCCGGGTGGCTGCTGACTCGAAGAGCACAAGCTCACTTCGCAGTCTCCCTCAATTACTGCTGAATTTTGGGTTCAATATAATGTGAAAATAAGCTCAGTTATTCATTTATTTTTTTGATTTTTTCACCCACAGGATACATGGTTCTACTGCAAGGAAAACAAGAATATTTAATGGAATTTGATGATGGGGATCAATTCACCAACATCACTTACGATTCAAAATATTATGACTTCCTGTCAACTGACTACCTTTTCGTTTCTCACAGATTTAAACAAGTTCCAGACGAGTAAGGAACGTCTTATGTTGAAACAGCTGAAAATATATAGTAAAATAAAAAGAAATCTGTTGCAGGATTTTGCAGCAACATTTAAGTCGAATCTAGTGTAAACAGTTTTATTTGTTGTCCTTTGAGAATTGCATATGTTCACATTTGCGCAATTCAAGAAATTTCAATCTTCATTATCTTCGCGGTATTACGTCGAAGCGTGTAACAATCAGCGGGGTCCATTTTCGCGACTTAGTGCCTGATGAGCAACACAGCTTCGAAGAAATATCGCAGCGGTGGAGAGCGGTTGGTGATGCCGTGTTTGATTTGTCCCGGCCCGTAATCGCACCCCAGACCTCTTAGGTCGATAGCGAATTCTTTAAGCATTAGGTCAACCGGCCGGTTTTGATTTCATAACCATTTAAACACAACTATGATGTTGAAAGTTGGATTATGATACATAAAAAAAACGGAAAAATGGACATGCGGACTGACGATGAAGACTTTTTGTCACCTCATCTATGTGAAGAGGTTTAAGACCGACACTTGAATTTGCTGAAGCAGCATAGATATTTTTACATGTGCCAAATGAGACTGTAAACATTTCAGCACAGTTATGCATGACTGTAATTTATAATTTTAGAATTCAAATCAATGGGCAGAGTAGATTTGGAATCGAAAATGCCACAGCGTTGACACCAAACAGCGATAATCTCGACTGGAGTTTTGACGTAGACGACAAACTGTTTAAGTTTATTGTGAAAGGAAAAGAGACATCCAGAAAACGAAGACAGATAGAAATTGATGACCCGGATTACACTCACGTATCAGTAAAACCAACTGTATACAGGTAAAGATCCGGAAAACTCCACCGTGCATAATGCTTGAAATTACAATAAGTCAATTTTTTGATCAAATTAGATTAGAACACAATGCTATCAAAAAACACCTTGAATAAGAAAAAAATTTGAATAACAAAATCAAAAAATTTAACCAAAATCTTCATGATATTCACTCGCCTTATTACGCGGAAGCATCCAACGAGTGGAGGAAGTCCGTCTTCGCGGCTTAGCGCCTAGGCAACACAGCTCCAATGAAATCTCTCAGCGGTGGCAAGCCGTTGGCAACACTGTGTCCAATTTGGCTGACCCGGAATTCGAACCCCAGACCTCCCGCCCTGATCGCATGTCCGAACAACTGAGCTAACCTTTAAAGCAAATATGATTTCTAATGCTTAGGATTCATGCTATGCGCAGTGTTTTCTTGCTTGTGGTAAGAAGATAACAGTAATTTGATCATAAAACTAGATGATCGTGTATACTGCCCATGGCTTACAGATTACTTGTGTCGGCTTCGATTCAGGAGAGCTGAAACCGATTGCATTTGATGCATGTCCTGGTATATGCAGTAGTACTAGTAGTAGTGCTTTTATTTCCGCTCCATCAAAATAAATATAACACAACAATATAAGAATTCAACTGCAAACGGACACAGAAAAGGGAAGAAGCAACAAAACGATTAACGTTGTAACATGCAAGAAACAGTGAAAATTGAAGATGAAGGGATTGGTAGGCATGGTCGGGACACCCGATTAAACTAAAACTGAGGGGCAAGGAAAATACAAAGAAAAAACAACAACAACAAACAAAACATAATGGGATAAAAAAGATAATGAAGAGACCATAGCTCCGAAACCGCTATGATAAAGTGCAATGGTAGGAACCATAACAGTGAGCGGCCTCTCGAGGTTACTCGCTGTCATCACACCACAACTGGACAAAAAATATATAAATGCTCATTGAAAAAGCGTAAGCTTACATCGCAGTCCTACTTAAATAGGTGCCTCCCTAAATTAGTGTCAAATATCGAAATGATTTGTATTTTGTTTAGATGTTTCTATCAAGACTGTATTGCGCCGGCTGATCCAGAGGAAGTCCCACCAACCAGAGAGAAACCGGAAAATGTTATCCAATGGTCAACTGATCCTAATCCCTGCCTTGAATGGACTGGAGACGTAAGTAGTATAATTATCTACTTACAACTGATGTGAAGCTGATATGGTAAGTCGGTGATATCTAGAACAACCTTGCGGAAAAGTTTGTTTCCTTTTTGTAGTTGACACCTCGTAATCGTAACATTGAGGTGTATGGCTTCCAGTTCCAACTTTAGAAAAGTGGATGTTTCCTTGAAAAGCAGAAGATACTGTAGATGATACAAATTTTCTAGTTTTGCTGAATATTGATCCATCCATCGATGTACATTTTTAGTAACTTCTATACTTCATGTTTTCTTTTCGTTATATCGTTGAGCAGCGGCCGGTTAGCTCAGTTGTTAAGCGCATTGTTGAATTCGCTATTGATGTGGAAGTTCTGGGGTTCGATTCTCGGACCGGTTGAAATGGATTCAATGACGCCAACGTCTCGCCACCGCTGCGACATTTCTTCGGAGCTGTGTTGCCCGAGCGCTAAGCCGCAGAGACGGACCCCACCGTATGTTGCACGCTTCGCTTCGGCGTAATACCGCAAGATTAATGAAGATTAATTTGGTATTGTTCAGCACACCGTTGTTGTCAAAAAAAGCGCAGATGAAATTGAGCTCTGCTGGGTTGTAGTTGATGTTTCGACTATTTATGTGGACAATATCACCGTAGAAGGAGTACTTCAATTTGATGATACTGACGTAAATGTGTCAGCTATATATGTCATGGTTAAGGTGAGTGTATTTAATTCGCATCAAGATTTTGATTTTTTTATAGAATTATGCGGTTTTGCGTGTTGTAAATTGAACGTTGGTGCTTTAGGGTGGTCGCATTATTGCTGGATTTTCGAAAACTGAAGTCTTCACCAATCAACTTCATATCGAACTCCGTGGCAATCATGATACCCCAGCGTGGAGTCTGCCAGGTACTGGTAAAGTTTGTGTGCTATGTAAAAAACGCGAATACTGAGTGCTAAATAGCTTGTTCATTCTTCATCTAACGATTTCTTACGATAGGCTACAAATCAGATGAAAAGCTTTGAGAGTATAAAAGCTCTCTTTTTCGTAATCTTCTGGATTGAGGTCAAGTTTTTTGAAAACAGGTTAACGTTTTGCTTTTTTGCCTTTGAATACGCAAAGAAAAAGAACCACAGAGTGGAAATGCCACAATGCATGCCATAAAAAATCAAATCTTCATTATACTCGAGTTATTACGCCAAAGCGTGTAACGAGTGGCGAGACCCATCTCCACTGCTTAGTGCTTGGGGCAAGGAACGGTGGTGAGCCGTTGGCTGCACTGTGTCCAATTTAACCGATCAAGAATCGAACCGTAGACCCTCCGCGCCGTTAGTGATGTCCTTTACCATTACACCAACCGCCCAGTCAATGCTGGCCATAAGCTGAAAATGCAGAAGCTCAGCAATGTTTGTTTATAATTAATTTCTCAGATTGTACTCTGCTAGTAGCGTCTAGTCTGATGAAAAATGTACCCTAGTGCTAATTTTTTTATAAAATAAAGCAGATATTGCTTTGATTCGAATATTTTAACGAAAAATCAAAAATCAATCTTGATTATACTCGTGGTAGTGCGTTGAAGCGTGTAACGAGTGGTGGGGCTTAACTCCGCGGCTTAGCGCCTGGGCAACACAGCTCCGAAGAAACGTCGCAGCGATGGCGAGCCGTTGGTGGCACTATGTTCGATTTGTCCAGCCGAGAATCGAACCCCAAACCTCTAATAGGAAGGCTAAACCTCTAACCAATAAGAAGTGCTCAACGACTGAGCCAAACACATTTTTTTTTTCAGAAATTGAACTTGGGTCGAAAGCTCTAGGTTGTTTCGGAGGTTGTGATTTTAACGGAATTCCTCACAATGTTTATTGGACACACTTGGAATCGACTGCAATGGCAGGATCAAACCAGATTGTTCTAGTTGATGCTGTTGATTGGGAAGTTGGACATGAAATTGTTATCACCACGACTGGTTACAGGTGTGAAGTACTGGCGTCAGTGGCGTGTATTCATGAGATGTGGCAGCTTGAAAACAGAGTGTATTTCGTATTTTTTACTCCTTTGTACATCTAAAATTTTATTTTAGTTAAAGAATGCAGATAATAGTAACTTAATTGAAATCCCTTTAAAAATTAATGCACACAAAAGTGATTGAAATACCATGAAAAGCGAACTGATTTTTCACATTAATAATATGAAAAACAACCTGACGAATTCACTTGTGTAGTTGGGAAAAGCGGTTATTGGGATTCTTTTCACCACTTTTGAGTGGTAAACAATTGCAGGTGACAACTCGTCAGCGTTACAACGCCTCTGGTCCTTTCTCGTGATAGGAAAAAAGGTATGCAAGGAAAATAATTAACCGTGGCCGTGGGTCATGCTCTACTCTAAAGCAGTGATTCTCAACCTTCTCTGAGTCATGGCCCCCTTAACTGTGACTCTAAGCTACCGTGACCCCTTGAGTGCTTTAAAAGACCCAGTCTAGAAATAAAAGTGGATTTATTTCTGCGCTCGTGACCCCTCATAAAATACTCCTAGGCCCCCTTGGTGGGCCGAGGGCCGCGGTTGAGGACCTCTGCTCTAAAAAATAATAGCCTACAAGTTTTAAATAGACAACTTGTAAAATTTGATTTTGTTTTAGATCAAAAGAAACGGAAAAACATGTGATTTCAGCAATCTCTGCGGATCAGAAAACGATTACCTTAACCCAGCAGTTGCAGTACAGACATTTAGGCGCATCGTACCAAGCTGGAAGCTTGCATTATGAAATAAGAGCTGAAGTCGGTCTACTGAGCAGAAACATTAAAATTACAGGTACAATAGTACATACTTGTAGCAGGAGCAATAGCACTGCCGTCATTAGGTTAAACCCATTAACTCCTTATTTTTGAAAAATTGTTTTTTTTTTGTGCATTTTTTTAAATTTTTACACCTACAGTCCTGCATGTATGTGCCTCTTGTGTGCCAAAGTCAAATTTGTACGCCTTGCCGATCCTTAGAAATTAATGGTGGCAAAACCAACTAACTCAACTTTTTACAAATAGTTGTAAATTAGGTAAAAAGAAGCGAATAAATTGTCGATTCCACAACGAGGTATTATCTAGTCGAAATCAAGATTAGAACCTCAATACTTTAGCAGCTAAAGAGAACACAGTCGCGTATTTTTTTCAGTGTTTTGTCAAAGCTTATTTTTGTTCTTTTTTAGCTCTGCTTTTAATAGTGACTGCGCGTTTAATTTTGTTTAAATGCTTGACATCCTATCTTTTAAAAACCTAATTGCCGCAACTTAGGTAGTTGCCTTCATTCGTTTTTTATGACGCTGCTTGGAGTAGTCAGCTGCAAAACACTGCTGTTACAATGATGGCATGTGCTTAATGCTTAGATTACGATGCACTTAAATTTTTTGTGTCTTTGGGGGTAGCCTATCTATTTTACTTGAGTTTTTCGTGTGTGTACTGGTGCAGGCCTTCACTTGAATGTTATCAAAATTTGGGTTTTTAAATTTATGATATGTATCTTTTTTTAGGTGGGGGGTAAGCCTATATTTGTTTAATTGTTTGTTATTTACGTTGTGTCTCACATTCATTTATATCATATGTTTTTTTCCCTAACATTAGTCCTAGCGCTAAAAATCATCCTTAGTTACAAAGCGACGTAAAATTTCCTAATAATAATAATAATGGCATATGCTGCTCGGTATAACTTGCATGGCGAATTGACAATTGATGTTTCGATAAGTGAGGTCGTATCTACTGCCTCAACTACTGTAGTGTAGAAAGTCGTCGCGTACTTCACATAGGTGATTTTTACCCTCTTTTAATTTATGAGATAAGAAACGAATGATGAAAGTTGAATTTGAGATTTTTGACTTACCGTGGGTATACGAGTTTGTGTAATCGATTGCTGTGACTAACCGTACAAGAAAAAATCGTATATGAACCCCATTTTTCGTTAATTTAGGACAGTCGTACGAGAATATCATCGAAGAAGCGTTTGGAGCGCGAGTATTGATTGGATCGGTTGTAGACACTGAAGGAGAATACGTTAGAGGTAATGTCGACGCTGGAGCTTCACTTTTGTCTGAGCAATAAATGCAAAGGTTTTAAAAGTCTTCAAACGTTTTATTGACGATTTAGCTCTCTTGTTTTGAAGCGTATCAGTCTAATTTATTCTTTCAAAATTATTTACCGTCTTGCACATTAAATCGTATAATTAAGTCAATGATTATTTTTCGAGCATTTCAAGCAATTAATTATTTATAGACGTTGTCTTTTTGATTTGTAAAAAATGCAAGGTATGTTCGATTGTTCGTGTTTCAGAAGTGCACAGTGTCGCCTATGGCTCGCCATCGTTGCTACGTTTCTTGGGAGCTGTGTTGCCTAGGCGCTGAGTCGCGGAGATGGGCTCCGCCACTCGTTACACGCTTCGGCGTAATACCGCGAGTATAATGAAGATTTGATTTTCTACTTTAGTTTAGTTTGACTCAAGATTTGTAATGTTTGTTACATAATATTGCAGGTTGGGCCAGATTTTCAAATGTTGAATTTTTTCAAACGGGACAAGAGGGTTGGACAGAACGTTGGGATCCAAGATTTTCATTAGCTTGGGTAGACACTGGTGAAACTTCAAATGCCCGACCATCTTATGTAAGTGGATGCGCCTTTCATGACGGATTTTCAACGGCTATTGGCATTTTTGGAGCTGATCAAATTGAAGTGTCAGACAACGTTGTACACAGAACTATTCACGATGGTAAGTCGTTTCTTGTTTTTTTATGGTTGAAGTTGGAGTTATGCTAGTATTTTTGTAGGAATCCGCATCACTGGAGCCCGGCACAGCGTGGAAAAAAATTTGGTTACATTGACTCTATTCCGAGGAAGTTATAACGATCGTTTTGAAGTCACCAATTTTGAGGTGAGTTAGTTAATCTAAAAAGCGGTCTATTTTTTATTATGTTCTTGTATTTGTTTGCATGTTTATTGTCCCATCACGAGAAAGCGATCAAAGTGCTTCATCAAACGTGCTTAAAAGTTGTCGGCAATTTATATATCACTATGATGGAATAATCCAGCTAAGCGCCTTTTCCAACGGTACAACAAGTGAACTTGCCGGCTGTTCTCCACACTGTCCTTTTAATGCTGAGCTTCAAGCAGTGAAACTGTGGAATGTGGATACCACCATTAAAGTCATTGATTTAACCCGACTCGGAATCAAATCTTAGTCTGCTGCTACAGAAGCAGAAGCTCTTACCACTCGGCTATCTGAGATGTCATAAACGTTTCAATTACAAGAAGATTTTCCATAAAAAGTTATTTTTTCTGGAACATATTGCAATAGAATTTCAACAACCTTTTTTATTTGATCAATAGGACTGGCAAGCAAGCTTTGAGTTAAGTGAAGCAAATCAGTTGGTTCTGAGGGGAAACACCGCCGCTGGAAGTGAACGTTTGGGTTTTCATTTTGACGGGGAAGCATGTGGTGCTCCTGAAGAAAATGCTTGGAAAGGTGCGCTTGGCAATCTAGTATAACTTAAAGCGCCCTCACGCACCTAGACTACACGCAAACTTACAACAACAAAAAACACACGAAGTCGAAGAAAGCCTCCCCAGATACTGTACGTTTGTTTGAAGCCCTTCAGTCCATTTCCAGCAACATTTTAATGTCATTGCACGTTTTACCGGCAAACGAAAGGCGACAACGCGACGTGGAGCAACGATCACTTTTTGTGTTACTTTATTTACGGATTACTATTTGACCAGTATACCTGCCACGGCGAATTACGTTTTAAACGTCTGTCAAGTTTCTGCCTAACCCAATGCTGATAAGAAGCATCTTCACGCGCATTTACCATTATTTTCTTACCTGCGCGGTTAATTGGCAGGTAATGAAACATAGCTGAAAAAACAGTCTACGCAGCCTAGAGCTTCACTTTAAGGCCTATGTCTATTATTTTGTCATCGTTTTGCAGACAATACTGCACATGGCTGCTTGCATGGCGTGCATATGTTTAAGACTGATGGCGTGGGAACTTGCTCTATGATTCGGAACTTTGTCATCTACAAGTCGTGGGATTTCTGCATTTATCATCAGACTAGCGTCAGTATAGTTGTGAAGAACACTCAACTGATAGACTGTCAGGTAAGCGGAATAACTTCAGCTCTGCATATCAAGTTGTCAGTTATAGCTTGATTATTGCAATAGCAGTATAACCAACGCAAAAAATTATAACAAGATTGATATAAGGAGGAAAAATGGAGTCACGAAACTGCCTTTCATACACTGTTGATGATGACAACTGAATCTACGTTGCTGAAATTTCCTGTTTTAAGTTTTACAGTCGCTTTATTTTTCTTCCAAAAAAAAATTTACATTTGAGAAAAATTCGTGTTATTTGTGAAATTTTTAGGTCGGGTATTTCCCAATGATATTTTCACCGGCTGCAAATTCTCATGAATACGAAAACAAATCAGCTTCACTCCAAGATGTGCTGTGTGTGGGGAGGAGTGAGGATTTTGATCCAGCTTTGGACTTCATGGATGAGGAAAGGGACAAAAATTTATTAGTTCGATCAGCTAGGTAAAGTATTTATCCTTTGCTGCGATACGACCGAATAAAAAAAAAAAAAAAAAAAAAAAAACAAGAAAAGGAAGCAACTCAGCTTAAATGATTCTGTCTAAAGAGATAAGATTACAGATTTAAATGCAAAGCCTAATATAGGCATGTTTACTGCATATACACTGCAGTAGCTTGAGAATAGCGTATTCATTTTTTACTAGATATGAATTTACCGAAGATCGATCGATATAATGTTCGATTTACGCGAATATTTCACCATTACCATTCTGATCCTTTAACCGAGAGCTGGTTAGTTGAAAGTGAGAAAGATATGTGTTTAGGCACTGATAAGGCAACTATGGTAAAGCTTTGTGCATTTTAACTATAATGGTAGATGCCATTCGATCGTCGACGGCAAAAAAGCATTTTGGTTTTGCTATAACAACACATATTACATTGTGCATCATTATTGGCACGGTAAGGAAACAATGTGGCCGAAAAAAATGAAATACATTTGTTACCACTTTTATTTTCAGACCTAGTCGTAAAGCTCCAGCGACACCAAGTGGTGGCAAGACATGCGTGATGTTGCCATTGTTTGAGAGTAATTCTAATGGAGCCCCATTCAAAGCGTTCCACCTCAACCAAGACTACCCTGCTTTGCGTGGCCTGCTAAACATTGAAGGTGACTTAATAGTCCAAAGAAGCATATGGACTCCTCAATATAAGTTTGAAAGTAATAGCTCAGATGTCCAAGTGGAAAGAGCATCCGCCTCTGGAGCTGTAGACTCGGGTTTGATTCCGAGTCGGGTCAAACTAATGACTTTAAAATTGCTATTCACAACTTCCCTGCTTGACGTTTAACATTGAAAGGACAGTGTGGAGAACAAGCCGGCAAGTTTACTTGTTGTGTCGTTGGGATGTTGTGTTACTTGTTGTTGTGTCGCGGGATTCTCCCATCTTGGTGTGGTAGACAGATGGCTGGCAACTTCTAAACAAGCTTGTTATAGCGCATTGATCGCTTTCTTGTGATAGAAGGACAAATATGCAACAAAAAACAAAATTAAAGCATTTTTGTTGTCTTTTTAGAGTACGCAAGCAAAATTTGTTTCACTTTTTAATTCTGGGATAAAAACTTAAATGGAGCAGGAAATATCGTGAGCAATGTCCAGAGCGGGATTTACCAATAGGCTAGGCAGGCTGAAGCCTAGGACCTCGAAGAAATAAGGGGCCTCGTCACGAACAACGAGAACCTTTTTTTTTCGGAAATCGACCATCAAGACCTTCATATACGTAGAAATGAATCTGATCACTTATCACTATAAGGGCCAATAGCCTAGACCTCTCTTTAAAATTGATCAAATAACCTAGGACCTCTCATTGTCTAAATCCGGCCCAGGCAATGTCCTCTGCTTCAATGCTATGGATGACATATTGTTTGTGTTATTGATCGCGGATCAGCTTCTAATACCAGTACAGCATTCTTTACATTCATCCTTAGACCTCTTAGTGCGCAAAGTTTATTTACCCTGTCCACTTGCCCAAAAACCCGTGAGCTTTCAGCTTCACAAATCAATTTTTGATGTCCTAACCATTTTTTCATTATGACGCGAGATACACAAAGCCGTTGGGCTTTTAGTCTACTTGAAGTGAGCATGAGGTACAGGATAAAAACGTTAGTGCTTTAGGAAAATTCACTTGGATTTTTGATATTGAATCCCTTTATCTTTTCCAGGATTTCACGCTCATCGGTTTATGACGAACAGTGATGGAACGCGCGATCTTATATTCTACACCAATCCTTTGAATGAGGACGCTTACTTTCCTACATACATCAGCGGATTCTCCTCTTCCGAAGTAGAACGAGGCAGCATGGTGTTCCTTGACCGACCCTCGTTGGGGTAAATTAAAAAATATTCAGTTGAATTTGCTTTTCACAAAGATTTCTCGCTAGAAGGACATGATTTTAGCAGTTTAGACGCTAGCTAGGAATAGAATATGTTTTAAGATATGATTGGTTATAGTAAACAAAATTCTATGAATCTGCCTTAGATTTATTATGGTGATACTTAACAAAATCATTGCTGAATTTTGCCTTGAAATGGCTTAGCATTTAACAGCTCAGATGGCTCAGTAGTAAGGGAGTCCGCCTCTAGAGCTGGACTTCGGTTTGCTTACGAGTGGTATCAAACCAATGACTTTAAAATTGGTGTCCACATTCTACAGCTTTCCTGCTTGACACTCGGCTTAAAATGGATAGTGTGGAGAACGAGCCGACAAGTTTACTGTGTTGTGTCGTTGGGAAAGGCATTTAGCAAATTCCCCCATCTTGGTCTTGTAGACAGATGACTGGCAGCTCCTCAGCGAGCTTGTTTAGCGCATTGATCGCGTTCTCGTGATAGGAGAATAAATATACAAGTAACTGCAAAAACACATACGAAATTATATTTGAGAGCACTTTCTAGTGAACCTCAATAAAAATAGATGAAAAAAATCGATTTGTGATTTGTTCTGTTTTATTTACTGTGAAACAAATACAGAAAGCTAATAGTGGGGTTTGCGTCAACGTATTTAAAACTCGTATTTTGCTGTAAGGAAAGTTAATCCATCGGATTGCGTGGATATGGAATGTGATGGAATGAAAAAAGTGCTTATAAAAGATTTTGATGGAGGCTTGCTCGGTCAGCCTGGCGCCATTATCTCACAGGTTAGCCTGATTTTTTTCTGACTATCTACCCATCGTCCGTGTTTCTGTTGTTGCAAAAAGGAGTAATTTTGCGCAATTGTTAATAATAAACGTATTTAAAATAAATTGAGCGCTATGTTCTAACTCTTGATATTTTACTTAGTTTTTACTCTCTCCGGTTAGTCAGCGTAGTGGTCAGGCACATGTTGGGTTTTATTCCCGGGTTGGTCAAATTTTGGGTTTTATTCCCGGGTCGGTCAAATCAGACGCAGTGTCACCAACTGTTTGTCACTGCTGCGATGTTTCTTCAGAGCTGTGTTGCTTAGGCGCTGAGCTGCGGGTATGGGTTCCGCCATTCGTTACACGCTTCTGCGTGATATCGCGAGTATAGAGAAGATAAGATTTTATTTGATTTTGTTATTCGTTGCGATCTTCATCAGTGATTTTCACATGTATCTGCTTTAGGCTGAATTTGGATGGGACGATGATGATGAAATAAGACGAGGACTCGGTGACTATCGCATTCCGAAAGCACTGCTATCAAGACGAGATGGATCTAGAATTCCTGTGGAAGAAATTGCCGATCATAGAGGTAGATTTTATATTTTTACTGTCTGAAAGGTCAGAGTATTAAATCCCTTCAAATATTGCTCCTGCGTAGTTACAGGTTCAACAAAATTAACTTATAACGGCCCAAATCCGGTTTAGGTTCAAGAATTTTGATAACCTTGAGCTTGGGTTTCAGTTTAGGTGTATAAAATTATAAAAGTTACGGTTCGGGTTCAAAAAAAGAAGCACTTGATAAAGTTTACGTTTCACGTTCCAATTCTGTTCGACGCCCTGAAATAAATTTTTTTCACATAATTCTCTTTCTTATCTTTCCTGTTTTGTAAATGATAATATTAACCAATCTTTACTTTTGCGTGGAGTGGGGCATGGTGTACTACACCAGTCTTTTGAAAAGATGTTGCATCGCTCTGATTCATTCATTGCTATGTGTAATTCGTAAGGATGAAAATAAAACAATTAGAAATAAGCTATCTAACATTGGAAGTTGATATGGCCTTCTTGGTTTATTGACAAAATTGTTATGGCAGAAGTTTTGGTGCTAACGCTGTCAAGCAAAGCACTAAGCAGCCGATGGAACCAGGGTATATAGCACTTTGAGGCTAAACTTTTTTTAGGAATTGTTCGAAGCAATTCTTGTGAATACGTGGACACCTGGCAAGCGTACAACTGCAGTGGAGAAGGCACCCTAGACTACAGGATGCTGGTGATCGAGAGTTTGGACGAAGACACAGAAACAAGAAGACTGTCGCCATTAGCGATTGTCGGGAACCGATACATAGACCTTAATAATGGTAAAACGTGCCTTTACTTTACAAACACTAGCAGTAATTTTTTAAAACGATATGAGCCCAAGTAGCAATGATTGAAAGGATGATAAAAAAAAAAAAAATCAAAAATGAAATCTTCATTATACTCGCGGCGGTATAGCAAAGCGTGTAACGGGTGGCGGGGCCCATCTCCGCGGCTGAGCACCTGGGCAACACAGTTTCCAGAAACATCGAACTGGTGGCAAGCTTTTGGCGACACTGTGTTCCATTTGAAGGGCCTGGAAATCAAACCCCAGACCTTCTACACCGATAGCGGTGTCTTAACAACTGAGCTGTTCGCAGATTGTTAATCCAATTTTTTGTATGAACAGGTCCCCAAGATCATGGGTGGTGTTTCGGATACACATGTCAACTCCGTCTATCTACGTTTTACACTATCATTGCCACTGGTCTTCACTTCGATATCTACTTCACAGGAGTCACTCCACAAAATCTCAGGTTGCATCTTTTGAACGTTGATAACACTGAATCAGTTCGGGTAGCTATTTGGTAAGTTTGTTTTTTTATTATTATTTTCAAGTTAGGCTATGTTGAACTGAAAATTCAACAGTAATTGAGAGAGACTATGAAGTGAGCCGGCGCTCTTTGAGTCAGCAGGCAACCGGTATATATATTTCAAACGCGATCAACTCAAGCCGTCAACCATACCCATCACTTTGGATCTGTAACCTGCTCAAGGTACCGTTAGGCTATGTCGCTGACATAAGAAAACACCGAATTTGATCCATGATCCAAATTATATTTGGCGCAGAGTACTAGGAGTCGATAACAATCTTGCAAGTTTGTCGTACGTTTCAAGCAAAGCGTTTGAATTGTAATCTGAGAAACTGAGCACCAATTACTTTAGGAAAGCAAGCAAATTGTGGAAAGTTTTAAGTGGCAATCGTTCTTACGTAAGCGCTTCATAAAGTTAAGATTCTTAGTAGCTTCGAACCCTCTTTTATGCCATCGGATTTAATGCTACAATTTTCAGCTTAAAGTAGAAAGATTATACAATAAACATAGGGTGAATTGATTCTTACTTTTCATAGACAAACTACAGTACTTCCTTGGTATCCATCGTTCTAGTTTGCGCTCTTTATTAACGAGATTGAGGCGAAAGCCGAAATACTGACTGTATTTATCACTTTAGGTACTCACGACCGGAAAGGTTGGATGTGATCCAAGCTGAATCTCAAGCGTACATTCACCCTGTTAATTCTTATTATGACGTAGACAATGATTTTTGGGGCTTGAGACCAGTGACACCCGAAAATGTGGATTCCTTCAAACCACCCGTTAATTCAGGTGAGTTTTTGGAAAACAATGTTTTCCTAAATAGTTTTGAAGAGGTTATTTTTTAAATTTATTGACGCGAAAAATCATCTGCAGTAGAGGAAGACTACGAGGTGAGGATGCAATCTATGTGTCACCAGTCATTCGGAATAGTCTTGTTAAACGCGGTCTGCTTCAGCCTTGAATCGAACCCATCTCGTAGGACTTGTAACCTACCCGCGATACTGCTAGGTTATGTTGCTCACGGAAGAAGAAGCTTCTAGACTTGCCTTGTAACGGTATTTTTTCAAAGAATGTGTGGTTATATAAAAACCAACCTGTTTGAATTTATTGTAAAATCATTAATGAAATTTTTTTATCACAAAAATAAGAGCCAATAATGTTGAAAACATTTGAAATTGTTGAGACGCTTCGATTTATACTTGAATCATTGCTAATCATATTCAAATAGAAATATTCTATTCAAATAGAAATTTTCAAATAAAAATATTCTATTTGAATAAGGTTGACAATGATTTAAGTATAAATCAAAGCGTCTCGAAAATTTCAAATGTTTCCAATATTATTGGCTCTTATTTTTGTGATTAGGCCTAAAGTATTCAAAAGTGCCATAAATTGTGTTCCGAAATTAATAAAGTGATTAATACTTTCTTTTAAGACGTAAACGGTGCCAACTTTTTTGACTCTTTTAATCAACTTCTTTACATCACGATCCGTGGCGATGAACCTGTGGAGATTAAAACCGTTCCAGCTGTCATCATAGCGTTCCAGTTACCTCCTGTGATTATTGATGATTTCTTTGAAGAAAATCTTATTAACAATCTGGCAACGTTAGTATATGTACATTGCACAACCAGGCCAATTTTGTTGCTTAATGAAAAAATGCAATAAAAATGTTAAAACATACATTGGCTTTTAATCGGCATTCAAAAAGAAATGATAGCTGCTAGGATCAAACTTAACTGCAAAGTTTTTGTGGAATACGTTATTTAGTTTTTTATTAAGTATTGCGAGTCTAGGTAGCTTGACATCCGATGGCACCTTATATCTTGGTGCTGCTTCCTAGGGTGCCTTTCACTTGAAGCCTTTTTCTACCGTCTTGGGTCGTTTCTATAGGTCGCCATCACTGTTGAGTGCCTAGTCTTTTGCTCAACTTTGTGGCCGATTTTCCTCTGCGCTTCTGCCCAAGCTTTCACTGGGCACTTACGATGTTTACTTCTAAAAAAAATTGGCTTCCGTTTATTTGACCGGAATCCGGGGATTTAGTTAATGCTTGCGCTTAAGTGAAATCATTCTAACTGCTGGATTTTTTCAATCAGCTTTTTGAACATTCCTGCATCGAAGATACGAATTGTGGAAATTGTTCGAGAAACATCTCGAAGAAGACGTCGCGAAGTTGATGGGTAGGTTGTTTTTCAAAACAAATCAAATTTGTATTATAGCCTACTCGCGGCATTACGCCGAAGCGTGTAACAAGTGGCGGGCCTCATCTCCGCGGCTAAGCGCATAAGCAACACAGCTCCGAAAAAACATCGCAGCGGCGGCGAGCCATTGCCGGCACTGTGGTGCCGATTTGACCGACCCGGGAATCGAACCCCAGACTTCACCCACCGATTGCGTGTGCTAAACAGCTAAGCTAACTAGCTGGTGTGCAGTTCGCTAGTGGACTGGAATCTTTTTAAACTTTGTTTAATCGTATCTGGTTAATATTTAATCTTTCATTTTCGTAACTTCATGTACAGAGCTGCACCAACCACTGTGTCAATCCAAATAAGTGACGAGACTCAGAATTCAACCTCTGCTACAAACACATCTGATTCCACTTCACTCACAGCGACAGATTTAAATAATGCTGGCGATACAGTAAGAAGCTGCTTTTCAGTTTTTAGTACTACTGTAGTCATGAATTACTAAAAATTTTAATTTCTTAAAGTCGTGAGCATTCAAATTAAATGTTTCTAGTCAAAGTTTTTCACTTATCATCTGCTGTTTATTTTATAACAAAAAATACTAAGAAATAGGCTACATAAATGCTCAAATGAGGTGAAAATCAACTCAAACCTTCATTTCACTCGCGGTATTACGCCGAAGCGTATAACGAATGACGGGGCCCATCTTCGCGGCTTGGCGGCTGGGCAACATAGCTTCAAAAAAACGTCGCAGCGGTGGCGAGCCGTTGTTAATAGTGTGTCGTATTTGACCAACCTTGGATTTGAAGCCCAGACCTCCCGTTCCGACAGCAATATCTTAGCAACTGAGCTAACCGGCTTGTTTAAGGTGTGGTATAGCTATAATTAATCAGACAGGTTTTTTTAGCTTCTTTTTTGCTACTTCATTGATTTTTTGTTTGTTTTAGATTCTTTTTCAGACATTATGCGCGTTATTTTAGGTTCTTGAAGCTTTCCAATCCGGAACTCTTTCAGCTGCTATAAACCAAACTGTCGAAGGGTTTTCATCAACCAAGGCAGTTGAAAATGCAACTCTCGGTAAGAATACCGTTGAATAGTTTTTATGTTTCCCACAAAACGCAAATAAAATAGTAATTTCCCAATTTTCGTTCGGGTGTTTTGTGATTTGCAATTGCAATTCTTTCATTTGCTGACAAGAAAGTACGTAATATTGATTGACAAATACAAAGTGGTTGAACGCATCGCTATTCTCTAACTGTGCGGGAAGTCTGGAGTTTGATTCCGGTCAAAGCAGACACAGTGTCGCCAATGGCTCGCCACCGCTGAGACGTTGATTCGGACTCGGAGCTGTTTTGCCCAGGCGCTAAATCGCGGAGATGGGCCCCGCCACTCGTTACATGCTTTGGCGTAATATCGCGAGTATAATGAAGATTTGATTTTTTTAACAATGGGAAAGCGAAACCTAGCATTTGTAATCATTGCTAAAATGACACCCTTCAAGTGTCCAACTATCTGGATGACCTGCTAAGTTAAATCTTCCTATATTTTCATGAGTGTTATATTTTGAGGGCAGAAACAATACGTTTTACTGATATGCAAATCTTTTCGAACAGTTTCGAGCTCAATCCAGTTCATTTTTCCCCGAAAAGCAACAATATTATTTTATTGCGTTTACAACTTTTAGAAAACTTGGAAGAGCCACAAGTCACTGGTCTTACTGAACACCGTGTTCCTAATTCAATGAACTTGACTTTTCCCTCGGTTGTAACGGAGGAGTATCTCGAGTTTGAAACAGCTCCTTTTGTGACGTTGCTGGATGCCCAGGTGTGAAAATTTTAATTACCGTAAAAGATAACTTTATGGTTAAATAGCTGCTTGTGATACTCCTTTTGTAATTTTTCTGGAATTTTTACGGCAAAATTCTCACTTTTTTTTGTTTTCCTGTTTTCTTTGTTATTGTGTTACGCGATGTTTTTGCTGCTTCTCAGCCGATTTGGCTTGCAAAAAACCCAAAATTTTAATAAATAAACACGTTAGCATTTTTAAAATAAACACTTAATTGAAATCAACAAAAATGAAGTGAGACTTAATTTTAAATCATGTATTACAGTGCTATGCGTTCATGCTGAAATAATACATCAGTTGCTAAATGAGTTTTATTGCCATCTAACCTTTAGATGCGAATGCTTAAGTAGTTTTATCCAACGATAATGGCGTATTGCTGCTGTTTAATGTTTGAATACAAACCAGCAGCAAAATTACCCTAAACAGCCATGCACTTTGAGCATAAAGCGTATCACTTGTCCTCCTTTTGTTTCCGAGTAGGCCTAACGCTAAAGTAAAATTCTGATTCGTACTATATGTAGGGAGAGACAGTACCAGAAGTTGGAGGAAACTGGACTGTTGATGTAGAGTTACTTGATCCTGATAACTCTGGAGGAGTTTTACTAGGGGAGGACGAAGTGTTTTTTGAACAAGTGAGTATGTTGATGTCGAAGGTGATTGAATTGTAGATGCTGATTGTCATAATTTCTATCATGGGCTGGAATATGAGGCATTGAAGCTGGATTGACTCCGGTTCAAGTTTGAATGTAAAGCACTCCAACAAAAACACTTTTTTACTGAAACAAGAACACACGTATAATCTTTGTCATTTAAATTGGGTTTCACCCACTATTTGGGTTCATGTTTTGGAAACAGATAGTCAAAGTCAAACTGCAAGATGGTTCTGTCTTGAACTCTGCCTCTTGAAGGACAGACGTTAAGCACGAAAACTTTGAATCCTTATTTTTGAGTTTTTGGATCAATCCATGAACGAATAGTGGAGCCCGTTTCCTGGGCAACACAGCTCCGAAGAAACGTTGCAGCTGTGGCGAGCTGCTGGCGATACTCGGTCCTATTTGATCGCCCCAAGAATCGAACCCCAGACATACTAACCCGAGAGTGATACGCTCAACAACTGAGCTAAGTGGCCTGTTTATAAAACTTAGTTATATTGCACGATTACGAGTGTTATTTTCATCTAATCCATTTTTCCAGGGCAAAGCCGTTTTCCAAAACCTGAAAGTATCTGGAGCTGGAGAATATATCCTAGCGTTTACAGTGAGTAGAAAGCATTAGATAATACTCTTTATTTGATGTTTGAAAGTTAAGATAAAAAAACATTTATTTTGCATAAACAAACCAAATTATTAGGATTATAAATTTATAATTCAGACATAAGCTAAAAATACAATTTATCCTGTCTACATGTCGAATTTTAGTGGGCCAGCACGGGCTTTTGCGTCATAATCAAATTTTTGATGTCATAATTGAAAAAGTGATTATGATATCAAAAATTTAATTTTGATGCACAAAGCCCGTGAGCTTCTGGCCCACTAGAGTTGGACATGTGGATAGGGTAATTACAATCAACGATTCGTCTCAGGCTGATAACATTCAAATAGTCAACACTATATTGCTCATGTGAAGGAGTCTTTAGTTATGATGCTTGAAAAATGTGAAGAATTTATAGTGAATAAATCAAGCAGTAGAATTATTTTTTGTTTTGGAAATTTTTTGGGGGGTTACACAACGTTCTTCTTGTTTGCAATTATACCCAGCAGATATCCTTGATTGTCAGATATCCCTAAAGCTTGAATGAGAAAAGAACCTTAGACGTACGATTATGGGCGTCGTTGAAATAATGCTCTAATTCAAGTTTCTATTTTCCTGCTAGTGACTTTGTATATCCTAAAACCAGCTTTGTCAACTCAGTCAAACCTGTTAATTTCTTCAAATGAATGGAATGAATTGCACTTTTCTTTCCAGGTTAGAAATCCCAGCGATATGATTTTTGCTGAGGAGTCGCTTACTATAGTGATAGAAGAGCGACAGGTGCTTGTATCCGTGGTTAGCCCAGAGTTCCAACTGCTCGAGGTCGAGGAAAACGCCACCTTTGTGATCAAATTGCTTAATTCAAATGGAGAAGAATTAGAAGCGGTGGGGTACAAGGTGCAATATATTTTCATCAATTTTGTTTTGTAAAGGTAGTACTTGATCAAGAGTTTTGTGAAATTTAAGACAAAGTGAGCTAAGGCTATGTATGTGTATATTAGTGTCTTGTGTTTCAATTTGTCTTAAAACTATGTTGCTTAACGGATTTTGCTTTTGTCAGGCCCCAATAGTTGCTCATTCTGCCAAACTTTAGTAAGGCGGCATGTTGGCCTTACAGCATAATATTATAGTTGGGCTAATATAAGACGTTACATTTCGATGTACGGTAGTTTTATTGTTTTTTTTTTTTTTTTTCATTCAAATGTAACTGAGATGCGGAAAGAATTCAATATATATTTGAAACGGTGCTGGAAATTTTCGTTTTGTCAGGGGCATGTTTGGAAAGCTGACGTATCGATAACTGCTCCGGAATTTGGAGAAAACGTTGTTGGTATTACTTCATTTACCTTTGAATCTGGCTCTGCTGTACTGGAACTTTCTGGCTTCACCATTGAAAACCCAAGAGGAAACACCAATTACACCTTTGACTTGTTGGTTTATACTGAACCAGAACTCCATTCCGTATCAGTTACATCGACCCCTGTGCAGGTAAAAAAGTGAAAATGCCATTATTCCGAATTATATCGTGTTGTATTTGTTGCTCTTCATAGACTTTTTGTACTGATGATTAGCCACTCAGTTCAAAGTTACCAATTTTCAAAATTAGTCGCCAACATTTTACCTTGTATGCTTATTGTTTTGGTTTCTGTTTAATTTGCTTTGTCCAACAATAAAACTGCAGTTTATAACTTGTCTTTGGTTCTAACCGGGTCTTTGTGTTATTTGATTGTGTTTGCTCAGCTTAAGGTCGACCGGTTAACTTAGTTGTCAAGACTATGCTATTGGTGGGGGGAAGGGGAAGTCTGTGGTTTGAATCCTGGGTTGGTCAAATCGGACACAGAGTGGCCAACGACTCATCACCGCTGCTACGTTTCTTTGCAGCTGTTTTGCCCTTGCGCTTTGCCACGGAGATGGGCCCCGTCATTCGTTGCACCCTTCGGCGTAATAAAACGCGAGTATGATGAAGATTTGATTTTTTTATTGTGGTTTGCTCAGCTCTGTTCTTTGCTTTCCTTGAGCCATGTGATTTTTTGGCATTGTTCTTATTTTCATGCTGACAATGCGGAATAAAAAGACAGTATTGCCAAAGTAAAGATCTCTGTACATGATGCTTTCAATCTCACGATTACCGGAGTCGCTAATTTCGCAGTTACAGTGGTTATTTTGTAATGCCATATAATTATCAGCTGGCACCTCAACACTAGGGTTGTGCCTCAAGGAAAATTACTCGCACTCGCTGAGTAACGAGTTTGCACGACGTTTTTCGGCAAGCCCGAGCCCGAGTATCTATGACGGCACGCGCATTGAGAAGTAAGCTTTGCCTTTTTGGTTTTCCAGCATTTGGCTGCTTCAGAATCATTGGGTTAATCAGTAACAATGGTATTTGGTTCAGGTATGCTGAGCTTACAGTCGAATGGCAACATCTGGGCAACACAATGTAATAATGACAATTCTTGAGTTCATTGCATCGCAATTGCAAAAAAGTTGAAAGCTTGTTACTTCAAGCAGTCTCGGCTTGCAGGTTGCAGTTTCGGGATAAAAAGGGAAATTGCTACCGTTGAGTTGGTACAGTAACTTGGGTTTAAGTAAAAAAAGAACTTTAATTGTTTTCAAACTAGTACTCGGTCGGGTATCAATTCACACTCGCCCTAGTCCGATAAAATGAAAATGATTTAATATTCGATCGAATAGCCTACTCGGACTCGACGCGGCACATCCCTACTTAACACATCTATAATCAGCAATTCCTACTGCTTTTGCATATTCTTAGTTCGTCTTGTATATCTCAATTATACCTTGATTTTTATTTCAGTTTAACGTGACAACAAATGATACAGTTGAAGAAAATGAACTTCCAGGTACTGTAAGTAGGGTACCAAGTTGTTGCTTAAATATAACTGATCTTGATAATCACTTGCAAGAATACAAGCAATAATTTTTGTATGCAAGCAAATAAAACCTTTGCAAAACTATTTATCCCGTCCAGCCTTTCATGTGGGCTACAAGTACTTTTAGTAGCGTTGAGATATTGATTAGCCTGCGAAACAGTTTGCTCCCTGCCTGGTAGTGCTATATGGTAAGGCTATTGAAGAAAAAATGTTGCTATGATAACGGACATGTAAACAAGCGTGATTTAATGAGTTATACTCAAGTCAAAATGAAGTTGTCCCTATTAGTTTATTTTCTACTCTTGTTTTGTTTTAGAATTAGAATGCCCTGAAGGTGATTACAATGATCGCAGTTCGGCCAAATCGCTATGGCTGTGCGATTATATTCGGTGGAGAATTGAATATGTCTTCGTTTGGCAACAAGTTGTTGATCAATGGAGGTATGCAACCCTTTCTCTTAGGCCCAAAAAAATTAAATCTTCTTTACACTGGCGGTATTCCACCGAAACGTATCACAAGTGTTGGAGCCCATGGCCACGGTTTTGCTTCTGGGCAACATGACTTCGAAGTCAGAAGAAAGGTGGCAGCAGTGGCGAGCCGATAGTGACACTGTGTCCGGTTTGACCGGCCCGAGAATCGAACCGCAACTTCCCGCGTCGTAAGCGATGCCTTTCACCACTCTGCAAATGGGTCGGTCTTTAACCAAGGTGTAAAATTAAACCAAAATGTAATCATTATGTTTTAACTTGGAAAAGTAGAAGAATATCTATGAACAAAAATTGGCACCGACGTACAAAAATGACTTTTCTTTATACGCGCTTGGTAATTAGTAAGCTCAGGTAGGGCGAAATATTGCATGACGCCTTACCAAAGTTAAACATATTTTTCAAAGCGCATCATCTTCTGTTCTCATTTATGCTCCTAAACGACCGATCAGGCGGGCCTGGTAGGTATATCGTATGTCTCTGAAGAGTAAACTTGAGGTTTGATTCTTAAGTTGGATCAAACCAATGACTGAAAAATTGGTATTTACGGCTTCCCGGCTTGATGTTCAATACCAAAAGGACAATATGAAGAACAAGGTTCGGTTGTTGCCTCGTAGAGAAAGGCATTCGATAAGATTTCCCGTCTTAGAGTGTAGACCAGGGGTTCTTAACCGCGGGTAAATTTACGCCCAGGGGGTAAATTTTGCCTACCGAGGGGGTAATTTTTCCGAAGTATGTACTAAAGCAAACTTTAATTTTCAGCATTAAAAAGGTGAAACGATGCACTGGGGGTAAATTATACATTTTTCAATCAGCAAGGGGTAAAGAATACAAAAAAGGTTAAGAATCCCTGGTGTAGACCGATTAAAGCTAGCTTGTTTTAGAGCCCATGTTGATTTTATATTGTTTTAAAGAGTACAAGTTGTTTTGTAGCAACTACACGTTTGATGAAATTGCTTACGAGATTCCAAACCCAGATTGCGATAAACTAGAAGTTACTTGTGTCAATGATGATCAATGGGGAACCTTAGAAGATCCTCATGGCTGCTTCATTCCATATTGCTTGGATGGGTGTTGTAAGTTATTTCCTCTTTCTATATTTTTATTTGGTTATACTTTTTGGGATAATCCTCCCTTGAAATGTAAAACTTTCTGGTATATTCCGGAAATTCAGCAATGTAACAAGCTTCTGGCAAGCATATTTAAAATTCTGTTCCAAAGCGCAAAACCTCCTCTTAATATAACCTAGACCTCAGTGCAGTTGTGACTTACCAGCAGTTACCACTGTTTGTTTCACTTACATTTTTTGAACTGTGTCAGATGTCAAACCCCAGTCCTCCCGCGCCGTCATCCGCTAACCCAACTGGCTCTTGCAATTTTCACTCAATTTGAATTATTTTAGATGACACTGGACCTGGTTTTCATCACTGGAAAAAAGATTATCAGAAATGGCAGAAAACATTTCGTCGTTGGAAGAAATTGTTCAATGATTATAAGGAGGAAATTTGCCGAAATAATGAATTTGACGAAGAGCATGGTCCGTTAGAAAGAATGAAACATAAACATCACCATTCTTTTTGTAACTAAAACACACTTGCCACGTGTATTAGCACTCTTATTACAAGAAGATATCTTGGAAAAATGTTTAGCAAATTCAGAGCTGAAGGGTTGAAGTAAGCTATGACTAGAGTAATTGCACTATTTTGTTTTAGCGCAAAATTATGCAAAAATTACATCATCTTCAAGCAAACGTTTGGTTGTCTTCGAGGGAAAAGTTATTGGGTTTGTAAAGCACTATGGAGCGCGACAGCGCTGTTTCGGGTTATTAGCCTTCATCAGTCGCACTCAGGTAAAAGGTGCACACATCCTTCAGAATTCTCGACACTAATCAGCCAAACACCCATCTGGATTTACACTATCTACCCAAGAAAATTTAACCTAATAGACCGAAAGAGCGCTGTCCCGCTCTGTAATACCCCATTGCTAGAGTTGTTTTGCAACTGTTGGTGATGAAAGAGGTTCTATCTTCTGACCCAGCACGTGGAAGTCGTGATGACTTCCATTCAGCAGGCCAGGAGGGACGACGTCGTTTTACGATTTATAAAGCATGATTTACTAGTCCAACAGAGGCGTGGCCAAGGGGGGGACTGGGGGGACATGTCCCCCCACTTTGAGTTAGGACTATTTTTCTTAATCGTCTAAATCCGAAGAGATTTCTAGGGAGGGTAGGGAGGTGACGTTATACCCCAGCCAGTTTTTTTTTTTTTTCTTATTTGCATATTTTGCTGTAGAATCTAAAAACTTATTGCTTCTGACACTCCAAATAGCCAATTTCTTCCGAGTGGCTGCAACAAACAGTTCTTCGCTCAAAAAATCTGTATGTCGCAACTCTTACAGTCTTACTCGTCGGTTGATAGCAAATAGCAAAACCCATTATCACGTAATAAAAAAGAAATCAGCAAGCGACCGGCGGATGGCTACCAGTTGTTTTTCGTTTCAAATTATTCAGTTATTAAATTCGGGCTGTTTGTTTGGTTTGCAAGTGGTGGTTTTTCAAAAATTTTACTGGCTTTTGCTAATATTTGACTCTTTTAAGAGTTGAAGCAATTTGAAAAAAGAAAGATGTCCCAAACCGCTGGCATTTCTAGTTCTAGAGATCCTTTTTCTGAATAAGTTCATAATGATAATCGAGCGTTTGTAGTAACATGTGGACCAATTCAGACATCTTTAAATTTTCCTCAAACACAGCAAGGGCAAAGAAACTATAGGTTTCAAAAAAAATGGTACCGGTACCCATGGACCGAGTTTGGTTTTAAAAAGTGAGGAGGGGCAAGTTTTGTGTGATGGGCTATATCGTACATGCTCTTGACCAGTGTTTTTTTAAGGCGTTTTGAGGAATAATGAATAAAAAATAAATAACTGAGGTTATTTTTCAAAATTGTCCAGCGGTCTCTCAAAATCTGCAAATTTTTGTTGAAACAGTTGTTGACTGCAGTTTCATTAACAAATTTAAAAATTGGTGGTCTTTCAAAATAACGTAATGGTTCTTCAAGCCAAACCTTAAAAAAACACTACCCTTGACGAAAGTACGTCGTCACTTGAATATTACCGGCACTATAGAACCCCGACGCTGATTATGTAGGTCTAAGTTTAAACGCCTGCAAAAGCAATTTTGTATTTTGTGAATTTATTGATCTTACATCTAGAGTTTGTTATGAAAAAGACATGTCCATCTGAGTTTTACCACATCGGCTTTCCATTTTTGGGAATTATTACATTTTTACTCATCTTTTCGATTTCATTTGCCACGTTGACGTACATGTCGCTGACATGGACATGGCCTAGTAGCGGTACCGCGCGCAGGTGACAGATCCTACGTGACAGGTTCGATTCGCGGCTGGAGCCGATCGCATTTGACGTATATAACGGGTGGCTGCTGACTCGAACAGCGCAAGCTCACTTCGGAGTCTCCCTCAATTACTGTTGAATTTTCAGTTCAAAATCATTTGAAATTACCTCAGTTGACGCTCATGAAGCACAACAGACAATAGCGATTGTGACGCCACTCGAGGTTTTAGCAGCAGCGCGTTTTATTCGCCTCAACTAGAAAACGCGACAGCAACTTTACCTCGAGTGACAGAACTATCACTGTTATGCTGATGTGCTTTTGCGTCAATTTAGTAAACCGAATCAAAAAGATGAGTAAAAACTACAAATACAGTATCTCCGAAAAAAGGAAAGCCGATGAGGTAAAAGTGAGATGAATTTCGACCAAGCTCTTTATAACAGCCTTATGAAGTGAGATGGTCTTCTGACTTATAACAACCTTATGACGTTTATCAAGTGAGATAGTCTCAGACCAAGCTCTTTATAACAACCACAAAGTATGGGATCAATAAACTACCAAATAAAATTTGCCTTTACGGCCACTTTCAGATCACAGAAAAAATTAAAGTACCAGTACTTGAATGAATATTAATTGCAGTATTCATTCAACAAAAAACAATGAATATTAAACGAAAATGCCACACATAATGAACATAACACATTCCTTGAATTGAAAGATCACTGAAAGTTAACACAATATTGATACTTGATAGAGACTGAAAGTTAACACAATTGATGGAGTACCGGACTACTGGTACATGTTGGTGTAAATATAATCAATGAAACATTGCATTATCAAGTATGAGTCATAAAAATAGGTGAGGAAGTGGCCATCATTCATTACCAATTATATAAACTTTTAAGCAACAAAAAGCGAATTTCTGCTGGTGTCCAAAATCTGCCAAACACACCATCTTACATTTTGGGCTCTCACAAATTCTTCGACTACATCTTGAATAGATAGGCCTATTTCCATCAGTATATCTGGATGCACCTTAAAAAAATGGTCTTAGACCAAAACCTGACATCAATACATACGAAGCGGCTTGTTGGCCAAGCTTTGCTTTGGAAATTTTTTACGCCTCTAGTGACATGCTATACGTGTGATTGTACATCGATAAATGTTACGTATTTTGGTAACAAACAGTGGGGAAACAAAAGATATTATATCCCTCCCACTTCAAAAAATGGGGGGAACATGTCTCCTCCCCCCCCTCCTTAAACTCGGTCCATGTCGGTACCAAGAATTCAACTTTGTAGAATATTTGGCGATTCCGGATGCTGTGTTTTGCTTTTTTTACGGATGCTTTGGAAATCTTGGTAAGTTTGCAGACTATAAAAGATTTGATATTGTAAAATTACATTAAGTTTTAAATCAAGATTGATCAAACCTTCATCGTATAAATTTCAAGAATAGGGAAACCGCCCAGATGGCCGAGTGGATAAAACGTCTGCTTATGGAACGGTAGACTCAGGCTTCGATTCTTAGTTGGGTCAAACAATGACTTAAAAATTGATATTCACCGCTTCCCTGCTTGACGTTCAGCATTAAAGGGACAGTGTGGAGAAGAAGCCGGCAAGTTAATTTGTTGTGTCGTAGCGAAGAGCACTTGTTAGCGGTTCCTCCATCCTTGAGTGTTAGACATGTCGCCGGCAACTCCTAAGCGATCTAACTTGTTACAGCGCCTCTGTCGCTTTCTTGCAAAGAAGGATAAAAATATGACACCAAAAATAACCACGATATAACAAAAAACTTTTATTTATCGTCGATCATTCGACCTATCTTTTCACATCAACACATGAGATTTAATAATTGAACTGATTACCCTCTCAAGCCCATTGTCAATTCTGCATTACAAACTAACTCTACCCAGCTAACTACAAAAAGAAACAATGCATTAAGTAGGTTATTCCAACTGCCACCCGATCAAGCCTACATAGGCCACTCGCACGTTAGCGCAAATAAACGTCATGGCCGTCTCGTGTACATTACGTTGACAGCGTCATACATGCGTCAGCGTCAGTGATGTCATGAGGCCAAACCGACGTGAATGCTTTTCAGCGCGGAGGGCAGTGCAACGTTCCTTGCAATACACCAGTTCGCCACTGTGGCCGAGAACAAGAAAGTTTGCGAAGCGGAGAGGATAGGCGAACGCCATTTAGCCTACCACCAAATGTTATCCATAACCTACTAGCAAATGTGACGCGGACCACACAAAGTGATATCGCGGACCCAGTGGCGTACGCACAGGGGGGGTTCGGGGGTCAAAACCAAGAAGTCGAACCGTTTGATTTTTCCGGTTCAGGTTCGGTTTGGGTTCAACAGCGATTTCAAATTTCGGTTCAGTTCAGATAAATTGAAACGGTTCGGTTTGGGTTCGCTCCAGCAAAAAACATTTCAAAACCGGTTTATAAAGTTCCGGTTCAGGTTCACAGTAAAAAATGGTATAGTTTTAGTAACACTATTTAAAAAATGAAACGTACAACGCAGTTTTTCTTTGCATTGACAAGCCAATATAATGCATAATTTTAACTTGCAGTAAGGTCAGTAGGAATGTGCCGAGTCGAGTCCGAGTATTAATTGATACTCTACCGAGCATTAAAGCATTATCATTTTGACCTTTTTTTTACTCTGCACCCGATTTTGAGTCGAAATACGGACGTGATGACCTTTTTTTTGCTCTTCATCTGATTTTGAGTTCATATCTTGACGTCGCAGAATAGATACTCGGCCGAGTAAATGTGAATACTCGTTACTCGGCGAGTCCGAGTAATTTTCCTTGAGGCACATCCCTAAAAACCAATGAATGGTAAAAGACTTTTTCGCCATGCATAGATTATTTACATAAGTGACTATTATTTTGAATTCAAACCAGCTTCAAAGTGATGCGTGTTACGTCACGGAACGAACCGCTTTTTTTAATCGGTTCGGGTTCGGTTAAGGTTCTCAAGTACTCAAATTATTCGGTTCAGTTCCGGTTCGCTCTTTGCGATTTTGAAAAATACGGTTCGGTTTCGGTTAAGGTTCGACAAAAATAGCTTAAAACCGGTTTATAAAACTCGGGTTCGGGTTTGGTTCGACTCCCTGGTCAAAACTCCCCCCATTGACGATAGCAAAAAATTAAAAACTGCTCTTTTTGGACCGATTAGCGTTTTTTCATACAGAGATTGTGTTTTTCTGTGCTGTATCTAATTGCCTATATAATCTTGAGAAACTTTGATTGTGATGCAATAATACCGGTCGTCAAACTTTTCTGGTGTGTAGTGCTTGAACCAATGGCTGGCTCAAAATGCAAGCCTGGACAAGGTCAATGGGCACTAAAGCTGGAGTCGTGTTGTGATGTCATAAAGACATTGTTCTCAACGGCTATGGCCGGACAAGACAACGTTTCAGCGCAGAAGGCATTCTTGGAAGAGATCGGTTGCAACGCATGCAAATATTCCGCTTGCGATGTCATAATTTTGAGCCAAACCGGCCAGTTGGCGTAGTGGTTAAACACATCCCTATCGGCGCGGGAGGTTTTGGGTTCGATTTTGGGCCGGTACCGGCCGTTAGCTCAGTTATTAAGCGCACAGGTTATCGGTGCGGAAGGTCTGGGGTTCAATTCTCGGGATAGTCAAATCCGCACAGTGTCGCCAACGGCTCGCCACCGCTGCGACGTTTCTTTGTTACCCAAGCGCTAATTAAGAGATGGGCCCCAGAGACGTTCGCAGGGATCGGGAGTCAGCACTCCCCTTCCCCTTGACAATTGCAGAAAAAATGAAACCTTTCTTTTTTAAAACGAACCGACTTTTCTTCATACGGAGCTTGTCGAAATTGCTATCATGTTTTCTTCCCAAACAGGGGCGTAGCCAGGGGGGGGGGCAACTGCCCCCCACGAAAAATCTTGCCCCCCCTGTTGCCCTTTCTACGAAAATCTTTCCTTTCTCCATTGCTTGACCCCACCTTACGGAAATATCTTGCCTCTAAAATAAATTTATTTTATTATTTAATGATGTGAAAAATAGACTGCGGCGCGTTATTTTGATTTTGACCAAAAGAGCTTTTCGATTACAATTTGCGACTTCATGAACACAAATCTTGCAGTATATAGCAGTTCTGCAGTTGTGAAAGACCGATCCGTAACGTAATGGGTTATGACGAAACGAATACAAGAGATTACGGAATGCCAGATGTGTGGAATTCACTTTTATTTCTATCGCCATAACAACGACCTCGGAGCATGGTCGCAAAGACACCTGTTTAAGTTGTCTATACTCGCACTGTCGTATATGCGCTACGTAGTAGGTCAAAGATAATCCCATTGTACAAGAAGTAGCCTATGGATCGATTTCTACGGAGAATTACTCCTACTATCACCACTGATACTGAAGAACCAGCCAGCAAAAGAAGCAAAAACGATGCTTGCAGCACAAGTGCGGATCAGTCTTGCAACACTGAACCTAGAAGAGAATCAGATGAACCGGATAGTACCCCAGAGAGTGTTACTGTGATCTGCCAAGCAGCTTCAGAAGTTGATATACTCAGTGAATCTGAAGTTATAAACCATGTTGCCGACTTTGTTCCACAAAACGCAATCGATTTCGACGAAAACTTAACGCAAGCAGGTGTGACATCCTGCAACCTTCCATTATCTGATCGTAGATCTTCTGGACCCAAAGGTATGTCGCAACTCGCAAGCAAGCACTCAACAAGTTAGATGAAAAGTTAATCTAAATTTTAGGCCTACAGTAAATTAGAGAAGAGGAAAAGTATATCCAAAGTAAACTTCTGTAGAGTAACTGGATGTTTCGACAACGTAGGTTCAGCTGTCATCATCATCCGAGACGCTAAGTGGTAAAAACTCCTTAGTTCTTTACTTACAGTCTTTTACTGCTTAGCGTTACTGCTTATGTACCCAACTGAGCAGCAGTTTCAGCTTCAGAGACTTAGTGATACTCGCTGGGCTTGCAGATACTATGCTTGTCATTCCGTTCTTTGCCGTCTCCCAACAATCATGCGAGTCCTCGATGAAGTCATGAACGAGTCCCATTCAAATAGAGCTGTTGAAGCACGCGGTATCAGAGGCCAAATCGATTTTAAATTTATGCTAATGTTGTCAACATTTGATGCAATACTCGGTGAGACGTAGTTAGCATCAAAAATGCTCCAATCACCTGGCCTCGATTTAGTAAGAGCAATGGATGTCGTCAAAGTTCTCTAAGACAGAATGCATGAAATGCGAACCAGCAACGACAAATTCGCTTCCATATGGCACAAATCAAAAGAACTTTCTAAAACCAGCCATATTACCACTGAAAATCAACAATTTTTCAACAGAGGAAGAAGAGTTCAAAGAAGCCTCCCATCTGCTTTGCAAGACTACGTGGTTGAGTCGCTAATGTTGGAAAGAAGTGGAGGCGATGAAGACATGGTGAAATTTGAAATCGTTTTTTCCATATTGGATAAGATGAATGCTGAGTTAGAACGAAGATTTTCTGAATTCAGTTGCAATATTTTACGAGGAATCCAGTCCTTGTGCCCTGCGGGAGACATCTTTTTGCAACTCAGTCACATGAAATAGCTGGCCGAAGCATACGATGCCAGCATGGATGACCTTGTTCATGAAGTCCCTCAGGCGAAGCGTCTTATCGAGCGGAAGGTTAAGGAAGGTGTTGCTAAACCGACTACCTTAACTGAGTTCCTTCGCTTCACCAATCCATATAAAGAAGCGTTCCACGATCTCTTCCGCCTTTGCAAAATTGTTGTGACCATTCCTGCGACAAGCGCTTCGGCTGAAAGAAGCTTCCCTGCGTTGAAAGGCATAAAAACTTATTTACGGAGCACAATGACGCATGACAGGATAAGCAACCTCGGTGAGTTAAGCATTGAACGGAGAAGATCTGGCCATCTGGATATGGAAGAGTTTGTTGACATTTTTTTTTACATCACACAACAACAGAAGAATTATGTTTTTGTAAACAATTATCTTGGTTTTGCAGGTCTGAGGTTAATTTAATTATGTGGGCTTTGCATTGTGGTTTTTCGCCTTTTTATCTTTTCCTATTCTTGCCCTGTTGCGCTGTGTGTACATGTTTCTCTTTGATTGTGTTTTTATTACCGTATTTATATAATTTTCGTTAAAACAGTTTTATGTTGAAAAATTTCTTGCACGACTGGATCCCGATTCTATCTTGACTTTATTGTTGTTGTTAGATAGGTGAGATTTTAGCCGCCAAAAACGCAAATGACACCTCGCTCTAGGACTCAGCTCTCCTCCGTTTCATGTCTTATAATAATCGATATAAAATCATGCTCCGTAAGATAGTTTTCTGTTTCTTAGAACAATTAAGTCTATTCGATGACACCTGGCTTACATGTGAGAGTTTAAGCCAAGATCTACCTTCGTATTTCCGTCGTCGTAGACATCACTGACAGGTTTACGCTAGCCACACCCTAACTGAAATGCATTCGAATAATGATTTTATACGTAACTTACAGAAATTCACTTAGAATTAGCAAAGAGATTGTAAACAAAAGATGTTCCGCTGGCGCCCCCCAGACTTTGGGTTACCTTTGTAACCTCTGCTTCCCCCCCATGAGTTAAAGCTTGCCCCCCCTTTAGAAAGAGGCTGGCTACGCCCCTGATCCCAAACAACATCATTCCCCACAAAACATTTGAGCGTAAACCATTCCCTTACAAGTACAATGATCATCTCTCCTTACGTTTGCGTGAAAAGTTGTAGCATCCCCCCATAAGTGTGATACAACTCGAGCACTGATTACGATGCAATGCTACAATACCGGTACCCGGTAGTCCAACTTTTCTGTTGTGTTTTGCTTGAAGTGCATTTGTGTCATTGATGTTGCTGTAAAACAATTAAGAAGTAGGAGTTTCCTTAAATGCGGTGTATCTGCAGTAACTACGGCTGCACACAATTTTTTTTTTACAAAAATCAAATCAAATCTTGATTATACTCGTTTCATTAAATTCGTTGTTGCACCGAAACGTGGAAGCGAGTGGCAGGGCCCGACCCCGCGGCTTAGCGCCTGGGCAACGCAGCTCCAAAGAAACGTCGCAGCAGTCGCGAGCCGTTGGCTACAGTGTGTCCGACTTGACCGGCCTGGTCATTGAGTCCCAAACCTTCCGCATCAATAGCAAAATCTTTTAACACTACGCTATAATCGCCCGGTTTTTTAAGAAATTTTATTAAAATATAAAAAAACTAAATTGACAATGCTCTAAGTGCCAAAAGTAAGATAAAAAAATACTGCCAAAGACGACCATAGACCAACGAAAGATTTGAAGAGGCCTAGGGGCGGAACGAGGGGAGAGACAACATTGTTTTTTTCGTACCGTAAGCTGACTATCTAGTTAGTTAGTTAGTTGCATATTTATCCTCCTATCACGAGAAAGCGATCAATGCGCTATACGAGCTCGCTTAGGAGTTGCCAACCATGTGTCTACCACACCAAGATAGGGGAATCCCGCTACGTGCCTTCCCAACGGCACAACAAGTAAACTTGCCGGTTTGTTCTCCACACTGTCCCTTCAATGCTGAGCGTCAAGCAGGGAAGCTGTGAATACCAATTTTAAAGTCATTGGTTTGAGCCGACTCGGAATCAAACCCGAGTCTACAGCTCAAGAGACAGACGCTCTATACCACTCGGCCATCTGAGCTGATAAATTCTCTTTGATTGTGTTTTTATCTCAGCTAGAGTTCTTCATTTCCCATAGACATAGGCAGCTAGAGTTCTTCATTTCCCATAAACACCCCGATTATGTGTTTGAAAGCATCTGATATCGACGCTGTGATTTGGCAGAAAAATGCTTAGATAATATCGACGCTGTTTTTGACTTTAATATATGATTAAGGATTCCTCTCGCGCATAATTTATGTTAGTTTAAACACGTTTTGGTAGGGAGGGCAGTTTTTTCTTATGCTCCAATATCTTCACTTCTTAAATTTCAAGCGAGAAACTGCCCCCTTCATAATGAGTGTACCGTATATTGACTGTTTATAACTAGGTTTAGCCTACTGTATATGTGTGGTTTATATTAATGTTGGTTCTTGAAAAATGTTTTTTTGGAGAGAAGGAATTGCTTGTTTTACCCCCTGGGTGCACCCTGTTTGTGACGTTGCGACAGCTAGCCAGCCTATACTTTAGTCAATTGATCTTCCTATGGCCCAAAAATGATTTCAACCGAATTTTTTCCAGAAAAGTTTTAACCATGGCCTGACAGCTTGAGTTTTTGTGAAACCTTTTCTTTCCTTAAATGAAACGCAAAGCATTAGGCAAAAGTATGAATGAAATATCTTTGTTGTTTCCTTAGTTATGGCATTATATAACTTAATCATGGTTAACTGCAATTTAGGCTGGAGACACTACAATACGATGCACTTTAATATCTCTAAACTACTGTAATTGTAATGTAGTATCTTTACGTCATCACGGTGTGACGTCACTGAACCCCCCCCATTGAAAAATCCTGCCTACGCCACTGCGCGGACCACATGACTAGATAATGATTCGCGACTGCACCCCTAAACTCCCCGACTCGCCCCGGGCTCTTCATCGACAAACTCTGGCTATATAACTTCCGCAGCTGTATTTAGTAGGTATAAAAAATTGTCTCAAATTTTGTTCCCCCTACTCATTTATGGTTGGACACGCCCCTGGTCTATATTCCAGCTAAAAGTTTGACTGCAACTAAACTATGTCTGTAGGCTAGATAGGCTACGCTAATATGCCTGTTGGTGTTGTAGCAGTAATATCGCTATAGGTCTGGGATTCGATCATGGGCATGCCAAACTTTTCTGCTGCTCAGGCGAGTTTCTAAGAATGATGCCCCAACGAGTCCTCTGAAAAAATAAGGTTTTTAAGTGCCCTTTTCGCCTTCCCCCTTCGGCGTGCCTCAGAGTTCGATTTAAAGGCCAGTCAAATCGGACACAATGTTGCCATCGTTGCGACGTTTCGTCGGTCAAAACTGTGTTACCCGCAGCCGTGGATATAAACCCCGCCACTCTTAACAGGAAGGACCATGGGGTGCCGTTGTGAAAAAACGATTTAGCAAAGTTTGTACAAATTTTCAGCAACATTTACACAGTTTCACAGCTATTTAGTTAAATCGAAGTAAACTGCAGCTAAAACGCTTCGAAAAATGCAATAACAGCCAAAGTGTTACGACATTTAATAAATAGCTGCGAAATTTATTAAATAGAGGCGATATTTAATAAATAGCAGTGATATTTAATAAACAGCAGCGCCATTTAATAAATAGCAGCGACGTTTAATAAATAGCAGCGACGTGTAGCTAAAGTGCATCGAAAAATTAAAGTGCTGCGGTAATATGCTAATGAGATCAACAGTGTTTCCATTTCTTTATTTTTCGTAATATCAAATCGCGGCAGTACAGCCACAGTGTACATTAACATTATTTCAGTGGACCCACTCAGCGAAAAAGCATTGTTACGTATGTCCGCAAAAACGCTAAACGTTTCAAGAAGCTTAGATGTTATGTTCCCATTTTTTAATTTTGTTTTCCAATTTTTTTATGAAATTTACGAGGAGTTTTTAGTGTACTTGATTGCGAGACTAAATTTGGCAATAAATAAGCAAAGTGAAAAAATTTGTTATGGGATTGAAGATAGAGTAAGTATGGGGGAGTATGAGAAAGAATTGGAGAGAATGGGGAGTATAGAGAATTTAGGAGAGTATGGATTGAGGGGGAATTGGAGAATTTTTGTTAGTTTAAGGAGTTGAGTCAAGTATAGGGGAAATATGGAAGAAGTGGGGAATGTGGGAGAAGAATGGGGAAGTGTGTTGGGGTATGGGGAGATGCCGGGGATGTGGGGAAGAAGTGGGGGAGGTGTGGAAGAGTTTGTGGGGTGAGTGTGGAGATTGTGGGAAAGTGGGGGAAAGTGTGTTGGGATGTGGGGAGGTGTGGAAAAATGTGAGGGGGCCACACACTATTCTACACCTTCCCTACACTCACCCGACACATCACCCAATACCTCTCCCCACACTCACCTAACACGTCTCTCCACACTCCCCCTCACACCTCTCCACACTCTCTCACACTTCCCCACACCCCTCACACCTTCCCTCACCTCCTCCAACACTTACCTGACACCTTCCCCACACCTCCCCCCAACACTTCCCCACACTCAATCCCCACACTTCCTCACAATCCCCACACCTTCTCAACACTTCCCCATACTCCCCATGTTATGGCAAGTTAAAACATAGTAACTTTTGAGTTTAAATAAGTTGCTTTTCTCCTCGAAAGTCAAATTCTCTTTAGTACATCGTAAATGAGATGCTTGTCAATCTTCAAAATGATTCTGTTTTTGTATCATAAACGATTAAATTGTTTCTTTTATGTATTTATTTTATTTCTTTATGTGTAACATTTTTCCAGTGTATTAGTAATATCCGAGTATTAGTCATGGGTAGTTTTGGGAAATTTTTATCGACAATAACAAGTCTCCCTCCGCTGCTTTCGTTGGAACTAGTTTTGTAATGTGTTTTTTCTCTCAACTTTTCGCCCGCTTTAAATACTCCTGGGTTAACAACAATTTTTTTATGGTTTTTTGGACTTAACTGTTGGAAAGAGTCGACCGCATGTATTTACTGTTTGATTCCGTTTTGTTTAGTAAGCTGCAAGTTCCGTTAGGTCGCTAAAACAGTTAAAAACCGCTACGCCACGCTACGCCCCGTTGCTTATCAACTCGTGTATTCTGTTCGGTGTGTTGATGACGAGACGTAACACTGTTCGAATATTACGTTTGGAACTGTAAACTGGTGTGCGTGTTTCTTGGACCTATCAGAACTCAACTGCAGTTACACCCCATATTTTATCATTTACCTCATACCAAAATTTCTCACTTATCTCATTTATTGCCAAATTAATCTAGCAATAAAGTAGACTAAAAACTCCTTGTAAATTTTAGAAAAAAAATTTGAAAACAAATATAAAAAATGGCAACTAAGCTTTGATTTTGGTTCCGGACACTGAGCACAGAGAGTGGTTCCACTATTAGTACTTTGGATACACTGTGCCAATAGCAATTCAAATTTGAATGAATGAATATTAAACTTTCCAAAATTGATTTCAAGATTACACTGAATGGAAACATTGTTAATCTCATTAGCATATTACCGCAGCACTTTAATTTTTCGCTGCACTTTAGCTAAACGTCGCTTCTATTTATTAAACGTCGCTGCTATTTATTAAATGGCGCTGCTGTTTATTAAATATCACTGCTATTTATTAAATGCTGCTGCTGTTTATTAAATATCGCCGCTATTTAATGAATGTCGCGTTATTTATTAAATATCGCCGCTATTTAACAAAATCGCTGCTATTTATTAAATGTCGTTACACTTTAGCTGTTATTGCATTTCGCGAAGCGTTTTAGCTGCATTTTACTTCGATTTAACTAAATGGCTGTGAAACTGTAAATGTTGCTGATAATTCGTGCAAACTTTGCTAAATCGTTTTTTTTTTTCACAACGGCGCCCCATAGACGACGTCGTTTTACGTTTCGCGTGATACCGCGAGTATGATGAAGATTTGATTTGACTTTAGATAGCCAACACATTTCATTAAAATCTTGAAAACGTTTTAATGACTGTTCTACCGCTGGTTAAGGTGCAGTAAAACAGTGCAGTGAAGTAGGCCACCGCATACTTGCGCTAAACAGCTAATCGAATACATTCTGCTGCTATGTACAGTAATTGCGATCACTTCCTTCCAAAAATCGAATCTACCTCGTATTATTCTATTCTACGAACAATACGCTCGTCCACAGCGATGTTACGAAAGCATTTTTGCATAAAATTATCGAATCAGATTATGGGACTTAAATAAATAAAAAGATATTTTTTGCACATTTCCAAATGCATTACCGATTTTCAACTGGGTTATTCCTTAAAACCAACAGAAGTTTTCTTGCCAAAGCCGTATTGCATGCAAGATATGACTAAGCAATTTTTCGGTGCTAACTTCTGTATATGCCTGCGAACAAGAAACCAGATTTCGTAAAGCGATTAATGCCCGCGCAAAAAGCTGAAAACTGATTTGTTTACAGTTTACGCTTGAGTTACTTCATTTTTTGCTAACGTTGCGCTTTCAATAAAATCTGCGAAAAATCGTCATTCTGCGTAAGCTGACGTCTGACGTAGCTTCATCTGTGCTGTTTTGATAATGGTAAACTACGCTTATAATATTGGATTTGAGAATTTATTCGAAGTAGAACTTTCAAATTCGATTCGAAGTTAATTAGCCAGTTTGAATCATGTAGACCCTGTGGAATTATAAATAAAGGCTAAAAAAATGCGAGAAATTCTCTAATTTATCCACAATTCGACTTAGGCAAAGCTACTCAGCTGACAAAGCAAGGTTTGGTTGGACTTTGACTGTAAACAGCCTGTATTGACAAAAGCTGCTTCAGCAGATTACTTAACGCAAGTAGCAAAAGCTTCTTCAGCGGTTTTGGCGTTGGAAAGAAAGCAAGTGAATCGAATATAATTTTCATGGAAGCGGTCATTTTTTTTTCTGTTGGATTTTGTAAATAACGACTTGATAGTACCGGTATAACACAATGCAGCAGAACTGAATAGTTGAGAAAGTGATGTAGATGCAGCAAAGAAAATTATTGCATTAACAAAATTTTGAAAGCGGACATCTTATATGGCTTGGATTTAACACTGAAGTAATCGCTACGAACGGTAATGGTGTGTGAACCTGCAGTTACCTTAAAACGCAGTTAGAATAAGAATGAAGCAGTGAAGCCGAAATTCGCTTAATTATAATAGCAGCACGCAATAGTCACATTCATATGTAATGTATAAAGCAAGCATAAGAGTTGTTAACAAAAAATATAATTTGCGAGGAAATCTGAAGTCTCAATATTTGTCTGCTTTTGGATTTGGAATGGCTGTGAAAACCAGTAGGCCTAATTCCTTGTCCGATGTCTTCATATCAAATCAGCAAATCAATTTTCACATTCGTTCAACCCTAAGTGGAGTATTGCCTGCCACGTGTGACGCTTTGATGCGTGATGTAATTTTCCAACTTTTGGTAGACTAATGTAGTACAAACTTTCCAGTTTTATTGTTCTGTAGATAAAAGCGTTGGCTATTATGCAAAAAATACAAGTTTTAGCTTGGATAATAATCCTCGTGTCGGCAGCTCTGGTATCATCATCTCGTCGTCATCGTCACACTCGCAGTAAGCATCATCAGTGGTTTACTTCTTAGTTATGATTGCATACCGGTTGTGATTAAGTTTTTTTAACGTTCGGTTGCTGGTTGCTTTGCGTTTTTTCCGTGGATAGATGCGATGTTTTTTTCCTTTGAAACGAAAAATGGCTGTGGAAACTGGATACAAATTAATACGATAGTAGAAACATCCAAGCTTAAAGAAAAGATAATACTTCGACATTTCAAACGGAGATGTGGGGATTCGATTCCCGGGTCGATTTAATCGGCACAGTTTCTTCGTAGCTGTGTTGCCCAGCCCAGGCTCTCAGCGGCGTAGATAGGCCCCGCCACTCCTTACAAGCTTCGGCGTATACTTCGAATATACTTTAATGAAGGTTTAATTTTGTTTTTGAAAGATAATGGGCTGCCTATTTGACGATTTGTTTTACCACACAATGCGTTGAATTTACCACTGCAAAAGCATTAAGTCTTATGAAAAGAGCTAAAACCTTTTTAGCATGGTCATAACTTCTGAAGGCACAGTCGGTGCACTGCAAATGGTTCCCCGACCAAAAGGTCCCCACAATGCTATCAGAAGATTTTGGTGGAGGATGCATCTTTGAGAACTTTTTTGCCCACCCCCTGCCTATTATACACAGAAAAATAATTCTGTTGTCTTCACGCGCCCCTCCGCTCAAAGTTACGGTCCAGGAGCGGTATACTGCTCAACTTTTGTTGCACTTAACGCAACGCGTTAACTTTGTTTATTAAATTAACGCATTGCGTAGAGTGCACAAAAGTTGAGCAGTATAAAGCCCCAGGTCTTCAGGGTGATATACTCAAAAATATTTCTGGTTCTGACCAGGACTAAGAACTCGCTAGCATTTTCATCGAGTTCACTGAAAATTTGTAAGCCGAGTTCAAATTTCTTCATTTTCAATTTTGCGTTCGAGTTCAGTAGGCCTAATTTTTACCGAGTCCATAAAAAGTTCAAATAGTTTTTATCGGGTTTGGATTAAATTCATTCAATTGTTGTCAAGTTAAGGATAAGTTCAAAATTTAATCAATGTTTTTTCGTAATCGAGTTTGAGTTCAGGGGTTTTTGTTTTTCGAATTTACCATTATTATGCGAGTATAGGTATATTTACAGTACGAGCTGTTGTGGTAAATTGACCAAAAATGTTTATCTTTCATAGTTTGATTTATATATTACGTTAATATCTGAATCGTTTCTTAATTTAGACGGAGCGGCAAGAACAAATCACAATGCAAAGAAGCACATCAACAGACACATTGAGGGTTTGATGTCGCTGCGGCATCAGGATGGCGGATGGCACAACACAGCTGAAGCGATCATAGCACTTCAATTGACCAATCAGAGTTCGTTTTTTGAAAGAGATAGGTCCATAAGCAAATTGAAACTTGAAATCCTCGAAAATGAGTAAGTTAGTGTAATATTATTTTTTTTAAATCTTGACGTCACTGCAGCTTAACCCTTAAACGCCGATGGGTCTCTAGCGACCCGAGCAGACTTTTCTTCTTCCGTCTCTCTTCGACTGTTTATCGTTACAGCGAGTGACTGCCAGTATTCTCCTAGTGTCTAATTTTTTCCCATTTTACATTCACACGTTTAAAATTTTACTACTATTAAAAACGTTATAGAGGTTTTAGAGTAAAAAATCAATAGGGTCGCTAGCGACCCATGCTAGGTAATAGTGTAAGTTTTTTTAATGGCGAGCTATTTCGTCAGTAGTAAGTTTTTAAAGTACCACAAACATCATGTTTATATGCGATGATGAATGTAGCAAAAGAATTCACGAGCTTGTACAGTGATATTGCAAGTTTTTCTTAAAGCTAAATGGTATTGAATGCAGCCAGAACCGCAGTTCAATATTGGATCCGCAGGTTTGTCAGATTTGTAGGAGAGATTTCAGATGATCAAACTACCTTTGAAAATGAATATTCTAAGGATGACATTGACTATAAATGAATAACTGAGGTTGTTTCAAATTATATTGAACTGAAAATTCAACAGTAATTGAGGGAAACTGCGAAGTGAGCTTGCGCTGTTCGAGTCAGCAGCCACCCGTTATATATGACAAATGCGATCGGCTCCAGCTGCGAATCGACCCCGTCACGTAGGATCTGTCACCTGCGCGCGGTACCGCTTGGCCATGTCGCTGACAAAGCCGCGAATCGTGACGGGTTGCTACGTGACGGGTTCGACTAAGCAGCTCCGTAAAAGGGTTAGCATAGCTCACACAAGTATCGATGATGATTCATCTGCTGTCAACATCCCTAATGCAATCAGAGCCAGAGTCAAATTATGACAAGTGACCAGTGACAACTGCAGAAAACGATGTGAATGAAAGCAGTAGAGTCGAAAGTAATAGTAACGACCCCACTGTCGATAGGACGAACGATCTTTCAGCTAAAAGCTGATTTCAGTATAAAAATGGCGCGTGTGAATTGCCACGCGTCCTCATCATCCAGAATTCGCGGATAACATCTTAGACAAACCACCGTAAGGCTGTATTTGGGACTGTAACAGACATCCATAATAGAAGTGTGCTTTTTCTTGCCACTAATGATGATTTGCTTCGGCAGGTTGCTGTCCATCATTTGGAAATTGTGCAAGAAGGGATCTTAGACCAGTTGGGTGCCATCTTATTTGTTGGTTGGGTGTATCTGATTGATGTGCATTAATTGCAATACGAATCTCTTTGTTGGTTATCTGTGGTTAGCCTAATTGGCTCATCAGACAGAGCTTCTTTTTTTGGCTTTTTTTGCCATAATGAGCTTGAGTAAATTACACTAAACTCACGCTTTGATGACGATGAAGATTATAAAACGAAAGCTAAAATTTGCCGCATTTCTACAAATCAAAGCATCCAGTGCAAATGAAACAACTTCCAAAAGCTGCTAACAAAATTATAATTGCGGAAATGTGGTTACAAAATTATCACCGACTATTCTCAGTCAGCTACATATCACAATCACATTGGAGACGTAAAAGAGACGGCGAACCTTATTTGAACGTCTTCTCTCGATTGCCAAACAGATGGTTTGTGCCGTGTGCACGCAATGCGATGGGTGATGTGGTATCAACCATAACCAAGTCGCAGCTTTATGCCACTGCCCTACCTGGTCACTCTCGTGCCTTAGGATTATCGTTGCCATTGCATAGGCATCGCTAAAACTGCATTTGTTGCATTTTTTTTTTTTTCTTACTGCTAATACAATAACACATTAAATCAATTCGTTGGTCTTATTAGTTAGCAGAGTATTATTGTACGTCTTAACTTCGAGAATATTCGCACAATAGAAAAAACATTTTATTGAAATTCCAAAAATTCAGTCTGTTTATGCTAAAACATGATCGTTGAGGGTCAATGACAGTGAACATGTAACTTCTTGACTTATTTCTTTAGCGTTTTTGAAAAAAAAAGTACGAATTGCAGCCTATAGCAATGGTTTTTGATGGAATGGTAGATAGAGGTAATAGTGATTGGCGATACACATGGGCGTTTAAGGGTTAAAGTGCTGATGTACCCTTCTTAAAGCAAAAATCTTTAAAAATAAATAAAAGAAAATAATAATAATGTTAGCGTTAAGCTTCGATGTCTTTTTTCACTGTGACAAGATTTACAAACTTCTCAGAGCAGAAGTGACAGCCCCTTAAATAACTGCTGTAGTTACCACTGCATAACATAAATGAATCAAACCACACTGCGCAACATCAGTGTGTACATTTCCCAGTCTACAACAGTATTTCATGTAGCCTACTTGTGTTGCTTTTCAACAACAACAACAAAAAACACCAACAAACAATAACATTGCAGTCACATTCAGATATCATGTTTACATGAAATAAGTAGCGCTAGGTAGATTTTTTTAAACAAACTGTAAAATTTGAATGTTACACTTTATAGTTTATAGTGGAAATTTATGACTAATTATTTTGAAGCTTTTAGATATGTTTACACAAATTTTTTGTAGCGAAACTGAACTCGGCTTGACCAGGCGCAACGAAGAGGGTCGTTTACTTGGTTTATTTTTTTAACGAAATTTTTCTGTTGAAGCAATGACTGTCATCTTTTCCAAACCTTTAGATATTTAGAAAGCACTTGCGAAGAGCAGCTGAACATCACAAGAAACAAAAACAAGAAAAAGAAACCTAAATATTATTTTTTTAACCTTTTAGATTTACAATAGGAAAGTTGTCTATGTATGTGATGGCACTCAAGTCCGTTTGTGAAAACCCTAGAAATTATTCAGGAATCAATTTGATCAACAAGTTGGAAAATCAGTTTATCAGAACTTTAGGTATTGTTTGTTCTTTAGTCGTCTTTTTGACTTATGTGGCATTTGTACAGTAGCAGAAGCTATTTCTCTTAATTCTTGCTCTTATTTGTGATTTTGTTATTTCTTATTCCATCCTAAAAGGCAAAAAGTTCTTTTAATTTAATTTTTCTAATACTGATATACTGTTATACACTAAAAAATGCTTTCATAAGCAGGAGTCAGATGTAGGGTTGGATCCATACATTTTTTCCTAATTTTGAAATTCAAATTCATTGACTTTGAAAAAGCAAAATTCAAATTCAAATTCATTGACTTTGAAAAAACAAAATTTAAATTCAAATTCATTGACTTTCAAAAAACGAAATTCAAATTCATCATTAATTCGCGAGCGGATTCAAATTCAAAATTCAAATTCAATCCAACCCTAGTCAGATGACTGAGCGACACGCGATTGCTATGTAAATAACCAACAAGTAAACTTGTTGTGCAGTAGACAAAAGCATTCAATGGGATTTCCTCATCCTGGAATGGTAGACAGGTGGCCGGCAACTCTTAGCTCACTAGCTGTGGCTCCTTGGTCGCTTTATCAGGATCAAAGAATAAATAAGCTAGTGATAATAAACTAATTATACAGAGTAAACAAAGTCGCAGATTCCATATCTACTCCGTCACTCAAACGCGCTTGAGTTTGACCGTAGCAGCTTGTTTAGAGGGATTAAGAAAGTTTGAGCATTGGGCTGGAGGGTTTTAAGACTCCAATGTTTGTAGAGTTCAAAAATGTAGACTTATTGAAACTGGTAGACCATTATTATACTCGGTGGTTAAGAATTAGTTATAAAATGCAAATCTTACGATTGTTTACATGTTAAAACTTACCGCAGATAGCGACTTAAAGCCTTGGTACAGCATCGCTTTAGCAGTCCAAGCACTTTGCATTAACGATGTGGGAATTCAAGACTCGGATATTCAAAAAATTTTGTCCAGCCAGAATACAGGAGGAAGTTTTGGTCAATCAGCAGGAGTCGGTAAAATTTTAGTTTTTATCGAATCATACGTACGATAAACACTAAACTTTATGTCCATAGAAGTTTTTGAATGTGTGGTTTAAGCAAATACTCGTACATTACCGTTCCCCACATTTATTACGCGGTTTGAGAATAACAGAAGTTTTTTCCGTTTTCAATGTTGCATGTTCACTATTTGTATAAAACAGCAAGCTCACGCAAACTTTTAATATCGTGAAATGTGGGCAGTCTCCACAGGGCAATTATTTACAATAAGGCCACAAACAGGACTTTTTGATCTTTTTTATAAGGCCCCTTTCACACGGACGACAGTTGTCATACGACACCTGTCGTACGGCAGTATGTTTGCATTAGATCAAATGGAGCTTTACACACGGAGTCGCAGTCACAGGCTTAGTCGTTGACCTGTCGCACCGACAGAAATTAGGATGTCCTAGACATGCGACTTTCTGGACGACACTTTAGTCGTACGACAGTATCATAGCACACAAGCGAATGGCGCTTTTCACACGAAGTCGCTGTCGCAAGTTTGACAAGCTGACATAATTATCATCGAATGACGTAATATTCCGTAATTCGGCCAGCACTAACACAACAGCCGCTTCTTCCACCTCCATTTTGAAATAAAGTCGCACGACTGCTGTCGCTCGTGTGAAAGGCTGTCGCACTCAAAATAACGTGACAAAAATTGAAGTCGTACGACTCGTGTCGTTCGTGTGAAAGCGGCCTAATAGAACAAAACTTTGTATTAACCGTTTTGCATTTTCGTAAACTTGGCTGTCCTTTGCAAAGTAAGACCACTGAGTAGGGCCTACTTGTGTTTAGTCACCAGTCCACATTTCCGTTCTGTTCTCCTTCCTTAAAGGAAGAATGTAGAACATCAAAAAACGAGTTGGTGTGAATTAAAAATACTTTGAATATTTCAACCATCTTTATTTTGTAGATACAACTGCGCAGATGCTGATCGCTCTACAGTGTGTAAACACGCACAACTCTGCACCTAGTGACGACATAGCTAGCAATATCAGTGTCGCTATTCTCAGAGGGTCACAATATCTAAAATCACAGATAGATCGATTGTCGAGTTCTTCTTGGATCGGGAATAAATATTCCACTCCTGTTGCTTTCACTGCACTAGAAACAATTCCAAACAACCTTCGCCTTAGACCTAAAAGAAAAAAGTAAATCATTGGTAACATCACTATCATAGTCATGAAATGTGTGAGGTTTGTTCTAGTTTGATTGATAAGCTGTTTTTCGAAATATTCAGTCGTGTCTTCGAATAATATTTGTTTTTCGAAAATATTCAATCAAAAATCTTAAAAGCAACTGAAATTTTTACATGTAACTTCAAAACACTAGTGCTTCGTGAAAATGTATTCTCAAATTTTGTACAAAATTGATAATCTCTATTCGTAGGAAGATATATCACGCCCTCCAAACTAGCAAGCCAAAAGGAGAAGCGGAAAGTGCTGTGACGCACAGACTGTTAGCTCTTGCTAACGTTACAGTGCTCAAACTTAGAAGAAACTGGCAGTGTTCAAATGAAATAGGTCGGTAGTTTGTTTCAATAAATTTACCGTATCTTTATTGTACTTGCCGTATTACACCGAAGCGTGTAACGAGTGGCGGGGCCTATTTCTGCGGCTTATAGCGTCTGGACTGCTGGGCGACAATGCTCCGAAGAAACGTCGCAGCTGGTGCGAGCCATTGGCGACTCTGACCGATTTGACCGGGCTCGGAATCGAACCGGCCAATCAGTGGATTTTTAATTTCCACTAATGCACTGGTGCACCCTTACATAGTTATTTGCAAGATGATTAGTTACAAACCCGCAACGGTGTAAACTAAGTTTCAGAGATTGTGACAAAGTGACCTCAAGGTCTTCGAGTTGTAACCATCTTTAGAGCACGGCAGTAATCAAGAATACTTGAGTTTATACTGTAGTATATTGTTGTACAAAAGACTCTCACATGAAAGTCGATATTGAATGTTAGCACCTAGTTGCCACTACCACGTTAGCACCTAGAGCTCACTCTAACTTGGCTTGTTAGAGCTCTTCCTGAGCCTTTTCTACATCATCTTGTTAGAACTAGAGGGCCTAGCCCCCCACCAACGCAACTCTACTACAAACTTCTCAGTATGTACCGACAAATCACCTATAAAATTGTCAGAGGCCGAGCGATAACCAGGGCCGTATTAAGGCCTAGGGGGCCCCGAGGCTAATTTTCCGGGAGGCCCCCACGCTTTTTTGCAGACCTGATTTTGACGTTAGTATCAGAAATTTTTTAGAGGACGCCATTTAACGATCTTTTCTAGGGTGGCACGCCCATGTAAACAGCTATCTTAAAAGGCATGATTTACATATAATAGGCCCCTACTTCAAGTTTTTAATTATTTTTGTTTTGAATATATCTCATTTTTTAAATCGCTTTAACTCGATAGGGAGGCCTAATAGCTAGTTCTAATAAGTATAGCGAAAGTCATTCTTTTCAAATTTGAGAAACCGTTAACAACTTTTCGATCCTTATATTTATATGTGTGTCGGCGCGAATTAGCCATTTCTTCTGAAATGAATTTCTTGTCGCCAAGGCATGCAAAAATAGATCTAATGCATTTTAGCAGAAACAGCTATAATAATGGCAACCAGGCATATTCGCCATACTATTATAAAAACAGAAGAAGCGACAAACGTCTGGTAGTGGTAATACACTTGTCACTTACTTTATACACTGGCTGTCAATAAAGAAGCGAATAGCTTATCCACCGGACCATCTCGGCGGCTTCGTACCTAAAACAGCCAATACCGATTCTTCAAGCCGGATAAGAAGTGACAGCGACGTGGCCAGCGAAAAATTTAGGGGGTGCTGTACCCGGATTTAGGCAAATCATCACGGAAAAAGATCTTCATTTCTAAAGAATATCTTTTGAAGCAGTCTTTTCCTCCAACACTAACTAGACTACCTGAGACTATCTGAACAAGGCTAGCAAAGTGAATCCGAACAGGTTGAACCGACGACAGGTTTATTCAGTTAAGAATTCCTAAGTAGCGCGTCCCAAAAAACTATTCCTAATATCACGCTACAAGCTTAAAATCCATAGGTTCAAACTGGTTAAAAAACACACTGTTGGAGTTCGGGTTTGTTTTAGGTTGAGCGCGTCTCGATCTCAAAGGTAACACAGCGATATGAGAGCCACATGAGAGCGAATGAGTGAATGTTTATTTCGAGCAAGCACGCGAATTTAAATGAATGCAAAAAAAAACAAAATACAAGCATTGCCACGTTGGATTGCTGGAAATCATACCTTCTATTTCGGAAAAACCTGCCTGTTCCAGGACTGAGGAGGAGATGATAAACAAAATAACAAAACGTGGGAAAAGATTGGAAAAAGATAAAAAATTGCAATATCGATGGAGCATGTTGAGAAACAGCCAGATTTCGTATGGGAAATAGATTGCACAACGTCCAACGAGCATGTAATCGCCACAACACTAAAAGCATTACAGTGATTTCCTAAACAATAAATATTAATTAACAGTATTAGCAAACTTACCAGCATCCGAGATAAAAGTCGATAAAATAAATAACAGTTCGAATCAAACGAAAAAACGAGGCTACTTCTTTCTGCTAATTATTAAATTAAGGTCCCGGATGTAAATCAAAAACTAAACGTCAATCGATAATCAACAACAAATTATTTACATAAAAATAAGGTTTACATCTTTGTCGCGATATTGAAACTTGACTAGAGATTCAACCCTTAATTCTGAGAACAGAAACGTTATCTATCCCAGAGAACGACGTGAGGGTGAGAGTATCAGTCTTATATGCAATGGTCTTTGGAAAACTTGCAATCTACCACTTTCAAAACAAACAAGCCACCCTTAATATATAACGAAATTATGTATTAAGTAACTAAAAAATATTCCTCCCACAGCAATGCAAATCACTCAGATATCTCCCTTAACACTCACTCAAAACAAACCACAAAATACGAAAAGCAGCCACACAGACTTACTCTAAACACATTTATTACTCATCTGAATGCAATAACCAATTTTCGTTCCTATTTACAGAAAATTTTACGATTCCAGAAAGTTCCACATTGTTACGTAATTATGAGTCTTATTACGCAGCAGTTAACATCGCGGTAAACAACACCATGAATTGCAAGATGTCGATTATGACGTCATACACGAGATGAAAAAATGCTCAAGGAAAGAAGTTTCTAGAAGATTCCAGCATAACAAAATAATTGCAAACAAAACTTGCGATAAACAACGAAAGTTCGGAATTTTATCATGCCTCTCGTCACGTGCATCAATTATTTCACATTTCAAATGAATATAACTACAGAACCAGCTCAAATTAGACAAGTAAGACGGTTTCACCACCAGATTAAAAACTCAAAATATATGGCTTGATTAATAACGTCACAATCTTCACAAGGAAAAAAAGGGGGGCCTTTTCCTCCGACTACGCCACTGAGCAATGGTTTAGTCATAAAAACTGAGAAAAAATCAAAAGAAGTGAAAAAGAGTCAAAAAAACTGTGAAAAAATATACAGTATGTGAAGCAGAACTGGTGTAAAGAATACGAGAATAACCCTCCTTAAAAAGCTTCGCCGAAACGCTGTACTAATACTTTTGCAGGACTGCCACTTACTGGTATCAATTGCCAAAATTAAAAAAAACCATCGTAACATACAGAAGTGATTCAATGGCCATATAAACTTTTCATACTTAATTTGATTAAATTTGAAACCGAAGAGGTCTTTTTTTGAGGACGCCATTGACAAACTTTTTATTACTGATCGGGGGGCCCCAGGGCTATAGCCCCCCCCCCCCCCCGCCTTTATCCCGCTCTGGCGATAAATCACCTTGCCGATCCTACGTGACGGGTTCCATTAATGGTTGGAACCAATTGCATATTTACATGAATACCGTGTGGCTGCTGACTCAAAAAGCGAAAGCTCACTTCGAAGTCTTACTAAATTGTCGTTGAATTTGCGACTGTGCAGACTAGTATTACGCGCAGAATGAAAATGGACCACCTTGGGAGAAGTATTTTTTTAACCAAGTTTATTGAATCCACACTCTAGATCAGCGGAGGACAAACTTTTCACACAAAGGGCTAGATTTTGAAAAACTGTTGAAGCCGCGGGCCGCACGCTGATTGGAAAACAAGGTGAAGAACTTTTTTTCTTTTTTTTGGAGATCACAGTCCACGTGCGAATGTGATCTCCAAAATAAAAAGTTTTCACCTTGTTTTTCATTTCAGTTTTGCATCGTTGAGGCTTATTTTTTTTAAACTCACTGCTATCCGTGATCTCTAAAGGAAAAAAAAGGTCTTCCGCTCAATTCATGGAAGGAGTTTAAGTTTCTGTAAGTATCGGCGGGCCAGAATATAAGAACCGGCGGGCCGGATTTGGCTCGCGGGTCGTAGTTTGCCCATGTCTGCTTTACATATTACAACGCTTCGTTTTTGTAGCTTTTTCCCTTTTCGTGTACCGTTTTATTGCATTATTTCATTAATATCTAGACCAGTGGTTCTTAAACTTTTTTGAGTGCGACCCAAATTTGAGTTTTATGATTATTTCACGACCCAAATCTTGCACCTAGAAAAAAATTTTTTTTAATGTTGGCACTTTGCTATTTACTCAGATAAGACACGGATAACCAGTTCTAGTACATTGTATTTTGACACAGCAATTAATTAAGAAAAAATCATCGGTTCAGTGTGATTTATGAAACTGATATTTCCCTTTCACAATTTCTTCAATGCATGGCTCTATTTTACTGAGCGCAACGCGCATATCGTTACCAGGACTGAGGCAATTGCGAGCCTTGGTTTTAGCAACCGTCAATGCCAAAAACCCTTGCTCGCAGAGATGCGTGGTCGAAAATGGGAGCAGAAAACCCATTGCTTCGTTACCAATTACCAGCTTTTCCTTTTTAACTGAGGTCCAGAACTCTCCAAGTGACACTGTGGAAAAACGTTGTTGATGGAACTGGTCATGATGCAAGTCAATAAGCTCTTCCTGCAGCCCTGCAACATCTTCTGATAAGTTGTCCACCTTTGACAGAAACGGATTTCTGACCCACAGCTGAGCTTCCGAATTTATGTCGCGAAGGTAGCGATGGAATTCCATGATTAGATTTTCCAAATGCTCCACTAGAATGGGTTTGATGACATCAAATCTGCTACTATCAGTCTGATTCCATTCCTTCAGATACTCGTTCATGGATGGAAACGCTGTTGTTCGTCCACGCTCCAGTTTATTCTTACAGAGTTGCAGCTTTTCTTTGAAGGCAGACAGTTTCTCAGAGAGAGTGATTGACGTGTTAAGATCGTTCAGTGTGGTGAAGATGTTGTTTAGATAACATACTTTGAGCATCCACTCCTTATCTTGAAACTGAATTGCATGTCGATGATTTTTTTCATTGAGAAAGACCTGCACTTCTGTTCGTAGATCTATAAGACGGCGCAAGAGCTTTTCCCGAGAAATCCATCTAACATTAGAGTAAAATAGGAGATGTTGGCATTGAGACCCGAGGTCAACACACAACTGCTCAAACAGACGAGAGTTAACAACGCTGGCTTTGATAAAGTTGACTACACCTACAACCTCTTTCATCACTGCCGAAAGATCCAGAGACAAATGTTGCGCAGCAAGGTTTTCACGGTGCAGAAGACAATGGATGACTTGGACACCAGGATTGATTTGCCTGACTCTTGCAGTAAACCCGTGTCGTGCACCAAGCATAGCGGTAGCGCCGTCGGTGCATAAGCTGACAGAGTTTTGCCAATGCCTTCTTTTTGTTGGAAGTTGTCCACAACGTTGAAGATGTCGGCGCCAGTTGCTGTTGTTGTTAGCGGTGTGCAAAACAGAAATTCTTCTTGGAGGTCCATGTCACCCTCGTGCCCCACATAAACCATTAACTGCGAATTTTTTCCAGTGTCGGTTGACTTATCAAGTTGGTAGCTCCACTTTCCAGCCTTCTTCATTCGAGCAATCCAGTGCCAACCACTTGATTTTTTATGTTCAGTAAAAGGTCTGCGATACGGCTTTTGATTGTGTCGTTCGATAGCGAGACGGACTGCAGTTTCGCGGCCACGCCGTCGCCTCACATGAGTCTGGCTATTTCAATGGCTGCAGGCGTAACAAACCTTTCTTCAATCGTATGCGGCTTCATTTCTCTACCTATGCGTAGCGAGACAACATACGATGCCAGCGTAGCTTGCTTGGAAGCTAAAAGCGCTGGATTCGTTTCTGAGCAAATTCGGCTTCGTATCAGTTCCGTTTCGCGGTGATGAAAAAAGACACCATTCTTTTTCACATGTTGGGGGTGCTTCGTTTCCAAATGTCTCTTCAATATATTTTTCTTAGAGATTCGTTGAAAAGCACTTTATAACATACTACACATTGTGGCTTTTCAGCACAATGATCTTTCATAGAAGTAAATTCCATGTCCAAAAATTTTTGCTGGTAGGAATAGTTACTCATTTACACGCTAATCACAGCATAATGCTAATTTTTAACAATAATACTTGCAATTTAATATGCTATTTCAGAAACTTGTTTCAAAATACTCTATCATTTTCATATTTTCAAACCTTACTATCAACCCTTGTACTCCACTGACCTATTCGGCTCCAACGTACTTCCCCAATCAACACATCTTATCTTAGAGTTAGCTACTAGTTCAGTGCTTCTCAACCTGCGGTACGCGTACCACTTGTGGTATGCAAGGCCGTTTCAGGTGGTACGCGACAAACTTTGGCGTTTCATGTAGAAATGAGTTCAAACTTTTATTGAATCGTTGTTGCAAAACAGCATTGTTGAGTTGTTTATGACAACACCATTACCACCTTGCCAGTCCCTTTCTTACGCGCTTTGTTCTAATTTTATGGCATCGACTTAGTAATGGGTATGTAGCTTTCAAACAGAGCTGCTGCGATATGGCTAAGTATGACAAGAGAGCCTGAAAACAAGTGCGCGTTGACTTCTTAGGTCGTTTTGTAGTATGTATTGGACCCCGGCTGTTGACCACCCTAGTAAGGAGACCACTCTCGGTTTTTTCAATATCCCCGAATTGTTTGCTATAATTAAAACTTAATACATTCATGGTGCCACTTCGGCAACACGACTCCACAACTCTTTGATAGTCCCAGTGAAGGTCGTGTTGCCGGGCTCCACATCTCGCTGCACTTTATATTTAGGATTTTTGAACAATATCCATGCCTTCAATTGGATGTGATTTTTCACAAAAATGTCAAAGCGAAAGTATAACCCTAAATACATTCAGTATGGGCCAAGACAAGCATCAAAGCCACAGGTTAGAATCGTCTTTATGCACCTGGACATGGCTTCGGATGTGCCGTGAGCTCGGTCCAACCCCGCATTGATCAGCCGTTTGCGAAGAAATAATTGCAACCCTTACATTAAATTTGGTGTCGTTACGTGTATTTTTTTATTTTGAAATAAAATTTGAGTACCAGTAAGTTAAAATCCTCGATCACTTGGTGGTACGCAATGGCAATGTAACACCTTTGGGTTGTACGCGGTAAGAAAAAGGTTGAGAACCACTGTACTAGTTGGCTTAGTAACTTTGACCTGTTCTGCAGCAGCTGGTCTGCCATTAAAACTCTTAGAAAACGACTTATGATGCAATAATCTAATTTTATTGAGATAAAGCCAAATTAAATGTGTATGATGCAATAAATCAGTAGTTGTGGAATCAGAGAACTCTGGTGGAATTACTAGACTAAAAAGCGGAAAGAAAATATTTTTGCAGAATGATTGTAAAGATTCATATCTTGCAAAAAAACGTTTTGACGGATTTGAATCACCTTGGCGCGACCTATTCTTTGATTCTGCGCGACCTATGTTTGGGTCGCGACCCATACTTTAAGAACGACTGATCTAGACACTTCTACTCGCACAAAACTGCAAAGCAGACATATTTTGTTCTAAGCTCTCCCTTCCCGTTAAAAAAGTTTTGTATCCATCCTGTTATCGTAGCAGAATTACAAAACACTACGAAAACTAAGTTGCTGCTTCTTTATGTTTATTTTATTTGGCAGTTCAAACTCCGAATGTCCACCCTCCAAACACACAACAAAGCCCCACTTTCAATTGCCCCACTGCGACAGTACAAACGAGCTTTTTCAACCCCACCATACCGGTGCGACTTTCGGTCTTGGATGGTGAAAACGAACGAACTGTTTCGATAAGTGGAGTAAAGAAGGATATGACGTTACTGCAAGTAATGAAATTGGCGAAATGCCAAAACAAGATGGAGTAAGTACATCACTACTTATTTTTACAACACTTTTAATTTCTTGTTTGGAGAAAACGACCAAAACTCTATTAACTAATCGAGTAGGATTTGCCGACCACTCTTTTATGGCTCTAACAGCAATGTTGTTTATTAAATGAGAAATTCAAAAATGAATAAACTTTCTGACGCAGGCACATGCTACACAGATGTTGACTCTTACAATGAAATCAAACATATTTGTCGATTACAATTGCCGGTACATTTTCGAGGTTTTTAGCCCATTAATATACGCTTTTTCGTTTCGCTAAATTCAAATTTCGGCTAAACTCCACGCAGGTTTTTAGTTCTATGTGATTAAATTTATGTGATAAATTTTTTCTCCTCATAGCAGTGATGCTGAGCGCTAAGCTGAGTAACTACAATGGATACTATTTTCAAAGCCTCTAGTATGACTCGGCCAAATATCGAACCTGGTATGCCAGCTGCAAAGTGGTCGCTGAAACACTAGTCTATACAAGTGGCTGATAAATACACGAAAGTCGAAGATGAATAATAAAGTTGTATTGAGTGTAATCACTTCTGATTTTCTTTGGAAAATTACTACAATTTTTTCACTAATGGAAAAGTGTAAGTTTTTATCTGATGGACAATCTCAGACTTGCTAAGAAGATCGAGCAAAAAACTAATGCTTTGAAAATTAATTCCAAATCGGGGTTGCAAACCTGAATGCTAGTCGAATAGCCCTTCTATACTTCCTAATTCAATTCCCAATTTGTTAGTAATCCAATTCGATTCTGAGCTTGCTATACAAGTTCCATAAGTCCTTCTTCAAGAAGGAGAAGAAATTTCTGGTGAGGCCATTTTGTGGTTACCCATTACCCATATTCTAACGAAATATTTGCAAATAAAGCAACTAACTCATACAAAAGACTAGTAGTAGTAGTACTGTCTTTTATTTTTGCACCGTGAGCACGGTAAAGAGCGCGGTAAGATGAAGGGAATATAACGCGATACCGGTACAAGAAAGGGGAAGAGGCAAAAAAACGATTAACGTTATGGCATGCAGGTAAGAGAAAAGGAGTTAAAAATAAACAAGAGTGGGCATGGACATGGTTGCAACACCCAGTTAGACACCCAGACCGATTGCAAATGCCTTCGAGTTGCAGATGAAAAAACATTTTTCCGTTTTCCAGGTTGCAATGCCATCTACTTTAGCTATGCAATAGGTCTGAGTAAAAGCAAGACTTATCTTTTATTTCAATTCTATCAACAGAACAGCAATTGCAGGTTGTCTTTAGGTTCAGGATTAAAGACACATCTTGGGGACCATCTGTGGTGTCAATAAATGGCATAGAAGCTGATCCATCTATGAACCAATACTGGTCGCTGGTTGATGTCAAACTGCAAAGATCGCTATCTGTTGGGGTTGGTCAATATAAACCATCCTATGAAGACCATATTTTATTTCGTTTGACTTCGTTTTGATGTGTATTGCGATATTAATTTTTCTGAGTTTCTAAATTGTGTTCATAAAACGTGATCTATCCGGTAAAATGTTATTAAACATATGATAATGCCTGAAAAAAAAAAATGAAATCTACATTATACTCGCGGTATTACGCTGAAGCGTGTAACGAGTGCCGGGGTAAATTTACGCGGCTTAGCGCCAGGGCAGTGGGCCTATCAGCTCCGAAGAAACATTGCAGCATGGGCGAGCAGTTGGCGACACCTTGTCTGATTTGACCGGCTCGGGAATTGAACCACTGATTTCACACGCCTTCACCGATGTCTTTAACCACTACGCTAAAAGGCCGGAAAACCTTTTATGAACTTTTTCACCAGCAAATCAGGAGTCGCTATAGGTTTAAGGTTATTTGGCAGGAATGTCTAGACAGCTGAGTGCATGGACAGAGCATTTTTCGGAAATATTGCCAGTGGCAGAGAAGCAATGCCAAAACGCTTCTATTTGAATTAGCAGTCATTCAAAAATATAAGTTGGTAAGATGAACATGAATCAAACCCGACCCGCACGCTGTGACTAGGGTTCCTCTTTCGAGATTTCGGGACGGGAAATTTAAATCTTTTCAATCTTTTACTCATTCTTTCTCTCTGCTTTTATAAATACCCAGCACAAAACAATTTCCATTGCTGTTTGTAAATTTCCCGTTTCCAAAAAAATTGACTCGGGATTTTGGGAAATTAAATTTCCCGTTGCCGGATCGGGATCCCGGGAAATATTTGAGCTGAACAAATTGAATAGGCAAGAAAGTAGTGTGTTTTTAACTTAATTTGCCCTATCTCAAAGCTACGTTTAGATATTCGATCTCAGCTGAGAAATAACATCCAAGACCTAACAATAACGCAGCTTTTTTGCACGAATTATTATTACGCTACTCTTGTGATTGCGACTTGAAAATTATTAAGAGCGAACTTATAAAAATAAACTTAATTGTTTAATGGTGATTTGCATACAGCGCCGTATTTACCATTAAGCTAATTAAGCTACCGCTTAGAACATCATGTTGAAGGGGCTTCGCGCGCTGTGGTCAGATTTCTGATATGTTAATCTTTCAGTTTAAAATTATTTTTGTAATTTATCTTATAAAAACCTACACCTTTGTTTATATCACAAGACTGACTTGGCTTTATCAAACTCTAATTAAAGACCTGAGACCAACGACAAAAATCAGTTGGCTTAAACGAAATATCGCAGGCTCTGTGGTCATATGGCTTATAACCCAAGTTTCCGGGAACTAAACGACAACTTGATAATAATGTTTTTGTTTTCCAGTATCACACTAAATATTTTTAATCAGGTCAGCTTATTTCAACCTATACCGATGTTTCAAAGGGTCAGCGTCAGAACAGTTTGATTTTAGCTAAATTATTGATCGGTGTTGTTCAATGTTAAGCTTATTGTTTACTTATTTGCATTAGGCGGGCCTTGTGTGTTAAAATGCAACGATTGCTACTGTTTTTGTGTTTTGAAGTTTCATGTGATACAAAGTTTTTAAACTGAAACGAAACTACAATATTTAATTTAGTATTGCATCTCTGGCGTAGGCGTAGCCAGGGGGGTGGGGCCACTGGGGCCATGGCCCCCCAATCCATCCTGGACAAAAACAAGGATCTTGGCAGAGCTGGCGCCAAAGGGGCCAGGAAGGTCTGGTACCCCAATCGACATGCTTGGCCCCCCAATCAAAAAATTTACTCTTTTGAAAACAGCGGCTTCTGTGCTTAAATTCAAACTTTGGCCCCCCCTAAGTCGATTGCTCTGCTGCCGGCTCTGGATCTTGGCAATTAAGATAAATACTTGCCATTGCGTGTTGTTTTCTTGGCTGGGATTTTAATAAGTGGGCTTCCATCGGAGAAATACAATACAACTATGCCTTTTGCGTTGGCCAGAGTTATGATGGCGCAGCCGCAATGGCCACCGAACAGTCAGGTGTCATTTCAATTGTTTAAAACAAATCTCCTTTCAAGTTCTTCGGCATATTATTGTCACTGTGCTATGCATTAGGGATGTGCCTCGAGAAAAATTACTCGGACTCGCCGAGTAACGAGTATTCACGACATTAATCGGCCCAGTCCGAATCCGAGTATCTACGACGTCAAAATATGAACTCAAAATTAGGTGAAGAGCAAAAAAAAGGTCATCACGTCCGTAGAAGTCCTAATTTCGACCCAAATTCGGATAAAAAACAAAAAAAGGTCAAAATGATAATGGTTTAATACTCGGCCGAGTATCAATTAATACTCGGACTCGGTCGAGTATTAAACCATTATCATTTTGAAAATGTTTCCGGGGAGCATACCCATTGGACCTTCTGACGCCTTTCTTTGTTTCTCAACTTGCTTCAAATTAATTCTCCCGGAAAAAAAAAAACTACGCTTGAAAAGATGTCGAAAGTTGGGGCCCCTTCCTTAAAAAAATTTCTGGTTACGCCTCAGACATGAAAATTTTTCAAAGGGCTTGTTTACGTCATTTTCCGCCAGTAGATCTCTACCGTTTTTGTATTCACAGTAGTAAACATTCAACCTAATTCAAAATTGCATCCCCCCACCAAAATTTTCTAGATCCACTCCTGGCCTGAAGTAAGCACACATAAATTGAAAATGTGGGAACAAAATGAATCATATTTGGTGAAGGACTCCGAATGAGGGGCGAAAAGTTTAAACAAAATTTGTTCAAAAGCACTAAAAAGGCCATGGCACTATGTAAAATTTCAAAAAATTTCCGGTAGAGCATGCTCCCAGACCCCCTACAGCCGTTTTTTTCTCAATTTGCTTCAAATTTGCTCTGCCGGAAAAACATACGCTTATAAAAGATGTCACAATTTGGTGCCCTCCCTAAAAAAAATTTGAACACGCCTTTGACATGAGATTGATACCTTTGACATGAAATGACATGAGATTGACATGAGATTGATATCTCCATGATGCATGTACTTCACTACCACAAAAATCCTAAGCTGCAATTAAATGGCTTGAAATAACAAAAAAAAAAAAAAAGAGAGCAAACCTGATAAAAAAAAAGAGAGCAAACCTAACAACTACGACATTGCGATGCAAAAAGAGTGGTGTCGTAGAATTTCGTAATCTTGTAAAATTGCTTAATTACTGTGCGAAGTGCCGACCCCGGGCTCTTGTGTTTTAACTTGATTATGTAAAGCTGCACGTCAAGCTGACTTTAAGTTGGTTATGTAAAGATGCATCTGATCAAAATTCCTATGTCGCGTCCGCGCACTTTTCACAGTTTCATCAGAAGAGAAAGCGCTCTTTTTGGAAAACATAGCTTGAATGCCGATTTCTCGACCAAACGAGTGTGATGAGCTAAAAAAAGGTTTTCTTTTCCAAAAGTTGGAAGAAGTAGATCTTATCCTGCGCATGACAGAAACTATAGGTTTCGCATGTGCGCTGTCCAAAATTCTGGAACGTTCCAAAAGCATTACTTGGGTTCTAAGCATAATACCAGGTTCCAAATCGAAAATTTTGGTTCTAAGCGCTTAATTTTAGTTCTAGATCTAGAACAAATAGTTCCAATCTGACAACACTCATCTAACACTGGAAACGAAAAAGGTTCGAAAAAGAACCAAAGTAGTCGCTACAAAACATGGGGTATTCTGTTATCAAAAAGACCCAAGCAAGGGTTTTTCTGTCATCAAGAAGACCTTAAGCAAGGTTTTTTGTCATCAAAAAGACCTTAAGCAAGGGTTTTTCTGTCATCAAGAAGACCTTAGATGGTTTTTTAAACAACCAATATTGGTCCGAAAAAACACTGTACAGGTTTTTCTATCGACGCCAAAAAACCTTTGTAGTGTCGTTTAAAATTTACAAGGTTCGTCCATCGGAACCTTTAAGGGCTTGATAAAAAGCCCCAACGGTATTTAAAAACACCTTTTCAGGCTTTTCTGTACATTTAATAGTAACTTATGGCGAACCTTTGCCGGTTTTTTAAACAACCTAAAAGGTTATTGACAAAACCTTTAAGGGTGTTCACGCAAAACCTTTAAGGTTAGAAAAAACACCTATTTAGGCGCTACAAAACATAGGGTATTCCAATGCCATAAAAACCTTAATTAAGTTTTTTCGCATTAAAAAAACCATCAATGATTTCACCAATCTGTAAAGTCGAACACAGGCAATGTTAGCCTGGTTTATTAAACAACGAGCAATCTACATTGCAACCACCATAATGATTCAGCAGACGCTTGCTTTTTGTGTCCCGTAGTTAGACATCAGACAAGCGTGTGTCGACACATAGCAATCATTAAAAAAGCAAAATATGTCAGGGCAGCTTATTCTGATATCACACACAATCTTGATTAAAAGATCACAACGAACTTTGCAAATATCACAGTTTATCTTTTGTTATGTACAACAGCAGCAATTATTCGGGTACAATACATGTAAGCACACACACACACAATGAATACCACTATTAAGTGACATACAATTGTATCAAAGTGGAAATCTACAAAATTTTGGGAGTTTGATTTGAAAACCAATGTAACTTTACTGAAAATTTTCCACTTTCTCCTGGAAGTATTAACACTTGAAAGCTCATCAATCTTATTAAGCACTTCGGATACTAGATGTTGATAATCCAATAGCATCTCATAAAGCAAGCCGAAGCAATGTCTTAACTTTCAGTTTGAGTGATGCGGCTTTCATCTATCGCAACTTCAAACAAAGAGTCATGCACTTCCAGAATGACTGGAAACATGGCAACGGTTTCTGCAATTAAAGAGTAATGTAAATAAATGACGTACTACGCAAATTGCATGCACCAACGTAACTTTTTGGGAAACTGAAGTAAGCATTTCTTAACTGATGTAACAGATGCGAAAAATACATCAAAAAAATTGCTAGGATGAAATATTTATGAAGAAAGCGACCCATAGGCACAGGAATGAATCCTGTGTGTATAGGTAAATGTAGTTGCAGTTTATGTATAGTTACTTGGTCACAGAACTTTCTTATTAAAATACACATATACGCGGAATGTGAAAACGAAACAACTGCACAAGCAAGATCGGGATGCAGGGAGCACCCCGCATACAAAGGGGGGTCTAAAAGAACGCGATACCACAGTCAGAGATGCAGGAACGGATCCAGAAAATTTTGGTGGGAAGGGGCCCGCGTAAGTATGTTCGAAAAACAGAATTACCCAGAGACAGCAGGGATCATTGAATGTGGCTTTTGAAGCGTTTCTCGCTCGCACGAGTATGAAACTCGCGCTTGATAATTCAGAAGATTTTAAATGTCGTTAGTTGTTATTGGAAAGGTTGGTGACTTGTCGATAACGCGCTGCTGGAGCTTGCTGAAAAAGAACCCGAAAACAACATTAATTTAATTTTGCCAGAAAGCAATGTATGGATTGATTAAAATCATTACGTTGATGTGAACTGGAACAAAAAAAAACAGAGCCGACTAACAAAGCTATGTAGTTAAATCCAACGGACTACGGTATGATTTTGGTGTTCGATTGCGCCATGCCCATTGGCGTTCAGTTTAAATGAGAAAAAACAAGGATGCAAATTTAGCCTATTTACTTGACTTTCAAAAAAAAAGGAGAAATAAACATATTACAAATAACTTATACAGAGTTTAAAGTTATTGTGTTGGTGAGTCAACCTTTTATCATCTACAAATAAAGTGTGGTTACCGCCGATGGCTTTCCAAATGTTTTTTGCTTATTTTTCCTCGCCTCCTTAAAAATTGGAAATAGTCGCTACAGCGTTGATCATGAAACTTTTTCTAGTAAGTGTTTTCTTCTTGTTTTTGGTTGATTTAGCTTTGATTAATTTTGTTGTTTTGCATTTAACTCTCAAATTTCTTTCGATAAACTTCAACTTCACACATCTCTTCATTTGTTTCAACAATTTAACCTCAACTGTACCCTTCTCCAACTTAATGACCTCAGTTTCCAAATCTAGCAAAATTCAAGCTGAGTTGAATTTTTTGGAGATGGAATTTGCATCTGTGCAAAGTTCATTAATCTGCTTTGGCTTAGCTTTGCCTAACTCGAGCTAAAATTTAGTGCAAAGCAGTCAGTTTCTCTTCACTCAGGCTCCACTCGTTCCAGCTTCTTTCAGCTCAGCATCCCTTTTTGCGTAAACCTGCCTTAAACGCAGCTACGTAAAAGGGGATTCGCTAAGTTATGTCAACGATAACTTGCTATTAAATGCAAAAACTGATTGGTATGCTCTGCTCAACCTACAAAAAGAACTTTTTTCCTTGATTTTATTGACAAAATTGTATTAGTACTAGACCTGCCTCACTGTTGCTGCGAATTCATTCAATTACAGCCGTTATATGCTCAATTTGGAACATCTTAGCAACGATGAATTGTTTATTATTACAAGATATTAAACAAGTTACATGCCAGATCTGTTTAATCAAAACAAAATAATATTGCTGGATGGTCGTTTAACCTTGATCGAAGTAGATGAAATGTTTGCGTGGTCTGAACGAGTTTTGAAGGATTCTTGAAAAGCAACTATATGTCTAACCAACGTAAGTCATCGGTCATCACACATTTATTCACTGAAACGCTTTGCTTCTCCCCAAAAGGCCCTCAGAATACACAACAGCTTAAAGAGTTGCAAGGTCGAATCTATATAGGATCTTTACGGGTAGGTAAGAATCGAATAAAGCTTATTTCAGTTTGGTTTGTACGAACCAAATCAAGTTCGATGATAACGTGTCAAGGAACAACTTAATGTTTCGACTATAAGAAAACTATAAAAAAATATTTATAACCTAATTAAGTTTTTTTGTTCGTGCTAGCATTCAAAGACACTGAAACACAATTAGATATAATGGTAGGCCTTGAGGACTTACTAAATAAACGCTGTAAAACCAATTGTACGACTAGTTTCGCGGTTTGACCGCTCATCAGGTAGACTCAGTTTTCCAACTCAGGACCTAGTGATTAAGAGTTTTAAGAGTACATATATAGACTTACATCGGCTCCACTTATTTCAATGCTACTGTAGTAAAATCAGGCCTGCCATTGCCGACATATGCCAACTAGGCTAACTGCTCAATGCTAAAGCCTGCGTTGCAGGGGCTTTAGTATGTATTGCTGAAATTGCATTGAACTGGCTGTTAGCCCGTTGGCCGAGTGGTTAGGGAGGTGAAACTCGTAATAATAAGTTCAGAACCTGAATGTACCTGGTAAGCGGTCTAACCGCGAAACAAGTGGCAGTATTGGTTTTACAGAGTTTATTTAGTAAGTCTTCAAGGCCTACACCATTATATCTAATTGCATTTCATTAAATAGACTTACATCGGCTCCACATATTTCGACAATAAAATAGTTATTGTAATTAGATAGCAGTCAAGCAGCAGCAAAACTGGACAGCCAAGGAAGATTTTATGGTCTTCAGGCTCAAGCTGCCTATAAAGCCCCTTTTACACTTTGGCGAAACTAATTGTGACCGTTGAGCGGGACAGCGCTGTTTCGGGCTATTAGCCCTCATCAGCCGCCCTCAGGTAGGATACATTTATCTTCCAGAACGAATGATCTTGCCAGGATTACTCATCCCTTCGGATAAATATATCTTAAAGAATTTAACCTTTATGGTATGTATCCACTCGTGTGTTTACGTCACCACGCCAGTCAAATCCTTTACGTGGCCAGGGTGAAGATCAATAACTAAAAAAGCAATGTCCTTCCTGGCCTACTGGACGGGAAGCCATGACGACTTCCTCTTGTTGGATCGGAGGTTATGTCAGCTCTCCATCACCAACAGTGCTAAAGCACACCAGTCAAACGCACCGTAGAGCGGGACAGCGCTGTTTCGGGCTATTAGTCCACATCAGCCGCCCTCAGGTAATATACATTCATCTTCCAGAACGAATGATCTTGCCTGTATAGGTAGCTTGCCGCCGTTTTATATTTTTAATGTGGCCCACGATAGAACTAGTTGAGTGCACAACATGGTATTCAAGACTTTAAACGTTTTTAAAAACTAAACCGCATTCAACAAATGGTACTGTTTGTGTCTTAAAAAGCATCAAGCAATTTACAATTTTGCAGTAAAAAGTAATTTTTCCATCGCATAAAAATCAAATCTTGATCATACTCGCGGTAACACGCCAAAGCGCGTAACGAGTATAGGGGCCCATCTCTGCGGCTTAGCATCGAACAACATAACGCGTGAACAGCACAGCTCTGAAGAAACGTCGTAGCGGTGGTGAGCCGTTGCGAAACTATGTCCGATTTGACGTGGCCGGGAATCGAACCCACATTCTGATTTTGCACTTGAAGTTTTCTTCGTACTTTATGACTATTAGGGCGCAACTTGTTCTAAAGTGATTTGATGAAGAGATAATGCTGATGATCTGAACCGGCCGTTAGCTCAGTCGCAAAGCGCACGCTATCGGTGCGGGAGGTCTGGGGTTCGATTCCCGGGCCGGTCAAATCGACACAGAGTCGCCAACGACTCGCCACCGTTGCGACGTTTTTTCAGAGCTGTGTTGCCCAGGCGCTAAGCCGCGGAGATGAGCCCCGCAACTCGTTACACGCTTCGGCGTAATACGGCGAGTATAAAGAAGATTTGATTTTGATTTGATAATGCGAGCTTTTTTGACATCTTTTTTCGATATCCGTCATTCGGTACTGTGATCTCGCACGTGAGTTTTTTTGTCATAGTTCATGACTGAGATTGCAACAATCACCTTACGTTTTTGCGTCAAGTTTTTCGATTTCGAAGCGGATTTGTCATGAGTCGCAGTGGATTCGCCATACTTCGCAATTGAGTCGACATGAATTTGACTGAAAATTGGCTGCGATACCGTTGCGATCCTTCGAACTCGTTGCGACTCTATTCGACTCAAATATTTTCGGCCAGATTTTTCAACATGTTGAAAATTTTGTAACTGCTGGCGAATCCGTTGCGACGCCGTTACGAATGAGTGTGACCGACTGCAAATTAAATGCAACTCCAAATGTGAAAGAAGCATTCTCATCAGCTGACTTCTAAGCCAGGGTGGCCCAAGGTTGCCGGCATCTGGGGCCACAATATCATTTTTGTGTTGGCCGCGGGCCACATTAGTACGAAGAATAGGTCAACAGCACAGTATAACAGAAAATCTTTTATTGTACAAGCACATTTGGTCATTAAACATTAAACAATTTTTCTGCATGAACATTTATATTAGTCGTAGGCAGTCGCGAACAGGTAACCCATGTTTCGTCTCCTTATCTGTTTTTGGCATTAGATCAGTCTCTTCATAACAGAAAAAGTGCTTTCGCAAATGTAGTCAATTCAATGACCTTAATGCAACAATATGATTTGACAATTAACATAATGAAACTAGATCCAATCTTCATCATACTCGTGGTATTACGCCGAAGCGCATGACGAGTGGCGATATCCATCCACGCGGCTTAGCGTTTTTGCTACGCAGCACCGAAGAAACGTCGCAGCGGTAGCGAGCCGTTGGCGACACAGTGCCGATTTGACTGGTCCGCGATTCAAACACCAAACCTCCTGCGACGATAGCGTGTGCGCTTAACAACTAAGCTAACGGCTCATCCTTACCATAATTATGACATCAAAAATTTGGTTGAGCTGTGGTGCAGAAAACCAGTGGGCTTTTGGCTAATTGGGCGTGTGGACAGGGTAAATATGTCCGAAATATTTTCTGGTTATTTTTTATGACGAAACAACGCCAAAATGCGTTTTTTTGGTTATTTATACCACCAGTTGTTACCTATATCAAAAAGTGTGTCGCTGGCCACAAATAATGATACCGCGGGGCCACATGTGGCCTGGGTTTGTACCAGCTTTTCCTAAACGTTTGAAAAAGACAACAGTGGAGCAACAGTAACAATTATATAAATGTCATAAAAGTATCAATATATTATTAAAACGTGTAACTAGAAATTAGGGAGGAGGCTGCCGGTTGAAGGTGCGTTTACCAATACGCGACATGCGACAATGCGACTACCATTACAAATTATGCTGGCCTGCGATTAAGGCGATGTAAAATTTGCTAGCTTGCGTCAAGCAAGCTGATTGTTCGATGATGTCGTAACAATCAAACGTGCATTGTCTCATTTCCGTCGTCAAGGTTATCTCAAACATTTTTTGATACCGGGCGATGAAGCGATAAAAGTTGTATAGGTACAATTCGTTAAAATCGCGTGGTTTTTGTCACGTTGCCGCACAAAAGTTGAACATCATAATGAAAGAAACAAAAAATTAGGTAATCACGTTGTCGCCTGCCGCGTTTCGGTAAGCACGCCTTAAAGGCTAGCGAAATTTATTTTTAAAAAATAACATTAATTTTTCTAAAGCCAACGCAGAAAATAAAATTTTGCAGAACTTTCTAGTTTTTGAAACAATCAAAAATTCAACTCCGTCAAATTATGACGTCAAAGTGGTCAAAAACAGACAATTTTTCTTGCGTCATGATTTGACGGAGTTCAAACGTATTTTCGTTTGAGTATTTCAAAAACTAGAAAGTTTTGCAAAAAAATTTTTTCTGCGGTGGCTTTAGAAAAATAAATGTTATTTTTTGAAAATAAATTTCGCTAGGCTTCACACTGCCATTAACCCTTTTTTTTTTCTGAATCAGCCAAATTAGTGCTATAGCGACCGTTAATCATAACTTACAAAAAGCGTATCAAATTACTCTACATTAAAGATTTGTTGGAAAATGTGTGTTTGTGATCACTAGCTTCCACTTCTTTATAAACAAATCGCTGTTTTGCTATCAAGTCATTTTGCTCGAGAGAAAGTGACAGTTACGTTTATGTGCAGCTTGTTTGTGCCTTGTGCATTAGGGTGGGTCGAAAAAGTTTTTTTTTTTTTTTTTTTGGAGAAATCAGTTTCGGGATTAGTGAGAAAAGAGGTTATTTTATTCCAAATAACCATAGAAAAAATATGAACTTTTTTCCTTTAACCCCAGGTCACCCACATCACGTTGAAAGGTGAAAATGTCATAACTTGAAAAATACTTGTCGTAAAAAGCTTGTTTAGGTCTTAAAAGTTGTGAAAGGGTAATGTTAATGACTTCCTTTTCTGGGTATTTTTGTTCTATCTTAATCAGAAAAAATGCTATGTCAAAAAAACTTGTTTTTGCTAAAGAATGTATCGTATCACAATGCTTGGGTGTCTTAATACGAAATTGGCTGTTTCTTAAAATATTGGAGTTTGTTGCTTTTATGCATAAATGTTGCTACAGCAACGAAATACTGTTAAGCCACTGCAACAAGCAAAAAGCAAATACATAAACGCAAACAGTACGGCAACGAATGCAAAAACAATTCGAAACAGCATGTCGGTAAGAATGAAACCGGAAATCGGATTATAAAAAATCTTGTTTATTGACCAATTTTGGACATTTTTTCTATGGTTTGGCTTATAAAACTATTACACTGTGGCGGGATTTCTTATCAGACACAATTACGGATACTCTTCTGATTTCTTTTATCATTCGTTCCACGTCTCGGCTAAGGCAAGAAAAGACTGGTACTGCTAGAGTTTTTTGGGCCACTTGAATTGTTAGCTCATCAACAGTCAGATTTTGCAGTGTAGGTGGGAAGAAACTTTTATTGAAGACCAATCAATCGTGTCCGAATAGTACGAAGTTGCTCCAAAATGCAGCGATATGTCTTGCTTGGAAAAGATACGCGAAGAAGCAGCATCGTTTGATTTTCGAGCCTTCAGAATATTTATCAAAGCAAAAGTCGCAATTGCTTCATGCGAATCAACAATACTGCTGCCAGGAGAACACTTTCCGAAAGAGCAAAATAGCGCTTTATTTGTAAAACTACATGGGCTTCGAGTTTCGCGTTTTTGTAAGGTAAAAACTTCAAGCCTTACAGCATAAATAAAAGTTCTTAGTTCCCGGAGTGAAATTACCAATTCTGTTTCATTTGAAACTTACTTTTGGCTTACACTTTCGCTATGCAATGAAGTAACTCTCGCAAATTTTCTTCGGGCTTGTCGAAAGAAATATGCAAGCGAAGTAATCAAGAGGCAGTTGTCAGCCTTCTTGGCTGATGTACTGTAATGTGCCAAGAGATGTTCTTTGCAAAAACGCGCTATTAAGAACAACTGTATTACTGGCAATTAACAAATATCTTTGGTCAGTGTTCCAGTCTTTGGTAAAAGATTCAAAAAATGCAATACGCTGTACGTTCACTGCCGGTGGATTGGTCATTCTTATAGCGTTGTGGTTAAATGAAAGCTGCTGCCTTATTGCTGCTTTAAATCCTCGTGCTCCGCTGTTATCCCCATCCAACTTTTTAATGAACGCTCTTTGTGTCGTTCGTTGCAATGAAGCAAGCATACCAATAGTTAAGAACAGTGATGATGTTATCTTTCTTCAAAATATAATTTGTGGATTAAGTGACCGTCAAAAGTCTTTGGTGATATCAGTTGATGAAGTATACGTTAAACCAACTCTGCGATACCATGGAGGCACGTTGTTTGGAAAGGCATCTAACAAACCTTTGCTGCTTGCCAATACACTTTTAGCGTTCGTGGTTCTATTACTTTGTGGAGGGCCTAAGTATGTATGTAAAATGCTACCAGTTAAACAACTTGATGCAGAGTTTCTCTTTCTACAAACGCAACAAATTCTTTCTGGCATAAAAAGTGCTGGTGGTGATACTGTTTCAATCATGTGACGGAAACAGGGTAAATCAGTTGTTCTTTAAATTGTTCAGTACCAAGCCTAAAAAGCCAAGGAAAACAAGTACGGATGTGTCAGTTTCTCCCAAACCGAAGTTGCCACATTCATGCAAGTGTTCTGTGACAAAACTGTTTCTGCTCTAAAAACTCATCCACATTTAACTGAAAGGAATGTAAATGATACTGCCTTCTTTTTAGAATTGTTTGTGGCATTTTGGAAAGTTGTAAATGTGCATGGCCCATATGAAGGCATCTGCTTGAATAACGATCGGCGCTCTGTCATACGTGTACCATCAGATACCAACCTCCATCAGCTCCTGACTTTGGGAGTTTGGCTAGAAGCATGGCTCCTGTTACAACTCCAAGGATCAAGGCTTTATCTCGAGATACATTACTAAACTTAGCTCACACCTGCTACGGTTTAGTAGATTTAACCAAATATCTTTGGAGTTATGAGTTTGATTACGTCCCATTCGGACATTTCACAACACCCATTGGAGTTCAACAAGTTCAACAATTCAACAGGAGTTCAACAAGTTGAAACAAGGGTCAGGAGGGGCATTTTTATCTCTGTGCAACAAGCTCCTAGCAAGGTAGAAGACATAAGAGAAAACTGTGATTGGTTCAAAATGTAGATATTTTTCATGCTGAAAATGTTGTGAGTGGACATAGCTGTTCCATGTGCACGTTTAAGCCACATGAAAGGTTGTGTGATATTATTGACAACTTACCTCGACTTGAGTCTGAAATTGCAGTTGATGTAAAAATGGCTTTAGTATATGTTGCTGGATATGTGCATAGAAATGAGGGTTGTTTGGATGACACGCACAACATATATTCACAGTATGGATCGTATTTCGACAGTTTAAATCTAGGTAACTTGGTTGTACCAGGAGACTGCGTTTTCAAGTGGTCTTTCTTCTGTTACATCATGTTTTATGAAATTGCACGTAAAACATGCATTAACTTCTTTTCTAAAATCTTTTTGCTAATATCCTACTTTTATCAGTTTGCCGTTAGCCGGAGGCAATGTCGTACATTATGCAATATTTTTTTTAATAACTACTCTGCTCTTTATTCGCCGCGATCTGAAAAAGAACCTCGACAAAAAATCTTGAAACTTAGCTCCTAAATTGTCGTTGGTGCTGTAATACTTTCTGCGCACATGTTACACACGTAGGCTTAATGTTTTTTTCTGGTTGAACATGTTTATAAGCTGACCACCGCATCGTTTTTTAGCTGCAAAAGTATTACTCACTGCTATCTTTTTTTGAACCCAAAAGAAAATTTTGTCGGTGTTCCGGAGATATTTTTATGTAGCGTTCGAGTGTATAACGATATCGAATTTGGTTAGAGCACTATGGCAAATCCATTTCTGCTTAAATCTTCGAACGCATCGCAGTAAAGTTTATGCTGTGTTTTGTCTCTTCAGTATTACTGTTGTGTTAATAGTCAATACAATGTCAGTTAGTATCCTACTGTTGCATGCGTCAAGCTTACAGTTTTCTTAATTCAGTACGAAGAATAATTTATGCTAGTGTGTCTTCATTTCAGTATAGTGTATCTATTCAGCGGAAGTGATTTTTTGAGTAATTGAAGATTGCGAAAGGTTTACAGCGGCTATCAGAATTGCAATCATGATTTTAAGCGCACATGTAGCGTAACAGAAAAAATATTTCGGTAAGCTGATGGTGGTTCAGGCCGTTGATTGAAATGGTGGTTCAGGCCGTTGATTGAAATGGTGGTTAAGAGCGTTGACAAATGGTTGTTATTGCCAGAGGAGCGACTCTATTATTAGTTTTCATTTCAGCGCTTCAACGATATGTATTTCCAGTAAGTACTCACATGAAGCACATATTTATATTGTAGAACAATGGGTATAAGACGTAACAATAAGCCTCCAAGCTAACAATCCACTTGTGTGATGTCCGGACTCTATTAAAGTACGACGTGGTTGAAAGTAAAAAGTAGGAGAAATAACTTTGGTGGAATGGCTGATACTAAAATGCTTACAAAAAACGCTGCAAACTTAGCACACATTAGTTTTTCTAAAATAACTTCAAAACTGTACTTTTTTTGACAAAAAATACTCTTTCGACACTATAAACTAGGCGATTCCCCAACTTTCGACACCAAAATTATGTTCCATGGCCATTGGTAACAAAGTTAGAGAGTTTTTCACAAATTTGACCTCTCATGACGACATTTGACTCGGCTGCACGGACACTCGGACAGTGTTGGGTTTAACTAATCAAAACGAGCTTAAAGGTGTTTTTTCATGCCTATACAAATTTTTAGAACTATAGTATTTCAAAATTCAACAAAAAGTTGGCCCATGCTATTTGTCATTACCGATGCGTTTTCCTGCAAACTGGTAAAGAGTACTTTTTGAGCGCGTAAACTGGCTAAACTTCTACTAATACTACAGTATATTTTGTGATAACCATATTCACACTAAAATATTGTATATTGATGAGCTCTGACAGAGCAAAACATAATACAGTAATGCTGTATAGGGTTTATATCCCTTTAACTCATCAGGCTATTGTACGCATTATGCAAGGGTATATACGCTAAGTTTGAAAACTATTTTTTTTTTTTTTTTTTTTTTTTTCAAGCCACTTAATTGCAGCTTTGGATTTTTGTGGTAGTGAAGTACATGCATCATGGATGATGACCTAGTTGAGCATCGAACCCGCGAAGCCAGCTTCGGAGCCCAATGCACCAACCACTCGGCTAACTCCATGTGCTAAGTTTGAAAACTATGTTTTGCCCATCTGTTGGCAAATACGAGCTTGCCCCACGCGGCAGAAGGATGCCTGTCTGACCATCGTACAGCCCCCAGAATTGATGCAGCCTATCATCGGCGGAGAGTCCGTCTACTGCGGTGATTTTTGCTCCCCAATTGGGATCCATGTTGTACTCGAACCTAAAAATTATATGTTTAGCGGTTTTTAACTTTTAGTTGTAAACATTAATGCGTAATTTTAATGCAACACTAAAAAAGAAGTTTAAAGAGGAAGGCCTACAGACTGCATTTTGGCCTAAGTTTTTACGAAAAAAGGCCGCTTTTTGAAACAATTGATTTGATACAAGTCCAGCAAGAATTACCCAGTCAAAATAAGTATTTGGTCTAATTTTCTTGACACTGCGTTAGTCTATCAGCATCGAAAATCAAGATTTAAATATGAGCATTACCCTACATAAAAAAATTAATTTTTTGTTTTCCTGTATAATGCACTGCTTTTCTTATTGTGCACGGTTGTAGTTTGAGCTCTAGAAACGTGTTACCCTGATGGGGCTCTACGGTTTGTGGGAAAGTCAAAGCAGTAAAAGCTGGCGCCCGCTTAATTGTGAAGCAGCATTTCTCAAACCATGGGTCACGACTCACGACCCAAACGTGGGTCGCCAAGGTTTTATAAATGGGTTGCTGACACAAGCAGAGGGCTGATGTACATTGCCTATATTTGATTTATAGATAGGCATAATTTTCTTACTTTTGTGTTCTTGAAAGAAAGTTCGACAATAATAAAGTGTCCGTAATTCACTCGATGTTGGTAGGGTAATTGTTTGTGACCAACCCAGTGGCGTACGCACGGTGGGGGGGGGGGGGTTCGGGGGTAAACCCCCCCCATTGAAGATTTTAAAAAAAATGAAAACCTCTTTTTTTCGAACGAACCGCCTTTTTCATACAGAGACTGCCGAAATTGCTCTCATGTTTTTCTATGCTATCCAACTTGTCATAAAATCTCGAAAAACTTTCATTGTGATGCAATAATAGGCCTACCGGTGGTAACATTTTCTGGTGAGCTGCGCTTAACGTTGATGATTGCAGAAAAAAAGAAACCTTTCTTTTTTGAAACGAGCCGACTTTTCTTCGTGCGGAGCTTGCCGAAACCGCTTTCATGTTCTTTCGTTCGGTCCAACTTTCTAATTTAATTTCGAGAAACTTTTATTACCACGCGAAGCAACAATACCGGCATTCCAACTTTTCTGATGTGTTTTGCTTGAACTGCATTTTTGACATTGATGCTGCTGTGAAGCAACTGGTGAGCAGGAGCTTCCTTAAATAGGATGTATCTGCAGTAACTATGGCCGCACACAAAAATTTTTTTTTAAATCAAATCTTCACTGTAGGCCTACTCGTTTCATCAACTCGCTGTAGAACCGAAACGTGGTAGTGAGTGGCGGGGCCCGATCCCGTGGCTTAGCGCCTGGGCAACACAGCTCCGAAGAATCGTAGCAGCGGCGACGAGCCGTTGGTTACACTGTGTCCGATTTGACCTGCATGGGAATTGAACCTCAGACCTTTCGCATCGATAGCAACATTTTTAACACGGTGCTATAACCGGCCGGTTTGTTGAAAAATTATTGAAATATAAAAACCTAAATTGACACTGCCCTATCTAAGTGCTGAAAATAAAATAAAAATACTGCCCAGGAAGACCAGACTAACGAAAGATTTAAAGAGGTCCATGGGCGGAACGGGGATGGGGGGGGAGGCGAAATCGTTTTTACGCACCGTAACTGTCTCAGGAGCTGGAGTGCTCTGTCTCCCAGACACTTCGATTATGTGCTTGAGAGTATTTCATGATATCGACGCTTTGATTTGAGTGAAAAATACTTAGATAATATCGACGTTGCTTTTAACTTTAATCACATGATTAGAGATTCCTCTCGCCCGTAATTTATTGCAATTTAAAAATGTTTCGGTAGGGAGGGCAGTTTGTTCTCATGCTTTACTGTCTTCAGTTTTCAAGACACGGGAAACTGCCCCTTTCATAATGAGTGCATATTAAATGTTTTTATCAAGGTTTATATGCGTTGTTTACATCAATGTTGGTTCTTCAAAAGATTATTTTGGAGGGAAGCAATTACCTGTTTTACCCCCCTGGCTACACCCTGTTTGTGACGTTACGAAAGCTAGTCTACTTTAGTCAGTTAACCTTCCTATGGCCCAAAAATGAGGTCAACTAAAATGTTTTCAGTAAATTTTTAACCACGGATTGACAGCATAAGTTTTCGCGAAACCGTTTCGCTCCTTAATGAAGCGCAAAGAATCAAGCAAAAGTGTGAATAAAATATCTGGATTTGCAAGGGACAAATTAATGTTTCGACTATAACAAAAGTCTCGTCAGCCTTGCTACGCACAGCGAATCCAGGCTAAACTCATTCCAGACTGTAAAGACTCTTTTTTGCATTGCTTTACCTGGACATCTCGACTTCATCTCTTTTCTAGGTTGTGCCCTATTTTTAGCAGGCGACTATCCCCAAACAGCGATACCCAATGAAAGAGCCTATAACTACTAACCCCAAACTAAGTTACCGGTAGCCCAACTAGCCCACATCACCAAAAGCCCCCATGGCAACCCACTCTGCAGCTGCAAATGAGTGGGTTGTCATGGGGGCTTCTAGTGATGTGGGCTAGTTGGGCTACCGGTAACTTAGTTTGGGGTTAGTAGTTATAGGCTCTTTCATTGGGTATCGTTGTTTGGGGATAGTCGCCTGCTAAAAATAGGGCACAACCTAGAAAAGAGATGAAGTCGAGATGTCCAGGTAAAGCAATGCAAAAAAGAGTCTTTACAGTCTAGAATGAGTTTAGCCTGGATTGGCTGTGCGTAGCAAGGCTGACGAGACTTTTGTTATAGTCGAAATATCTGGATCGTTTTCGTTAAGGCATTATAATAGCTGTGACGTCACAGAAACTTGCGTCATCACGATGTGACGTCACTGAATCCCCTTCATTAAAAAATCCTGCGTACGCCACTGGACCAACCCATGATGTCATAGTAATTGATGTGCTTTTTGGTCTATTTTGTCTTGGACCATATGGAAATTCGTCATAATCAAAGGAGGGTGGAGTGCAAAATTATGTTATTATTTGAGTAAAAAAGCCAAAAGTTGAAGCAAACTCCACATTCTTGGTAAAATCTTTGAAATTGACGAGGAAACTGCGATTGAAGTGATCATTATCTTCAAGTCAAGAATTGGCTTGACTTGAAGTGTGACTACAATGATGTCATTATGGTCTTGTTTCCTGTTCTTTTGCATGATTGTACAAAATAGTGATGTAAACAAAGTTTTTTATAGCATTGTTTTTTATTACCTTGTTTTTTTTGTTTTTATTGTTATTTCTGTTTTGTTTTTTATTTGTTTTTATAAGAAATATTTTGGTAGTGATGTGTTTTGAATGGCGAAATGTTTATTCCAAAGTTTTGCGCTTGCTATGATCCCTTCATCGGTCTATTAATTAAAAACATTGAGCAGGCCACGAAGGACGATGTTCGTTTTCGCTGTTGTACAGTACCCTGGCCACATGGGGAATTTAACTGGCGTGGTTCTAACTTGTTACATATACACAAAGGTTACATTTCTTTTGGGTATACAAATCCGGAGGGGTGTTTGGCTGATTAAGGCAAAACATTCCAAAAGATAAGTGTACCTTTACCTGAGTGCGGCTGATAAGGGTTATTAGCCCGAAACATCGTTGTCCCGCTCTATGGTACCTTATGGCTGGAATTTCTTTTCCCCGTCTAATCTTTGCGATGCCATGCCAAAAGCTGAGCCCCTGATTGAACCGCGCGCGTATCACGCAGGAATTATGCAAACGCGCAGCACAAGCCTTTCACTTTTGTGAGTTTCAGGATCAAGCAGTTCATCCATTGCTATGCATTGCTAATAACATATTTCGTGGTCCGTAATTGCAGCTTCAGCATAGTGCAGTATGCGAGTAACTATTTGAGAGGGAGCTTAGCTTGCCTTATAGTGGTAGGGATTACGGAAGTTCGCGGAAATGACCATGGTGAGCTTGTAAAAGGCTACGATACACGCAAAGTTTACAGCATTTTTAAGGTTGTTATTCTGTTTTTCAATCAATATTTAATTATTTGTTTATTCAATATTTGATTATCCGTTTTCAGCAAAGAAACGAAATGTTGTAGATGAAAAAAGGATATTTCAAAAAGATTGGACCGATATGTTTATGACGAAAAAGTTTTGCGGCCCGCTTGCTCATTGGTAAGTGACAAAGCGGCCCGCGACAGCAATAGGTTCGTCACCCCTGCTAACTGCTCAAAGCCAGTTATTTCTTGTTTAACTGAGCTATAAAAATTCCCACAATAGTGCGGAACGTCTTGCTATATACAAATCACTGTCATCGTTTTACGACTGATTGTTGGAAACAACCATGCAATCAGTTGGGAAAACCCCATATGCTTATTCAAATTTCTGATATCCTACTGTAAATATCAAAACGTGTTATTTGCAGCGGCTATATACTGTAATACGTTATACGTATTAATAACTTTTATGATGTGAAATTAATTACGACTAATTTTTTGTGGTTTCAATTGCCTGCCTGTACATGCAGTACTATCATGTCGAAGCTGAAAACGTCGGTAAGTCTTTACATTCGCTTCTGGAATTATTTCTGCATGCTTTACATTTATGCTTATCCAATTTTTGAAGCAATTTGCGAGCGTATTTGAAAGCGATCGTTACTGTAATTTGCGAATTAGTAGCAAAGCAATGCATAGTTTTCCTTTTCTTATTATGCAGTGATAACAAATAGGTCTAATTGCAGAAGCGTATTTTCTTAGACGAGTGTCATTAATCGAAAATTTGTTTATTTCATTCCGTTCTGATCGGTAATTATTACTGCGCACAATTTTGCCCAAAATAAAAACTTTGCCCAAATTTACGTACGCTAGCACATTGATCTGTCCTGCACACTAAGCCGCTTGAGAAAAAATTTCCGATGTTGACTTCGGGCGATGCTATTGACCTACATAACCTATCGCACCTTAGTGGTGTGTTAGCAGTCGCTTTGATAATTTAAGTAGTGATCTTGCTGCTTGTAGCAGACCACTGCACTGCAACTCCAAAATTGTGATCTATGTGTAAATGCACAATAGCCTAGGCTGATCTCGGGGAAAAGGCGAAGAAGTAAATGTTACTGTGTTGTCGATCGTCGCAATGAACTTGCGTAAAACGCTTTGAAATTGACGCAGTATCGTGGTTGTGCCCGTATTTTACTGTAAAAGCGAACTTGAGCACGACCTCTGACTTGGGCGGACTCTCATGAAAAAATGGTATTTGAGAAAACTCAAATTCGAGCTTGAAGTTCGACTCGAGTTCGACTCAGCTGCCTTTGAGTTTGACTTGAGCGCTCGGTATTATAAGAAAAGAAAATGCGGAATTCTTGAGCACGCGTACTCGAAAAACCATAATATTTTCGAGTCAGGTTAGGGGTTGACTTCGGCCAGTGCCCGATTAATCACGTAGCAGAAGTAGCATTTGCTACGGGCCCCTCGCTTTTCAAAATTATGATTCAAGTTACAGAAAAAATTAGGCTACACTATTGTAAAAAACATGCTAGGACTGGCTTATAAAATTTTTGCGGATTGTTAGCCTCACTTTTTCTTTAATGTTTATCAATCATTAGCTTCCTCAAAACAAAACTTACAGTATTTCTGAGTCTGGCCGCAAACTGACTTTTGACCGCACATCGCGTTCGTTTTAAAGAAAATAAAAAGTCAACTTCCAGTCGCGCATATAATTGCGAATGTTTATGGCATTTTTGTGTATACAGTAGGTCACAGCGAGTCGATGCGACAGACGTAGGCCTACGGCACGGTAAAAAGCAAGTGGCTAAGCAACCAACGGAACCACTAGCGTAGCCAGGATTTTGAAATGGGGGAGGTTAAGAATGACGTCACAATTGACCAAACGTTGAATAAAGGAGCGGTCCAGAAAGTTTTGGTGGGGGGGATGAAATTTTGAACTAAGTTGAATGTTAACTAAATGCAAAGGCGTTTAGACCTGGAAACGGGAGTAAATAAGCTTTTTGAAAAATGTTTTATGTCAGGGGCGTATTCAGAATTTTTTTGAGGAAGGGGACACCAATTTTCGTCACTTTTTCAAGCGTATTTTTTTCGACAGATTTAATTTTTAAGTACCAAAAACGACTCTAGAGGCTCCGGGGGCATGCTCCTTCGGAAAAATTTTAAAAAGTTGCGTACTAAAATGGCCATTTTAGTGTTTTTTGAACAATTTTTAAGGAAAGTTTGTCATATTTTTGGCCCCTAACTTTGAGTGCTTCACCAATGATGCATTTTGTTTGCACAGTTTCGATTATGCGACCTTAAGGCGACTAAGGCATGTTGTTGTGAAGAGGTTCAAAATTATGGAAAAATTTTGTTTATCCAAAACATTGTTGAAAATGGCTGATGGGGGATGCATACGCAGCACACCCCACATCCCCTCCTTGGATCCGCCCCTAGTTGTATAATAACAAAAGATGGCCTCAAATTTAAGAGAGAAGCTTTAAACTACCAATACCGAAGGCAGTTAAGGCACGATTGTTGTAAGGAAGTCAAAGAAGTGCTTTTTGATGAAACTGGTAAAACGATATTTAAATGTTAGTGATTTGTTCTTTTTTGAGCTACAGTACGTAGATCATTTTTGCTGGAAATCGTTTAGCCTTTTTTCTATGGAAGATCTGAGGGGCCGAGGGCAATTGCATGTACAGGAGCGGCACTGCCCTGCGAATAAAATTGCGTCATTGCTTCATTAAGCATAACGGCAAAGAACAAGATTCAGGAAACAACGCTACGTAAATCTTGTTGTTATGACAATTACAAAACCAGATTACCAATGACAAAGCATCCAGCACTTCGAAATAAATATCACTAAAAGAAGTAAATATGACTTCATTTGAGGCTCAATGGGGGGTAGTAACCCCCAAACCCCACCGCGTGGCTACGCCACTGAACGGAACAGTGAACAAGCATAAAGAAGCTATTCCCTATTAGTGTTCTGTTGCGTGTGGGATTTTGATATAAACGGTAAACACTTTTACTATTAGTGTTACTGCAACTCTACAGTGAACAATCGAGTCGAGAATCAAAGCCCAATTCTTCGCGTTGACTTGGTGCGGAAAGGAAGTACTAAGCTAGAGAATTGCGACCTCGTCTCTGTAGATCTGCATTTCCTGCTGCTGGCGATCACTTTTCTTGTTTGGTAACAAATTTGAGCTATTTGTGTGCATGCTATTTAGAACGTAATTGCTGTATTGGACGTAGTAGGAATTGTATTTCTTGTATCACCGAATCATATATCATATTCAGGTAGACGCTGTGAGATTCGTACGTGTTTTAGCTAAACTATGTGAGACGTAAATATTGGGCGTGGTTGTAAGTTTAAAGACTCTGCGCTATAGATAGAAATCTACTGTTTGAACGATAATTTTACATCGGTGTAGCCTTCTGTCAAGAGAAGTGTTGAGTTTAATGAATTACGTTATAGTGTATGATAGCGACGAGTATGTGAAATTACTGTACTTTGATATGGGAGAACACAAGAGTGACTGCATAATTTGTAGATGTTATTTGGGGCGGTTTAAGTTGATTAGCCGGGGGGGTTCTACTGGATTTCAATCAGGGCTGTGAACTCGAACTCGCTTGAACTCGATCGTTTTTGCCGAACTCGAACTTGAACTCGAAAAATAAAATTTTTTGAACTCAAACTTGTTCGAGTTCACTAATTGCGTGCTACTCTTTTTGTGGGGACTTTTGTTTAAAGCTTAGTTGTTGTGCATGATCTATCCAGTCTAGCTATCAGGGCCGATGCTAGAAACTGCGGGGCCCAATTAGAAATCTGATAGCGGGGCCCATACTCTTCACAGCAAAATGTATGGGTGTTGACATTTTATTGAAAAAAAAAACATACATACAAACCAAAAAGATAGACATTTACTACTTGCTATAACTTATAAAAACTTCAAGATAATGTGGATGCTTTTATTGTTTTACTTTTAGCATACAGAAAGGCAAATTGGGCAAATAGCCCACAAATTTTAGACAAGCGTTACGGTAATATCTTGAAAGTTATGCCGAAAGGCAATAATTTGCGAATACATTTTTTCAAATAATGGAACTTTTACAAATAGGCATAAAATTATGCTTATTATGTGCCAACGAAAATGCTTCATATTTAGTGATGGTGAAGAAGTCAAACTCAAGGCGAAAAACAAACAAAATTAGCCTTAAAAGTTTTTCAAAAAGCACTAAAATTGTTATTACCTCATAAAAATTTAAAAAAAAATGTCCGGGGAGACATGCCTCCGGGCCCTATGAAGCCGTTTTTGCCATTTTCGCTGGTTAACCAACCAATAGTCAAAGTCTCAGTTGCCCAAAAAATCACATAAAGAAGCAATTTTTTGACTTGGAACGCTAACAAGACCTAAAAAAGTGAATTCCTTGACCTCGAAAACCTATGGTTGGACACAAAAATTATTGTCGTAGCCCCACTAGAACGCGAGATATGAAAATCCCTTAATTTGAGGCAAACATGAGGCAATAAATGGCCGCCATACTGGATTTTAGACGCCCAATTAGTTACTCATTCCACAAAACGATGTTAACACCAAACAAAATCAAGAACAAGGCCGCCAAGTTTGAATTTGGCCGCCAATTTGAATTCGAGGCCCAAATCGAGGTGGCCTCCACGCGTTTTTTGAAGTGTGTGATCCATAGTGTTCAAATCAAGTGAGAAAAGGAGAAAAGTTTGACCCAAAAATCGGCTAGTTTTTACCTGGCATGGACCTGTCTATTTGTCTTAACAGCAACCGAGCGACCGATTTTTTTTTTATCTAATTTGCAGAAAGCAGAAATGAACTGGTTCAACTTATGGCTCTTCGTCTTATTTTGCACCTCATAATACAGGAAAGGATCTCCACTTCATCATCCCACTATAGGAAGCCAGCCCATTCTTGCTTAACCTTCATTAATATGGAATAATTACCGGTTGTCACAGTCATAATAGCTTAATAAAGGGCTGGCTTCCTATAGTGGGATGATGAATTAATCTTTATATATATACGAGAAATTCGGCTGGTCAGGCATCAGATTACGATTTCCGAGTGGTTAAGGCCGTGTCTCCGGATAAGACTCGCCGCAACCATTGGGCTGGTGATACATCACTAGTCGGTGCGGGCGTGGGTTCGAATTCCACTCGTCTTGGTTGATTTGGCCTTAGATCTTGGTAAGTTAGATTCAAGTTCAATTCATTAATTGAAATTCTATATATTGTTGCACTGGGCGAGATTTTTGAATGGTATTTGCTTAGCAAACATTGAGAAGTCATAAACGTGTCAATAAAATACAGATTTAAACTCCATATGATTTCAAGATGCTTGTTTAGGCAATAGGCTCTAATCTAATGCGAATCGGTTAGCTCAAGTGATGCGCTATTAAAAGCAATAGAAGCGTAAATATAAATATCCAACAATACTTGCGTAAAAATGTTCGGTTAACAATAAGAGAATGATAATATCTGCTGTTACCGACAGATCACAAGATCAGTAGCCTAAACTGTATCATTTCTTCCAATTAAGTAATCATTAATGCAATGTTGTTTTTCTATTACTAGTCTATCTTGCTAATTTTTGATACCGGTACAGCAATTTAAAAATTTCTTCATGCTTCAGCCGCTCAAAAAAATTAGGTGAAAAGATGTTCGTCAGCTTTACTAACAGTGAGCTACTGCACCTTATTATGGGGCCAAAGGTTAAAGCACGAAGATTTTTCTTCATGCTTTAACCGCTCAAAAAAATTAGGTGGAAAGATGTTCGTCTGCTTTACTAACAGTGGGCCACTGCATGTGGACTACTGTAGCATTTGTTTGCTCACTGCGTTTCAAACTGGACTTTGTTTTAAAATCTCTCAGCCAAAAAAATTTTTATAGATTTTAAAAGGCTATTGCGGTTGTTAGTTCTAGTAAGCTCGCTAGTTTTTGAGCCATTATACAAAACAAGAAGAATTCTCCGGACTACAGGTTTTTCTGTTGTGGCCAAAATGTACAAAAACAAAATTTGGTGGAACTATGGAAGTTGTTTTCCTAAATTTAGTAGCCAACACCTCATTTTGTCATTACTGGACCGCAAACAAGCTAAGAGGAAAACTTTGTGGGTAAATATAGGCAACACTAACCTATATGCACTGCATCTTAGTTAGGCTACATTGTAAGCTAATAAGTTTTGGCAACTTCCAATTAGAAAAAAAAAGTTTTTAAATCCAGTTTCACATGCACCGGTACGTTTATTAGCGTAGAAAAAGCTCGCAGTGTAATACGTGTTTATTACCAGTCCATGGCATAAGCTTTATGGAATGGAAAGCATTGATCTGAGGAAAACTTAAAAATGAAAGCCACTTCTTACGGTGCTTTACCACGGATAAAAATTATCTCTATTACAATCTTGTTTAGAGCACTTAGGAAAGCCCCCCTAATGTGGCTCATTGTGTGTTACACCGCTCGTTTTGAGGCGAAGCCTAATGCTTTTTTGATCTGCAAAAACGGACCCAAAAAAGCACGATTTTATGAAGCAATTCAGTTCAAAAAGTTGATTCTTATCAATTTTATTGATTCAAATCTCTCAAAACGAAGTTTATCCTACTTTTGATTTTTTGTTATACTGTAGATTGAATGATTGCAAATTTGCAATTTTGGTACCGATACTGCCCTTGCATTTCATTTTGCCTTGAATCATTCGTCGTCGTCGTTTGGCAAGGCATCTCTTCCAAGACAGATGGAAGGACCAAGGCCGAGGGTTTATCCTTTTACCACCCTGGCCACCAAACTGCTTGGGTCAGATGCTGACTGTAAGGGACTTCAGCCAGCATCTTGTTTCGTCATCCAAAACCATTAGACCAAACATACCTCGGGGTGCTCGATGTATGGGACTCTGTGAGATGATGTGATCTGCGGTTTGTTCACTGGCACCACACTCACAATTCGCTAGAGGAGCGAGACCTCATTTGTACATGGACGAACAGAAACGTCCAACACCAGAACGCAGACGTTTGAGCTTGACCCAGGCTGCCCTCGGCAGACCCATACCCAAGGGTCTGGAGCTAGCCTTGGGAATGAAAGCGTGGAGTGACAATGCGTTGGCAGAGTACTCCATGTCCCATTTCGTGTTCGTCCACTCGGCTGCACGGACGTCCATCTCAGAAAGACTGTCTAGTAATTTCCGAGCAGCAGGTACAAATGAGTGTCTAGATTTCAATCTCTCCCTGCATATGTCCTGTGAATCATGAAACTGGCCATGTAGAATGTGGTCAGGGTCCAGGGAGCTGCGGTTGGCTAGGGAGAGTGTCGCTCCTTGGCGGCGAAGCTCAGCTGGCTGGATACCTGAAAGAACCGGAAGGTAGACCGATGGAGTGGGACGCAGGCACCCAGTGACAATGCGCAAGGCGTCATTTATTACACTGTCGATAAGCCGTATGTGCACGCTGCGGCACCAGACTGGTGCGCAGGACTCGGCAGTCGAGTAGACCAGAGACAGGGCAGCTGTGCGTAATGTCTTAGCGCTAGCACCCCAACCTGTTCCAGCAAGTCGCCTCAACAGTGAGACGCGAGCACATAACTTCTTGTGCAATGCTTCCAGGTGAGGACGATATGTGAGCGATCTGTCCAGTTTGACCCCAAGATAAGTGGGAACTGGACAGAAAGGTAAGGTCTTACCGATGTTACAGACCTTAAGCTCACGCTTAGCCTCTCGATTGTGGAGGTGGAAGGCCGCCGTCACCGTTTTAGTGTGGCTAAGCTTCAATCGCCAGGTCTGGAGATATTCCGAGAGTGTAGTCATGTCCCGGCTTAGAGTCCTTTCCAACTCCTTCCATTCTCCAAATGTATGAAGTATCGCCAGGTCGTCGGCATAGGCGAACTTCTTGGAGGTTATGGAGGGGATATTATATGTACAGATGTTGAAAAGGAGGGGGGCAAGGACCGATCCCTGGGGGACGCCATTTCTCAGGCGTCGTAACCTGCTAGGCTTGCTGTCGCCAGTTGTAAGGGTGAAGCTTCTGTTGCGGATCAGCTCCCTAATCATACAAACCATGTGCTTGTCCGGCAGAAGCCGCAACAGCTTGCAGGTGACGCCACGGTGCCAGACAGTGTCATAGGCAGCTGTCAGGTCGATAAAGACGGCACCGGCCTTCTTTTTCGCTTCAAATAAGCAAAGTGACTTGATCCACGGTGGATCTTCCGCGTCGAAAACCCGCCTGTTCCCGTGGGAGCAGAGGGTCAATAAGAGGTTCGACGCGGGCGTAGATAAGTCGCTCGAGAATCTTGTAGGGAACACAGAGCAAGGAGATCGGACGATAGCTCCTTGGGTCCTCTGCCGGTTTCGAAGGCTTTGGGACCGCTACTACTAGCGCTCTTCTCCAGATCTTAGGAATTTTGAGGTGGTGCAGGCAGGAAGATAGGAAGCCATGTAGCCAAGATTTTAAGCCGGCTCCAGCATGGATTATTAGCTCCGGACAAATGGAATCAGGTCCAGGAGCTTTGCCTGGTTTTAAATGTTGGAGGGCAGCAGCGAACTCCCGATGGGAAAAACTCTCGGAGACATTCGCAGGATGTAATGGCTCAGCCCTCCAAAGGTCAGACACTTCCTGTAAAACGAGCCGAGATGAGCGTCGATTCACACCCTCGTATTTCCCGTTTTTAACCAGCTGGGAAGCAATAGCATCAGCTGAAACGGGACATTGACGAGGGGATTGTCGTAACCTACCAGTCAAGTTGTTTATAGTATTCCATGCCAGCCGGCTGGAGTGCGAAAAGTCAATGTTGCGGACCGTCTCTGACCAGCGATTTCTCCGCTTCTTGTCGAGCCTTGTGAGTAGGGCTGTGGCAGCCCTATCCGAATCAGGGCCCCCAGGTGACTGCAGGAAATGCTGATAGAGGTCTTCACACTCCGCATCCCAGCAAGGTATGTATGTGGTTTGATCGTCGACCACGAGGGATGCATTTCTTTGCCGCAGTGCTTATTACCTTGCAAAAGCACTGGTAAACCTGATCGATGTTCTGATATTCAGGTGGCGGTATATTCTTGGCCAATTTGTTGGTTAGGTTAGAATAGTGGTCCCAGTTGGCCTTGCGGAAGTTCCATCGCTTTACAGGCTTGCTCGGTTTTGGATGAGCAAGTTTGGGTGGACTTATAAGCGAAGGTCGGTGTTGTGACCTGGGAACTTTCCTGAGATACGTCTGTCAGGTAAGCGACTGTCCAAATCGACACTGGCAAACGCAAGATCTGGGTTGGTGTCTGTTTTCCAGCGGCCAGAGTGGAAACTGGCGGCCTCCTTGGGGCTATATAGCAGGGTGAAGTTGTTGGTACTGGCCCAGCCAGCCAGGCATTCACCTTCTGGATTGTTATTATCATAGCCCCAGTCAACATGGTGGCAGTTGAAGTCACCAGCATAGAGGCAGTGATGGGGGAATGCTGGAAGATCAGATGCTTGCATCCGTGTTGGAGGGGGTTTGTAGACGTTGACTATTTTATAGTTATTAACATCCACGCATACCCACTCGATCTCCGATGTTGGTGGGGACTGGTCGATTCGGATCCACTTCAGACGCTCATGGACAAACGCAGCAAGACCATGTTTCCTGCTCAAGGAAAACCCAGCTAGATGGTAGCTCGGAAGATCTAACCTTTCTACTGAGGTGCAATGGGTTTCCTGTAAGAGGATGACGAGTGCTTCACACTGTAACGCAAGACGATGCAACACGCTCATCTTGCTTGCAGTGAGGCCTTCGATGTTCAGTTGGAGAATGCTGGGCCTTTGGAATTTGTTGACGGTGCGCCGAAGGTGCGCATCGCCCCGTCCTGAAAAGGACGTTTGCCATTGCCCAGCTTGAACATCGTTAGGTGTCCCGCCGTTAAGGCATGCAGATTCGGTTTCTGTCAGCCAGATTAAATAGCCTTGAATCATTGAAACTTATTTACTGCATCATAAACGGTGTTTCGAGAGATTTTAATGAAAACGCAGCTGCACTGCAGTAACAGTTACCTGTTGTTTGTGCGGTGCTGCAATCTCTGTTTCAACTGTTACTAAGTGGGTCAGGGCGGATCCCGGGGTGAGGGACCTTTTTCAACTATGCTATTGATGAATACAAATTTTCCATAATTTCGAACCTCTTCGACAACAATAATAATTTCTACGCTTTTTTATACTGGTACATAGAAATCGAAAACGTGCGAAAAAATTGCATCATACCGATATTTGGTAAAAACCTCAAAATTAAGGCAAAAAATTCAAATACAATTTGCCTTAAAACCTGTTCAAGAAGCACTCAAATGGCCATCATAGAATGCAAACTTTCAAAAATTTTCCGGGAGAGCATGCTCCCAGATCCCCCTAAAACCGTTACTGTCCTCATTTTGCTTCAAACTAAAGGTGGGTTTACACGAAATTTTTTGCAAGTGGAGCGTAGCAGAGCGTAGCAAAGTGGAACTGAATGAAGTTGAAGAAAGTGTAGTGAAGTTGAAGAAAGTGGAGCGGAGCGGAGATGAAGTGCTGTTTACACGACATTTTATGTCGAGTAGAGCAGAGTTGAAATGAAGGAAGTTGATGCGAGGCAAACTCTGGGTCTCTGCGTGAATGAAATGATTGAAGCCAAATTTTTAGCGCAAATTAGGATAAGTGAGGCAAAATAGAATCACTTTGGCTTTATTTTTCCAACATAAACTTACTTCACTTACCATCGATGTCCATTTCTTTTGCAATATATTCCCATGCATTATTGCGGAGTAATTTATTTCGATATGACGTCGACGTCATATCGTACAAACACGGGTAAGCCTGGACTAATAAAATAAATTTCTATGTCTGCTTGTCGTCAAAATTCATGACAACACTCCTACAGCAGAAAAAAACAATGCAGCACATAAAAACAATAGATTCAGTAGTGATCACCAGCAGTGATAAGTTTAAGCTGCAATTCATACCTTTATTAAAATCATATTAACAATATCTGGATACTGTAGTGTAGATTCTACTCTACTTGCACACACAGCACGCTACCGGCAGACCGGGTAAGCAATGAGCAAAGTGGATTAAATAACCACATCACTGCATCAGCAGTGTCATAGGCCCATGTTGATAGGTTTAAAATAACAACCTGAAGAGGTGTAGTAACTGGTTACAGAGTTACCAGCTGTACTGTGCAGCACCATGGTACCAAGTATATATTAAGTATTGGAGCTTGTATGGAATAAGCCGAATGCGATCCGAGGGAAACGTTTCTGTCTAGGAAAAATATAAATAATTTTAAACCCCAACCCTTACCGGTACATATGGTAATCACTTGCAGGCAAAACTTTCGTTGCTGAATTCCCTTTTGCTTGACAGAAGCAATTTGCTTCAATAAGCTATACGGCTTATTCCAAACAAGCCCCTAAGTATCACTAAAGCCTAGTAGCACAGCACTGCAGAAGGGCAAGTGGTACTTAACCTGCTACTCCAGCCAATAGCTCTAGAAAATACACTTTCCGGAGGTTAGCCTACTGCCTAGCAGCTGGGCTAAGTTCAGTCTATTCAGCTATAGCAATGACCAAACAACTTTCTTACTTGACTGCTTGAGTCAACTCCTACTTTAGTCAAAGCAAACTTTTTGGACACTTTTAATTGTTTTGACTTTTCCTCTTAAAATCATCAAACTATTTATTTTTTGCCTATGTTTTGGTGAAAAAAGCTCGAGTACCCCATGGACCTCATCTCACTTCAGCTTCCCTCAACTCCAAAATTTCGCTACAGGAGCGATTCAGAAGCAGAGCGGAGCTGAGGTATTGCGTCAACTTGCGTGAAAGCAAACGTCGAGAAGTTGAGACGAGTGGAGCGAAGTGGAACAGAGTTGAAGCGTTTGCGTGAAAGCACGTGTAGACGAGTTGACGCAAGTCGAAAATATGTAGTGGAGACAAGTTGAAGCAAGCGTAGCAAAGTGGAGTCAAGCAGCGTGACATTGTAAAAGAACAAACAAAGCACCGTTCAACTCCGCTCCGCTACACTCAAAAATTTAAGTTCGTGTAAACCCACCTTAACTCAACCGGAAAATCTATGCTCAAAAATGTCAAACTTTGGTGCTCCATCCTAAAAAAAATTCTGATTACGTTCCTGGCATGAAAGCATTGATTTTAAATAGCTTAAACGCCCTTTCTCGGATCCAAACGTCTTTGTAATTAGCTAACATTTAAACTAAATCAAAACTGCATCCCCCACCAAAATTTTCTGGATCCGCTCCTGGTTAGGGTATGTTTGTTTAAAGGATATTTTGAACAGGGCTGTGAACTCGAACTCGATCATTTTTGCCGAACTCGAACTTGAACTCGAAAAATAAAAATTTTTGAACTCGAACTTGCAAATGTCTCTTGAACTCGAACTCGATTAAAAATCGATCGAGTTCGCAGCCCTGGTGTTAAATATTGCGCACCTTTTTGTTATCATGTTTTAGAATGATTTAGAGTCACGAGTGTTTGCGCTGTTACCGTTGTTACTGCGTTTATATGATTAACGGGTTATCTGATGTAAGCTACGCTGGGAGTCGAACTTGCTTGTTAAAATTCATGAATTCACTACTGTGTTGATGGATGTAAGTCACCTTGTTCTCGGCACATCACACATAACTGCTGCTTTCGTCTTTAATTAGTCACGTGTTGTAAAAAGCAGTGTATAGTCAACGCACTGCCAGTTGTACCGTTCAAACGCAAATGTACAGTAAGTGCAATGTTGGAGATTTTGCCGTTCCTGGTGTACAAATACTATTGCTAGTCAAGTTGCAAGTTAAGAGTGAGTTTTTACATGATGAATCATACAGTAAAATGTTATTTATAGCAGAGGTTGTATGAAAGCGGCGATATTAGTTACGTGCAAATACTTCAAATGACTCAAATGTATATGAATTGCAGATTTGAGATTTTAACGGTTTTTAAGGATTTTCATGTTTAAAAATGAGTGTGCTTCTCGTCAATTTATGGTAACGCATCCGATCGTGGCTTTTATATCAAGGTATGTACCGAAGAGCTTATTTTGTGAACATATTGCATAAATGAAGTCCTAATTGTCGTTATTAATCTTACTGTGTTTTGTTTAGACGTTTTGCCGACTTTAGACCTGGTTCGTGTGTTGTTGCAGTTCAGGCTTGAAACAGTTAGGTAGTGATGTTTTACTTTATCTGCGTTATGTGCGCCAGCTCAGCTGATTGTTAACTTGCGTATTTTGTTTAATAGAAACCGCTTGACGTTTGATGATTGACGCTTGATGTTTGGTGCCTTGCGTCGCTGAATCTGTGCCGCGAAGCTCGCCTGTATTTGAAAAGAGACAGGAGACGAGCGGGAGAGCTTGCTAACGCGTTGCTGTTTGGTGCCTTGCGTCGCTGAATCTGTGCCGCAAAGCTCGCCTGTATTTGAGAAGTGACAGGAGACAAGCGGGAGAGCTTGCTTACGCGTTGCTGACTAATCCCTGTTGACGTAGAAGATTTTCCCGAACAATCTTGTTACTACGCAACACTTGGTTTCAACTAACGACTTGATAGAGAGGAAACGTCACTCTTGCAGGGTGCATTGTAGTAGGTTACTTTCAATGAGACTTTTACTGTTTAGAACAGTGTTTAGATTACTGTTACTGTTTCGAATGAATTGCAGACTAGTGTTGTTTATAAGAAAATCTGCTGCAAAACAGTCGGTAAGTGTAAATTTGTGATTGTGACCGAATGCCGGCAATGATCGACTTGCAAAACGTAGTCTTTCGCCTATTCTCTTGGTGAAGCGAAAATTGTAGTTTGATCCGGTTCCGTAGTTTATGATCTTGCTCAATATGATTCCTTGCGCGTTACGATATGGCTGATTGGAGGATTATGGAAATTGTCATTAATCATTTGCGTTATTGATACTTTAATTTAATAATTATTTACAAACAGACAGACAGAACAGTTTATTTTGTCGATGATTAATCCAATACATATAGCATCACCGACGGGAGACTGCGAAGGGACCATTTACGGTCTTCAAGTCAAGCAGCCACCCTGGAATTTGTCAATGTTTGACACGTTAATTCGAAATTACGAGCTAAAAAAATTGATAATTGACAATACATAAATAGAAAAAAGACAAGCATAAGCGAAGCTTAATAGTAACTTTCGAGCAGTAGATTTTTATAATTGATCTTGTAAAGTTTGTTGTTTTAAATCAGTGGTTACAGAGTTCCAAATTTTTGATCCTTGATATTTAAAAGAATTTTGACATCGGGAGGTTGAGAATTTAGGAATATAAAGATTTTGCTTAGTTTTAGATCTAGTGCAGCGTTCATGTACGGTAGAGAGCGGGGCGAATAGGCAATTAAGATGTGAGGGAAGGGTTTGTTTAGAAAACTGGTACATAATTTTGGCCATTTCATAATTAAATAGGTCAGCGAGTTTGAGAACACCATATTTTTTGGAGAGCGGAGTAACGGAATTTTTACGACTTGCATTGGATATTATTCTGATAGCTTTATTCTGCAATCGTTGTAGTTTTTGAATATATGTTGGGTATGTGCTGCCCCAAATTGCAAGACCAAATGAGAGGTGAGGGTGAATAAGGGCATAATAAAGAAGAAGAAGAGCGGAGGAAGGAAAGAGATGACGGAGTTTGGTTAATATGCCAACTGATCGAGCAATTCTACCTTCAATGTTACGAATATGAGCTTTGAATTTAAGTTTATTATCAATCGTCACGCCAAGGTATTTTGATGACTTGCAACAAGTAATTTTTTTGTTTTCATACCTTAAGTTTAGATCTATACTAGCAGCATTTATTTTAGGAGGTATTATAATGGAAAAAGATTTCTTTGGATTTACTTGTAATTTGTTTGCTGCACACCAGCTAAATAAATTTTGTAATTCTGCGTTACAATTAGCTCAAGCACCTTAGGGTAAATATCACTCAATACAAAACATGCATCATCCGCAAATAGTCGTGGGTTACAGTTAGTTGCATTACATATATCATTAACGTAAAAGAGAAAACGTAGAGGGCCTAGTATGGACCCCTGCGGAACACCAATATTGATGGGTTTAAGAGAAGACTATGTGTTATTAATAACAACAAATTGATTTCTGCGTGAGAGATAACTAGCAATTAATCCGCACGCAGGTCCGCGTATGCCATAGTAATATAACTTATGCATTAGTATTTCGTGGGATAGAGTAGCGCCGTGGTTTGCTTATTTTGTATAGCATCATAACTAAAAGAAGTTGCATCTAGGAGTGCATGCAATACACTGAGCTTTTCACGAAAACCGTATTGGAGATCGTACAAAATTTTATCTTTTGTCAAAAATTTCAGATGGCGAGATTTTATCAATTTTTCGAATACTTTTGACAAGCAGGGAAGGAGGGAGATGGGGCGATAATTTTGGACTAGATGTTTATTTCCTGATTTGAAAATTGGGACAACTTTAGCGGTTTTAAAAGTGCTGGGAAAAAAGCCAAGCTCAAAACAAAATCCGAAGGAGGCCTATACTGACAAGAAGGGTGCTAAAACTTCAGCTCCTAGTCTAATAAAAAAAGGAGAGATGTCATCTTTCCCACTTGCTTTACTTGGGTTTAAAGTGTTTATTAGGTTATAAATTTCGGCAGGTTGAGGGGCGTCTAATACAATAGTTTCGAGTGTGGAATGTTTCAGATAGCGCCTAAAATCACAAGAAACCTTGCTAGCATAAGAGCTTGCTATTGTCTCACCTATTTTAACAAAGTAATTATTGAACAGTTCTGCCATTGTAGGGGGGTCTTCTATAAAAGAATCATGACTTAATTTAGTTAGAGGAGGTTTAGCTGAACGTTTTGATGGAATTACGGAGTTAATGAATTTCCAAAGTTCTTTTGGATGATTTTTTTTATTTGTGATGTTATCATTATAATATAACTTTTTTGCAGGGAGTCGAACCGAACCCGAACCGAAGTTTTATAAACCGGTTTTAAGCTATTTTTGTCGAACCTTAACCAAACCCGAACCGTATTTTTCAAAATCGCAAAGAGCGAACCGGAACTGAACCGAATAATGTGAGTACTTGAGAACCTTAACCGAACCCGAACCGATTGAAAGAAGCGGTTTGCTCCGTGACGTAACACGCGTCACTTTAAAGCTGGTTTGAATTCAAAATAATAGTCATCTATGTAAGTAATCTATGCATGGCGAAACAGTCTTTTACCAATAATTGGCTTTTAGGGATGTGCCGCAAGGAAAATTACTCGGACTCGCCAAGTAACAAGTATTCGACATTACTCGGCCGAGTATCTATTCCGCAAAGTCAAGAAATGAACTCAAAATCAGGTGAAGAGCAAAAAAAAGGTCATCATGTCCGTAAAAGTCCTAATTTCGACTTAAAATCGGGTGCAGAGCATAAAAAGTCAAAATGATAATACTTTTTCAGAAATGGCGTTAAAAATTACGCTGAGTTCTATACTGACTGCAGAAATTTTCAATCATTTTTAATTAACCAGAAATAATACGTTAAATTTGTGATCATGACGTCATGGAGGTCTGTGACGTCATTGAAAAATGCATGGATTACAGACAGCGGTAAGGTTTGCGTAGTTGCGTGCGTGTAGTGGTGCGGAACGTACAGACCTCGATGACGTCATGATCACAAGTTTAACGTTTAATTTCTGGTTAATTAAAAATGATTGAAAATTTCTGCAGTCAGTAAAGAACTCAGTGTGATTTTTAACGCCATTTCTGAAAAAACAGTTTTGGTCTTCAGTTTCCCTTTAATGCTCGGTCGAGTATCAATTAATACTCGGACTCGGCCGAGTAACGTCTTAATACTCGGCCAAGTACTCGACTCGGCACATCCCTACTGGCCTTACTGCGAATTAAAATTAATGCATTATATTGGCCCGTCAACGTAAAGAAAAATTGCGTTGTACGTTTCATTTTTTAACTAGTGTTACTACAACTATACCATTTTTTACTGTGAACCAGAACCGGAACTTTATAAACCGGTTTTGAAATATTTTTTGCTGGAGCGAACCCAAACCGAACCGTTTCAATTTATGTGAACCTTAATCGGAACTGAACCGAAATTTGAAGTTGCTGTTGAACCCAAACCGAACCTAAACCGGAAAAATCAAACGATTCGACTCCCTGCTTTTTTGAGAGATTTTTTACCCTCGTTAGTTTATTGGCATATTTTTTGTAATGATTTTTTTCAAAATCGTTACCATTTAAAAAGTAACTTTTGTAAAGAGATTGTTTAGTTTTTATTGAAATTAAAAGGTTTTTGGTTAGCCAGGGTTTTTTCTGAATTTTTTTTGTTTGCGGGTTGTAGTTTGAACTGAGGCGTGTTTATCAATTACATAGGATATAGCTGATAAGAGTTCATTAAAGTGTTCATCTAATGTCTCTTGTGAAACTGATGTCGACATGAGGTTGAATAGTAAGCGTGCTAAGGCGGTTTCCAGATCATTACGCAAATTATTACCGTCAATATTTTTGGTGTTACGAAATGAATATTTATTAAAAGCACTGGTGGGCTTATTATTATTTATATACCGTTTCGTATTTAATTTGCGTATCATTTTGTGTGCATGTTACTTATCTGTGTTTATAATTGCTAGTAGAAAATCGCTTCAACGCTACTACGCCTCCATGCTTCACTTCAGTTAGACTGTCCACGGAAATAGCGAGGAAGCATTGGTTATAAGAGCGCGTTTTCAAAACGGCAGACCTGCAGCAACAATTAGTGACTACAACAAAAAGTTTGATTTTAATTTCGTTTTGCTGTGCCAATGCTTGCATTGTTCCTCCTTTGTTCTCAAGTTTTCACAAAATTTGAGTCTCGTGTCTTTAAAAAATTGTTTTCGTTAAAGAAAAAAGAGTTTTACGACGAATTTACGCCATCTACGCATCTTCAGTGAATTCCGGTGATAGCCCTTGGTATAAAACAATCAGACTAAAAATGAAATCAGGTTTGATTGCCCTTCAGCCGGGTCTCCAAAACCTAGGGCCCCGAAAAAATTTTGCTACAGGCCCCGGACTAGCTTCATCCGGTCCTGACTTCAGCATGGCTTAGATGAGCGTGAGCTCCCATATGAATCGGAACAAATGCGCACTGGGGAAAATGGGCATTTAGGAGAAATGGACATTTGGGGAAAATTGGAATTTGGGGGAAATGGCCCTTGGGGAAAATGGGCGTTTGGAAAAAATGGGCACCGGAGCAAATGAGCTCTAGGGAGAAATGATCACTTGGGGAAAATAGATACTTTGAGGAAATGGGCACTTGAGGGCAACTGGCGCTTGGGAAAAATGGTCTCTAGGAGGAAATAGGCACCAAAGAAAATGAGCTCTTTCTGGAAAATGGGCAGTTGCGTAAAATAAGAATTTGGGGTAAATAAGCACTTGGGGGAAATGGACACTCGGAGAAATTGAACACTAAAAAGAAATGGGCACTAGGGGGAAATGGGCACCAGAGCAAATGAGCAGTTGGGGAAAATGGACACTCGGGAAAAATGAGCACTTGGGAAAAGTCCGTTTGAAAAAAACGGACACTTGAAAAAATACAAAGTGCCAATTTTTCCCAAGTGTCTATTTCCCCCAAATGCTCATTTTCCCCAAGTTTCCGTTTTTTCCAAGTGCCAATTTCCCCCGAATACCCATTTCCTCCGAGTTCCCTTCTTCTCAATTCCCCATTTTTCCCGAGTGCCCAGTGTCCATTTCTCCCAAGAATTTATTTGCTCCGATGCCCATTTTTCCTAAGTGCCCATTTTCTTCAAGAGCTCATTTGCTATGGTGATCATTTCTTCTCGAGTCCCATTCCCCAACTGCCCATTTCCCCCAATTGTCTATTTCCCCATAGTGCTCATTTCTCCCGAATACCCATTTGCACCAAGTGCCCATTTCGCCAACTCCCCATTTTCTCCAACTGCACATTTCTCCCAAAATTCATTTGCTACGATGCCCATTTTCTCCAAGTGACCATTTGCTCCTGTGGTAATTTATCCTAGAGTTCCATTTCCCCCAATTGCTTATTTCCCCTAAGTGTCTATTTCCCAAAGTGCCCATTTCCCCAAGTACCAATTTTCCCCGAGTCTCCATTTCCTCCAAGTGCTCATTTCCCCGAGTGTCCGTTTCCCCAAAGTGTCCATTTTCCCCGAGTGCTCATTTTCTTTGGTCCCCATTTTCCCCAAGTGCCCATTTTGGTTTTGATTTTTGACTTTTTTATTTGATTTTTTTGATTTTTGATTATTTTATTAAAGATTTGATTTTTTTATTGAATTATAAAAGCATAATCGTAATTCTCATCTACTTCTAGGGTTATTACTTACGTAAATCCCTCCGGTTTTGCTTGCTTCATTATATTAAAAAGAGTCGTGGATGGGGCAACGTTTGAGACTATATATGTCGCATCATATGGGGGGTTGGTGTTGGCATCAATTTTTTTCTGAACAGAAAGTTGCACTTGCATTGTGGAAAAAGAATTTTCAGGACCTTATCAAAAGAAACAAATCTAAAACAAAGAATTGGAATGTAGCTAAAAGTAAACACCAACTTTTACATTTTTACTGCAGCAATAGACCTGCGTTGGCATGTAGGGGGTAGACGCACAACGCTTACAAGGAAATTAAAATGAAATGCTTAATTTTTATGATGGTCAGTACAATGCAAAAATGATCATTAACTATATGCTTTCATCGTAAAATCAAGCTTTTTTATTTGGTCTGCTTCTTCAGCTTATGAGAACAACCACATTAACTTATAGTATTTCAACATTTGAAGTAAATGCAAAGCTGTAGAGTTGCGAAGTGTATGCTTCAGCTGGAAATTTTAGCGATGTTACAGTAAATCAAAGCAAACCTTCATTGTACTCATTACACCAAAGCATGTAATAAAAAATCAATGACCACGGTTATTTTCAAAATTATACTGAACTGAAACTGCAAAGCGAGCTCGCGCTCTTCGAGTGGTTGGCGACAGTGTCCAATTTGACCGGCCCGGAAATCGAACCCATGACCTCCCCAGCAGATAGCAATGTGCTTAACTACAACGCTGTGTCTAATCATAATACTCGTTTAAAAATTACAAATTTAAGCATTTTATGTTTGTAAATGTTTATTTGGTCTTTTAACGCATTCATATCGAGGAAGCATTGTGTCTTAGCTGCCGTACTTCGGACAAATTCATCCTCATGACTTAAAATATTTTCACTCGTCTGCCTCCTCTGTTCAGCTTTTGTGATCACCCCAATGCGGTAACTTTTCATCTTTAAGGAGGTAAAGGGGAGTAGCTTCACCAGCTGCGCACTCAAGTTACCAGTTTGATACATGAACGATTGGATACTAATGAAACACAAGTAAAAAACATTCTTAAAATCTGTGTTTAGCCGTATGATGTATTTCGGACACTACACTCATCACCTAATTCCTCCTAGCTGATACGCTGAAGCGCTAAAAGATCTTTGAATGCTGCTTTTTTCTTGCTTTGCTAGAAATCTACAAAATGATTAACCTAATGCTGGCATTATTATTTTAAAGTATATCTAACGCAGTGGTCGGCAAAGTGTGGGCTTTTCGGTGATTTTCGTGGACCATGGACTATTCGGTTTTCGGCAATGGAGCTTATAAAATCAGCTGGTTGAAATCGCTGGCTGGACGCAACATTAAAGAACTTACTCGTTGCGACAACGACAAACTTTCTGCCTGATTTTGCTGTAAATGAATGCAAACCAGTGAGCCATGATGCAAGCAATATCAAAACTCGCATTGATTGATTGATGCAATTTGTGAAATCCCTTGCATGTTAATTGTTCCATACGATAAGAGCCGTTGACGTTTTTCTTCAACAGTTATTCGTTCTGTGGTCATGGTTTCAAGTGCAGTGGGTCTTTAACAGTTATCGAAAGCACGAACAGAGCCGCGTTAAAAAAAAGTTGCCGACCATCGGTCTACCTTCATGCGCCAGGTAGCACTGTACGCAAATGCTGCGTATTTTGCAAACAGCAGAGGTCTTGTTTATGCTTAACGAGAATAATAAGCGTGTTGGTGATTCTCTCGGAAACCTGAGTGTCACGTTTCCGCACAAACTATTGCTGTGCAAAATACTCTGGTTGCACGCCAGACAAAAGGTTACAACTTCAGAGATGTCACTGCAATAAACACTTATCAATAGGGTGCAGTGAAAAAAACTTTTTTCGCAATTTCAAGAAAGTGGTTTCCTCATTTGTGGCAAATGGGCCAAAAATGACACTGAAAATGGTTTTGGGGTGTTGCCTCCTCAGACGGCCTAGCAACCGGAGCAAACACCCCCCCAAATTAAAAACTACCATAACTTCCTAATCGCTCACGATAGAAGGTCGAGTTAGGGCTGGAAATTTGTGGAATTATACGCTTTGATTTAAATTTGAAGTTATTGATTGACGACCTATGCTTAACACCAAAAAATTTTAATTTTTAAGGGGTGCAACTTTTGGCCAAAGTTTCAACTGCAATTTTCCAAAAACCACGCTATTGCAAATATCATCGAGAAATTATATGACAATAGACATTAATTTTGGCTGAAATGAAACCGGTACACAAACATAAAGAAAAGTAAAAGCAGCCAAATCATACAATATAATTATTATTCAAGTTACGCTTGGTCAGTGTTTATTGGTACTACCATAAATTGTTGCTAAGCGTTGAACTTCTTTATGATCATGCGATTTGGGTTTTTGACGTAATAGCGCATCTCTTTTCCCATATCCTACCAATTACCGGAGGCTTCAGTCACCACCTTAACATGTTTTTTGACGGCCTGGTTGTGGCTTGGATGATCAAGTTCTAATGAGCTATTATCCATGAAATCTCGTAAAACAGTTCTTTCATCGCGAGTGGTTGCTAGATATTGTAGTATTATACTGTAGTTGGCCCTTTTATAGCAAGGTTTTGCGCAGGTGTCAATTGCTTTTGAAACTGAAATGAAATGTTATGTGGTTTTATGGCGCTTTATAACTACTAAGGTCCTTTAGTGCTAGGACTAAATTTTGTCTTATTCTCTGTTTATTTCATCCTCCGCGCTACACTTAATTGCTGAGCGTTTAGCAAGTGTAACAGCAGATACCAGTTTTAAAGTCTTTGGTTTGATCCGACTGAGAACAGAGAAGCTTTGAATCTACTCATGCAGTGCTCATTCATGTTAACTTCGCCGCATTGCCAGGCTTTTGGGACTTCCAGAGATCAAGTCGAGATTTAGACTGCACCGGTTCCTCTTATGACTTGCATTATGCTGGCCTGCAGTAAGCTGATTTCTCCAAGCATCGCAATAAAATGTTTTCGGCATATGCAAATAACTGAGCTGAAAATTCAACAGTAATTGAAGGAGAGCGCGAAGTGAGCTAGCGCTCTTCGAGTCAGCAGCCACCCGTTATATATGATGTATGTCAAATGCGATCGGCTCCAGCCGCGAATCGAACCCGTCACGTAGGATCTGTCACCTGAGCGCGGTACCACTAGGCCATGTCGCTGACGCATTCTTTGAACATTTTGCAATGCTACATGCTTGACTTTCCCATTTCACAATTGAGTTATTTTTTAAACCAAGTTAAAAATTTTTATGTCGAATAAGGTAAGAAAATACATCTTTACATAGTGTATTCAGCAAGAAAGATCAATGCAGATAGAGGTCATCCAAGGAAACATAAGTCTTCAATATTCTAGGGAACAATTGGTCCTATTTTGAAATATTGAGGGTCACTCTCTACTGATCTTGTCATTGCTGCTTTGCATAGCCTGGTATAGGCTAATAATGCTGATCCTGACTCAGATCATTGACCACTTTTGGCGAAACTTCTGGAACGTATGGGATTGAAATGCTCTTAAACTGTGAGATTTGTTGGTCTAAAACAACTCCTAGGTTACTTATTGTTTTCGCAATAGGATATGCATATGCTGTTAAACTATTTGTTGTATCCATCAACACGAATCAACATATGGCGAAGAAGAAAAGTCGGAAAACTAGGCCATTAGAACTTGATCATCCAAGCCACAACCAGGCCGTCAAAAAACATGTTAAGGTGGTGACTGAAGCCTCCGGTAATTGGTAGGATATGGGAAAAGAGATGCGCTATTACGTCAAAAACCCAAATCGCATGATCATAAAGAAGTTCAACGCTTAGCAACAATTTATGGTAGTACCAATAAACACTGACCAAGCGTAACTTGAATAATAATTATATTGTATGGTTTGGCTGCTTTTACTTTTCTTTATGTTTGTGTACCGGTTTCATTTCAGCCAAAATTAATGTCTATTGTCATATAATTTCTCGATGATATTTGCAATAGCGTGGTTTTTGGAAAATTGCAGTTGAAACTTTGGCCAAAAGTTGCACCCCTTAAAAATTAAAATTTTTTGGTGTTAAGCATAGGTCGTCAATCAATAACTTCAAATTTAAATCAAAGCGTATAATTCCACAAATTTCCAGCCCTAACTCGACCTTCTATCGTGAGCGATTAGGAAGTTATGGTAGTTTTTAATTTGGGGGGGTATTTGCTCCGGTTGCTAGGCCGTCTGAGGAGGCAACACCCCAAAACCATTTTCAGTGTCATTTTTGGCCCATTTGCCACAAATGAGGAAACCACTTTCTTGAAATTGCGAAAAAAGTTTTTTACACTACACCCCGCTTATCAAGTTTCAAATTGTAAAAGATTCTTATATTTAAGTTGAACATGGTGCTATTATAGGTCACCTTTTAGTTCTTTCATTTTTTGGTAAATAAAAACCTCAGTTGTTTTGAGCGTAATCTAAAAGTTTGTGAGTAAAAAATATGAGCATTTCTATGATTGCAAGTGAAGTTATATCTCTTTTCGAAGAAGGGTGAAAAGCTTTTGGTTGTTTTTTTGTCACCAAGAATTTGGCCCAGAGTTAGAACGACAAGATTTAGTACTGTATGGTGTATATAAGCAGTAAAATGGTCAGTAGGCCGGAGCGAAAATTGAAAAATTTTTTTTTGGGTTTGTAATAGCAATAAAAAGTTGTCATTTGACCTAAAAACACCTCACACAAAAAATGAGCTCAATTGAATAAAGTTTAAAATCCCCGCAAGCCAATTGAAATTTTCAATTTTTGCCAAAAAAACGCCGAAATCTGACGCCGAGTTGGTAAGTGTCTACATTGCTTACCAGAAGCGTAATAGTAAAATTAACTTGTGGTTTGGTTTGAAATCATCTTCTGTAAAATATATACTTATTTGGAATACGATATAAATCGCGGCAACCCCATTGAACTTTCTGATTATTTGTGAAAAATTACGAAAAATGGCTGATGTGATAGTGTTACGTCACGCAAATTAGGCCTATATCGTCAATGCTTTAAACAGCAACTGAACTATGTGCAGTGTAACTAATTTACCAATGACGTTTCTTTTCGTTCAACACATACTGACAACATATGGCACATTTAATTTTAAAACAACGGACAAAGCATTGTTTAGTGTCAAAGCAAGTGACACAATCATCACAAGACTTCACGGGTGAAAAAATACAGCAAGAGACCAGCAAGAATTCAGGCGAAGCTCAACGGTTGCTTATGTTTCGTTTAGTTTCTAAAAGTGGAAGTTGTTGTCGTGCTAGTAAAGTTGTACGGATGTAGCCATCGCGACTTGATCGACCAAACACAGAAGACGAAGCTTCGGTAACCATTTTCACACAACGTTCCACCGCTTGTGAACGACATGGCAAATCAAAAGTGCAATCTGGCATAGGGGCACAGCTCTGAATGCAAGACAAAAGTGTTTCGTCTGAAATGTGTTTGACGAAGGGAGGTTCTGTGCGTTGGATGTTGTTGCCGTTCCAATCGATCAAATCAGTATCGTCAGCAGCTTGAAAATTTATTTGTGGGATTTTAAATTGTCTGATTGAATGATCCTTTTCAGGTTGCCCTCTTGCTCTGAAAATTCGTCGGAAACCTAGCTCACGAATGTGAGATTTCGAATCAGTTATCATCGCAATCAACAGATTTTCTTGATGAGCGTAATATGCGTTTCGTTGAATAACGGTGTCATGGACCTTTTTTAAACCTTCAGCCAAATACCGACTGCGAGTTATCATACTCCACAAATGCCTTGCACCATTTTGGCATTTGGATGAGCGTTTTATATCAAATCATGTGGGCGCACACACTCTGATCACGAACGTAGTTAAGGCAATCAAGTTGTCGGAAGGAAATCCTTGCTGGCATACAATCGCAAGATGCGATTCGCAGTCGTAAGCCATCTCGAATGTGACATGTTTCCAGTGTATTTAGCCTGTAAACTTTTTGAAAACTTGCCACTTGTAATTGCTTGGCATATTTCTGCGAGATATTTTTGATCAGAATTCAAATCAGAGCTTTCAAAATCGAACAAGAAAGCATCCAACGTCATTGTAGGATTAAAATTGACCACAGCAAGGGTTTCACAATTCTGCAGGGCTTTTCCTATTTCCCCCCTGAAAGCTCTAGGCCCGGTGGTTGCACCATCTAAATAGCAAAACAAGTGACGCAAGGGAAGCTCATTAATGTGCAGCAGGCAAATGACCTATTGCAAGGGCTTTCCCAAACTCTTTTCAATCATCCGTATTTACACCGCCAGAGCTGCCAGTATTTGCTGAAGTAGAATCACATCCAATAGCAGCAATAGTTGTCACATCCGCTTGTTTTTCTTGCCAGCAGCCCATGATTTCTTCACTTACGTTTTTAGCGGATCCACTCGATGGTGTCACATGATCGAAGTATCTTGAGTCTGGTTCAACAACAATACTAAAATGCTCTTCACGAGTTGTTCTTTGGCGCTTGGAACCATCGGTTTTAATAACTTGCATCAACGTTTTATCCTTTCGACCATCGAAATACAAGCCTCGTATATTCTCCATGATTTCAATTCCTTGAAGCAATTTTCGTTGTTTCATCCGCTCTCTTCGTACCTTGCTTCGGTCAATTAAAAGTCGATTATCATCAGGTGGTATCAAGTTAAAGTCTTTCAATAAGGCAAAACTTACAGCTGATGCCGCTCGATCAGAAATTTTAAAACGATCGCACATTTTCGCGAATGTTGACAAATTCCTACGCATTTAATCATTCTCGTTTGTAATATAGTTACCAAATACGCGGATGGATTCCATACTTAATCATCTGTTTCGGAGCCAATCTCCAATGCCTTGTCCGAATCTAGAGCAGCGAAGTTACTCTTGTTACTTGAACTAGAATGTTTCATTACTTCCTTTTCTTCAGCAACTTTTTTTTTCTTTAGTTCTCTTGATGCTTTCGCTTTCATTTTTTTAGTTGCATCTACATCGATTCCTCCTATAAACATTTGCCGTGATGTTCTTTGATCCGTTAAAAACATTTGTTCATTCGTAGGTATCTTTAGTTCCCTTTTGCATGAGCATGGGTTGAAATCAGTGCACTTGCATGAGCAGATATCAAACAAACGAACTTTTGACAAAGATTCAAAGTTTTCAACTTTTTGTTTGAAAGTGGTCTGCTCTTTCCTTGAGTTGAAAGATTTCAGGATACTAAGATATTTATGGTGATAATCAGCCAACATTTTCTTTACTCGTTTCTCTGATACAGTTGGTAGTGATGCTTTGCACCATATTACCAATATTTTGTTGGTCACTTTTTTGGCTACTTCCAAAAACGGAAGTTTTTTGTTTTGTCTTTCTTCTTTTAGAATGTAATTGGAATAGAATTATTGTTTCATGACACAATTATAAGTCGGCAGCATATTTTCTCTCATTTCTTGTAGAGCTCCAAATATGACGCAGTTACTCATATTTCCGGTAAAATGACTAGTTGAAGCCATCGGAATGCCTTTGTATGCTACAGCCAGTAATTCCAAACTTGGCAGTGATTACTCTGACTTTGACTAAGAAGAAGTTAAACAAATTAATGAATATGCTTTACTGTATTGTTACGACTGTATTTCAATCTTACTGTTTCTGCAACACACTTAGCTTTTAATGAATATTTTCAAAAGGTAGATGAAAATCTTCCCTTACCCAACAACTACAGAAATGAACTTACATCCAAATGCTTTTTTTAGTAGTAAATGGAATGCACTAATGATACTCCACAACCCTCAAATTTTACTTAAACTTGTCAGTTGAATTTCAAGCTCTTGGCTCTTCTGATCTAACAGCCAACTTTGCGTTGCTAACGCTTGCTCGTAACTTTTATGGTATGCTATGTGACTCGCCTAGGCTGTTAAGAACTCAGACTTCCTTTTAGTCATCCTTGGTTTACTGGAATAACTTCCGATTCAAAACTACCGAAGTAAATAGGCTGCTCACAATAGTATACTCAAGCAAACTGTGATCAAATGAACTGCATTGATGTGTTTAGAAAAAAGAAACAAGACGTGACGAAATGGAATCATGTAATTGCATATAACTAAACGTTTGGGATGTTGGGGGTGTTATGTTTAAACATTTTACTATTTAGCAAAATGTCATTTGTATTTACAAACTGTTAAGAAGTCAAGATTGAGGTTTACTGTTGTTCTAAATAGCAGCGAGAGCGTGTTCTCATTACCGGTATTAGAAATATTGGTTCAAAATCGGGTAATATTGCTGATTTTTGAAGTACTTTCAGTTGCGTTGCGGCGATTCATAACGTTATCCAAATAAGTTTATATTTCACAGGCGATTATTTCAAATCTAACCACAAGTTAATTTTACTATTACGCTTCTGGTAAGCAATGTAGACACTTACCAACTCGGCGTCAGATTTTGGCGTTTTTTAGGCAAAAATTGAAAATTTCAATTGGCTTGCGGGGATTTTAAACTTTATTCAATTGAGCTCATTTTTTGTGTGAGGTGTTTTTAGGTCCGATGACAACTTTTTATTGCTATTACAAACCCAAAAAGAAAAATTTTTCAATTTTCGCTCCGGCCTAATGGTCAGGTACAAAAATTATCTCCGGTAACTATTTTACACAACTAAAATTTTGGGGTGAGCTCACCTGTATTTCTTGCCGGTCCATCTCAGAAAATTGAAAAATAAAGTCGTGGTAGCAAAAACGTTTTGCTCTCTTTAGCTACCCCTGGCTCAAAACAGACGTCAATCCCTACATTAACACTGGTGCTTGAAATATTTCGGGGAACGCAGTTGCCCCCTTTATCCCTCCCCCTGGCGGTACCCTTGCCATATAGTATCCTGGAATGTACAAGTATGTCATGTACATGGACTAGCGGTACCTGGCGTAGGTTGGAGGCTCCTTGTAATGAGTTCGATTTAAGATGCAATCACACTGACGGAGGCGTCTCATTGTCAAGGGCACATTTTTGTTTATTTTGTTGTTACATGACGATGCTGTGGATGTGATGTAAGAAAATGACAAACCAAAAAGACATGGAGAAATGTCCAATTCATCCTAGCTGATACACTAGAACGCTAAAAGTGCTTCGAACGCGGCTGCTTTGCTGGAAATCTGTGACATGATGTAGGTCTTACCTAATGCTGGCATTATTATTTCAAAGTCTGTCTGTATAACGCGGTAATCGGCAAAGTGTTGGCTTTCCAGCGATTTGTGGTAGGTGAGTATTGCTTCAACCTTTTTTACCATCTGGTTACACCCTAGCTTCGGTAACAACGTTATCCATGTACGTAGTGGAAGGAATCTTGAATTGAATCTTAATAGTTGCAATTGAATTTGACACCTTTTACACGAGCTCTTTGCAAAACAGTACGTAAAATTTGGTCATACTGTTGCTCATTTTGAACAGCGATAATTAAGTCATCAGCAATAATGTGGACACCATTACTGTCGCCAAAGGTCTCTTCATTTCTTTTATGCTTAATTCCACTGGCTGATGAGATGCCAAAGGGCATCCTCAAAAACGCTTACGTCCCCATGGGGTATGAAAAGTTTTTAGGTGCGGTGACCCAGTCGTTAGCTTGACATGCCAGTAGGCATCCTTCATGTTAATAACAGTGAACAAATTGTTGCCACTGAGTTTAAATTAAACATCACTCAGAGTAGGAATTACATAACGTTTACGTAAAATTACAGTGTTAAGGGGTTTCGGGTCAAGACATAAACGCAATTTTTTGTCTTTCTTTTCAATTGCGACAATTATGAACCCAATCAATTGGTTCATCAACATCAGCAATTATATCATTTTCAATCAAGGTTTGCAAGCATTGTTTCAATTTCGGCTGTAATGCATATGGCACCTTGTCGAGGTGGTTGAACAACACCTTGTACATTTGGTTTCGTTGCGAACTTGCGATATAATATTCTTTTTCATACAACCCATAGCCTGAAAACAAATCAGCATATTCAGTACAAACAGTCGAAAGTGCAAGCACGGGATCAGACCTAATAACATTGCACACAGCTGCAGAAAAAAGAGATCAAAGAGGATTTTGAACGAAAAGTAGTAGAATTAGTGGACGCTGAAGCAGTGGATTTGTGGGAGTCCTACAAGAATGGTGTTTTAAAGGCTTGTGATGATTTGTGTGGAAAGACGAAAGGGAGAAGAGATCAGGGAAACACGTGGTGGTGGAACAAGCAAGTAAAAGAAGCGATAGATCGGAAAAAGAATGCATTTAAAACATGGTGCAAGAATCGATCAGCGGAAAATAAAAGTAATTATAGAAAAGCAAGAAATCGGACAAGGAAAGTGGTTGCAAAAGCCATGAAGCAGGCGGCTGAAGAGGAGATGAAAGTGCTATATATGACAAATCAAACGATGTTTTTAAGTTAGTGAAGTTTATGAGAAGGGATGGAAAGGACATAAATGGTGGAGGTTGCATGAAGGATAAAGATGGGAGACTTGTGGTTAGTGAAAAAGATCGTGGGAAATTATGGAAGGATCATATGGAAAAGATCATGAATGTGGAAAACGAATGGGATCAGGTGGCAGAAGCAGATATGGTCGAAGGACCGGTTGAAGAAGTCACTTATGAGGAGGTGATTAAGGCTATGAATAAGATGAAACTGGGAAAAGCAGCTGGTCCCTCTGAAGTAAATATGGATATGATAATGGCGAGCGGAAAGTTTGGTGTGGGAGTACTAAAGAAGCTGTGTCAGAGAGTTCTGGATGGAAAAGGTATGCCAGAAGAATGGAAAACAAGTGTTGTTGTTCCAATCTTTAAAGGAAAGGGAGATGTGATGGATTGTGGAGCATATAGAGGAGTAAAGCTGCTGGAGCATGCAATGAAGATAGTCGAGAGAGTGCTAGAGAAGAGAATAAGAGAATTAGTGAAGGTTGATGACATGCAATTTGGCTTTATGCCTGGGAAGGGCACGACTGATGCTTTGTTTATTTTGAGAAGGATGCAAGAGGAGTTTCGTGGAAAAGAGAAAAAGCTGTACATGTGTTTTGTGGACTTGGAAAAAGCGTTTGATAGGGTTCCCAGAAAGGTGATGAAATGGGCATTAAGAAAGAAAAGCTTGCCAGAAGTGTTGGTGAAAGCAGTGATGAGCTTGTATGAGGGCTCAAGGACGAAAGTCAGAGTTGGATCGGTTTTTTCGGAGGAATTTGGGGTAAGAGTTGGTGTGCATCAAGGGTCTGTGCTATCACCATTGATATTTGCTATTGTGGTTGATGCAGTGTCAGAACATGCAAGAGAGGGACTATTGAATGAAATTTTGTACGCGGATGATCTTGTGCTGATGAGCGAAAATTTGGAGGATCTAAGGGAGAGGTTCCAAAGGTGGAGAGATGCATTGGAAAGCAAGGGATAGAGAATAAATATTAAAAAGACTAAGATGATGGTGAGTGGTGAAGAAGGGGAGGTTGTGCGTAGCAGGGTGGATCCGTGTGGAATATGTGGAAAAAGAGTTATGTCTAACGCGGTGTGGTGCACGCTCTGTAAGAAGTGGATTCATGCGAGATGCACTAAAATGAAAAAAGTATCTTGCAGTTTTACACAACAGTTTGTATGTAGAAGATGTGAAGATATTGGAGACGGAAAGGAAGAACCAGTGGAGGTGTTGTGTGATGAAGTGGAGACTGTGAAGGGTTTTTGTTATCTTGGAGATAGGCTGAATGCTAGTGGTGGGTGTGAAACTGCAGTGACTGCAAGAGTAAGGATCGGATGGATGAAATTTAGAGAATGCGGAGAGTTGTTACTTGGGAGAAGGTTTTCTTTGAAAATGAAAGGGATGGTGTATCGTAGTTGCGTAAGATCAGCAATGTTACATGGAAGTGAGACATGGTGTTTGAGGGAAAATGAGATGGTAATTTTGAGAAGAACTGAAAGAGCTATGGTGAGATCAATGTGTGGAGTAAAACTAGTGGATAGAAAGAATACTGAGGAGCTGATGAAAATGCTGGGTCTGAAGGAAACTTTAGATAAAATGGCTAAAGCGAATGGAGTAAGATGGTATGGACATGTGGTTAGGAGGGATGATGAGAGCATTTTGAAGAAGGCAATGATGTTTGAAGTGAATGGACCACGAAAGCGAGGACGGCCGAAGCAAACATGGAAGAAACAAGTCGAGGAGAATATAAAGAAGATTGGGTTGAGGGTGGATGAAGCTACAGATCGCGCGAGATGGAGAGAGGGAGTGGAAGCGATTGCTGAAGGAATGAGGTGCATCCGGCCACCTTCGGACACGAGGAAAAACCGGATTAAAACTGGACGATGATGATGATGATGACAGTAACTCGTTTTAAAAGATTGAAATCAAAACAAGCGTTGTCCCCTAGAATGGCATGATTTATAGCATCCGAAACATAAAACGTTAACTTGTGGCATACGTCATTTGTTTCAAACACATTTTATCACACAAAATTTTGGCAAGACATTCACTTCTGCACTTGTGTCTAAGGTGAATGCAATCCTGTATTTCACAAAGTTTTGATCTTCAACAATTAATAGATCAGTTGTTTCGGGGTTGGATGATCTTGAAAGAGCTCCAAGTCTGAAGAGTTGTTCAGATGCTGGATTGTGTCTTCAAGCCAGAGCTGGTGTGAGGGGAAACAGGGGTGTACAAAGTACCGGGGCCCGTCATGTTTTGAGGGGCCCGTCGAGGGGCCCCGCTCTTATAAAATTTTTCTTCAAGGACACGCGCGAAGAAATGCTGGAGAAATTACGTCTTCGCTATGTTAAGACCAATGTCCAGTGGGCGAAGTAGGGGGGACAAGTCCCCCCCAGTAAAAATAGTCGTCCCCCAGCAAAGAAAGAAAATTTGTCCTGGGGGGAGAATGCCAAAATCCCCCCCAGTGATAAGTAATGTAAAAAGTTAAATGTTTTTTTATACGTGTTGCTGGTGGGTACAGACTGCAGCGATACTTTCCAGCATATCTTGTAGCCAGTATGGTTTCCTTCGCAAACTAATCAAGAACAACCTTTTCAGTGCGCCTATTACAGAGCTGTTTATTTTTCATCAACATTAAAACACGTCAGCACTTTTTATATGCGTTAGTGAAAGCACTAAGAATATGTTAAAGCAGCGGTTCCCCAACTTTTTCAGATCATATTTGAGGTTGAAAGTATGAATGAAGAAAATGCTATACCTTCCGGGGCTCCGCTACGGACCCCGCTGGGGTAGCTTAATGCTCTACCCCCCAAAAAAATCTTGCTTCATTTATAAAACAAAAACCTGCCTAAAACAAAGTTAATACGGTTTTCGAAATTCAACCGTTAATAACTATTGTTCATCGTGCTGGTGGTACGCAAACACGTAGTACGCCATGCATCACTGTTTTAATCTGGTCATTGACCAATGACATCGCCCCAGAAGCGTATTTAGGGGGCTTTTTTGTCTTTGTTTTTTAGTAAAAAAGAACAAATGGTGCCAAGTGACTGAAATACGTCAGACTAATTTTATGGCTTTTGTAGCTTATGGCTAGGGGCAAATACAGGGGGTGAAAATGGGGTGAGGGAATGTATTCACCTCACCAGCCTTTTTCAACTATGTTTTTGATGAAAACAAATTTTTCATAATTTCGAACCTTTTTGATAACAAGTCTCACGCCTGAAGCACGCACAATTGAAAACGTGCGAACAAAACGCACCATATTTGGTGAAGTACTCAGAACTAGGGTCAAAAAATTGAAACAAAGTTAGCCTAAAAAATGTTCAAAAAGCACTAAAGTAGCCAATATAGCATGCAATATTTCAAAAATTTCTCGGTGAAGCATGCCCCGAATCCCCCTAAAGTTTTTCTGTTTTTCAATCCACTTCAAATTGGCCCTGCTGAAAAAAATTATGCTTCAAAAAAATGGTGAAATTATGCTCCATCTCCACTCTCCCCTCTTCTAAAATTTCTTGCCACGCCACTGAACAATACTGTAAATACCATTTTCGAAACATTGTCTTGCTTTTTGGGTTCAGAATTCAAGCAAAATTGTAGACAAAAACACCCCCTCTCCCCCCAGTAAAAATTTTCTACTTCGCACACTGCTTACGTCTGCGCGATGTCAAGACCTTTTTCGTTTTCAGAGAAATAAATTTTGGTACCGAGGAGCTCGCATCATGTCTCTGCCCCGGGACCCGGATTTTCTCTCCACGGCCCTGCTTCAAGCTGATGTATATATTCTTTTCGGTGGAGATGACTGGCAAACATTTGCAAAGTGATTTCTTTTGCCACACTTCTTCCAAATTTTTCCATAAGCAGGGCATTGTTTAGCGGCATGTTGCTTTCCACAGTAGCGACAGTCAATTACACCTGAATGTTGGGAAGATTGCGGCTCATTTGATTTTGACATTGGTTGCGGAAGAACTGCTGCAACTTTGTTGACTGAACACGTGGAATCCAAAGCACGCTTCCTAGTTTTGCTAGCTTCAGCATCCAAGCATACATCAAGTCCTCTGTTGAACGTTATTTTAGGATCAAGCCGCAGCTTATTCCTAGTTGATCTTGATGACAAAATATTAATTGCATCGTCTCAAACCGGTCTTCCAGTTCACCAAACTCACATTTCTTTGCCTCAGATCTTAATGAGTTCAGAAAACATTTAAAGGATTCACCAGGCAATTGCTTTCTTTGGCAGAACAGGTGGGTATCACATAAAATGTTTTTGTAAGTTCCATAAAGAACAAAATTTTCGTAGGACAACTTCAGTATTATCTTTGTTATATTGTTCTTTATTTGTAAATTGAAACTTGTCAAATCTATCAGCTGATCCTTCAACACCACAATGAAGTAAAATGGCAACTTGGGTGGACCCCTTCTTTCTATGCATTTCTGCTGCGTCATAATAAGTGCAAACCAATCTCTCCTATCCAGTAGCGTAACCAGGCACAAATTTCGGGGGGGGGGGGGGGGGAGGGGCAAAACTTCAAAGGCTTGTCCCAGTCGTGGAGGTCTGAAAGCGAAGCCCCCAGCCGCTGACAAATATTTGCGTTTTTTCAACAAAAAACATGAAATTTTTGCAATTTTTATTAAAAATAGACCTTTATTTAATGCAAAAATACCTTCAACATGTAACAGAAACTTGGATCTTGGTTAACTGGTTATAATCCATAAAAGTACGACTCTGGCTTGTTCTGCGATGATAAATACTCTTGCAATGACAACAAGCAGTTGACAAGTACGACGGACCATCCTCAGTCGGACACGATAATACTGTAAGACTACACTTTTTGCAAAAAGCTTTAATTTTGTTAACCACACCATGGTCAAAGGGTGGTAGGGCCATGGCACGGTGCCCCCCCTTGTGTGAGCCCTTGCTTGTAGCTTCCTGCCTGCCGAGACGAGCAAATAATATTTACTTGAGTGCGCTACCGGTAGCAAAATGCGACAGGCCCAATGGCGCAGCGAGAAATTTTAAATAGGGGGGCCATAGTTTCCACATTTTTTTCAACCTACTTTTTATCGGCAGAACTAATTTGGAGCTGATTGAGAATCAAGAGAGACTATAGGGGGGTTCGGGGGCATGTTCCCCGGGAAATTTTTAAAAATTTACGCGCTGCAATAGCTATTTTAGGTCTTTTTAAATAATTAAGTTTCACGCAAGTTTTGTCTAAATTTTTTGACCCTAATTGTGAATGCTTTGCCAAATATATTGCATTTTGTTCGCACATTTTCGATTATGCAAGCTTAAGGCGTATAAAGGCTCTTTGCTATCGAAAAGGTCCGAAATTTGGAAAAATTGCATACATCGAAAACATTTTAATAAATGGATGGTGGGAGGATGCATATCCCTTATCCTATACTCCACTGGATCTGCCCCTGGCCAGAAGCTACAGAAACCATCGAAAGAACTGGCATATTTCAGTTACTAGGCAACATTAATTTTTTTCTTTTTTACTGATAGGCAAAGTCAAAAGGGGGGGGGGGGGGTGGAGACATGGCACAATGCATCGATTAAGAGTACACGATTAATAGCCGGGACGCATATTTCGGAAAGGTTGCATAGAAAATTTCCACTTTGCTTTTCGGCGATGTGATTGGCTAGAGCAGTTGCGCGAGTATGTGGGAGTAATGAAATTTTTTGTTTATTCTATATTACCGCCATTCTACCCCATCCCGAATTACTCGTTAGGACAAACAAGTTTGCATTTCGGTCGAGCCCTAACATTCTTTTCGCAAATGCTCTAGCCCAGTGGTTCCCAATCTTTTTGTCTTGGTGACCCCTTTTAAAAATTTTTGTAGATATTGCGCCCCCACGTATATCCCTTCCTCAATGCATAATTAGAAAACAGGAAGTGGCTATTTTTACGGGCCCGTAACATTTGTCTCTTTGGTTTATTTTATTACTTCGACACGCTATCGTACAATCGGGAAGAGCGCGAAAGGATAATAAAAGAAACAAAGAGCTTATTTGTACGGGCCCGTACACAAATAGCCACTGCCTAGAAAATATGCACTAAAATGCTTTTCTTGCATTTATTGACGAATCAATGCGATGGTTTACCTTGTAAGTCTGCTGCTAATCGCAAAATTCGTTAATAGATTTGCAAGCTGCTTAACTGATCTTAGTTGTAATAATGAAATTATGCTGGGCTACTTCATTAATAGATTTTAATTTGCAGCTACTGCACACTTAACCCTATGGTCGCGTGGTCATAGTGTATTACATCACCGCTGACGCATACTAATGCAATAATGAGAAAAACTAAAGCCACAGTAAATTTTTCCTCCTTAAGCTATTTTTATTCCATAGTAATTTATTGTATTATGATTGTGATGCAGTGATGTTGTGCTACAAAACAATCCGAATGAAATGGCTCAATGAAAAGTGACACACTACAAGGCGCATACGGGTTCTAGGCATAGCGGACCGGTACCTAGTACTACCTGTACTAGTGACCCTTTTAAAGTGCCTTGCGACCCCATTTGGTGTCGCGACCCACAGGTTGGGAACCACTGCTCTAGCCAATCAGATCGCTGGAGAGCAAAGTGGAAATTTTCTATGCAACCATTCCAAAATACGCAGCCGGTACACTTAGCTTTATTCCCGCTCAAATTAAAAATTTCAACAACAGTATTTGCAGCTTTGTTACTAGCAGGGTTGGAAATCGATACCCAAAAAAGTACGTTAAGAAATAATCTATATTAAATGGTTCACCAAAAAGTAAAGAAATAATCGATTTCGATGATAGTTTAAAAAAGTAAGATAGTTTAAAAAAGTAAGTTATGATAGTTTAAAAAAGTAAAGAATATAGAATATTATAATTGATATTCGATATTACACTGAGCATTTAGCGGTGTACGCCAAGCATTTTTTGTGATGTCCTCACATTTATGCGGTAACTTACAGATTAACGACGGACATACTGTAGTATATGCGAAGCAACTTTGCTATTAAAAACCTTTTTTTGTTTGTTTTTTTTGGGGCAAAAAAAAAAGTTATCAGCAAAAACTAGATAATGACATACCGACCATTACTTCAAATTTACTAAAGTGAGATAAAGTAACCCGCACAAAAAGAATCGAATAATATGGAATATCGATTTGCGCCGAAAAAAAAAAGTAAAGACACTGCCATATTCGATACTCATTCAAAAAAGCAAAGGCTCCAAGGCATTCGATGAGCAAAAAATAAAGAACATCGCAATCGAATATCGATTACAATCAATTTTTCCCAACCCTGCTCACTAGGCTATCGGCATGAGTGGAGATCGTGGAGGCTTAAGTTTGCGCTGTTTGACTTGTGTCAGCCAACAGCAGCAGTCATGCATGATTGATATTTGTAATGGGCGGCCTTTGAGAATGGCCGATTCAACAAGTGAAATAGCGGTTATACTATCGTTAGCCTTACTAGGCCGGTACGCAAAGTTTGCTTTCGTATAGTCAAGGAGAGCGAAAGACTACAGCCTACCGTTTTTTAAGGTGAAAGTTACAACGTGCGGGTCGGGTTTGATTCATGCAGATCTTATCAAATCATATTTTTGAATGACTGCTGATTCAAATAAAAGCGTTTTGGCATTGCTTCTCTGCCACTGGCAATTTTTCAGATAATTGCTTTGTCCATAAGCTCAGCTATCTAGCTAGATATTCCTGCCAATGACTTTAAACCTAGCGACTATTGATTTGTTTGTAAAAAAATTTATAAAGGTTTACCGGCTTCTTGGCGAAGTGGTTAAGCGCATCGCTGTAAGAGTGTGCGATCACTGGTTCAATTGCCGGGCCGGTCAAATCAAACCAGGTGCCGCCAACGAATCGCTCATGCTGCAATGTTTTTTCGGAGCTGATATGCCAACTGCCCAGGCGCTAAGTCGCGTAGATTTGCCCCGGAACTCTTTACAAGCTTCAGCGTAATACCGCGAGTATAATGAAGATTTCATTTTTTTAGGTATGATCATTATATTTAATAACATTTTACCGGATAGTTCACGTTTTATGAACACAATTTACAACCTCTGAACAACGTAAATCGCAATACTTATCAAAACGAAGATAAACGAAATAAAATATGGTCTTCATAGGATGGTTTATATTGACCAACCCCAACAGACAAGGATCTTTGTAGATTGGCATCAACCAACGACCAGTACTGGTTCATAGATGGATCAGCTTCTACGCCATTTATTGACACCACAGATGGTCCCCATGATGTGTTTTTAATCCTGAACCTACAGACAACCTGCAATTACTGTTCTGTTGATAGAATTGAAGTAAAAGTTGAGTCTTGCGTTTAGTTAGACCTATTGTATAGCTAAAGGAGATGGCATTGCAAACCTGGGGAGCAGAAAGATGTTTTTTATCTGCACTAATTCAAAGTCATTGGCTGTCAGTCTGGGTGTCTGGCTGAGTCTTGCAACCATGCCCACTCTTGTTTTCTATTGACTCCTATTCTCCCACCTGCACACCATAACGTTAATCGTTTTGTTGTCTCTTTTCTTGTATCGCGTTATATTTCTTGTATCGCGTTATACTTCTTATGGTACCGGTGCTCTTTATCGTGCTGACGGTGCGGAGACAAAAGACATTACTACTACTTCTAGTCTTTTGAATGAGCTGATTGCTTTATTTACAAATCTTTCATTAGAATGGGATATTGAGGGTGGACTGCATGGCCTCCTCAGAAATTTATTCTTTTTTTTTTCGAGAAGGACCTACGGAACTTGTATCGTAAGCTCGGAATCGAATCGGATTAGTAACCGACGAAGATGTTTGATTTTTATTGCAAGAGTCAACATCTGTGTCTGCGTCATAAAGTTCATGTTTGAATCTTTCATTTAATAAACAACAGTGCTGTTGGAGCCATAAAAAAGTGGCTGGCAAATCCTACTAGATTCGCTAGTACATTTTCGGTCGCTTTCTCCCAACACGAAATTTTAAGTGTTGTAGAAATACTGTAAGTAGTGGTGCATAAAGATGAGCGAATAGTAACACCGTATAACACAAAGTTTGTACTTGAGTTAAAGCTAACATTTCCTATTTTATTTTGACCTAAGGTAGTGCAAATGAGCATTCTAGGAGTTCAAACTTTGGCTTTGCGTTCAGGAGATCAATTTTTTGTTTTCGTTAGTTTTCAAGCAATTGCTCTATATACATGCAATATTACGAAAGCATCAACATTGTTGCTTTTTACATTTCGAAACAGACTTTACTTTCATGCATTAATATAAAACAGAGTTCGGTGAAAAAACTCTAATTATTAGGCATACATCATATTTTCAGCTTTTAATTCGCTGCGGCAACGAAACGCTGAGCCGCATTTTTCACAATTTTCTTCAGAAAAAAGGAAACGTTAAACTGGAAATTGCTCACGTATTGGCAAAACAAAACACATAGTGGTAATTCAGGGACCGGCGACCCAGGAACCAAGCTAAAGCATTGCTGAGAGAAGGTGTCAAACTCGGTAATAAGCTAGAGAAAGCACTGTCAAAGTCGTAATATAAACTGCTTCTACCGTAAATCAAAATTAAGGAAACTAATAAATAGCTCAGATGGCCTAGTAGTGAATAGAGCATTTCAAGCGGTCTCCGTTGTGAATCGAGTCAAACCAAAGACTTGTAGCAGCTTCCCCGCTTTACACACGAACTATTGTAGAGAACAAACCGGCATGTTTACTAGTGCCCTTCCAAAAGGCACTTAATGGGACTCTCCCATGTGTATGTGGTGGAAGATGGCAGTTTGATTCGAAGATCTTAAGGCCATGCAAGAAAGCTTAGTAAGTAAAAACAACTCAAAAAGAATTTTTCTTGCGAGACTGCCGGTTGTGCGTGAGATCGCTTTTACGCAGAAGATTCCAAATGTAGTAGCCCATCATGTTTTCATTATGTTCTATATTGGCCTTTGTATTGTTCTTCAAAGGATTTCACATTTTGGTGAAACCTTTCACCTTGCTCCTCTGAGTAATCTCCCAAGTTATCCTTAAACTCGTCAATGTGCGAGTGAAGAATGTGAAGCTTTAGCGACATCCTGCAGCCCATCTTCTCGTATGCATTCACAAGTTCCTCCACGACATCTTTGAAGTTAGGTACCTAGCGATTTCTAAGGAAACCTTTCACCACAGAAACAAAACTTTCCCAAGCTCTCCTTTCTACAACATATAATTTTCAAGAAAGCTATCAGACTGCATCAGCCGCTTCACTTGAGGACCCACAAAAATTCAACCTTTAACTTTTGCTTCCGATAGCTTGGGAAACAATTCTTAAATGTGCTTGAACGCTTCGCCTTCTGGGTTCATCTTCTTCACAAACTGCTTTATGAGGCCAAGCTTAATGTGAAGAAGCGAAAACAGCACTTTCTTTGCATCCATCAATGGTGCTAGCTTCACGTTGTTAACGCCAACGTTGTAGCTTAATCTTACAGGCCAGTTCTTTACTTTATGGTGGAGGGATGTATTTCGACTGTCCCAGAGACAGAGAAAACAAGGAAACTTGGTAAAGCCTCCTTGAAGGCTCATCAGAAACGCCACCGTCTTGAAATCACCAATGACATCCTACTCGTATCGAGCGTAATTTAATGCATCTAACAGAGCTTTTACATTCTGATAATTCTCTTTCATAACTACGGAATGAGCCAAAGAAATGGAAGGACACTGGTTGGTGTTGTGCAGCAAGACAGCTTTGAGGTTCCTTGACGAGCTGTCACTAAAGAGACGCCAATCATTGGTGTTGCTGGGATTGGTAATTCCAATAGCTTGGAAAAGCCCTTTGACGTCATGACAAATAGCGCAACTCATTTTGTAAAGAGAAAAGCCTGGAAAAATCGCAATGCCTCTTCCTCTGGGAAGTAATCCGCACCCCATCATCAAGCAATTCCCTTTGCTTCAGCTGGAACACCAACAGCTCAGCTTTCGATTTTGTCAGGGCCATCTCTTGAATAAAATCGTTGATGTCCTCTCGGTTGGGGTAATAGGGACATCGTTTATCTCGTGACCGCTGACGACGGCGCACACCAAATGATGAGAATGGTTCGTCTTCTTCCATTTCAGAATATTCAGAACTTTCCACTGCTGCCATTTGCTGAGCTTTTGTCGGTGGATTTGGCACAGGTAGGTCGCTGGTGTTATGCGGCACCGGTGCAATGGAGGACGGGATGTTGGGGTATTCAATAGGAGGGGCTTTCTTCCCTTTTCTCCGTTTAGACGGGTCCACCATTTAGAAATAGCAGTCCGAGTGATGATTGGAAGGTTCACGCCAGATACGAGGCGAGAGATAGCAAAACGTATGGCTCTTTTTTCCCCTCTTAATCAACCTTCTAAAGTACGGCGGCAGTACTCACATATGACGCGGGGTGCCCAGAGTTTATCCTGGTCGCCGACAGGCATGCCAAAATATGCATGGTAAGCTTCGGTTGCACGAATGCACTTGCTCAAACAGTGTTTTTTGGCTTTTTTTGCAAAAAATTTACCACACACACTGTAGCAAAATGAATCGGCTGAATATCTACATTCCGGGAATTCATAGCAAACTAAATCAGTATTATCTTACAGCATGGAAACTTAATTTAAACTCTGAAAATTAACAGTTAGTAGCAATAGAATCATCAAAGTAGGTTACAAAAATAGTGCAAATATTGAATATATAGCAAAATCTAAAATTTGGTTTTTAAATGATGCAAAACCGAAGTTTCGAAACAATGAATGTTATTTTGGTGGCCTTAGAAGGCTAGCAAATCAGAATCTAGAAGCTATTTTCAAGAAACAAAGAAAAAAAAATTTGTTACACGGTGAAATTATTCGTTAAAAAGTAACGGTTTACAAGAAGTAACAGATAATAACAGATTCGTTTCGTCAAAATAGCAATTACTCCAAATTGTATTCGTTTATTATCTAAATCCCTTTTTTCACGCTTGCCTGAAAACAATAATAGAAAAAGTGCTTTCTCAAAATCAAGCGAAAAATGACTCTTATTATTTGCCTATACTTTCATTCATACTGCTTCTGACAAGTCAACAAAATTAGCTGGAATCGTTTGATTTTAACTTTTTTAAATGATTTTTAAGTAGCAGATAAAAGGTAACAGGTATCTCCTCTCTGCATGTGAGCGGCGGCATGCGCATTGCTAGACAAAAGAGAAAAAATATTCGGAATCGAATTTCGCATAATGATTACTATAAGTATCAGATAAAAAGTAACAGATATGTGAACAGATGTGTGAGGGTGTGGAGAAGTGTGGGAAGATGAGGGGAGGTGGGGAAAAGGTGGGAGTGTGGAGAAATGTTGGGGGAGGTGAGGAAAAGTGGGGTGAATGGAGAAGTGGGGGAAAGATGGGGGCGTGGAAAAGATGTGTGGAAGTGTGAGGAGAGGTCTGCGGAGGTGAGGGGAAGTGTGTTAGGGTGTGGGGAGAGGTAAAAAGGTGGGGAAGTGGGGGGAGGGGAGGTGGAGTGGTGTGGGGAAATGGGGAAGGTCTGAAAAGGTGTCGGGAAGTGTGTTGGGGTGTGGGGAAAGGAGTGGTACACTTTTTCCCCTTTCTTAACACTACCCACATTTCACCTCTCCCCACACTTTTTCAGACTCCTTAGACCTCTCCCAACATCTTCCCGCACACCTCACCTCTGCCCACACTTCTCACCTCTTCCCACCCCAAACACACTTCCCACACCTCCCTATGCTTCCCCACACTACCCACACCTCCACCCACACCCCAACACACTTTTCCACACCTACACCCACATTTTCCCACACTTCTAAATATTTCCCCATATTCTCTTCATCTCTTACCACACTTCTCCCCACCCCCAACATCTTTCCCCCCTATCCACTTCTTCCCACACCCCAACACACTTTTTCACACCTCCCCCATATTTTCCGACTCTCTCCACACCTTTCCTTTACCTCTCCCCACACTTCCACGTACCCCCCCCCCACCTTCCTCCACCCTAACACACTTCCCACACCTCCCCCACCCTAACACACTTTCTCACACTTCTCCCCACATTTCCCCGCATCGCCCACCTCCTTCACATTCCCTCTACCTTTATACATTTCTGACACCTCTCCCAAGCACACGCCAAACACACTTTCTTACTTCTCCCCACCCCCCAACACACTTCCACACACCTCCCCCACATTTTCCACACCTCCCCATACTTTCCCAATCTCCCCATCCCAACACACTTCCCACACCCCAAACACACTTTCCCACACCTCCCATAACCAGGGGCGTAGCCAGCGGAATATTTAAACGGGGAGGGGGTGGCAAATTACAACAGGCCAAGAACTTCAAAGCCTTGGCCTGTTCAGACCAAGGCTTTGGGCTCACGCTGTCTTCCCGTATTTCGATTTTTGCCTCAAGTTATTCGCATTTATTTTGTTTAGGGACAGAGGCGTCGTGCAGCCAAAAAATTTGTAGGGACCCGTGTAACAACTTGAACAGATACTGATCACAAGTTTACAAACTTTGAAAAAGCCGCATTTAGTATTGAGTACCGATAACATCACGAAAAAAGAAAGTTAGGAAAAGATACCAAAATATGTCGTGATGCTCCAATTTTTGGATAACAAATCAAAATTTATTTTCATACCTCAAACCGCTCCCTAATTATGGACATTACGCGCAATCAGTGTGGCCCCACGATTTAACAAAGTGGGAAGACATTGCTTTTGGGGTTGGGGCAAAGCCACGGCCGCTTTAGGCAAAGGGGGTCTGGGTCGGAGCCCCCAGCCGCCAACGGATTTTTACGATTTTCACATAAAAAACACTCGTTTCAGCACACTCCCTTATCGAAAGAGGACATATCGTTGTCCTGCAGTGAGTGCAGTCACTGTTATAGTGTCAGACAATACAAAAATAGTTTAGTAGTCCACGTCTAAAAGCAGAAGCTGGGCTAAAATAAATGAAAGGAGGCTACAATCATTATTAGTTTCGACGCATTTGATGGGATCACGTGTATAGGTGTGTTCCACAGGCTATAATCGTTAACAACGCATGCAAAATGTTTCCTAAGTTCTAACTACAGATCAAAAAACTAACTTTACTTTTGAGTCGAAGTGATTGATAGAAGCAGCAGTTGAAAAACAGGCTATAAGAAAAGGGGGGGGTATGGGGTTAATTTGAAGGATGAAAACGAAATGGCTCTAGCTAAATTTTTAATTTTTTAATTTTCAACTATTTAAATTAAAAAAAGCGACACATCTCAGAAAATTTGGGGGGGGGCGCGGGACCCCTTTCCCCAGTGGCACGACGCCACTGTTTACGGATGAATATGGAGTTAATTATTTACTGTAGATCTAGGCAGGCAATCCTTGTTCGCTAATCGCTTCCCTAGTACTATAATCAAACTGCTTTCTGCACGGCATTGTAAGAAAATCCAACGATTTTGTCACCGTATGGTATGCACGAACAAGACACACGTAGAACAACAAACACAACGATAAAGTCCTTATTGAACATTCTTTCCTTTTGCTGTCATTTTCAGTTGCCTTTTTGCGATACAGTCTTGCTTTTTCTCTGTATTTACCCTTTGATCCCATTGCGCTGTTATGATGCAATAATGCTATAACAAGCGCTTTTTGTAGAGAAGTTATGTCGAAATCGTAATGGCGCAAAAATTAGTCGTAAATGAAACAGTGGTAAAGATGAGGGAACTTTTGAAGAAAAGTTTACGGTATTTTATGAGAATTTTTTAATTACACTTCAGATGAAGCTTCGTTAAAAAGGGGAGGGCTAGTGCCCAGGTGGCCCCCCTGGCTACGCCACTGCCCATAACACATCTTCCCACACCTCCTCTTACCTCCCCCACATCCCAACACATTTCCCCATTCCTTTCATATTTTTCCCATATTTGACCCAACTTCCCTACTCGCCAAAAATTCCCGCACCATCCATACTTTCCATCCTACCTCAAATTTTTTGTACTCTCCCATTCTTTCCCATTAGCGCTATTATACCTATTAGTCCTAACAGTCCTGCTAGTCTTTTCAGTCCTAATAGTCATTTGCGAACTGCAAACGCTTTTCTGTTTTAAAATAAGGCTACATGTAGACAAGTAGTCGCAGCGAATTGAAAAGCGAATAGAATCGGTCTACGTCAATTATATCAGAAAATAAGCGCTTTATAACAGACCATGTAAATGGGCTTACTGCTCTCTTTTTAGCTGGAATCGGAATCGTTTGATTCGAATTCGTATAATGATTACTAAGTATCAAATAGAAAGTAATAGATATCTTCTCTCTGCTTGTGATCGTCATGCGCAGACAAAAAAGAAAAAATATTCGTTGTCGCGTGGCATTTAATTGTTTTGATTCTGCTGCTCTCTTTAGATTCGAATAGATTTAGATTCGTGATTACCTAAACGAATACAAGTAACGGATAAAAAGTATCGAATATCTTTTCCAAGGTAATCACTTGAAACCGTTACTCAAAAGTAACGGTTGAGCACATCTCTAGTGGTGTACTTACTCCATCTTGTTTTGGCATTTTGCCAATTTCATTACTTCCAGTAGCGTCATATCCTTCTTCACTCCACGTATCGAAACAGTTTCTTCGTTTGCACCACCCGAGACTGAAAGTCGCACCGGTATGGTGGGATTGAAAAAGCTCGTTTTTACTGTCGAAGTGGGGGTTTGTCGTGTGTTTGGTGAGTGGGCATTCGGAGCATGAACTGCCAAATAAAGTAAACATACAGAAGCAGCAACATAGTAGTCGTACTGTTTAGTAATTCTGCTGCGATAACTGCTACGATAATTCTGCTACGATAAAACTGCATACGATAACAGTAATTCTGCTACGATACAAAGCTTTTTTAATAAAAAAGGGAAGACATAGAATAAAAAATGTCTGCTTTGCAGTTTCATGCGAGTAGAAGTCAGCGATGGCAGAAGCATTTTTAAATTGGGGGGGAGGGGGGGCCGAAAGCAATGACCAGATTTCCTTCGCCTACTATCCATATTTAGCTTGTCCTCATGTGACAAGTCCAACTTATGTGGGCCTCAGACCCAAGCTTCTTGCTTCTAGTTTTGCATAACAATTAAATTTTTGATGTCAAAATTACTTTTATAAATTATGACATCAAAAATTTAATTGTTACGCAGAAACTAGAAGCAAGAACCGTGGGTCTAAAGCCCACACAAATTGAACATGTGGAGAGGGTAATTGTGTACTCTAGCGTAGCCAGGATTTTGCAATGAGAGGGGTTGAGAATGACGTCACATTTAACCATACGTTGTATACATGAGCGGATGCAGAAAGTTTTGGTGGGGGGGGGGTGTAATTTTGAATTAGGTTGAATGTTAACTAAATACAAAGACGTTTTGACCCGGAAACGAGCGTAAATAAGCTTTTTGAAAATGTAATTTTGTTCGCTTTTTCAAGCGCAATTTTTTTTTGGGCAGAGTTAATTTTAAACAAGTTGGTACTAAAAACGACTCTGGGGAATCCGGGGGCGTGCTCCCCCGAAAAAAATTTGAAAATTTGCATACTGTAAAGGCCATTTTAGTGCTATTTAAACAATTTTTGGCGAAAGCTTGTCACCTTTTTTGCCCCTAACTTTGAGTGCTTCACCAATGATGCTTTTTGTTCGCTCAGTTTCGATTATGCTTGCTTAAGGCGACTACGGCATATTGTTATGAAGAGGTTCAAAATTATGGAAAAATTTTATTGGTCCAAAACATTGTTGAAAATGGCTGTTGGGGGGATGCATATGCAGCATACCCCACATCCTCCCCGGTTGTATAATGACAAAAGATGGCCTCAAACTTAAGAGATATGTTTTAAACTAAAAATACAGAAGGCAGTAGGCACGATGGCTGTAAGGAAGTCAAAGAAATGCTTTCTAGAGGAACTGGTAAAACGATATCGAAATGTTAGCAATTTAGATCTTTTTTGAGCTACAGTACGTAGAGCATTTTTGCTGGAAATCATTTAGCCTTTTTTCCACGGAAGGTCTGAGGGGCGTAGGGTAGTTGCGTGTACAGAAGCGGCACTGCCCCGCTAATAAAATTGCGTAATGGCTTGATAAGCATAACGGCAAAGAACAAGATTTAGGAAACAACGCTACGTAATTCTTGTTGTTATGACAATCACAAAACCAATTATCAATGACAAAGTACCTAGCACTTCGAAATAAATATCAAAAAAAGAAGTATGACGTCATTTGAAGCTCAATAGGGGGGAGTTGTAACCCTCAATCCCCTCCCCCCCGTCCGTAAAGCCTCAATTTAAGCGCTCCTATATAAGGGAAGGATTGAAAATTTGAGCGCCACCCTCTAATCGAACACCGCCTGAAATGCCACTTCAGGGGAAGGTGTTGAAAATAACGAGGACAGCTACACACTTTGCACAGGGACGTGTCACCTGATTTCCAACATTGAATTTTTGATTACTTATCCGCAACTGTGTAACAGTAGATGTTTTTTTTTCTTTAAAGGTTAAATGCTGACTCTGTTTTAAGCTTTTTCTTTTCATTAATTAAATTCATCTTCGCAGAATTTTGATTAGCTGGTCAAAAAGTATAGCACCATCTTCTAACTGAACACCACTTCTAATAGAACACCACAATAACAAAAGAGAAGGGATGAAAAATAAAGTTCTGTGACCGGGTGCTGGCGCTCAAATAGAGATTTCACGGTATGTCACCTATAGGGTCACGGAAACAAGGAGAGCAATAAGCTTTTTTGGAGCACACGAAAAGATAAATTTGGGATAATCAATAACTCATCTCCAATTAACGTGTTTTCCTACACCATAAGGTGATACGTAGAGATAGTAGAACTTCATAAATCGCATCGTTACTGGTAAAACTAGAATCGAAACGTTTTAATTGTTTTCTCTCGACTAGAAAAAGTATTTTTGTTTACAAAGGAATTGCTAGGGTTAGCACTGCACAGCAAAACGAAGTAAATCAAAAATTTAAATACATTAAAAAAAAAATTTAAAAACCAGGCTGTAGATATTTTGCTCAGTCCGCCGCATTAATTTTATAACAGCTGCATATTTTATTGATTTTGAAGGTTGGTTGTCAACGTCAAAGTTAATTCTGAAAAAACAAAGCTCCCACCTCCCCGAGAATTAGCCCCGCCCCTCTCATTACGACAAATTACATTGTAAATACAGTAGGCTACATTTCTTTTGAGTGACTATCCGCAAAGTCAGTGCACATAGATGGGTATACTACAATACATTGGTGGAGGGGCCTAGTTTTGAATTTGGTAGCTATTGTTAATATTTACTATAAACGACACGACTACTGTACCTCTTCTCCTCTCAAAACAAACTGTAAAATGTTTTTTCCGTACCTCAAGCTTAGATCAATGATTCTCAATCTTTATGAGCCGTGGCCCCTTGACTGTACCTCTAAAAGACCGAGGCCCCTATAGGGTGTAAGTTTAAAAGTCCCGGTCTGTTATAATTCATTAATGTTTCCTACCATCGTGGCTCCCAAGAAAACACTCTGTGTTTTGTGGTTCCTTTGAGGGGACAAGGTAAACGGTTGAGAAGTTGAGAACCCCTGGCTTAGGTGCTACCAATCGCTGGTTTGCCTTTCATATTTTAAGATGCTCAATTTGATACTTACCAGCCGCAAGTTAGTTTTTTTCATAAGATGATTGCACTTTTTTTGTTTCCCCACCCCGCAAACAAAATTTAAAGCAAACATCTCTGGATTTAAGCGTTTTCCTGGGTTTCAATTTCGATGGTACGCCTATTAAATTTTAAATATATTCATGCAGAGATATTATTGTAGAAATATACGAGTAAATTATGGCCTCCCCAGGACCCCTCCTGAAAAAAAGTGGGGGCAGGACCCCCTCGGCACCCCCGGTTCCGCCACCTATGGTAGAAGTGTCTAAATATTAATGAAATAATGCAATAAAACGGTACACGAAAAATAAAAACGTTCCAAAAATAAAGCGCTGTATTATCTAGAATGTAGCTTGAATAAAATTGGTGAAAACAAATACCGTTTATCCAAGGTGGTCCATTTTCATTCCGCGTGCAATACTGGTCTGTACAGTCGCATTTTTGTGATAAGTGAATAGAGATTCGATATTCGATAGAGATGAAGAAATTCAACAAGTAATTGACCACAATTTATTTACAAAAAGTCGAATCGTGACAAGTTTGAGTTATAACCATGTTTAGTCACCGATATCGAGTTTCATATTCAGTCGTTTCCTCTAGCCTGCATGACGCGACTCAAATTAGGTCAAAGTGTTTTCGTTGCTACTCAAGTTGAATCTTGTTACAACTAATACAGCCAAGATACAGTTAAAAATACTTGGGCGGACGTTTCGGCTCACATTTGGTGCCAGTGTTAACGCTAAAAGCTTGCGTTGTGCTGGGTTTTAAGCCATGGCGTAAAAAAGAAGGAAACTGAGACAGAGCCTGTAAAAATTCTAGTGGGTCACGTGTTAAGTAGGCAGAGTGGAAAGGATGTAGAGGCTAAGTTAAGATCCGGTTTTAGTTGTTGAATAAGGACTCAAGAATGAGAAGTTTATATTTATCTGGGGAGTGGGTAAGGATTCGTGGGTTGTTAAAATCTACTTTATGGTGGGTGTGGGATTGAATATGGCTACATACTTCCTAGGGGTTACTGGTTTCATGCTCTGGTAAGCGTTTGATGAGGTTTCTGCGGGTTTGGCCAATATAAAAAGATCCACACGAATAATTAAGACGGTATACTACGCTGCTTCTTTTGAGGTGGCTTTGGGGATCTTTGGTATAAAAATAGTGCTTAAATTTGATTGTTGTGTGGATGAAGCGTAATTTGAAGTCTGGAAGATGTTTGTTAATGAACTGTTGCCATTCCTTCTCGATGTTATGTGAAATATTGCCCAGGTATGGTAATCTGAAGGTGAAGTGGTTTTAAGTTTGGGTTTGGGTTTTTGGATGTTGGGAAAATTTTTTGTTCAAGAATTGTCTTACGCATCTGTTTATGAAGCTGGAGAGATATTCATTTCTCATAAGAGCTGTTTTGATTGATTGGAATTCAGAGTCGATTTTTAGGTGTGAGTGATAAATAGTAAAGGAGCGTTGGAGGAGGTCGCTAATTAAATTGCGCTGGTAGCAAATGAGGGAAAAACTGGAATATTTGAGAAGGAGGCCAGTGTGGGTAGGTTATGGTAAAAGCTAGTATTAATTCCGAAATTTTTTTTTGCACCATGGCTTAAGACCCAGCGTAACGTAAGCCATTAACGTTGACAATGACACCAGATGTGAGCCGAAACGTCCGCCCAAGTATTTTTAGCTGTATCTTGGCTGTATTGTTTGCAATAAAATTGCTAACGAACTTCCAACTGTGCCGTTTGTCACATTTAATCATTTATCAAAACAAAAGTCTCGAAAGGATTTAGTAATTATTTCCACTTTTTGTTCTTACGAATACAATAATTGAAGTTATTTTCAATTCATAGAATAAGAAATTTTACAGCAATTTAGGGAGAGTGCAAAGTGAGCTTGCGCTCTTTGAGTCGGCAGCGGCACGGTATTCATGAGAAATGCTACAATATTATGCTTCAGCCGTTTATCGAATACGTCACGTAGAACCAGTTCAAGCCATTTGACAAAGTTCTCTTTGATTTAAAGGTACAGTATGTAACTGAGAAGCTCGTAATGATTTTTATGAATTATGAATTACGACGCACTTCTAGAAAACAAACTTTTAGCTCATTGACAGCAATTTCACCGCGTAAAGTTTTGGAAGACTATTCGTGTGCCGAATATAATTACTTACAAACCAAACTAAAAAACTAGACGTATTAAAAACGCTGTTTTCGATGGAAGTTGTAAAACGCATTGAGCGAATGCTGTTTATAGACAATTTGTATGAAAGGAAGGGTAAACGTTTATTAACTATTTGACGGTGCACCGGTACATTAGTGATAACTAAAAACCTACTGACCGGCCAGTTGGCGAAATTAAAGATATTGCTTTGAGCGCGGTAAGTCTGAAGCTCGATTACCGGATGCATATTTCGGAATGGATCTACAGAAAAAGGTAGGGCTCGATCGAAATGAATACCGGTATACATGGAAAAATTGCACTAAAAACTGCAACAGCGACGTGGAGTAGTCAGTATGCTGGACTGCTACGCATAGGATCTGGGTTCAATGCTGCTCTACATTTTGATTTTATTTACCAACTTATGTCTATTTCGTGACAGGGTAAAATGGTGGTACTGTAATAAAAATTTTTCTGTAGAACCATTTCGAAATATGCTTCTCGGACCGGTTTAATCGGCCACAGTGTCGCCAACGGCCACTCACAGCTGTGACACTTCTTCAAAGCTGTCTCACCCAGGCGCTAAGCCGCAGAAATGGGGCCCCGTTACATGTTTCGGTGTAATACCGCGAGTACAATGAAGATTTGAATTATTGAAACAAACTACTGACCTACTGCATGAGAACACCGCCAGTTTCTTCTCATTTTCAGCACTGTAACGTTAGCAAGAGCCAACAGTCTTTGGGCCACTGCACTTTCCATTTCTCCTTTTGGCTTGCTAATTTGGAGGGCGTGATATATCTTCCTACGATCAGAGATTATCAATTTTGTACAATATTTGAGAATACACTGCTCACGAAACGCTTGTGTTTTGAAGTTACAGGTAAAAATCTTCAGTTGAATATTTTCGATAAACAAATATTATTCAAAACAACGACTGAATATTCTGAAAAACAGCTCATCAATCAAACCAGAACAAACTTCACACATTTCACGACTATGATTACGATGTTACCAATGATTTACTTTTTTCTTATAGGTCCAAGGCGAAGGCTGTTTGGAATTGTTTCTAGTGCAGTGAAAGCAAGATAAGTGGAGTATTTACTCCCGTTCCAAGAAGAACTCAACAATCGATCTATCTCTGATTTTAGATATTGTGATCCACTAAGAATAGCGAGACTGATATGGCTTGCTATGCCGTCACTAGGTGCAGGGTTGTGCGAGTTTACACACTGTAGAGCGATCAGCATCTGCGCAGTTGTATCTACAAAATAAAGATGGTTGAAATATTCAAAGTATTTTTAATTCACACCAACTCGTTTTTTGATGTTCTACATTTATCCTAAAGAGGACGAACAGAACGGAAATGTGTACTCGTGGCCAAAAACAAGGGACTCAGCGGTCTTACTTCGCAAAGGAAAGTCATTTCTCAAAACAAGTTGCTCGACAGTCAAGTGTATGAAAATGCAAAACAGTTAATACAAAAATTTTTTTTCTATCATAAAAAAAAATCCATAGTCCTGTTTGTGGCCTTATTGTGAATGATTGCTCTGTGGAGACAGCACCACCTTTCACAATTAACGTTTTCTGCAGGCTTGCCATAAATACAATAATAAATAGACCGAAGATGCAACATGGGAAACGGAAAAAAATTTTTCTTAAACCGTGTAACTATTGCTAGCAATGTATTTGCTTAAACCACACGTTCGAAAGCTTCTTTGGAAACACTGAGTAAAAGCATTTACGATAAAAACTAAAATTGTACCTACTCCTGCCGGTTGACCAAAACTTCCTCCTGCATTCTGGCTTGATAAAATTTTTCGAATATCCGAGACTTGAATTCCCACATCGTTAATGCAAAGTGCTTGGACTGCTAATGCGATGCTGTACCAAGGCTTCGAGTCGCTATCTGCGGTAAATATTAACCGGCAAACGTTTGGAGGATTTGCATTTTCTTGCTAACTTTTAAATGTAGAGTATAATTATAATAGCCTATCAGTTTCAATATGATCACTTTTTTGAACTCTACAATTTTTGAAGTCTTAGAACACTCCGGTCCAATGCTCAAACTTCTTTAACGCTGCCAAACAAGCTGCTACGGTCACGCTCAACCGCGTTTGAGTGACAGTTAACAGCCACCTGTCAACCATTCTAAGACTCTATGAAGTGAGAAAAGCCCGTTGAACGCCTTAGTCCAGGGAAGGCGAACCTATGGCACGCGTGTCAGACATAGCACACCGCAGGTTTTTTTCTGGCACCCCACTTTTGATACTTTAACCTTTTTACACAATCGCCCCTTTTCGGAAAGTGTGGGTTCAAATTTCCCCCACAAAGCCTTCACGTTCGTAGAGCTGCTATTTTTACCACTGAAAACAGGTGAAAACCAAAAAAAAGATCTTCACATCCGCAAAGCTACTGTTTTCCTACTAAAATCGGGTGGAGACTAAAAAAAGGTCTTCACGTCCACTGAACCTCTTTCTCCACAGTTCCTTTCATGTAATAACACGGCACTAGCTTGCTAAACTTTATTTTTAATATTTTGGCACGTTCGCCGATAAAGGTTCGCCACCCCTGCCTTAGTCTACAGCCCAACAAGTTTACTAATTAGTTGTTCACATTGCTATCGCGTGTCGCATGATTCGTGCTTATGAAAGCACTTTTTAGTGTATATTATTGATGTATTAGTAGAATGAGAACTTTTTTCTGTTTTAGTCTTAAGTAAAAAATAACAAAATCACCAATAACAGCCAGAATTAAGGCAGGAAACAGTCTCTGCTACACTGCAAATGCCACATAGGTCAAAAAAACAACTTAAGAACAAACTATACCGGTACCTAATGTTGTAATGAACTGATTTTCCAACTCGTTGAGCAAGTTGATTCCCGAATAATTTCCAGGGTCTTCACAAACAGACTTCACTGCCATCACATACATAGACAACTTTCCTGTAGTAAATCTGAAAGATTAAACGAAAAAACTTTAATGTTTAAGGTCATTATTTTATTGTTTTGGTTTCATATGATGTTCTGCTGTTTTTCACCAATACTGTCTTACTTACTTTTCTACACCCATTTATCCTTCGAGGGTCTCGGGGGCTGCTGTTCGAGTTGGAGCCTCCGAGCATCTCGATCCTCTGCAACAAACGATAGATGCTCTGCTGGGATGCCAAAGCGAAACAGCTAAGATTTTCAACGTAATCTCGCCATCGAGTTATGGGACCGCTTTTTAAGGCCTTCGACCAATTGGTGTTGAACAAAACAGTTTTTCAGCTGTTCTTTCCTGGGGCATTCGTGTCACATGTCCATGCTGATGCAGTTGCGATCTTTCTAGTCGGAAAAGCAGCGATTCGATGTTTAGAGATTCACAAATATCTGCACTTTTCGCCTTGTCCAACAAGGTCAAACCGCTAATTCTTCGCAAGAATCCCGTTTCGGCTGCTTGAACTCGAGATCTCACTTTCACAATCATGATCCAACACTCACGGCCATAAGTCAGAATAGGAACATTGACTGATCTGAAAATGGATAGTTTTGCCTTGATGCAAAGCTCCCGTTTTAGTATCACCGATCGGTGGAGCTGACGCATCACTGCACTTGCTTCTCCGATGCTAATATCCTGTTCGCTATTTTGTCTGTCATCACTTGTGAAAAAGACGCCGAGGTACTTGAACTTCTTGGACTGTTTTAGTGGTACTTCACCAATTTGGAGAAAGCACTGCCTTGTTAATCAGGACAGGCACATGGTTTTTGTTTTTGGTGTACTGATTTTCATTCCGGCAGCAGAGCATGCACCCTAAAAACCTGTCGAGAGCTTGTTGGAGACGATATTGGGTAGAGTAGCACAAGACCATCTGTAAACAACAGACGTTGTACAGTGTAATCACCAATCTCTACTCCGCCTCAAGACTCACTTTTCCTAACTATTCTATCTACGAGTATATAAATAGGGAACAGAATTGGTGAAAAAGGGCAGCCTTGCCGTAGTCCCACACTTACTCTGAAAGGTTTCGTCGTCGCGCTGTTAGCACGAACACAGACCTCGGAATGCACGTACAGCGACTTGATAGCAGTCAGTAATTGGCTATCAATGCCATACTGTAACAGCATCGCCTAAAGCTTGTCTCTAGGAATGCGATCATACGCTTTTCAAGATCAAGAAAACAAGCATTGTCCTCTTTCGCGTATTTCCATGACTTCTCAAAGATTTGCAGCAAGGCGAAGATCTGGTTCATAGTGCTTTGGCCAGGACGAAAACCACACTGAGCGACTGTTAGTTTAGGCTGGACTATCTCGCGGCATTTTCTTTCAAGGCACTTGGCGTAGACCATACCCGGGACACTGATGAGAGACATGCTCCAATAATTAGTGCGTTTTCTCTTGTATCGTTTCTTATAGATAGGTATTATCACACTGTTTGCCAGCGACATGGCCTAGCGGTAGCGCGCGCAGGTGACAGATCCTACGTGGCAGATTCGATTCGCGGCTGGAGCCGATCGCATTTGACACATACAACGGGTGACTGCTGACTCGAAGAGCGCAAGCTCACTTCGCAGTGTCCTTCAATTACTGTTAAATTTTCAGTTCAATATAAGTTGAAAATAACCTCAGTTATTTATTTATTTATTTGGTTCGCCATTGCTTTGGTGCTTGCCCAATCCTACGCGCCACCTGACAAACACGAGTCAACCTACGAACACCATACATGTTCATTGCTTTCAATATTTCATATCTGATATCATCCTCACCAAGTGCTTTTCCAGTTTTCAATAATTTGATAATTACATTCACATCTGCTTCGGTTAGCTGATTGTCTTCCCCAACCTGTTCCTCGTGAATTTGTGTCGGTGTAGTATCAACTGGGTTTAAAATTCCACTAAAGTATTCTCTCCTCCGATTCAAAATAGCATCCAGATCTTTCAGAGTGACACCACTTGAATTTTTGATAAAGAAAGCCGCTTGGAATCTTTTTCCACGCAAAAAGCGAATGGTCTGCCAGAATACTTTGTTACCCTTTTTGAATTTATCGCCCAACCTTTCTCCAAATTCCTTCCAGGCTCTTTTCTTTGGCAGTTTACATTTTGTAGTTGCCGCCTTACGTGCTTCAGAGTACAGCGAACGAATCTTAACTGATGACTTATTTGTACGCCAAGCCTTCTAGGCCACTTTTTTTGCACAAATAGCTTCTTTAACTTCCTGGTTCTTCCAAGGAGTTCTTTTCTCATTACTTTTTTATGACACGATTCTGGTTGGTGCGAGCAATGAAATCAAGCAAGCCTTGGAAAACTTGGACGAGAACAAGATAGCAAGATCGTTGAGTTGGCGTGGGGTGGAAATGAAATTTTCGCCTGCAAGGAGTCCACGCCAATGCGGTGCTTGGGAAGTAATGATTCGCGGGAGTGCAGAGTTGATAGTTGGTCTCTCCATCACGCTTACGTCCGCAACAGTTAGTAGTGTGACTGCTGTTCGAAACAAACACCACTCAGTTTCAATGTCTTTAGTTGAGGTCGGAAGTTCTTCGAACTTAGATGCAATGTTGTCTGCAAATGCACTTCGTACCTCTTTGTCAGCCAATGATTCCTACTTGATTTGTCCAAGAAGTTTTTTGTGGTTGAAAAGTCTTTCGTTTTCTCAAGGGTTTCAAAGCGCAGAAAACTCGGTGGTGATTATTTGACAACTCAGCTCTTCTTTTAACACAAGCATCAGACACGGGAGAAAACAAGTCCACCAAAACGATACAAAAATCAATCAGGAAGCGTTGTCCCAAAAAGTCTCTGTGCCACGTGTAGGCTACATATGAATTCTTTTGGATTGAAAAAATGTGTTCATTATGCACTGTAAATTGGTGGCACAGAACTGCAATAAACACCTTCCATTCTTGTAAATGTCAGGGTCGCCATGTTGCCGTCTTTCATTTTTCCAGGTTGCATTGTTGATGCCCAAATGTGCATTGAAGTAGCTCAAAAGGACTAGGGTCTCCGATGAAGTTGTTTTTCCCAATCCAATATCCTCTTCCTCCGAAAAGGCTTCCTACTGTATAATTCCATGTTAGGTGCGTACACCTGCACAACACCCAGAGATCGCTCCTACAGCTTTAGCTTTAGAAGACAAGCCCTTCCTCCCAGTGGTACCCAGTCAACAACACACTCAGCTATGTTGGGACTTACAAGTACGCCAACACCAGCTTGAGCAGACATTGCTTCACCAAGACCTGAGTAGAAAATTTTCCACTTACTGCTCAACTCGACAGTTCCCGGCGCTTTGTTGATGAAATTCCCACAATATCAAGGCGATACTGCTGGGTTTCCCAAACAAGCTATTGCTCTTTTCCTGTCAGTGACGAAACGCTCAAGTTCCCGATAGCCTAATCCCGGCAGTTTAGTCCAACTCGAGTGCGTTTTCTGTGCGCTGCCCCTATTTGTCTCCTCAAACGCTTGGCAACTGCGTCGGTGGGTTTCCATTGACGGTCAGCTTGTGGGGAAGACTGTAGCTGACTTTTTGAACGACTCCCTTTGCCTAAAACTCGAATGCGGACCTTTTTATCCTGCGCGCCGTCCGATGCAGCATTAATATTGTTGTTACAACTTTTCATTTAGCTACAGCCCTGGATTGCTACTTGGTCTGTTTCTCTCCCTCGACCTTACCGCCATGAGTAACCCTGATGGAAGAGATTAAACACTACCGACGGCATTGCTCCAGTCTAAGGATCACTGAAAACTCAAAACTCCCACCACGTTAAGGTGGCATTTCATAAAGGAGCGGACAAGTGCTGCCTAAATATCTAAAAGTTTCGAAAAGATAATCGTCATTACTTCAACAGTAAAGTTACGTTGAAAAAATAAAAAAATAACATTCGACTTCTACTGTTAATTCAAAAAAATGTAGCAAGCGCTTCTAATTTCATTTACAGTATAATTATGATATCTTAATTTGAATGTAATGTTATTGTTTGTTGGTGTTTTGCTGTTGCGCAATAGTAACGAAAGTAGACTACCTGAAATACTGTTGTACACTGGGAAATGTACAGTCAGCTAGTGATATTGCGCAATGTGATTTGATTCTTTTACGTTATATAGTGGCACCCATATTTCAGAGGCTATCACCTCTGCTCTGAAAAGTTCGTAAATCTTGTCAAGGCGAAAAAAAAACATTGAAGCCTGACGCTAACATTAGCTTTTTGTATCTAGCTTACGTCAAATATTTGTGCTTCAAGAAAAGACACTACAGCACTTTGCCGTGACCTCCAGAATTTTTGAAAACTTATGTTACACCAACTTACTCATTTTCGAGGATTTCAAGTTTCAATTTGCTTATGGACCTATCTCTTTCAAAAAACGAACTCTGATTGGTCAATTGAAGTGCGATGATCGCTTCAGCTGTGTTAGGCCATCCGCCATCCTGGTGTCTTAGCGACATCAAGCGTTCAATGTGTCTTTTGATGTATTTATTAGCGTTGTGGTTTGTTCTTGCCGGTCCGTCTAAATTAACAAACGATTCAGATATTAACGTAATGCATAAATGAAACCACAAAAGATAATAAAATTTTTGGTCAATTTACCACAACAGCTCGTAAAAATACTTTTACTTGCAAAAATAATGATCAGAACCGCGGCTGCAACTCGAACTCGCTGAACTCGAAAAACAAAAATCCCTGAACTCGATTTTAAAAGGAGTTGATTGAATTTTGTATCCTAAACTTGACAAAAGTTGCTTGAACTCAACCCAAACCCGATAAAAACTACTTCAACACAGCATGGACCCGATAAAAACTACTTCAACACAGCATGGACCCGATAAAAACTACTTCAACACAGCATGGACTCGGTAAAAATGACTAAACTCGAAATTGAACTCGCAAAATTAAAAACTAAGAACTTGAACTAGGACTGCAAATTTTCAGTGAACTTGCCTTTGAACTCGTTGAAAATGCTAGCGAGTTCACTGCCGTGGTCAGTACCAGAATTATTTTTGAGTATATCACACTGAAGACCTGGATCGTAACTTTGTGCGGTGGGGCGCGTGCAAGAAACTGGTACGAAACTTTTTTTCTGTGCACAATAGGCAGGGGGCGCGCAAAATAGTTCTCAAAGATGCATCCTCCACCAAAATCGTTTGACAGCATTGAGGGGTTCTTTTGGTCGGGGGACCAACTGCTGTGCACCGACTGCGTCCTCAGTAGATACGGTCCCGCTGAAAAGGTTTTAACTATTTTCACAAAACTTCACGCTTTTACTGCGGTAAATTCAACGCATTGAAATATTTTGAGGTCGAACAAATCGTCAAGTGAGCGGCCTACCACCTTTTAAAATCTTCATTTAAAGTATATTCGTGGTATACGCCGCCGAAGCTTGTAAGCAGAGATGGGCATTTATCGCGATAATTTATCGGCGATAATTATCGGCGATAACTTTTTATCGATTATCGTTATCGCTCAAAATAATTTTGATTTATCGATTACCGTTATCGCTTTTGTTATATTTTTTGTTATCGCCGATGAATTATCGCGATAAACGATTTTCTATGCACGCAGTGTTTAAACTTCAACGTTAGTGAGTTGGCGCTGTGGAAAAAACGCATGGTGTCCATTAAGACTTTCGTAATTTTTAAAAATTATTTCTTTGTTTGGCTTAATTTTACGGCAGAATCCGTGAACTGCTTTCTTTTCTTGAAAAATCTAGAAAAAAAAATTTTTGCAATTCGACTTACAAAAAAAAAACTCTGTCAAACACATTGAAAATTTACCGCAACATTTATCGGAAAAATTTATCGGCGATAATTTATCGATTATCGTTATCGCTTCAAGAAATTGAGATTTATCGATTATCGGTATCGCCCAGGGCTTTTTTGAAGTTATCGATTATCGTTATCGCTTTAGTACAGAAAGGTTTATCGTGCCCATCACTGCTTGTAAGGAATGCCGGGGTCTATCTACGTGGCTGAGAGCCTGCACAACACAGCTGCGAAAAAGCGTCGCAGAATGACGAGCCGTTGGCAACATTGTGTCCGATTAAATCGGCCCGGAAATCGAACCCCAAATCTCCGTTCTCAATGTCGAAGTATTTTCTTTTTTTTTCAGATTTGATGTTTCTACCTCCGTATTAATTTGCATCCAGTTTCGAAATCCAATTTTCGTTTCAAAGAAGAAAACATGGCATCTCTCCATTGAAAAAACGCAAAACAACCAGCAACCCAAACGTTCAAAAAAACTTAATCACAACCGGTACCAAGCAAGAATTAAACGATTTATCATGCTTACTGTGAGTGTGATGATGACGACGAGATGATGATGATGATACTACAGCTGCCAACACGAGGATTATCCAAGCTAAAATTTGCATTTTTTGCATGATAGCCTAATTTATCTACTGTTCAATAAAAATGCAAAGTTTGTTCTACATTACTAAAAAATTAGGAAAATTACATTACACACCAAAGCGTTACACTCGGTAGGCAATACTTCATTTAGGGTTGAACAAATGTGAAATTTGATTTGCTGATTTGATATGATGATATCGGACAGGGAATTAGGCCTGCTGGTTTTCACGGCTATTCTAAATCCAGAATCAGAAAAATATTGAGACTTCGGATTTTCACCAAAATTAAAGTTTGTGCTGTCAACTTTTATGCTTGCTTTATTTATAACTAGGGTGATTTTTTGTGACTTAATAAACTTGAAAATGTGACTCTATGTTTGCAAAAATGCAACCAAAGTGTGACTTTATTTAAAAAAAATACAGATAGCAAAAAAGCAGCAGCGGTTTAAGCTAAAAAGCAATAAAATACTCTTTAGTAGGTGCTTAAATTATGATGCACGCAAATAATAATATTTGACATTCTTTGGTTAAAAAGTTTCTGTTTTTAGCGAGTTGCTTCAACATGGAAAAACTGCTTACAGCTTGTACCACTGAAAGTTTTATGCGACCCGCGGGCACTTGCATGAATGTAAACTCTTACCGTGAATCAAGCCGAAGACCTTTGTTTTAGCTCATCACTGATTATTAGTGGAAAATAGGACACCTGAGGACGCGTTAACCTTTTTTTTTGCTCTTCCAATCAGTGCGGCTTTTGGCTTTAAAATTTTTTCAAATGTGGTCTTTCGTGTGATAAGTTTACCCATCCCTGCTGTAGGCAATAATGTCTACTCTCAGCAATAAGGTATCGTAGTTTTGTGGCTGACTTTGCGCTCCATTACTTTATAAAATAAACACTTCTAAGAACTGATTTGTTTATTTTGGTAGAAGAATTCTATCTGGGCTATACCTCCAATTAATAAGCTTTTAGTTGCTGCGCCCATGTTCTCTCCGCTAGGTTTTTCCTTTTCTCAAATCTATTAGTCGAGGTTGTTCTTCGAGAAAAATGAATAATGAATAACTTTGGAAAAAATCATTAATGACTCGATCAGCCCTGTTGAGGCTCCAAAAATTTAACATTTCTAACTAGGATTTGGCTTTAAATACGCTAATCTCGTGATACCGCGTAAACGCATCCAGGTTGTGGTGTGAGCATAATATGCTGCAATGACATGTTTGCAGGGAAGTGTACGCCGTTGGAAAAACGTTTTTCCGCAACTTACACAACACTTTTAAACACGTTTGATTAAAGCCAGAAAGCCAAAAGTTTGATTTAAGCCAGAAATTAAAAGTTGGTCATTTACCAGTAATGCCAGGTTTGGCAGTGTATTTCCTCCTGCAAAAAAATACCGATAATTCTTCAAAAGTAACTGGAATATTCAAGTGAGTAATTGGGTAATAGCACAAAACCATCAATCAAAAATGTGACCTTTACCAGAAACACATGTTTCCATAACGTGCTTGCTAATCAATCATATATTCCAACATGCTTTTGTAAACCGGCAATTAGACTTTTCTCAAAATCTTTAGCCGCTGACATCACCAATGAGATATATTTTGTATTTTTGTTAGAGATCACTCCATCTTTTACTTTTTCGTGTTAGAAGCTACTTTTATTGCATATCCAATCCCGTTTGTTTGTTCTTGGTTTCCAAGATAAGGCCTGGACGCTCATTGGTTCTTCGGTCCGCGACAAGCATGAGCAATCAACTCGTTTCCCGCTTTTTTTTTTAATAGTTTATACAGTATCATGCCGCATTTCTAATTTTCTTCAATTCTGGAGCAGAGTTGCCAGATTGGGCTACTTATCGCCAATTTGGCTACTTTTAATCATGATTGGCGGCTGAAATTTTAGATTGGCGACTTGCGACTTTTTGGGCTACTTGCGAGCAAGTTTTGGCGATTTTTTTAATAATCGGCTACTTTTAAAAAAATGTTTCTTGAAAGAAAACTGCGGTGAATGGCAAGAGAAGTGTTTGATTTTGCAACACTGCGTCTGCGTATGAGGTGATCGTACCACTAGTTCGTTATTAGGTGACGATGGGTAGGGATAATTGGATGCTTTTTTGCAAGCTGCTGAGGTCACGTGAGGTTTTTGAGCCAATCAGCCTACTCTTACCAGCGCATTAAATGATTAGAAATGATTCTTGGTTGTTAGACGGTATTAAAGTGCACCGGTAGACAAAAGTTATTTATACTGTAATAATGATAGGGGCTTTGCAGTCTGTTGTAATACGGTACGAAAGTTTTTTTTATGGATAGCAAATTGGAAAATTAGTTAGTGAATCTTTTTTTTTTTTTTTTTTTTTGTTTAAGCTGTGGCACTAGTTGATCAGAGCAAATTAAAGAAAAACACAATTTAAAGTATTTTGTATTTAACAGGTTAAACTTTGACTAGATAAATACTAAAACTGCTGTTTTATCTTTAATTTACATGAGTAAACGGTGTGCTGCATAAGCTACCGGTACCCAGTTACACATCCTTTTGCTTTGATCAGTTTCTCATTGCTCCTCCCAGTGGCGCAGCCACGGGGGGGGGGGGAAGGTTGGGAATTACAACCTCCCCCCATTGAGCCTCAAATGACGTCGTAGGCTACTTACTTTTTTTTCTGATATATATTTCGAAATGCTACAAGATAAGACCTGAGCCATTTCGAAGTGCTAGATACTTTGTCATTGATCATCTGGTTTTGTAATTATCATAATATCAAGAATTACGTACCGTTGTTTCCTGAATCTTGTTCTTTGCCGTTATGCTTATGAAGCAATAACGCAATTTTATTAGCAGAACAGTGCCGCTCCTGTACACGCAACTGCCCTCGGCCTCTCAGACCTTCCGTAGAAAAAAGGCTAAACGATTTCAAGCAAAAATGATCTACGTACTGTAGCTCAAAAAAGAACTAAATCGCTAACATTTGAATATCGTTTTACCAGTTCCACAAGAAAGCATTCCTTCGACTCCCTTACAACAATCGTGCCTTAAATGCCTTCTGTATTTTTAGTTTAAAACATCTCTCTTAAATTTGAGGCCATCTTTTGTTATTATACAATCAGTGGCGGATCCAGGGGGGATGTGGCGTATGCATCCCCTCCTCACCAGCCATTTTCAACCATGTTTTGGATGATAGTCGCCTTAAGCACGTATAATCGAAACTCTGCGAACAAAATGCATCATTGGTGAAGCACTCAAAATTAGGGGCCAAAAATATGACAACATTTCCTTAAAAATTGTTTAAAAAGCACTAAAATGGCCATTACAATATGCAAATTTTCAATATTTTCCCTAGGGAGCATGTTATCGGACCCTCCTGGAGTCGTTTTTGGTACGTAAGTTGCTTAAAATTAACTCTGCCGAAAGAAACTACGCTTGAAAAAGTGAGGAAAATTGGTTCCCCCTCCGGCCCTCCCTGAAAAAATGCTGAACAGACCCTTGACATGAAACATTTTCAAAAGGCTTATTTACGCCCGTTTCCGAGTCTAAACGTCTTTGCATTTAATCAACATTCAACTTAATTCGACATTACATCTCCCCCACCAATACTTTTTGGATCCGCTTCTGTATACTGCCTATGGTCAAATGTGACGTCATTCTCAACCCCTCCCATTGCAAAATCCCATTGCAAAATTCTCAACCCCTCCCACGGCAGAATGTGACGTCATTCTCAACCCCTCCCATTGCAAAATCCTGGCTACGCTAGTGGCTACTCCATAGTCAGTCAGTTCTGAGCTGCTTTCAACAAACCAAGCTAGACCTTACTCATCTTATTATCGTGCCGTTTATTGTTGTTTTAGTGGGAAAATGGACCCGGTATTACAAATCATTTAACGCAAATTGGACAAGGAATCCACGACCACAATTTAAAAACTGCATAGCAAAAAAAATGGAAAAATGCACATTGTACAATGTGTAAAGTTGATCTAAGAGCTCACAAATCAGATCTACTAAAGCATGCAAGTACATTTAAGCATAAAGCAGCTGTGAGAGCGGCAGCTGCAAGAAAAAAATTCAAGATTTTAAGTTTTTTTAGTCAAATTGAAGTCACGTGGCTAAACTAGAATTAATTAACTTAGCATGAATTTTAGTTTTTATGACAAATAACAAGACTGAGAACATTTTAATGCTTGTTAAAAAGCTTGCCTTACAATTTATCTGCATGATTTGCAAAAATGTGATATGGTTACTAAAAATTATGCTGTTTTCCTGGACTTCGTGGTTACTAAAAATTTGGGCTACTTTTAAATGGAATTGGCTACTTTTTGGCTACTTGAAGTAAAAATAATCTGGTAACCCTGTTCTGGAGATTCCTTTTGAAGAGAGTGAGACAAAAAGCTTTCAGAACGTATAATTATTCTATGTTAAAGCTTTGCAACACCAACAATCTTGCTATAATTTTTTTTTAACAAATACACCATCGAAAATCATTACAAAAATGCTGCAGAAAATCTCTGCACTTTTACCATGACGATTTTGAATCAAAATAAAAATGTCACCGCTCTTTTTGGCTGATTTTAGCATGCATCTGCAATTATTTTTGCCGAATTTTAAAGTTTGACTATTTAGGCATTTTTGTTAGACCTTTTTAATTGGTGACCGTCGCTTTGTGAACTGTTGCTTGTTTTATAATCTCGGCATGAACTATTACAACCAGGCCACATTTTTGTGAAAGCGTCATCTTTTTCGGTAAGAATTGGGAATGCTATTCATCTAAAGACGTGTAGACCTTTTTTTGCTCATCCATTCAGTGCGGCTCTTGGCTTTAAAATTTTTTCAAATGTGGCCTTCATGTGAAAAGTTTGCCCACCCCAGGATTATACTTATTTGATTTTCTGGCTTTATGCCTCAAAACGATCTCAGCGGCCCTGATGCTTATGCATTATTGGATAGTGTAGAACTTCGTGGGCTTTATATTTCGCACATAAACACTTCTGATGCAGCATGCAGGTTGTAAACCTATTCCGACTGAAGCAATTAAAGATAAGGAATTTTGTTTCAACGCTTTTGGTGTTATTTGAAACCAGGAAAAAAATTGTAACTTTTGCGACCAAAACTTGCTTTATACCGGTACATTACATAATATGACTATTGTTGCAGAACCAACTGCAATTCAAGCGCCCGCAGGAATTCCTAAAGCCTTACTTGAGCGAAGCTTCCAATTAATTATTTATCACAAATTAATTATATCAATTAATCATAAATTAATTGTTTCAACTCTCTGACGAGTGACGACAGAGGGAATAACTTTGGAATTTGAAACTTAAAATAAACTAGCCTATAACACTTGGGGTCATATAAACTGAGGTCTTTCCACGTAAAAATACTGAACAATTGGTCCGAACCATAAACTCAATAGAACGAATCTGAGGGAAAATTGTGCCAGGTGTTGGAAGAAAAAAATCACGTGATCAGTTGCGCAACACAATTTTGGGCTTTTTTTAAATTGCAATAAATTGCGAAGTGTGGAAACGATTATATAATGATTATCTTTTTAACAAGCCAAATTTGGTGGCTAGAAACACTGCAGTGTCAAAGTATCAACAAAGGAAAGGAAAACAAACATGCTAGATCGAGCCCAGCCCAGGGTTTAGATAAATAAGATTGCAAAGTGGGTGCGTGAGCAACTATTACGTGCTACCATGCTAAAGTGAATTTCGGCTTCACCGCTTCATTCTTTTTCTAATTGCGTTTTTAGTTACCGCAGTTTCACACGCCATTACTGCTCGTAGCGATTGTTGTTTCAATTCTAAATGCGATTGTTTCAGTTTTAAATCCAGTAAACAAGATGATTGCTTTCAAAGTGTTATTAATGCAATAGCTTTCTTCCCTGCATCTATATCACTGTCGACTTTTCGACTCTGCTGCATTTTGTTATACTATCGAGTTGCTACGTATAATTTTTACAAAATCCAATAGAAAAAAAACTGAAGGAAGCCAGCTAGCTATGACCGCTTCCTTGAATATTAAGGAAAGTTAATCCATCAGATTGCGTAGATATGTTAGCTCTGACTACTCTAAAAAATTGCTTTCAGTTGACAGGTCTTCTTTCCCAAGCCAAAACCGCCAAAGCAGCATTTGCTACTTCCGGTAAGCAGTATGCTGAAGGAGCTTTTGTCAATACTGGCTGCTTATACTGTATACTGTCAAAGCCCAACCAAAGCTTGCTTGGTCAGCTGAGTAGCTTTGCCTAAGCTGAATTGTGGATAAATTAAAAAGTTTCTTGCATTTTTTCGGCACTTGTTTATAGTTCTACAAGGCCTACATGATTGAAAATGGCTGGTTAATTTTGAATCAAATTTAAAAGTTCTCTTTTAAATAAACTCTCAAATCCAGTAGTATGAATGTATGATTATAAGCGTAGCTTACGCCCTGGCCATAAGCTACAAAAAACCATTAAAGAGTCTGGCATATTTCAGTCTCTTGGCACCGTTATTTGGTTCTTAGAGTCAAAAAGGAGGGGGGGCATGGGACAATACCTGCCCCTAAATACGCTCCTGATACAGATTTATACTAGGATTTAATTTGACCGGATTTCAGGGCTGGCGCCATGGGGAGCTTGGCCCCCTCAATCGACATGCTTGCCCCCCCCAATCAACAAGCTTTCTCTAATGAAGACAGCGGCTTTTGTGCGAAATTTCAAACTTTGGCCCCCCTGATAAACGCTTGCTTGGCTCCCCTAAGTCGACTGCTCTGGCGCCGACTCTGCCGAATTTTGATGATTTCATCGGACTAGGATTTTAAGCTTTTTTCCGATTGGATTTGGACCATGAACTGGACCAAATTTGGATTTTTGATGCAACCATTATGCAAATGTTGAGGCAAGACCGGCTCCAAGGGGGGGGGGGGGCATTGCATTGTGTTATATTTTTCCAAGAATTTGGATTTGAGTCTATTAAACTTTGGATTTATATTTAGATGGATTAAAATTTCGAAGCGTTAAACTGGGACATCTCCGGTAGAAGTGGACACAGACCGTTAAACACTACACTGCGCAGCAGAGATCATGAGCATGGACCGGATCCGGACCGGATTGGAGTACGTTTGACTGTACCGCATTTGGGCTAGAGCTGGCACTGGCTGGCTTTTTTGCAATCCGAACCGCCCATGGCCCGAAACCTCCAGCCCAATAGCGGTAACCGACCCGTTAACTCACTCCCAAAATAAAGCCCGGCCCGCACAAAGCCCATTCTTTTAAGAACGTTCAACCACATTTAATACAAAAATAAAAGTTGAAAGGGATTTCAAAAATTAGTTGCGGCTCGTTATTAGCGGGATAGAGGCCCAATTAAAAACAAAAGAAAGAACTGGGCCGTCAGCGGACCACTAAAAAGACCGGTTAATGGGTCGTTAGCGGATCTCTTAGCAGCCAATGCCATCTCTGATTTGGGCAAATCGAATTGGATCCGCATTGAGCTTACGGGTTGGACCGGACTTGCTCCGGATCAAATGTTAAGCTAAAAAAGAATCGGTTTTCTTAGTGGCTTTGCATGAATTTGCGGCTTTTTTAGACAAATTTTGTACATTCCATTAAATTTCCTTCACCAAAAGTCGCTTTTCCCTGCTCAAACTTTTTTGCTACAATAACTTATCGCGTGTTCTTTTCGTTTTGTTTTGGACTCTGGACTCTCACGTTAGCTCGTTGTTTCGCAATTAGGAGTCGGATCGGATTTTCGTTTGGGAAAAGTCGACAAGTGGCTAGACTCAGTGTTGCCAGATTGGGCTAAACTTCGCGAATTGGGCTACTTTTAAAGTGTTCTTGCGCCTAAATTTTAAACCTTGCGACATTTTGTAAGCATCTTGCTCATTTTTTGTTTTGGACTAATTTTGATTCCAGGGTTATTTTTTTTTTCTAATAACTTTTCTTCCTAGGCTACTGGGTAGATTTGTGGGGTACTATTACGTCACTATGAAGCTAAATAGTCAAAACAACGACGTTCGTTGTGCGTATATTCGTGGAGCTCCGGAGCTTTTATTGCTGCAGATTCCGATTGACAGATAATGGTTGGTTCACACTGAGCGCGGTAACGGAAGAATCCGTCGCGGTCAGCGGCAACGGTAAACGGCAGCGTAGTAATTTCGTTCAGCGTTCACGCGCTGTTGTTCACACTGAACGCGCGCTGCAACCTTAGTTCTCTATAGTTCAGTACAGCAAAGCAGCAACCATAGGTGTAACTGTACTATAAGGAATGGACAATTTTTAAGAAGTATGGGAGTCTGGGGGAGGAGTGGGTATTTGTGGTGAAGTGTAAGAGGAGGTGTGGAAAAGTGTGTTGGGGTGTGGCAGAAGTGAGTGTAGAGTTGTAGGGGGTGTGGAGAAGTGTGTTGGGTACATGACAATTTGTGACGACTTGCTGCGATAATGTGACAAGACGGGTACGTGACAACTTGATGCGAGGACGATTTGATGCAAAGACGATTTGACGCAAAACGTGTGAAGTGGAGTAGGAGTCGGCAGCTTGGAAAACGATGAGGGGTTAGTGTCACGATTCGGGACCCCCCCTCGACCACAACTCCCTTGATCCCACCCTGACTCCAACTTCTTCTACCCAACCCCCCTTGACCCAACTCCTTCGACCCCATTTCTACCTACCTCAACTCCCCCAATCCCAACTTCCCCGACCCCAACTCTTCCGAACCCCCCCGACTCCAACTCCTCGATCCCAACCCTCCTGACCAACCCCTCGATCCCAACCCCTCTCGACTTCAACCTCCAGACCTCCACCTTTTTCTAGCCCGCGCCGACCCCATTACACACGTTTTGCGTCACGCACCTTCCCCAGCACTTTTCCGCATCCCCTACACCTCTACCCACATCTCCCCTCACCTCCCTCCCACCCCAACACACTTCCCCACATACCTATCCCCACATCTCACACTCCAACATACACCTTCCACACTCATCCCATATACTACTCTCTCCTCCACTTTCCCACATCTCCCCTCACACTCCAACACACCTTCCTACAGCCTCCACATTCACCCCGTATACTCTCCCACAATTCTCCCCACACTCCCCTGCACTTTTTCACACCCTCACATCTCTATTCACACCTCCCATACACTTTCCATTTTATAGAGAACTACGCTGCAACTTCTCAACGCGCCCTGGCTGCCGTCGACTGTTTCACAGTCTCTGCAATACGTAGTCTGGAAGCGTGATGAAATTTCGGCGCGAGGCAGTGTCGGAGCAATTTTAAATGCGCCACCTGGCGATAGCCAAACACTTACTGCTTTTGGATCTGTGAAAGCAATGCCAAATAAATGCAGGTTAGACGATTCTAGGACAAATGGGCCCCGGACAAATGGCTCCTGGACAAATGGGCGCTAAGACAAATGAGTCCCGGACAAATGGAGGCGGGATCAGTAAATGGGGGCTTAGAGCTAATTGGCGCTTGGGGAAATAAATATGGGGCAAATCATGGGCGCCTGGGAAAATGGGTATTTGGGGAAAATACATATTTGGGGGAATTAGGCATCGCGGGAAATGGGCACTAGTGCAAATAGGCACCAAGGCAAATGAACATTTGGAAAAAAGAGTGCCCCAAGTTTCCTAATAGGGTACCCCTAGTGCCCTGTGCCCATTTTCCCCAAATGTTTACAAATGGGCACTCAATTGGGGCAAATGGACATTTGGGGAAAAAGGTACTTAAAGTTCCCTAAAAGGGTACCCCTAGTGCCCTGTGCCCATTTCCCCAAATGTTTACAAATGGGCACTGGGGAAAATGGACATTTAGGAAAAAGGGCACCCCAAGTGTCCTGTGCCTATTTTCCCCAAATTTTTTCAAATGGGCAGTGAAGAAAATTTTCCCACTGCCCATTTGAAAAAATTTGGGCAAAATGAGCTCAGGGCACTTGTGATACCTCATTAGGGCACTTAAAGTATCCCTTTTCCCAAAACGTCCTACAGTGCCCATTTGCCCCAGAGCTCATATGCAAACATTTGCGTAAATGGACACAGGGCACTGGGGGTACCTCTTTAGGAAACTTGGGATAATCTACCCCTTTCCCCAGAATGTCCATTTTTCCCAAGAGCCCATCATTTGCCCCAAAATATTCATTTTACCCAATAGCCAATTTGCCCCAAGTCCCCATTTGCTTTGGTGCCCATTTTCCCCAAGTGCTCTTTTGTCAATTATCCGGTGCCCATATGCCCCGGTGCCCTTTTGCCTCAAGCGTCCGTTTACTCCAAATACTCCATACCCCCCCAAATATCCGTTTGCCTCGGTGCTTACGTGCCATAATGCCCATCATTTTCCCCTATCTCCATTTGCCCCGGTGCTCATTTGCCCCAAGTACCCAATTGTCCGAGACCCAAATGTCTGGGGTCCAAATGTGTGGACCCAAATAATCCGGGACCATTTATCCTGGTGCCCATTTGTCCTAGACCCAAAAGCACGAGCCCGAATTGTCCGAGACCCATTTTCTTGATGCCCATTTACCCTGGTGCCCGTTTGTCCTGGTGCCCATTTGTCCGGGACCCAAATGTCCGAAAACGGCCTGCTACACCCCACACCTACATTTGATTACCAGCAAGCTTTTGAAAAAGTGTTTGGCTATCGCTAGATGGCGCAATTGAAATTGCGTCGACACTGGTTGTTTCACTAGCCTTTTATTGTAGAGACTGTGGACTGTTTGATGAAAAATTCCGCTAGCGTCAACAGAAAAAGTTAAAATATTTTAACTGCGATTTTTTCCGCTGAGACTCAGAAGCTTTACAGTTGACGGAAAGTACGTTCCGCTCACCGTGGAATGTAACATGTTTTACCGTTTGCGGTTTCCGTTTACCGCGACGAATTTTACCGTTTCCGCGCCAAGTGTGAACCATCCATAAGCCAATTAAACATGATTATTTTTGTGCTTGTGGTACGTAAGATGTTGTTGCCACAGTACTTCCCTTTACTGAGAGTGACTGTGGCAACATAGATTACTTAGTGGATTGAACCCTGCATTGTGACGTAAAAAGTTCAGTCACGCTTGAACGATAGTGCCAATTTTTTTTCAGCTACAATGGAAAAGTGCATATCTGATGCTTAAAAATGCCAGAAAAGAGTCTTTATCTTCATGCATATTGCATCTTAGTTCAAATCTTTTTAGCATATTTGAGTCTAAGATTGCCGTAATGTTCAGGCACACCGAGCTTAAACTTACGAGCTTTGCGAGGTTACGATAAGCGAGGGAATATCATCGTAAACCGTAGCGTAGACCTTCCGGTTGAACCGTACAACTATTTTACAGGTTTTCACTGTTGCGTAGCGTAATAGGCTATAGTAGTTTAACCAGTACAATACAAATTTTACCTACGTTTTCGACACTCTCTTGCCCGTTTAAAAATGGAACTCTGGGAGGACATGTCGCAAGAAGAATTGGATTTATGTTTCATCATTATCGAGACGGTAGGCTACATTATACTGATGGCAGAGTTTTGGTTAATGCAAGTTGCAGAAAATTAGGCCATATCGATAAAGATAATAGTAGTAGTAGTATACGTTAGTAGTAGTAGTTTATTTTTATTTAACGGCCAGAGAAAAACTCAAAAAAGAACAAAAACAGTGGCCGAAAAGAAGGCTACAGCAACAAAACGATATACGTTATAGGCTACCATGCGTAAATAAAAATAGACACAGCCTGAAAAATAAAAAATACACGGTCGCTGCTCCTAGTTGCTCCTTAAACTTAATTCTATTGAAAACCAATTAAGATTTTTCTTTAAAAAGCCACAGATCTCTTATTAAAATACCGGTGCTTGTTGGCAGTGTGTACGCAAGGTTATGGGTTCAATTTCCGCGTCGGTCAAGTCGGACACACTTCTCGCCACTGCTACGCATATTTTTCGCAGTTTGAAGTTGTGGCTCAGGCATCAACTTAGCTGCGGAGATAGGCTCAACCCGCAAGTAGACGTATAATGATGGATTAGAGTTTAAAAGAAAATCAATTTTACGGATTTGTGCCCACCTTTGGTTATCACGCCTAAAAACCAGTCACTTTTAACCCAATAAACCATACCTAGATACTTAATGTTACTTATAAACAATGTTTTGCCCATATACAAATCCATTAGTCCCCTTAAAGTGCTTGATGTGCTGCAGAAGGCTAAACAACCCTCAATTACTACCTGCAGACCAGCATCAGACTAGCATTTTCAATGGTAGCTGAAGAGAAATTGGCACCATCACTCAAGCGTGACTGAACTTTTTGCAAAATTTCACTGTTGTTTTTGAACTTTTTTAGCTACGCCTATTTGTATAAACAAAAATTACTAAAAATAATTAAAAATCAATAAATGACTATGTTTAAAATTTTATGCAAATTGGTTTCCAAACAACAGAGTAATAGCATGCTAAAAAAAGTGAAATCACTGATGCGTAACGCCTCTTCCTATCCACATGATCTTACAGTACTTCCCTTTACTGAGAGTGACGCAATCGGCGCTTGGTGTATCGGTTAAGAGCGTCGACTTGGCAGCCGGTAGACCTGGGGTTTTATTCCCAGTCGGGTCATACTAAAGACTTTAAAAATAGTATTCGCAGCTTTCGCGCCAGGCGCTCGCCACAAGCGGAAGTGCGAAGGGTTTTGTGTATGTGTTGTTCGTCATGTTATGTCCCTTAACAGCGTTCAATCATTCGAGATTGAAAATTGTAATGGGCCGACAATTGAAAATGGCCTAAACAATGTGTGCTTGCACCCGCTGTCCCGTACCTTTACCTTTACTGAGAGTGACGAGAGGCGTTGCAAGGACTCCAGTGCTAAACAGAGAAGTTTACTTCTGTAGCAGGAATGAATGAAGCACTGCAAGCCAGCGTGGTGCTCAAGCTCGAGAAAGTTGTGTTGTTGAGATTGCGTCGGTTGATTGCGTGTCCATGCGTCGGGTTGTCAACAATGTGGCGTATGTTTAGGGGCGTAGCCAAAGGGGGGCAAAAAGGGCAACCCCTCCCGAAATATGTTCAGTTACCATTAGCCTACGAAGATACTAATGCTATAACGTAAGTCTACTAACAACGCTAGCAGAGACGGATTAAGGCCACTTGGGGGTACTCGTGTGTCCATGGGCGCAGGCCGGGGGGGCTACGGTGCTATGGCTACCCCCTTTTGGCTCTGCAATAAGGTGCTAAAACCTAACTTTCAGTCTGTAATTTCTCAAACCAATAATGGTTGCAGCCTCCTTTCACTTATTTCAACCAAGTAGGCCTATCTGCTTTTAGGCATAAGCAGCCAAAATATTTTTGCATTGTCTATAGTAACTGCACTCACTACATGCCTTGGGCCATTTTTTTTTTTTTTTGACCTAAAAAAATTTATTTTTGACTTTATTTTGACCAAACCGTTTTCGCCTATTATTTTCGTCTTGTTGCACTTTTTTCACTACAAATGTTTTGTACTCCGCAATTTACATAGATTTAAAAAAAAAGCCTACTCTGAACATTTTATCACTCACTCAGTCTTGAAGCTAATGCAACAAAGCGATGCATGACGTCAAAACCTAGCTTAACGAGCCATGGTGTGTACTGGTATCAATTTATAGAGTCAAAAAAAAAATCAAATCTTCATTATAGCCTACTCAGAGGCGTAGCTAGAGGTTCCGCCGCCTCCAAATGAGCAGTAATTTTTTAAGCACTAATCAGCTTCAAATGCGGTAATCTATTCTGCATGACAAAATATGCGTCGATTAAAAGCACGCTGACTGGCAAACTACAGCAATGATTACGAAGCCCGTGCGTATTAACGAGGTTAGTTAGTTAGCGTCTCTTATTTCCGTACCGTCAACACAACAATAATATGCAAAAATGATATGCAATGTCTGAATCGCACCCCAGATTTGGCAAAGGAGGTCCATAACCGGGGGTCTGGGGGCGCAGCCCCCAGCTGCCAAGGAATTTTTACGGTTTTCACATAAAAAAACACTTATTTTAGCACACTATCTTATCGAAAAAGGGCATGCAGTAATACAGTCACTATGGACAATGCAAAAATATTTCCGCAGCTTGTGTCTAAAAGCAGAGGCTTGGCTAAAATAAGTGAAAGGAGGCTGAAACCATTATTAGTTCAAAAACTTGTAGACTAAAGTTAGGTTTTAGCACCTTACTTCATTGCCAAAAAGGGGGAAGGGGGGGCATGGCGATTCAAATAACGCAAAGACGAAGAAGAAAACAGTTCGCAATTGTAACATAATAAACATTAAAATCAAATCTTTATTACACTCGCTGGAATACATTGAAGCGTAAGCGAGATGGCGGACCCATTTTCGCAACTTTGCGCCTATAGGCATTAAGCAACATAGTAGGATGATTTACGATTAGCAAGTAAGCGATATAGCAAAGTATTGGTTGTTCAAAATATTTAGAAAAAATATTACATAAAGCTTATCCAAAATGCCGCCCCCCGGGCGTACCGCCCGGGACGGACCGCTAGGACGATTTCATGCCTAATAAGTGCTGTTTCCTTTTCAATTACCTATACTTCTCAATTACCTATAGTTACGAAGACGATTTCATGCGTAATAAATGCTGTTTCCTTCTCAATTATCGCACGCATTTTTACTATTGCAACTATTTCAGAATAATCAAATAAAACTGCGCATAAAATTAACTCAAAAATTCAAAAAAATATAAAAGAAATAAAAGTTTTTTCATTTTTGTAGAAATTTTTAATGAAGACAATTTTGACAAGTTTTGACTTGATGCAAAATTTTCACTTTATTTTGACTTATATAATCTAGCAAAACAGACTCTTGAACACCTAAAACAAACGTCAGTAGGCCTATACGTTTCACCATGTAGAAAGGTCCTGAAAACATTTTGACTTTATTGACTTTAGCGGGCCCCAATATGCATTCCCTTTTTCGATAAAGAAATGCGCTAACTTGAGTGTTTTTTTTATGTGAAAACCGCAAAAATTCGTTGGCGGCTGGGGACTTCTCCCTTAGACCCCCAATCGTTCCCCCTCCTTTGCCAAACCCTGGGTGCGCCACTGAGTGTCTTTTTTCGACAAAAAAACTACGCTAAAATGAGTGTTTTCTAGTAATAAACCTAAAAATCCGTGGCCCCCTTAGCCTCCGGCGGCTGGGGGCTTCGCTCCTTAAACCCCCGGTTATGCCCCCCTCATCTTCCCGAATCCTGGATGCGCCACTGGACACACCTATGAAGTTTTGCCCCCCTCCCCCCCCGAGGAGTTTACTTCTGTAGCAGGAATGAATGAAGCACTGCAAGCCAGCGTGGTGCTCAAGCTCGAGAGAGTTGTGTTGTTGAGATTGCGTCGGTTGATTGCGTGTCCATGTGTCGGGTTGTCAACAATGTGGCGTATATTTAGGAGCGTAGCCAAAGGGGGGCAAAAAGGGCAACCCCTCCCGAAATATTTTCAGTTACCATTAGCCTACGAAGATACTAATGCTATAACGTAAGTCTACGTAAGTCTACTAACAACGCTAGCAGAGACGGATTAAGGCCACTTGGGGGTACTCGTGTGTCCATGGGCGCAGGCCGGGGGGGCTACGGTGCTATGGCTACCCCTTTTGGCTCTGCAATAGGGTGCTAAAACCTAACTTTCAGTCTGTAATTTCTCAAACCAATAATGGTTGCAGCCTCCTTTCACTTATTTCAGCCTAGTAGGCCTATCTGCTTTTAGGCATAAATGACAAGTACTACTAGAAAAAACTTTGCACAGTTGTTCAACATTGGCAGTACACTACTACAGTAAAACATAGCACAGTTATTCAATACCGGCAACATCCTCAAAAGCAATATTTAAAAAATAAGATTTCAAATGTGTTTTGAAAAGCGAAACACTGCTAATTTCACGCAGCGGCAAAGGCAAAGAATTCCAAATTTTTGGAGCAGCAAAGGAAAACATAGATTTAGATTTGACCAAGCTAGGAAGTGGCATAGTTTAAAGTAACCATTTATCATTATTTACGCGCCGGCAATAACGAGTGCTCGCCAATCGAGGACATGTCAATTCTCTTAAATATGCTGGAGCATTTCCATGCAAACATTTGTGAGTTAATAAAGCTATTTTAAATTCAATACGAAACTTTGTAGGCAATATATGAAGGCGTTTCAAAAAAGGAAGCATGTGCAAACGTGAAGCAGTGCCGTGGAGTCCAAAAATAAATCTAACACCAGCATATAAAACTTTAGTCAACTTTTTCAGCAACAGTTCAGGCAAGTCGTAAAAAAGAGCATTACAGGAGTCAACGTGCGACAAGATCATGGAATGTACCAGTTGAATTTTTCAGTCAATAGAGAGCTTGGAGGCAATTCTACCAAGATTCCTTAAATTGGCGTAACATGTGCTAACTACCGTATGCACATGTTTTACCATATTAAGTTTAGCATCAAAAATAACACCAAGGTTTTTACATTAGAAGTAGGCAAAATCAAAGCACAACTCGAATCAAGATACAAGTCAGTAACTAATCTGGCATTAACTACTCAGATGGCCGAGTGGTATGGAGCGTCTGTCTCTTGAGCTGTAGACTCGGGTTTGATTCCGCGTCGGGTCAAACCAATGACTCTAAAATTGGTATTCACAGCTTCCCTGCTTGACGCTCAGCATTAAAGGGACAGTGTGGAGAGCAAGCTGGCTAGTTTACTTGTTGTGCCGTTGGGATAGGCACGTAGCGGGATTCCCCCATCTTGGTGTGGTAGACAGCTGGCTGGCAACTCCTAAGCGAGCTCGTATAGCGCATTGATCGCTTTCTCGTGATAGGAGGATAAATATGCAACTAACTAACTAACATTATGACTAGCAGGCAACAATTCTATTACTTTGGTCTTGTTTTTGTTTAATTTCAGATAGTTGTTAGTCATCCAGTTTTTGAGAGCCAGTAGAAAAGAGGTAATTTTATCAGAAACAAAATCAATAGAGATATTTTTTCCAAGCTCGAAATAACATTGCATGTCATCAGCATATGAATGTACAGAAAAACCATAAGATTTCGCAATCATTTCTGCATCTTTAAAGTACAGATTGAACAGAACAGGTCCCAAAATTGAACCTTGAGGAACCCCGGATGTTACTTTAACAACATACGACACTGAATCATTAACACCTTTAACATAATAGCTTCTATTTTCAAGATACGTTGAAAACCATTTTAACGCATTATTAGCAAAACCAAAAATTCTCAAACAATTTAGCTAGTAGCAGATTGTGGTTTACAGTGTCAAAGGCAGCAGTAAGATCAAACAAAAGTAGCACAGCATTTGACTTGGTATCAAGGAGAGACAAAATATCATTACTAATTTTAACAAGAGCTGTTTCACAGCTGAAACCAGATCTGTAAGCCGATTGAAACTCACCATAAAGAAAATTTTCACACAAATACATATCAATTTGAATATGCACACATTTTTCAATAACTTTAGACAAAAAAGGCAGATTACTGACTGGTCTATAACTACAAACATCATCAGCATCTAACATTTTGTTTTTTAACAACGGAGTCACACAGGCTTGTTTAAGTACTTCAGGAAAAATACCATTAATCAAAGAAAGATTTACTATGTGCAGTATGGCCGGTAGCAATAAATCACTGCATTGTTAAGTACTTTTCGAACTAAGCTCTTCAATTGCTATTAGGAATGTAGTTATATCATAGTCCTTATAGCCTACTACAACATGGTAAATTAATGCAGTTATTGTTATAGTTAACATTTTTGGGAATGAAGCTGTAACAACTGTTGCCAAAGGAAATACTGGTACCTGTACTGCTGTACTGTCATAACGTTACATGGCTGAGTAGCGACATACTGGTTCCTGTACTGGTATCAATCATAGGCGTAGCTAGGGGGGGTCAAATGGGCCATGCCCCCTCCCCTGAAATTAAAATCAAATTACAAACTATCGTTAACAAAACTAAAGCTTGAAATATAACAAAAGTCTCGTCAGCCTTGCTACGCACAGCCAATCCAGGCTAAACTCATTCCAGAATGTAAAGACTCTTTTTTTGTCTTTACAGTCTGGAATGAGTTTAGCCTGGATTGGCTGTGCGTAGCAAGGCTAACGAGACTTTTGTTATAGTCGAAACATTAATTTGTCCCTTGCAAATTTCTAAAGCTTGAAACTTTTTGCGCCTCTGGTGTATGTAATCGTTATTGACTTCGAGCAGTTATGTTGGTGGGGAAGGGGGGTCTGGCGCGACTTCACACATTCTTCTACCTCTAAATTTTATGAACATCGCCAAACGCCGATATTTTTTTGCTACGTCGCAGGCGAGTAATGCACTGTACACACAACACGTTGCGGTAATTGGAAGGAATAAACGTCCCGTTGAGCGCACTGTTGTAGTAGTACGACGCACAGTTGCACACTGCTGCGAAAACATCGCTTCTTTGATCAAGACGTTTAACCTACCAACGAGAGTATTATCTTTCGAATTCCGTAACTGCGCGATGCGTCACAATTAAAGTTAAATTGTATTCAAGCCTTTCTCTATAAAACTATATAAGATCAGTAAAATCGCATTATCATGACGCTGCCCGCAACAACCGTTGAGGCTGGACGGTCATTTTCGTGCGTGGGACGAGTGAAAACTTGGTTACGTTCGGCTATGACCTCCGATCACCTGTTAGAATTGAGCGTGCTTCATTGCCATTAAGAAAGGGTAGATGAGAAAAGGCCAATCGAATATTAGCAACCATTGCTGGCGAAAAGCGCTGACGAATGGACTTCTGAGCGTAATTTCGTCAATTGATATAAGCATTGAACTTGAATCAAAACTTAATGAACTTAGATTTCGACTTTATCGTATGTGCTGACCTCTTACTAACTTGGTAACTTTATCTATGTTATACGCCCTGTATCTCGTCGCTTTCTAATTTTCAACAAGGAAAATAATGTAGGCCTACGCGTTCATAAATGATGATAGATTAGTGTGTCTGGCAGAAGCGCATTTAGAGGATTTGTGCCATGCCTTCCCCCCTTTTGACTCTGCCTTTTAGTAAAAAAGAACAAAACTAATGGTGCCAAGTCACCGAAACATGCCAGACTCTTTTGATGGTTTCTGTAGTTTATATCCAGGGAGGTACGATGAGGGGTTGGCCTTGCATTTTCCCACCAGACATTTTCAAAAATGTTTCTAATGCATACAATTTTTCCATAATTTCGAATCTCTTCGATAGCTGTATCTTCCTGTAAGCCTTACGCACGCATAATCGAAAATGTGAGAACAAAATGCATCATATTTGGCGAAGCACTCAGAATTAGGGCCAAAAAATTTAAACAAAGTTTGCTTGAAAATTATTCAAAAAGTAATAAAATAGTCGTTACAGCATGTGAATTTGCAAAAATTTTCCGGGGGAGCATGCCCTCGGAATCCCCTGGAGCTTTTCTTGTTTCTCAGTCAGTTTAAAATCAGCCTAGTTCTGCCGAAAAAAAAAAAATGCGCTTGAAAAAAAAAATTTAAAATTATATCCCCCTCCCCTTCTTAAATTTCTCGCTACGCCACTGGTGTCTGGGTCAACAGCATAGTGTGTGACGATTGCCTAGTAAAAACTTATCACCGACTGGCTGTTTTGGACAAAAAGTTAAAATTTTAGCGTAATTTAGTAATCAGTTTACGACTTAGACGAAAATTCTACAAAATTTATGTTTTCATCGATGTGAGGGAAACAGGGTGCATTGCTGCTATAGCAAATGACGTCAGATTTAAAAGTTACAAAATTTGCCCCCCCTCAATTTTTTTCTGACTACGCCCTTGGTATCAATACTGTATATAATCCTCAAACACTAAAACATGCATTGGTGTAAAAAAATACCATTTGAGTAGCCTATATAACGTTATCACTAATCCCTAAGTGAACACTATGTTATTGCGACAGCCTACTGGAAGGGTTGGGAAAAATCGATTGTAATCGATATTCGATTGCGATATTCTTTACTTTTTGTTCATCGAATGCACTGGAGCCTTTACTTTTTTTAATGAGAATCGAATATGACCTTCTCTGTTTTCCATTTTTTTCGGTGCAATTCGATATTCTATATTCGGTTCTTTTTGTCCAGGTTACTTTATCTCACTTTAGTAAATTTAAAATAATCGTCGGTATGTCATCATTACCTTGTTTTTGCTGATAATTTTTTTTTGTGCCAAAAAAAAAAAGATTTTTAATAGCGAAGTTGTCTCGCATATACTTTATATGTCCGTCGTTTGTCTGTAAGTTACCGCATGAAAGTGAGGACATCACAAAAAATGCTCGGCGAACACCGCTAAGTGCTTAGTGTAATATCGAACATCGATTACAATATTCTTTATTCATTACTTTTTTAAACGTACCTTCGAAATCGATTATTTCTTTACTTTTTGGTGAACTATCGAATATCAATTATTATTTTCTTTACGTACTTTTTTGGGTATCGATTCCCAACCCTGCATACTGGCAATTTACCAATGTGGAATTTGACAAATACTGGTATTAAAGATGGCATGGGCAGTGATGGGCACGATAAACTTTTCTGTAGGCTACTAAAGCGATAACGATAATCGATAATTTCAAAAATGATCTGGGCGATACCGATAATCGATAACCCTCAATTTCTTAAAGCGATATCGGTAATCGATAAATTATCGCCGATAAATTTTTCCGATAAATGTTGCGGTAAATTTTCAATGTGTTTTACACTTGTAAATCAAATCACAAAAGTGTTTCTCTAGTTTTTTAAGAACAGAGAGCAGTTCACGGACTCTACCGCGAGATTAAACACAACGAAGAGAGATTTTTTAAATTGCAACAAAACTTTATCGACGCCGTTAATTTTGCCATAGCGCCAACTCCCTAACTTTAAACACTGTGTGCACAAAGAATCGTTTATCGCGATAATTTATCAGCAACAACGAAATATATTGCAAAAGCGATATCGGTAATCGATAAATCCAAAACTATTTTGAGCGATAACGATAATTGGTAAAAAATTATCGCCGATAAATAATCGCGACAAATGCCCATCTCTGGGCATGGGCTGACTTTTTTGCAACCCGGACCGCCCATGGTCCCAAACCTCTAGCCCAGTAGCGGTAGCCGACCCGGCAACACATCCCAAAAATAAACTCCGGCCCGCACAAAGCCCATTCTTTTATGAACTTTCAACCATATGTAAAAGAAAAATTAAAGTTGAAAGGAATTTCAAAAATTGGTAGGGGCTCGATCGTTGGCGGCTCAATATGAAACTAAAGATTGAACTGGGCCGTTAGCGGACCACTAAAAAGACCTGGCAACTCATCCCAAAAATAAAGCCCAGCCCGCCCAAAGCCCATTCTTTTATGAACGTTCAACCACATGAAACAAAAAAATGAAAGCTGAAAGGGAATTCAAAAGTTAGTAGCGGCTCGTTAGTGCCCCAGTTAGAAACAAAAGAGAGAACTGGGCCGTTAGCGGACCACTAAAAAAAACAGTTAACGGCTCGTTGGCGGGTATCTAAGAGGCCCATGCCATCTCTACTGGAAACGTATTTTTTTCATGTCTTTCTAAAATTTAAGAAGGGCATGCCCGCTGGTAACTCCATGACTACGCCACTGCGTGTATACGCTTCGAATTTGTAGTGCCGTAATCCTTGTGCTGTCTCTCAATTCCTTAAAAATGAAACAAATAGTTGATTTTTTTGTTTTGCAGTAATCGAGCGGTTGTGTGCTGAACTGATATCGAAATAGCACTGACGGCCCTTTTATAGATTTGGGATTCCGTGAAGGATTCGACAATCTGGATTCGAAAAAAAAAAGGTTCGGAATTATTCTAGAATACTTAATGGAATTTTTGCTCTGTTATGGATATCTACTCCGAATCAGGAAAAAAAATTTATAAAAGGGGAAAAAACTTCCTGAATTGGAAAATTTGAAGATGTAATTGTATTTTCACTGAGAAAAAAATAGGAGCGACCGGCCGTTAGCTCAGTTGATATGCGCACGCTATCGGTGCGGGAGGTCTGGGGTTCGATTCCCGGGCCGGTCAAATCAACATAGTGTCGGCAACGACTCGCCACCGTTGCGACATTTCTTCGGTGCTGTGTTGCCCAGGCGCTAAGCCGCGGAGATGGGCCCCGCAACTCGTTACACGCTTCGGCGTAATACGGCGAGTATAATGAAGATTTGATATTGATTTTGAAAAAAATAGGATAGCTCAAGCATGCAGTTTCAATGTAAATACATTGGAAAATGACATACCGGTAATTTTTAACTAAAAAAATAAACCACATAAAATTTAAATTCCCACAGTAAAGTTGTAGAAAAATAATTCAACTAAATTTGAGCTTGATTGTAGTCTAAAGAATTTTAAGATTTGCGGGATTTGCCAACAAAGATTCAAAATTGTGCTGTTAATGCTGAAGAAAATTTCAGGAGTCCCTTATGGATTTTAATTTTGCAAATGTTGCTAGCTCTGATGATCCAGATCAATGCTACAAAAATTTTTGCGACTCGATTAGTAAACATTTTAATAACTCTTTTCCAAAGACTAACTGTCCTATCAAAGGTAATAAATCCCCATGGTTTGATGTAAACTTGAAACAATTACTCCATAAAAAAGACAAACTTTATAAAAGATATATAATTCGAAAAGATGAAGCTTCTAAAAATACATATCATAAGTACAGAAATTTTTATTTCCGCTGTGTTAACGACAAAAAGAAAAATTATTTTACAAAAAAGTTCTACAGTCTTCGACAAGATATTAAAAAAACATGGAGCTGCATTAATTACTTGCTTGGTAGATCTGCAAACAGGCGAACTAATTTGATCACTCTAGAACACGCTGGCCAAGTCATCACAGACAATAAACAAGCAGCAAACATTTTTAATGACTATTTTTCGAGTATCCCTTCTAAGCTAGTGCAAAAATTGCCGCAAACAACAGCTTCCTTCAGGCAATACCTAACTTCATCAAACCCTTCTTCTTTATTTCTCTACCCAACAAGCCCACAAGAAATCAAATCGATTATTGGTAATATTAAACCGAAATTTAGCGCAGGATGGGATGAAATGCCCTCTGTAATTCTAAAATACCTACCTGACATGGCAGTACAATGTTTATGCTACATCTTCAACTTGTCTTTAAGCCAAGGTAAATTTATCTCTTTTTTTAAGCGTGCAAAAATTATCTCACTTTACAAGAGAGGCGACCCTAAGCTTGTCTCTAATTACAGACCAATAAGTTTGCTGTCAAGCTTTTCAAAAATTTTGGAAAAAATTGTTTACAATCGCTTATACTCTTTTTTAGTTAGATGTAACATTTTTTCAAATACACAATTCGGCTTCAGACGAGGTCATTCAACCTCTCACGCAACCACTTACCTTATTCATAAAATTACTGAAGCTTTTGAGAATAAACAGTCAAGCTTAGGTATATTTTTGGACCTCACCAAAGCCTTCGACACCATTGATCATACCATTATGTTACACAAACTTCACCATTATGGCATCAGAGGAACAGCTTTTGAATGGTTCAAAAGTTATTTATCTGGTCGAAGTCAACAGGTTGAAATATCAGATAGAGTTTTGTCAGACATCAATTTTCTCAACTATTCAATTCCACAAGGTTCAATCTTGGGACCTTTGCTTTTTATAATATATGTAAATGACTTTAGTAGTTGTTTGCACTACAGTTCTAGTGTGTCATTTGCAGATGACACAAGTGTTCTCCTATCTGAAAAAAGTCTTAGAACTTTGTATACTAAAGGGAATAAAGAACTTATCAATATAAACAATTGGCTAATTGCTAACAAAATGTCAATAAATACTGATAAAACAAAATATGTATTGTTTAGAACAGCCAATACTAAACCACCCCCCACTGATCTTAAATTGACAATCCGGAGTACTGTACTAGAAAAAGTTTCTTCTGTGAGGGTACTAGGCCTGACAATAAACGAGCATTTATCTTGGAAAGATCACATGAATGTTTTAAAAACTAAACTTAGGTCTGTTTTGGGAGCGGTTTTAAGAGTAAAGCCATACCTCAACAAAGACACAATGCTAACTTTGTACCACAGTCTGTTGATGAGTAATATTAGATTTTGTATAACAAATTGGTGTTTTGGAAACAAGACTATTATAAATCAGCTGCAATGTATTTGTAATAAATTTATAAGAATGATATTTAATTTACCGCGGTTTGAGTCTACTCAGTCTGTAATGGCAAAAAACTCTCTTCTTAAAATTATACAGATATGAAATAGCTCTCTTTATGTTCAAATTTCACATGAAACAACTCCCTTCAGCCTTTTCTGATATTTTTTTAATGAAGAAATACTCAATCGGCTCCAGAAACAATAGCAATATAATACCTATGGCGTGCAGAATATCGTTAAGCCAACAGTCCATACGATATGTAGGTCCCAAAATCTGGAACGAAGTACCTCCATCTATTAGAAAATGTAAAACTTTAAGCTCTTTCAAATCAAAATTATTGGTGTATTTTTTAAACTTGAACTGACATTGAGCGATAATCTTAAGTTTCTCTATACTGGATGCACAAGTGTAATAACGAAAGTGTAATAATGAAAATAATTAACAATCAGTAATTGTATGTACCTTTGACAATGTAGTAGGCCTAAATAAATCTTTCATCAGCAGTTTTATTCAAGCAACATTTACACTCTTTTGCTCAAGTTTTGTACATATACTCTTTAATTTCTTCAGTTTTTCATTTTAGTTTTTATATCGTCATAATGATGTTGTAACAAGGTGCAACGACCATGCAATACTCATATTAAAAACAGTGGGCTATTTTTTGTACATTTAAGCATGTTATAACGTAATCGTTTTGTCGTTGTTTCCTTTTTCTGTACATTATCTTCAACGTAACTTTACATTGTCCGACCAGAAATAAAAAGAAAGAATGAATGAATGAAAAATCACTGTGTTAAATAGCCTAGTCTAAGCCTAGTCAGGTTAGATCTAGTATCAGCCCCCAGGTTCAATTAGGGTTTGGTTTGGTTAGGATTAGGTTTGGTTAGGGTTAAATTTAGTTGGGGTTAGATTTGGTTAGGGTTAAGTTATAGGTTAAGGTTGGAAGCCAGAAAAAGCGTGGGGGCGAATTCTAGATGGGACCCCTGGTGTATAAAGGTATACTATTGCAGGAGTCTGGTAGGTGCTCCTGCAATACCTTTATATACCAGTACTTACATATTTGCTGTATATAACTAATACTTCTCGCATTGCCTCTTACAGCGTGCAGGTTAGTCACCTAATATTGCTAGACAAATTTCATAGTTATTGTATAGGCTAGCATTGCGCTTTAGTAAAGTCGTGGTGAAAGTGGTGCTGTGCTTTGATGCTCAAAAAATTTTAATGACAAAAGTTGCATTATGCTTCAGTTGTTTTGAAAATCAGATTGCGCTAGAATGCTTGTGTTCTGTGTTGCATTTTATTACAGGAAGCAATATGGTAGGCCTATTATCGATACTGGTACCAGTATGCTTTTGCTTGTCTAAGTGGTTGCCAGTAACTTCGCCACATGGTAACTTCGCCACAGTAACTTCGCCACACTTTCATACATCAAAAATTTACATTGCCTACACCAAAACAAGACTTTAAATTCCCGGTTGCCGTAAAAAATTTTATCGGGCTTTTCGAGTTGCTTGGTAACTTCACCACATAAGCGAAACTGTGGGGTAAGATGTGGGGAGAGAGGTGTGGGAGAGTGCATGGGGTGAATAAGGAAGTGTGTTGGGGTGTAGGGGGAGGTCAGGGGAGCTGTTGGAAGAGATATGGGGGGTGTGGGGGGATATGTAGGGAAATATGTTGGGGTGTGGGGGGAGGTAAGGAAAGATGTGTGGGGAGGGTGTGGGAAAGTGTATGGGGTGAGTGGGGAAGTGTGTTGGCGTGTGAAGAAAGGATGTGAGGAAGGTAATGGGGAAGATGTAGGGAAATGTGTTGAGGTGTGGGGCCCCAACACACTTTTAATTCCCCACATCTCCCTACCCTCACCTTTACCTACATCTCCCCATACCTCCTCCACACCCCATCACACTTTCCTACACCTTTCATACTTCTTCCCACATTCCTCCTTCCTCCCCCCACACCCCAACACATTTTCCTACTATCCCCACATCTCCCTTCACCTTCTCAAAGTGTGGCGAAGTTACCATGTGACAAAGTTTCTGTGGCGAAGTTACCATGTGGCGAAGTTACTGGCAACCAGCTAAGTCACTGTTTCTGTCCACTTTCGTGTGTAGCTTGATTACCTGCTTTTTTTCTTACCATGCCCCTTTGGCAGATATGCTGAAGATTTTTTCCAGCATTTATCTTAAGGGGTTGATAAATACCATTTAATATTATTATTAATAGTCTACGCTATTCAGTATTTGATTACCAGAAACTTCGCCACTTGATAACTTCGCCACAGAAACTTCTGGTTTGTCACATGGTAACTTTGCCTCATGTGGCATTGTAACTTCACCACAGAAACTTCCGGTTTGTCACATGGTAACTTCGCCACTCTTTCATATATATATATACAGATATACTGGTACTGGTGTATCTGTATATATATATATATACCGGTATATATGTAAGAGTGGCGAAGTTACCATGTGACGAACCGGAAGTCTCTGTGGCTGTGTGGTAAAGTTACCATAACTTTCATAAATTGAAAATGTTGGTAGAGGTGTGGAAGAGTGTGGAGGGTGTGGGGACTGGGAAAAGATGCGGGGAAAGGTAAAGAAAGATGTGAAGGGTGTGGAGACTTGAGAGGCGTGGCAGAGTGCATGATGTGAGTGGGGAAGTGTGTTGGGGTGTGGAGCTCCCACTTCTCCCTCACCTCTTTCCCTATACCTCAGAAGTCAGCACCTCCCCTTTCCCCCACACCTCAACACACTTTCCTACATTTATCCTCACATGTTCCCTCAACCTGTCAACCTTTTCAAAAGTGTGGCAAAGTTACCGTTTGACGAAGTTTCTGAGGCGAAGTTACCATGTGGTTAAGTTTCTGGCAACCATCTATTTCACCAAAAATTTCTGGTTAGTGAAGTTCGAAAATCGTGGTTGCTTAACCGTAAACTTCTTCTATGGTTCCCCTACTGTGAGAATCGCATTACGGGAACCGAAAAACAGTTGTACAACTACGATTTTCAAACTTCAGTAACCAGAATTTCTGGTGAAATAGACACTTCTATTATTATACAGTAATAAGAATTGTTAGCCTACACTTTCTTGCACTGCGCTTCAGTCTACTCAGAATAACTGCCTCTCTCTGAGTACCATTATCAACTGCCATCCAGAATGTATTAGGTATATTGGTTGCAGTACATGGTAAAACTGATGTATCTATATAAGTTTACCATATACATAGCTATATATATATATATATATGTTCTACTGTCTGATTGTGTAGACCAGATCACCTGACTCTAGTTAACTGCTTGGTGAATGCGCACCAATGGAAATTTTGTAAAGATCGCAACATCTGAAATCAGCACCTTTAAGGTACATGCTGTTGTGTTACAATGATGCTTGTAGCAATTAAGTGACAAAACAGTTCTGTTTTAGATACTGTGTAATTGGAATTGATCTGTAGATGGAAAAGGTTTCTGTATCTAGTTTTACAGTTTTAATGCCAAACAAGTGACATTTTTGTAGAGTGTTACATGTGAGGTTATGACATTTGATCGTCTCATTGATTATCTTGCGGTGGTAGGAGTCAAAAAACCAAATGGCAATTCAAAACAAGTGCCTGTGCTACTGCATAGGTATGTTGTTCTTACTGCTTATGTGTTAACAGCTAACACTGATTTTATTTTTCAGTTTAAGCTTTGGCTATTTGGTCAGAGGTTACTGAATTAACATGATTTTCTGTGATCTGTTTTTATGTGGCAGATTATTTACATGATAGCCTAGCATTTTTCAGTTACTCTTTGGAGAGTGTGTTGTATTCTACAGTACTGGCCAGAATAGATGGGACACCTTTGATATTTTTTTATTTCTTGTGTCTAAACCAAAGAATTTAATCAACTACACAATTAATTTATTGTATGATAACCAAACAATGTAAATAAATTTCTTGCGTCTAAACTACACAATTCAATTTTAAGCATGTAGTTCGGGATTACGACCCCCAATCCTAGACCCCAGGCTAATCCCCGACCCAACCCCTCTGGCTCCAAACCCCATACAGCCCCAACCCTCTCAGGCTCCATCACCTCCGATTCCAACCCCCTCTGACCTTAACTTCCTCCAACCCCTAATCCCGACCTTAACCCATCAACCCCATTGACCCCCACTCACCCGATCCCAACCCCTCCGGCCCTAACCCCTCTGAGCCCAACCCCCTCTAACTCCAACCCCATCCGACCTCAACCTCTGACCTTAACCCCACCAACCTCAACTCTTCTGACCCAAACTGTTTTCCAACCCCTAACGTCCACCGTTTTCTAAGAAGAAAATATCAAAGGTGTTCCCAACCGTTCTGGCCAGTACTGTATGTTTTTGAATGCAAATAATCTATCCTGGAAAAAGTTGAGAGTTAGCAATGCAGCATTACCTTGCAAAAAACTGAGAAACAACGTTGACAGCATAAGCAATAAATGCACTATGATTCCTCCGATTGCATTGGTGCAAGTGGGAAGCATTGCAACAGCTTGTATGATACTTGCTTTGAGTAAATATATATATAGCCTACTATCTGTAATATAATTATGTAGTGACATTGTTTTGGGGTTAATCGTTTTCCAGCTGTCTTATTTTGCAATGGATGGTTTTTTATTCGAAACTGCTGTTGGGAATTGGCCAATACGTCGTTGTGTAACCCAGACACGCATTTGGTTACGAAAAGGGCATGTCTGCATAGAGCATAACGTTTTGGGAAAAGCTCCTCAGCTTTAACCTAAACCATCCATTGTAACATGAAGTGGCTTGAAAACAAAAAACTTCTTTTTTTGTGGTACCTGTACTGCAAACGGTTTAAAGGCTACTTTGGTACCACAAATGAATATGGTACTAAAAAGTACACTAAAGCCCATTGTAGCAGAGCAATCTACGTCATTTGTGAAAGAAGTAGATTGCATTACTGCCTTTACATTGTGAAATGTGATTGCAAGAACAATAAGCAGAAGTTGTTTTCCTATGGATATCGACTATGTTTTTAAATGTGTTTTGAATGTTAACCTACTGGAATTGAAAAGTTATGTTTAAATACGTCTTTTTTCATAGATATCCAGAAAAGAATTACGATGACTATTCTTTTTCAAATGATGTTTGTTACTTTTGCCAACCAGAAGGCTGTATAAACGTTTGTCGCAGGTATACCATGATGTTTTATTTCCATGTGTTAGCACAGTGATTTTCAACCAAGGTTTTGCAGAACCATGAGTTTTGTGAAATTCCAGGGATTTTGCTAGTTTACAATTTAGAGCTAGCTGGGTTTAAGTATCGATAAATTAGTATAGAATTAAATTAATATATACACAGGGGTTTTTTAAGTTTCTGAAACGTTTCATTGAGGTTCTGCTCCACCAGAAAGGTTGAGAACTACTGTGTTAGCGAGTAGGTCAGGCAATGGTTTAGTATAATTGAAAACTTGAATTTTGCAGACCAAATCAAATTTTTCATGAAGACACATCATCGTTTGTTTTTACTTTAACGGAAAAAGACACTGGGAATGTCAGATATGGTGTATGTGTAAATTTTTATCGTCCATTTGAACGGGTTGATTTGGAAAAACTGAGGTGTAAAGCTCGCAAAAAATCGAAAAAAAAGAGGTATGTACATATTTTTCATTTTTTTAGGTTAATTTGGGATACGGTTCTGAAAATGAACAAGTTTTGCGAAATTTGTGTTTGAGTTTGAGCAAAGTTTGAGGAAACATTTTCTGTCAGATTACTAAAGGAAATGGCTGGAAACTGGCTGACTCCAGTTTTTGTATTTTGTGTTGAATAGTTTCATGTGGGGTTAACCCTACCTTCTGTGAGTAGTCTTAAGACAAGCAAAGCAGAACTTAAAAAAATGAAATGCCAGGTTGTACTCACTGATGTGTGTAGTTTCAAGTAGTTGCAATGCGATAAATTACTATAGTTGAGAACGTGTAGAAGTTAGCAGTGGGCTTAAATTTACAGAATAGCCTAACTCACCGAAGCTTCAAAGCATGTTTTTGCATTCTTGAATGCACAATGCACATACATAATGGATATCGCTGCTTTTTTGGGTTTTATGATTCATGTTATATTTAGTTGCATATTTATCCTCCTATCACGAGAAAGCAATCAATGCGCTATAGCTACGTACTCGCGTAGGAGTTGCCGGCCATCTGTCTACCACACCAAGATGGCAGAATTCTGCTAAGTGCCTTTCGCAGCAGCACAACAAATAAACTTGCTGGCTTCTTCTCCACACTGTTCCTTTAATGCTGAGCGTCAAGTTTTGACCCATTCGGAATCAAACCCGAGTCTACAGCTCCCGAGGCGGACGCTCTTATCACTCGGCCATCTGAGCTGTTCTATTGAGCTGTAAAAATGTTTGGTGCTATGAATGATATTGACATTTGAGTATCACATAATAAGTAGCACGACAACCGAAAACTGCAAGTTCACCTTCACGTAGTGCACGAAAAGTGATTATCGGTAATCACCTTTTTCGTCCTTCCGTACTCATCAGGTGCTTCCCTATTCCCAATCAATTCACGCAATGCCATAAGGTTTACAGCCTCCCAAGTCTGCCTAATAACATCACAGACAGCGGCGTTTTTAGAGTTTAAACGTTTAACCATAGCGACAAGATGATCAAACCCAGCAAGGCAATTACACAATCATTGACATTAACCACAGGCATAGCACCTAAACCTTATATAGTTGTTGCAGAACCCACAGCAAAATAAGAGCCCGGAAGAATTCCTAAAAGCTTACCAGCGAATCTTTCTCTCCATACATATCATATGATACGTAATTTTTTTGCCACTATTGTAGTTAATACTTGGTTATATGTATGCACATAGTTCATCAATTGAAAAAAAGCCGTCAACTAGCACAGACGAAGAAAGAAATGCTGAAGAAAATTTAGAACGAAAAACCGCTCTTGGGGAAGCCAATGAGACTGCTGATGAACCTTTTAGAAGTCCCAAATCCCCAATTACGGAAGCAGGTACAAGTTATTTTGCGCTTTTAAACCCAGTTGGTAACATTGTATTCGGTTTGTCATCTTTTTCATCTTCTTTGGGCTGATACCAAATTCAAAGGGTTATCTGTTTTTCATTTTTCATAATAGTAGACCTATAATATGCTTTGTTATTTACGTAATGCGAGGACGAATTTATGATACTGTTTTCTGATGTGTTTTTTGGGCTTTGATCCATTTTGACAAGTATTGATAAGCAAGAGACACTATTTAGAGAGACAAGAGACACTACACTATTAGTCATTTAGTATACAACATTTTTGATGTATATAAGTGTTTACCTGATGAAGTTTTGGCTGATCAGCTGTGTCTGCTTGATATAACTTTGTCGTATTACAGGCTTAACAAGTCCACAACGACACAGACTGAAGGCATTGCGTACACACACACTTACATCACTTTGTATCATCAGTTCTCATCCTTTTATATCAACCTTTAGAAGGTATTCAATTGTTGTTATAACCTTCCCTATCACTAAAATAATCTTTGATAAATCTTTTAGCAAGTTAAAAGAATCTAAACCATTTGAGTGTCTTCCAAATGTTTTTTACTTTTAAATGTATATTATATATATACCTAATTAATTAATACCGTGATACATGAGATCGCATTGGTGAGAGTAAATTGATTTTTGAAATATATGCCGCTTTATCTACAGTATTATACTTAATTTGATGATAAGCAATTTGTTGCATTTGCCTTCTTGTTTACTGAAGTAAAATCATATCGTAGGTTTTATTGTAATACTGCTATTTTAAAATGGAACGTCGTGATAATAAATTATGCTATGTCATTCGCTTGCAAATTAGTTTACTGGTGATACTGTATGGTGTTTTACTGCGTATGTGTAGTATGTGCATAGATTTGTTGTTTTCAACACTGTATAAGCAAGAGCAAATTAGTTTGTTCCCGCAAATCGATTGCGCCATTCTCGCGTTTTTCGGTGCAATTTGAGCACTGAAAATTGTTATATATTTTAACGTAACATGTTTAACTATCGATAATTAGTAATTTTTGGGGTCAGGTAAGTGCATTTATTTTAACTACCAAAAACATTTCAATATCAGTCTTTACCATAAGTACGAAGTTTTTAAGAAAATCTTTGCATGAATCGCGTCAAGTTGTTCGTAAGTCAAATATACTTACTCCTTATAATCCACGTCAAATAGATCTGCGCCTTTGGTAGCTGCGTCAAATATGCAGTAGTTTATTTTTCTGCGTTTCACCGACGTACATTATTGTACCTGCGGGATTGCGACTATCGATTCCAGAAAAAATCTGTAATTGCAGTACTTTTCTGAGTCTAAGCTTGGAGCGAAAATTTAATTTTACTCCGTGGACACGTACCGGTAGTTCAGCCGTAGGAGCGCGCGACTATTGAATGATGGTCAACTCAATGTTAGACGCTTAACCCTTGCCGTAACCTGAACAATACATTAACTCAAAATCAAAATTGAATTTTAAGACCTTGTTTTAACGCTGAGATGGTCACGCTGATGAGTCCGATTTTGGCAACGGTGGACACATTTGGGACTGGAAAATGCATCTTCGACTCATTGCCTTTATTATATATATTTTTCTATATGCTTGTTATCTGAATGATATATTTTGTCGCAACGCTATTTTTTTACAATCGCTTCTTTTGATTCAGATGCTTATTGACATTAAAGCGAATTATTGAAGCTTGTTATCAACGTACAAATGCAAGGAATGGAAAGGGATCAAAGAATTCTGATAGGTTAGTAGTCATAGTCGAGACAGCAATGCCTAACTACTTAGAATCTGCTTCAAATTCGGAGCTTACTCAGTAATTATAACGAAACAGCCTAGCTTAAAAAAGAAAAAATGTCAGAGGAATCGCTTCATCGTGACTGAACTGTTTTTAGATTAGATATTTGTCTTAGATCTTTTTCTCTTTGCAGCATACAATGTTAAAAGTCAAGGAGATGGGAGGGTGGCGTGGTTTTATCTGTCAATTTTGCATTTTCGTTTTTTCCATAGGCGCCAGAATGCAGTTTTGAGTACCGGTATCGGCTTCAATGCAAGGATTAAGCAAAATCTATGTCGCTGTTACTTGGTATTTTCTAGCATTGAACAGTGAAAAAGCACTCGGCTGTGTTTTCAAGTGAAATTGTAATGAGCTGTTAATAAAGATGGGATTTTTGCTTGTGGAAATATGCGCACGTGTGGTAACATTTAAACAAAACTGCTTTAGCATTTGGGCTTTACTGAGTGGTTCTGGTGGAACGAACACTTCTGGAGTGGTTATGCATGATTTACGTGAAATTGAATCCTGGATATTGAATCTTATTGCTTGTCCAGTTCCAGTAGCTGGAAAAAATAAAGTAACTTTGGAGCTGTTGCCTCCCAGTATGCAGGTAAAAAGACAATGAGAATTTGATCTAGTAGAAGGTTGTGTTTATTATGTTAACCCAAACAAAACAATCTTCTCAAACAAAACTAAACAAAACAATGTTCTAGCATTCAACATGTGAACTTGAAACAAAACAGTCTTCTAGCATTCAACCTTTGAACTTGACACTTTTTTCAAGTAATATTTTTACGTTTTTTTAAGTTCATCTGGAGAATTACTGGGTTGAATTCACTGCACTTTGGATAACGAGAAAAAACTGAATTTCGTGCTGTAATAGAATCTTCAGTAACTCCTGAGTTGTGAAACTTATTAATTGATCGAAAAATCATTTTCATTGTTAACGTTTGACTCTGCTCATTTGTGATAGATTGCATCATCTTGTATTTTTAGATTCCCTCCGTCATTGCTCTTCCAGATCCAACTCGATTAACGCTTCTTGATTTTCCCTTGCATCTTCCACTCGAACTACTCGGAATAGATCTTTGTCTCGAAGCATTAACAGCTATTATACTCGAGCAAAAGGTAGTGTTTTAGTAAGAGCGTTGTTAGTACTAATAAGCATGTTTACTTTTCAGTAAATTTAAACAATGGTAGAATGGTAAGTTGGTACCGGTATTGAAAATGTCAAATTTTGCAAAAAAAGTAAATTTTAAATCTGGTGTCGGTTGCATTGCCTAATGGTGGAAAGTGATTTGGAGTTGGAAGCCTGGAATTGATATTCGGTTGAGCAAACAGCGAGCTGTCAGCGACTCTACAGTTGCAGCAATTTTTCACATCCATGACTGTGTCAAGTCAGAGCTTGGCATTGTAAACCCGTGACATGCCGCTGCGTTAAGGCATAAGGAAGGTTTATTTCTTAGTGTTTCTACATTCGAGCTGCTGGTGCGGCTTTTAAAGTTTTAAGTATTTTAAGTTTTGCAGTCATTTAAACTAGCGGTGCTTTTGTACTATAAGCTCAATAAATGTAGTAAAACTTAATTGATTGGCATAAATGCGTATATGACATGCCGGTACTAATTATCGTGACCTAAATCAATATCCGTTTGAGTTTTTACTTGAGAGCAATGCTTATTTCTGAAGAGGCAAGTTTTTTGGTTAACAGCAAACGGTTCACTAACGTGTCTTCGGCGATCATAACATTTTGGTTTCATCTATAGTACAATAAACACCCCTAATCTTGGGTTAAATATATGGTGCACATTTTGCCGATTAGTTGCGTACAAAATTTAACGTTTGCGCCTTTTTTTTCATGGCGCTATACTGTCAAAAGCGATCGTTGCTGTAATATTCCTTAGGAGCTTTATCGATATTACAAATGCTTGAATTGGCTGTGATTCAATATAAGCAGATTTTAGCATGTCTGTTGAGTAGTGATACAACTTTACCTCTAAGCTAAATGCTGTTCAGTTTTTCCGATCGATTGGTTTCTTATGCGCTTGCGTAAGCGAGATTGACAGTTGGTAACGGTATACTTATCTTCAACCTTTTTAAGATTATTAAATTAAATTAACCAACTATTGCAGTCATATGCGTAAACCTTTACTTTGCTTATGAAACCTACGGTGATATTTAGCACTTTTTATCTTTGTAGCGGTCCAACTACGGAATTCTTCTGGTATTTCTACAATATTGATGCTCTATTTAATGCTCTTTAATAATTTATAGCCTCATTGCTATGGTAATTACCTCTTGTATAAGAAATCTTAATGTATAAAAAGTGTACGTACAATTGTACATGTGGATATATGGATGGTGTATCTGTTGACCCGAGTGACATGAATTAATTTGTTAAAGGTTTTACGTTTGTGTCGTCGTATTTTTGATAAATATTGATTTGTCAGAACAATGTTGTTATTGATTTTAGTGCACCCGTGCCCACTAAAATAGCTTTAATGCTAATTCGTACCATACTATGATAACGTTATTTGAACTAATTGTAAATTTCCTCTAACTTTTTAAGCTGTATTCATGCTAACTAATTTAAGTTTTGGTAATTCATTGATAATTATTGGTTTGCTCGCAAAACGCAATTGCCACTCGCACAACATCGAATTTTCATTATGCTTGCTGTATTACGCGGAAGCGTGTAATGAGTGGCGAGACCGTTTCCACGGCTCGTCGTTTGGTGAAATAGCTTCGAGCTGTGAAGAAACAGCGCTGTGGTGGCGAGCCATTGGCAACACTGTGTCCAATTTGATCTGCTCGGGAATCGAGTCGAAGACTTGCCGTATCGATAGCGATGTTGTTAGTAATCCCGAACTGGCCAGTTACTTCTCGCCATCTGTATAATAAACAAACTTCCATCGTAGGCTTTGCTTTAGTTGTAAAAGTAAGCAGTTATTGATTTTTTTTTCAGGTTGCTCTGGTGTCAAGGGATTACAATGCGTTATCAATGTCAATAATGGCTTTAATTGGAATGCTATATCCTCTTCAGTATATGTTTCCTGTCATTCCTCTTCTCCCTCAATCAATGCCTGGATCGGAGCAACTTCTTCTTGCTCCAACTCCGTACATCATTGGACTTCCGAGCTCATTTTTTGATTCCAAGCACTCATTTCGTTTTCCAGTTGATGTATGGAAAATAGATCTGGATGCTAACAAGGTAGTTGAACTCACTCGTAGGGTTGTGATGGAAAAAAGAAAAAAGTTTATGCTACCAAGCGTTGAATTTTGCTTGAAGAATCTGACAATGTTTGCTTCGTTTAGACAATTGGCGAACTAAGACTGCCGAGCTGTTTAATGTTTATAGCTTTTTTATGCTCCAACAATGCTTGTCATAAATGTGAGAATCACTTTAGTCGTATGTTGCCGCTGTTGTGATAATTTCAACCATATTGCTTTAGTTCATGCTTTGCCGATGTAGCTATCGGACGTGTAGATGCGGTTAGAAAATGCAACAATAGCGTAGCCACGACATTTTGATGTAATGGCGCAGTTACAAAATTGTGCATTGCATGTAGTGGTAGAGATTTATAGACAAATAAATGTCAAGTTCTTCCTTCGTACGGAATTTTGGCCTGCGGTTTGTCAGGAAGTATGTTACGACATTTAGAATTTCTAAATAATTGACCAGAAACATTTTCATTGAAATACACTGTCACATTACCTCCAGCTGAAATGTTTATGCGCATCCAAAAATCTAAGTTTGTCCTAGCTTATTTTGTTTGAGTGGCGGTGATGTTTTGGTTTCTTACAGAGGTGTCTGTTAGGCGTGATGCTTAAGAGGCTACTCAAAAAAAGTAAGATTGGGCATATTATTTAGGTCTTTAGATACACATAGATATTTCAGCTTGTGGTAATGTACCTTGCTGGGTGTATTCCAATGAAAATGTTTCCTGTCAGATGTCAGGAAATGGTTGTAAAACTACTTTATGTGAAGTGAGCGTAGTGACTTATCCACTGTATCTATTGCAGATGATTAAGCCCCAGAACGGGGACAAACTCCCCAAGCTGCCAGAACCTGAAGTAACTACGCTAAAGTCGCATTTGAAACAAGTGAGCCTGATTGACTAAATAAACCGGTATAGCTAATATTCTCTATATTCGTAGTTTTTTACGTTCCTTGAAGATGCAGTTGGGTTGTGGAAGTCAACTTTATCAAGTTTCTTATACTTGAAAGGTGTCCAATCTTTTTATTATTTGTTTCAGTGCTGGTAGAACGAGCTCTTTTTTCTAGTTGCCGCATCGAAAAATAGTTTTCAGTTTTGTCCGACAATCGATCAATTGTCGTTCATGCGATGCAGAAATCTTGTTAAATTGCCTACAGTACGCAGTAGCTAAGTATTATGACCTTTCTGCTACAAAATAATGATCTTTTTCAGGCGCTTGCCAGTATGAGCTTAAATCCACCAATCCAAGATATTCGAAATTTTCAGTATCCCGACGGTTCGGCACCTGTTTGGATGAAAAGTGAAGAATTGAAAGAAAAATCTGGCAACCCTGCTATCTATGGCAATGACGTTGATTCAGTGGATGTTGCTACCAGGTAAGAGCGATTCTACGTGGCTGGTGGACGGGTGGTACACATTTGTTCAGTGCTTTTCAACCGAGGTTTCACCACTACAGTCCCAGGGTTCCGCAAGCTGACAACTTAAAGCTGGGTTTAAGTAAATTGGTAGGTTATATTAATGCGCAGGAGTTCTACGAGTCTCTGGAATGTTTCATTGGGTTCCGCTCCACCAAAAAGATTGAAAACCACTGCATTAGTTATTAATTGGCTAAACTTCATTGCCATTGAAATTTGGTTTTTGTATTTAATCTCATACCACGGGTGACAGCTGACTTGCAAAGCTTAAATTTACTCCACAGTCACTGTCATTGTGTCATTTCAATTTTAGTTTTAGAAACAGATCCATTATATAACTAAAACTCCTAGTTTTTACTCTTAACTGAATGCTAGCAACTTTTATTGTCACTGCTGATACTCAAACCTGCTTTCTACTGCACAGCTGCCTCTAGATGCTAATCATATTTGATTTGATGTTGATGGACCGGCAGTTAGCTCAGTTGCTTAGCGCCCACGCTATCGGTGCGGGAGTACTGGGGTTCAAATTCCCGATCGGTCAAATCGGCACAGTGTCGCCAGCGCCTCGCCACCGTTGCGACGTTCCTTCGGAACTGTGTAGTTCAGGCGCTAAGCCGCGGAGATGGGCCCGCCACTTGTTACACGCTTCGGCGTAATACCGCGAGTGCGATGAAGGTTGGATTTTTTTGATTTTCATGTAGAAGTTTCACTATTTATCCTACAGACCGTTTTTGCATTTGTGAGTGCCTTAATATTAATTGATTTTGCCTGGCATAAAACCTGAAGGTTGAAATTGTGAGCTTGTGTAAGCAGTTCTTCAAATTTTCTCAGCGCTTTACTGTTTTTGTGTTTCAGAGTGGCAATGGTTCGATTCTTATGCTCGCCAAACACTCTTCAATTCTACACCGATCATACTCGGACTTTGCGTTTGTATCCAAGGCCAGTTGTTGCTTTTCAACAACACAGTTTCATGCAAAGCAGGTAACGTTCTCGATTCTCTTAGAACACAATCAAACTGATTATTATTAATTATTACAGTTAACGTAGTGGCTAAAGACATCGCTATCGGCGCGGGAGGTTTGGGAATCGAATCCCAGGCGGGTCAAATCAGACAATGTCGCCAATGGCTCGCCACCGCTGCGGCCCCGCCACTGGTGACACGCTTCGGAGTAATGCCTCGAATAGGATGAAGATTTGATTTTTTTGGTTTTGATTTGATCAATTAACGACGTGGCCTGGTGGTACCGCTCATGGGTTGAAAATCCTGCCTGTTGGGTCGATTTACCGCTCGAGCCCATTTCATTTGACTTGAAATCGTTGAGTAGTTTTCTTGCTATCCAATTTTCATGCTTGTTTTGTGCTAGCAGTAAAGAGGATGCTATACCAACTCAAGCAACCCTATGCTTCATCACGAAAAGTACTGCACCAGTTAGGCCGATGGTAGTGCAAGACATGGCTTTGTCTTTTTGCTTTATGCCTTATCGAGATGCACAAGATTTTGTTTTTTATAGCAATACCCGGAGCCCGCTTTTGGCAATCTCGTAGGTTTTCGATAACAACAAAAGTCATATAGTGGCAATTATTTTCCAATTGGAAGTCAATCCTTGTATGAATAATTTAGCACCACTCATTTAGCTATCGTTTACCAACTAGAGTAGATTTGTATCCAAGACCTCATAAAATTATAGTTGAGCTATGTTACGCTATAAAATAAAGTAGGAAAGATAATTTACCAAAATACAAAAAACGACCAACTAACAACTGGCCTGTTTACATGACTCCCCTTTTTAACGTATACGATTTGCAAAAGACATAGGTTGGTGTTTCCCGTTGCACTCTTCTTACTTTTAAGTGCTCATTGCACTGTATGATGCAGTGCATCTCTTAATGTGCTTGTTTATACAGTACACCTGTATTGCTGGTATTGATTATAAAGAGCAACAAATGTGCTGTGCTAGATTAAGTTTTGTTACACTGCAGAAGTGTAGATGGGACAAAAATAGTTAAAGAAGGAAAAATAAAGCTCGCGTAATTTTTGTGACTGGACGTTTCGACAGCCTAGATTCAGTTATTATTAATATTAGCAGTGCATGCAAGGCAGTATAAGCTGTATACGAATTTCAATAGCAGCCTATCAAAATTTCTTATAGCAAAAATTGTTTTGTTTTTATTTGCTATGGTAATAACTACTATATGCTTAAACGAGTCAATCCGAGTCATCTGCAGAATCAGGATGCACAAATGAACTCTTTTCTCCTTATTGCTTCTAGTTTCTAACTGTAGTGTTAATTTTTCGGTTTTATTTATTTCATACAGAGACAAGCCCACTGATTTCACGTACCAACTTTCGCGGACGCAAGCGGTTGAGTTTTTGGGAGAATGGACACTCGCTCCAGATAATGTCGCGTTTCTACGAATTAACAATAGTAAGTTGGTGGTAAAGTAAAATCATTAAATCATAGGACCACTACAGCCTGTTTCACCGTTGTGGGCTCTTCAGGTGGTTATCTAAGCATGAATAGCGATTTCATTTTATAGTACAAACCCTAGATATTGTCAGATATCGAGCACGCAATCTGCCAGAGGAAGTAGAGCCTTGCTTTCACGTATAAGTTGATAACAGCTCAGATGGTCAAGTGGTGTAGAGCGTCCGTCTTTTGAGCTGTAGACTCGGGTTTGATTCCGAGTCGAGTCAAACCAATGACCTTGTAATTGGTATTCATAGCTTCCCTGCTTGACGCTCAACATTAAAGGGACAGTGTAAAGAACAAGCCCGCTAGTTTACTTGTTGTTAGGAAGTGGCACTTTGCGGGATTCCCCCATCTTGGTGTGGTAGACAGATGGTTGGCAACTCCTAAGAGAGCTTGCTATAAATATGCGACTAAAAAAAACATGTTATTTAATGCATTTTGCCACGTTAATACCGCTATTTCATCGGCCGGTTAGCTCTGTTGTTAAGACACGACTCTACATGATTTCACCAGCGGCTCGCCACCGCTGCGACGTTTCTTCGTAGCTGCGTTGCCCAAGCGCTAAGCCGCGTAGATGGGCCCTGCTACTTGTTACACGCTTCGGTTTAATGACGCGAGTGTAATGAAGATTTGATTTTTGATACCGTCATTTCTTCATCCACAAATCATAGCCGTACGGCTGGTGCTTTATGGCGAAACTGCTCTTATGGCTTGGTCAGTCTAATCAAGTGCAGTCCTGCGGAACGTTCCTCAGTCTAGATGAAAAAGTTTCCTATAAGAATAGGCATTCTTAGATGTGCTCTGTATAGAGCCAAGTTGTGGTTAAAAAGAGTTTCGAAAATGTGCGTAGCTAATACGGTGGTTATTCGATATAATGAGTTTTTTAACCTTGGCTTCCAATGCCGCTGTGCGTTGCAAAAAAAAGAACTGGGCAATAGCAAAAGTTATGCGATTTCGTGCCTTTTTTTCTTATCTTTTTGTTAGCTGGTTAGTATTTTAAGAGTTCCATGATTTTAATTACTGGCTGGTAAAACTGTTGTGATACTCAATTGTCTCAGATCTGGGACAACCAGTGCTTAATTTTTACACTCAGGACCGGATTTAGACAATGAGAGGCCCTTATAGTGATCAACGATCAGATTCATCTCTACGTATATAAAGGTCTTGAAGGTCGATTTCCAAAAAAAAAAAGGTCTTCATGGTGGATCTTCAAAAAAAAAAGTCTTCGTTGTTCGTGACGAGGCCCCTTTATTCTTCAAGGCCAGGGGTGGGGAACCTGCGGCCCTTAAGTTTTTAATATGGCCCTCGTCAGAACTTTGCTAAGTGTACAACAAACTGGTAGAATTGAAAACGTTAAGATTTCTAAAAAAACTATGTCACATTCAACTACATGCAACATTTGTGGCTTAAAAAACGCGAAAAAGTCTCTGACTTCTAGGTAAAAAACAACTCAGCATGAATGTTTAATAAATTTGCGACGTATTATAGAGTATTTTTAAGACAACATTAACAAATTAAAAGTAAATGTGGCCTGCTGAAAATATTATTCAAATAATGTGGCCCGCCGTGCATTGCTGGTTTCCCACCCCTGTTCAAGGCCTTATGCTTCAGCTTGCCTAGCCTATTGGTAAATCCGACCCTATTTACAATATACTTACATCGTTTTATTCAGATATATATGACCCAATGATGATCGGGGACAAGTCCAAGTGGTTTGCTGACCAACTTCCGAACGTCCGACACTCCACGCACGAAAAATGCGCCACCCTTGTTGCCACCGTCACAATGGCTGATGAATTGATAAACCATCGCGAATCCGACGCTCCTACGGATGAAAGTGGTATGACAAGAGTGAAGCTACTTGCAGTGGTTTTGATCGTATACATCTGTAGGATCTAATTGCTGCAGTTTCTATGCCGTATAGCCTACTCTTGGCTTTTTAAACGCTTCTAATTCAAGGTTGATTGGATTTAAAAGCGAACGGGGATTTCTCTTGCTACTTGCGCGATTAAATTTCCACTTTAGGGAGTGATGTTTCGCTGCTAGTAGGTGATCACTGGTCACACGTAGCGAGAGGTCGTCTCGTGTGAGCACGGTTTTACTGTAGAAATTGCTGAAAGAATTTTTATTTTAATTTGGTGCCTTATTTTTCAGCTTGTGACAGTGACCCGTTCAATGATGACACTGCCACCTCATATTCGTCGTATTCTGAAAATGAAGAAGAAATTATTGAATGTAAAGAAGTTGACGGAGAGGTGACAATTCCTGCTTTCTCAACAAATAAAAAAATCGATTTTTGCTGATTTTGTGACGAATTTTAATTAAAAAAAATTATTTTTGCTATTCAAAATTATCGTACTTAAGATTTTGCGCAGTTTCTCTTTAGGAACTACGAACGCTAGAGAGCTTTCTGCAGTAAACAGCTGCATAGCCGCTATGACAAAAAAAAATCGAAAAATTGCTTCCATATGCCCATTTTTTACCTGGCAGTTTGTGTTTAGAGTGAAAAACCGGAAGATAAGAACAATAACAAATCGGCACTTCTTGCAAATGGTGACAGTAAGTATTGCGTACTATTTTTAAAAAGCGTCAAATTCTTCATCATGCGAAATCTTTGTAAAATTTTAAGTCAATATTTTTAATTAGTTTAATACAACCATTTGTTTATTGGGCAAGTAATCGCACGTCTTGATTCGTAGGTCTTATTTTGTTTACTTTCTATTTCAGTACCCAGTCACGCTAAGCAGGCTGCAGCTTCTACTAGCTTGGTTTTCACCGTGCCTTCTTCCTCCAGTACAGATAGCGAAAGCACGAACGATGGAAGTGGTGTGAGGCAAGTGGAAAGACGAAGTCCATTTCCTAGTGTGAAAGGTAAAGATTTAAAAGAAGCCCATGGTTTTTGGTCGTGCATTATACAGGATGTTCCAAATGTCTTGGGCACATTTTGACATTGAATATCTTGGAAACTTAAAGATATAAAAACTTACAAAAAACTTAATCAATAGCCTTACACAAGGCTTTATGTAATTAGGTTTAAAAAAGCACAACTTTTATCCTACTACCTTTCATAGTTAAGGAGACACGGGGACGTCAAATGTGCCCAAGACTTTAGAACACCCTGTACAGTAGTTTGGGTTTTCTGTTTATGGAATTGTACGTGATGTATTTTCAAAGTTAGTTTGCGTCGTAGCACTATTTAGGTCTCCCGAATGCCTCGCATTTTAAGTATTATCCAGTGTTAATAAGGAGCGAGACAATTCAAAAACACCACCGTGATGTTTCATATTTTTGCAAGCATGGAAATACACCGTATTTTTTAGTGGGATACTGAAAATCTAACTGGAAGGCAAGAATACCTTCTGCTACAAGTACTTTTTTCACCTTGCGTGAAATGTTAGAGTTAACAGAAATCTTCATTATACTCGCCGTAATACGCCGAAGCGTGTAACGAGTTGCGGGGCCCATCTCCGCGGCTTAGCGCCTGGGCTACACAGCTCCGAAGAAACGTCGCAACGGTGGCGAGTCGTTGGCGACACTGTGCCGATTTGACCGGCCTGGGAATCGAACCCCAGACCTCCCGCACTGATAGCGTGCGCTTTGCAACTGAGCTAACGGCCGGTCGAGAGTTAACAGAGCATGATGGAATTACTCTTAAGGCTGGTTTACACGACCAGCTGAGCTGAGCTGAAGCTTTGTTTGTTTTATAGTAGTTCGTCTCAGCTCAGCTCTACTCGTTTCAGCTCAACTCAGCTCTACTCGTTTCAGCCGGTCTAAACCCAAACCACATTATTTTGAGTTGAGCTTAGCTGAAGTAGGTGAAGTCTTGTTTCAGGTCTTGGCGAGTTTAGAGGTACCCACATAGGCAGCTTAGTGAAATGCATGGTTTTTCTTGTTTTTGCACTAATAGGCTAGATGTTGCAGAGAAGATTATTACATTTAACTAGCCTGAATTTACAAATATGTCTATTAACTAGGCTTTGGCTACTTTGGTAATTCTAGTTAGCAGGTTAGTGGGGCTTGTTTAAAATAATCCATGCAGTACGGTTGGTTGCAGAAAATTGTTTCTGTTGAGCAATAGGAGATTCTTCAGAAAAAGTTGTTGCTTGTGACTACAGGTAGCCTTTTTGATTAACTGAAAAGATTGACAAGAGACCAGCACAGTAGACAGTACCGGTTGACCGGTACCGTACTGATATTGCCATTCTGTACTGGTGGCAATTATACCAATATATTGGTAGTCGGTCTACTCGAGTACTTGAAGTGAATGTATTCATTTGAGTATTTAACTTAACTGGGTAAATCCTTTTAGTTGTTCTACTCAAATACTTGAATACTAGTAATTTAGTAAATACCTGTACTTGAGTAGATTTCATCAGTTTTAACTAAACTATTTGAACAAGATACCGATACTCTGTTAAATAATAACTGAAGTTATTTTCAAATTATATTGAACTGAAAATTCAACAGCAATTGAGAGAGACTGCAAAATGAGCTTGCGCTCTTTGAGTCGGCGGCCACCCAGAATATATACCGGTATGTCAAATGCGATCGGCTCCAGCTGTGAATCGAACCCGTCACATAGGATCTGCCACCTGCATGCGGTACTGCTAGGCCATGTCGATTTATTTCTCTGAAATACCCCTGATGATCCCTCTTGAATGAAACACACTATCTGATATTAAATGCATATTTTAACTCTGGTTAAGGATAATATTACGTAAATAGAACTTCTTCGTTATTGACTTCTGCATGTAATGTATATATATAGGTTTTGTAGGATTCAACCTAAAAGCGTTTCGATACAAGTAATTTTGGAGCCAGAATAAATACCAAATCAAACATCTAGGAGTTTATGGACATGATGCTATTGCTATGACTGTTATTGACATCAGAGTGTCATCTGGATTGGTTGTACAATTCTACTTTATATATTCAGAATATATGCTGTTACTGTATTAAGTGTGAATAGAATTACATGTAAAATGTCCGAATTCTCCGAACAAAAGTTAGAAAAGTTGATACTTTTAATTCAACAACATCCATGTCTGTATGACATGACCCAAAGTTCTTACCGGAACAAATGTTTAAAAGCTCGAGCGTGAGAGGAAATTGGTGGAGCACTGAATATTGATGGTAAGATCTATTAGTTTGTCACTGTATGAGCACTGTCAAGATTCACTAGTGAAGGAGGTTTGAATACCTTGTTATCTCCTAGCACAAGGAACAACCATACAAATGTAATCATTGATGTAGGAACTTAGCACGAGCTGAGGAGGGTGAATGGTTTTAAGTAACAGTGTTGGTAAATCGGTTTGCATCTATTTTGACCTGAAATTGGCTGGTGTTACTGTTTTGCTGCCCTTACCTCAAAGTTTAAAGCTGCTTATACCATTCGTGCAAGTCTATGCTACAAATGACTTTTTGTGTGTCAATATTAAAAGTTTATGTCAGGTAACAAGATTCTGAAATTAAATAACGCCAAAAAATGTCAAATCAAAATCAACCAATAAGATTTAAATAATGAAGTAAAAGAAGGTATTCAGACCATCTGATCTGTCAATAAGGCATGATTTTGGTGGCATTTTCATGGTGTAGTTATTTTTTTTATTATAACTGAAGTTATTAAAGTTAACTGCATTTTCATAGCATTGTTCACTTTGTTGAAATTAAGAAAAGGACAGTAGCATGGTTGGTGTGGCAAAAGATACCGTACCAGTATCTTGATCAGCACACAGGATCACTGATCATAATTATGATCAAAACAAAGTGATCTCATGTCATCTTGCTTATCAAGCTATGGATGTTAAAATGGATAATTGCTAGTAACTGGTGTCAGGCATTAGGGATAAGGATATGCCCGCTGAACCTTTTCATTTTTCTTTTCATATTTTGCTGCATATTGGATCTATGCATTTAAAAAGATATTATATTTTTGATTTTATGACTATGTTCTTTTTAGGAAGTAGCTGCCAGCGGAAATGGAAGATACTTAAAGATCGATATAGAAGGTCTTGCCTTCCCCCCAAGAGCGGTTCCGCTGGTGGCTACAGAAGTGAATGGTCACTCAAAAAAAACATGGAATTCATAAAGCCTTTTTGTCAATCCAGAAGGTATGATATAGCTGTACAGTATCTATTTATGCACTAGTCACTAGTGGCTGGTGCTTCATTTTTTTACTTTTTCATAAAAGTTTTTCATAATCATTTTTTAAAGTCTATTGCTTGTTCGCCGTGATATATTTCAGCTAAAGTGCTCTGATGGTCGGATGCTCAGAGTGTCTGCCTCTCGAGCTGTAGACTCTGGTTTGGTTCCGAGCTGGGTCAAACCAACGACTCTAAGTTTGGTATTCACAGCTTCCCTGCTTGACACTCAGCGCTAAAGGGACAGTGTGAAGAACAAGCCGGCAAGTATGCTTGTTGTGCCGTTCGGAAAGTCACTTGGCGGGATTCCCCCATCTCAGTGTGGTAGATAGATGGCCGGCAACTCCTAAGCGAGCTCGTTATAGCGCTCTGGTCGCTTTCTGGTGATAGGAGATTAAAGAATAAAGGTGCCCTATCAAAAAGGAGTGGCATAGAAAATAAAAGAAAAAAGTGGCATTGATTATATGCAAAAAAGTTTCGTGTAGAATGCTCTTTATCATTCTGCAAGTCTGCTCGTGGTTATTTGCTTAATCATATTTGCAGCACTAGTTCAAACGTCAGTGATGCTGAGAAAAGGCCAGCTGAAGAAATTGGATTGCTGCTGGTAAATGAGGAGCCGCAATGTAGCAGTTGGGGCCTGCAATCAGCTACCAGTACAGTTCTTGATTGGACTGACGAGAGCAATTCTAGTGCAAGTGCATCGACTCTAGCTTCTCCCAAAGGTTGTAGTTAGTTAGCTAGATACAATATTGGCTTGCCAAATGACTTAACATCGTTGTTTGCAGCCCAAAGGCTGATAATTTGAGTAGATATTGAGTATTATGTACTTGCTTTAAATTCAGTAAAGTTTAGTAAGTACAGTTTGCAAACTACACGTAGTTTTTGCCTGAAAAGATTTTCAGTATTTACCGGTTGTGATGAAAAAGCACCTCAGAAAGAAAAATGTTGTACCCTGTTCAAGACGATAGAATAGCGAGGAGGACAAAACAAGATGTCGTGCACCCTCTGTTAATACGAATGTGTTTAGTCTTTGCGAAAAAACGTAATTATTGCATGGGTTTGAAGTTATTTTAAGAGTATGTTTTTGTATAGATGAGGTGAAGCCGAAGCGACGAACTAAAAAGAGGAATGATTGTTTGGACACCAAGCAAATTTTGGAAGAGCTGCGGAATCCTAACGTGGGAGCTCAAGATGATGGTAAGTTTATACGAACACTTGTCAATGTATTCACTAAATCAATTGCTTTTTGCCTTCCTGCTTTCTTCCGAAGCGAAGTTTTGCACCTGTTCCTAAGAATAAAATTACTTTTTATCATGTCTGATTGATAACTTCATCTTCAAGCACTGAGCATCATGTGCTATGAAGTTTATTACTTGATCAAAGTCTCATCTTATGAAAAGAACAGCATGTTAGCATTTCTTGTTTAAATTTCAATTAGCATTTCTTGTTTAAATTTTAGCATATTTGCCACATTAAAATTTCAAAACATTGTTCAAACTAGTTACAAAGTTCAGACTCCAATTCACTCCCGTGATTCAAGATTAAGATGTGCTTTCTCTTCTGAGCTGCTGTGTTTTCAGTTAGTTAAATTTTAATGATTGTTAAATTTTCTCCTAATTAACATGGACTTTTCAGGTGTTATAAGAGAAGACGATGAAGTAGACCTTTTTTTTCGGCATTAGCTGCAAAAGCCAAAAAACTCTCCCCGAAGAAACGCAGCAAGCTCGAACTTAAGTATCTTCTTGAGATGAACGAGATGTCATTCGATTCTGATTGATTGATTCGATTCTTCCCGGTCCTCCCACTGTAAAGTTACGTGTGTGATATGCATTTGAGCGCGGGGACGTTTGGGCACGAAATATGTCCGCTATCAAAGTGTATTTTTTATCCTTTTTTTGTTGTTTCTTTGCTAATTAACGGTAGCGTATATCGAAAATGGAGCAAAGTAAAGGTCAAGTCAGCGACAGATGATTAGTTAATTTGTTTTATAAGATCGTTGCAAACAGAAATTAGTTGGAATAAATTAAAAAAAATTGATAAAAAATTCGTTTTGAATGCGGACATATTTCGCGCCCAAATGCCCCCGAGCAGGACATTTTGACGCCGGCGTTTTGATGCGAACTGTGTGAGGGTGGGGTGGTGGAACTCGGTAGGGGTCAGGGGTTAGGGGGATGGAAACCGGTAAGGGTTGGGGGGTTAAAAAAACGTTATTATCCCCCACCCTCACGCATTTCGCGTCAAATCGCCGGCGTCTAAATGTCATGTACCCCTCAAATGTCGGGTTTCGGTGTGTGATGTGCAGAATGATTCGAAAGTAACTCCTTGTTTTAAAACTCGTACTTAAAGTTAATTCTAATAAGGTGATATGATTCTCAGTTTTTGTGAGCAGTTTAATTGATGTTTCGCAACTAAATTTATTCTTTTTGGAAATGTTATGTGAGTTCGTTTTTTAATCATGTTCATTTGTTTCAGTATCGCAGCTCGTAAACACGTTAAAAGAATGGAGTAGGGAGTTGCTTTCTGATCAGCCTGTAGAAGTGTTCAGATTTTGGACTTTTTAGTTTTCTATGGTGTCATGCACCATATAAGCCAACATTTGAACTTGAAGGTTTTTGAAAAATGTCTCAAATCTGAAAACGTTTAATGTGATGTTACCGGATTATTTCGTTTTTTGCAAAATTGTGCACCAATGTGCAGTGTTCCCTGATTATTTCTTTTCAATCTCCGAGCGCAGAATTTTTTCTATATGCAAGATAAAAGTTCGAAACTGTGGAGTACCTCGTAATGTTTTATTGGTGTCGGTTCGAAAAAGACAGTAAATAATTAGGTAACAGGAAATCGGCCTAACCACACAGTCCTTTGACTTCCTTACACTTCGTTTTCAACTTTTCATATCATTGCGTTTTGCCAGGGGATTGCGCCATCGTTGCTCACGAAATATTGGCTGAGCAACTCCCTGTTCTGTAGAGCCGAATGCGAACGTCTCCCGCTGTTCCCTCTCCAGGATCGCAATCCAGCAACTTGCTCTGCTCTCCACAGTCCTGGCAGTATTCTTCCGCTGTTGTCTTCGGAATCCGGAGCAAGGCCGTCCATATAATTCACTGCAGTTTTGCACCTTAAAAAGTTGTGCAAAACTGTGCAGGCCAAAACAATGACATCGGCGGATTCGGGCTTTACAAGAAGAGACCTGCGAAAAACTCGAAACCGTGATGCCATTATCCCGAAGGCGTTTTCAACGATACGCCTTGCCCTCGAAAGTCGGTAGTTAAAGATCTTTTGTGCTCGAGAAAGCGAACAGCCACCATATGGTCGCATGATATTTTCATCCAAAGGGAAGGCTTCATCGGCAACGAAAGCATGTGGTAAAGTGATGTCAGATCCTGGTAGAGATGCTGGCAGGGGCAAGTCTAGATCATGTCTTTTCAGCCGTTTTCCGAAGTTTGAATTTGCAAACACATTTCCATCAGCATTTTTCCCTTGTGCGCCCACATCTACCAAAATAAAATTATAGTTTGCATCGACCACTGCAAGAAGGACAATGCTGTAGTTGTGCTTGTAGTTGTAATACATTGAGCCAGAGTTGGCTGGGGCTTGTATTACTACATGTTTCCCATCCATAGCGCCAACGCAGAGAGGAAATTGCCATCGATTGTAGAATTCGGCAGCGATTTCTTTCCATCTCTCCATGCAGGGTGTAGGCATTACCTCGGGTTGCAACACCTCCCAAATGGTCTGACAAGTTTCGTGTACTATTCTCGACACTGTACTTTTGTGTATTCTGTACGAGAAACCGATAGTTGTGAACGAGTCTCCTGTCGCCAAAAATCTGAAAAAAGTAGATATTTACTGAAACGACTTCTAAACGACGTAAGAAAATTTTTGACGTAGCAGCATCGTCGTGTCGCATGTTCTGAAATTACTCCTGGTTTAATATCATTTAAAAGCATAGTTTTTACTGATAGCCGCATACCTCAAAGTCACGGCAAGTCTTTCGGCCGGAGAAATTACATCTGATCGTGTATTTTGCTTCCTAATACCAAGTTCCAGTTTGCTCAGTAATTCGTCAAATACCTCCGGTGTCATCCGAAAGTATTTAAAGAACCATGGCTTTTTCTTATCTCTCAGGTCAGAGATTAATTTATGAAATTCCCCTAAAAACAAATTCTTGATCATTTTCGTTTGAAATTGGTTACTGACAAACTAAAAATTTGCTTTTATTATTAAAATGCAAGCTAGGCCGAGCAAAAGTAATGCTTTTCATGGCAGTGGACACTGATTGACTACATTATCAGTTATCCTTTTTTCATGTTTTCTTATGTTCTTACCTTTTGCTTTGCGTTCCTGAAGAACGGGATTCACCCACTCTCTTCCTTTCTTGGTTGTCTGGGCACATGCATACAGCAAAAGCAGTTTCAACTTGTACACATATTCCTTGCGCTGCTTCCTTTTTTTCAGATATTCCCTCCTCCAACGCAAAGTTACTGCTCTTCGCAAACGAGTCATTCTTACCAACATCAACAATATACACAACTTTGCTACTGTAGGCTACAAGTTCAACAATGTAGGATATAAATCTGAATTCTGAGCTTTGGTAGATCCCTGAATGATGTGGGCAACCGCCCGCTACCACTGCTTGATAGGCTAACTACAGCATATAAAGATAAGCATAAAAAATGGCAAAAGTAGGACTATTCAACCACTTAATGTGGGGCCTACTGTCTTCGGCCGACGCAATGTCTCCACGAGAATATGGAGTGGTAGACGAAAGCGTACGTCTGTTCATGTGAAAAAAACACATTTCTTAAATCGAATTATCATGTAAAAAGCCATTTGTCGGTATTCCCACAAAAACTGAATGTTGAATGTCGATGTTATTAACCACTTTGCAGTGTTGTCCATTTTCAAAAAAGAGATACAATAATTTTTAAATAAAATCTATCATAAATATTATTTGTTTTCATTTGGCAACACTAGTTTTTCTCGCTGCTGAAACTCAACTCGGCTAAGTAAAAAAAGCGTGTAAACACGACCTTCAACTCAGCTCAGCTCAGCTAAGCTCGTTGCTATTTCCGTGTAAACCAGCCTTTAAGCTTTCCCCATGACGCTCTCCACCAAGAGAAAAAACGCAAAAAAAATTGTGAGACCGGAAAGTTTCGAGAATATATTTACTCCATTTTATCATTTCAAAATTTGTCCCACAAACCACTTTCTAGACACGATTTTTGTTGTAGTGTGGAACAAACGCAAATTGTTTCGACTATAACAAAAGTCTCGTCAGCCTTGCTACGCACAGCCAATCCAGACCACACTAATTCCAGACTGTAAAACAGACATGGGCAAACTACGGCCCGCGGGCCAAGTCCGGCCCGCCGGTCCTTTTATTCTGGCCCGCCGGCACTTACACAAACTTAAATTCTCACCGTGAATTTAGCGGAAGACCTTTTTTTCCTTTAAAAATCATGGATGGCAGTTATTTTCAAAAAATAAGCCTCAATGGTGCAAAATTGGAATAAAAAAGGAGGTGAAAACCTCTTATTTTGTAGATCACATTCGTACGTGGACCGTGGTCTCTAACAAAAAGGTCTTCACCTTGTTTTCCAATCAGCGTGCGGCCCGCGGCTTCAACAGTTTTTCAAAATCTGGCCCTTCGTGTGAAATAATTGCCCACCCCTGCTGTAAAGACTATTTTTTTTTGCATTGCTCATCGTAAACACCTCGACTTCATTTCTTTTCTAGGTTGTTCCCGCAGTCGCCAGACGACTGGCCAGAATCAACGATGGCCAGTGAAAAAGCCTTTAACTTCAAACCCACAACTAATTAAAAGTTACCGGTAGTGCAACTAGCTCACATCACTACAAGCCCCCTCGGCAACACACTCATTTGCAGGTGCGGCCTTATTGTGGTCTCATCAGTGCAGCATCGCAACCTCCCACCTTCCTAAAAAAAAGTTTAACCTTCAAAAGAACTACTAGTACTAGCCCATGCCCCAACTCTAAACCTCTGCTCATTTTTCTCGAGGTCAAATATTAACAATGAAAGTTTCTAGGAAATAGTACAGGTATGAATTATGATGCGACAGACTCTTTCTAAGTAATTGAAAAGACTAGGAATATCGGTTGATTTAAGCATTATTATCCCTGCAAGTTTAAAAAAGCGAAAAGCCAAAACTTCATCGAAATTCATAATTATTTCATACGGCAAAATGATACAAAGAAGTAGGTGTGTTTCAACTGAAATTCTTCTATCCTGCACGTCTTTGATAGGCACTTGCAAAGCTATGGGGGCTTGTTGTTGGCTGCTTTTGCCATGAATGGTTGCCATGGAGGCTTGTAGCGATGTGGGCTAGTTACTTAGGCTTCCGGTAACTTAGTTGTGGGTTAGAAGTTAAAGGCTTTTTCACTGGCGATCGTTGATTATGGCCAGTCGTCTGGCGACTGAGGGAACAATCTAGAAAAAAAATGAAGTCGAGATGTTTAGAATGAGCAATGCAAAACATAGTCTTCACAGTCTGAAATGAGTCGAGCCTGGATTGGCTGTGCGTAGCAAAGCTAGCAAGACTTTTGTTATAGTCGATGCAGTAAAATGGTCCCTTGCAAACACAAACTGGCTACCCAAAATCTTTTTGGTGCTGTTTTGTCTGTCGATATTGCGCAGCATAATTAGCAATCAAGTCACGATTTAAAGAATCTAGTTTTTCAATACCGATCCGATCCCATTTGTAATTACTGACGCTTATTATGCACTATTTGCTTTCTCTTGCCAAGTTGTTGCGTCGCAGTTTATGACCTAGTTAAAACAGATGTTCGGTTACGAAACTTTACTGCATCCGAAAGCGGAAAAACGCTTATTTTAAAACTGTTTTTCGAATCAGCTCCGCGGAAAACCATTGATCATCGCTCTGTGATTCGTCACGGTTCACCGCTTCCCAGCACCCCGCCTTCTCGTCCAGCCAATCAACCTTCTCCAGCCACCAGCACTGCAACACATTTGAATACAAGAGAAAACCAACAATTTCTAAAGGTAGTGGTAATTTTAGGTCAATGGTTTACATGTTATCTCCACTTATTTGAAATCGGAATATGGTCTCTGCTTTTCGCAGCTGCTTACGACGGTGGTTCTTAAACCTGCCATATGTACCGAAACCAGCAAGCGTCGTGCAGTAATGCGCCGTACCCTTCGTTAAAATTCAAAAATTTTTGAAGTGAGCTATGTATTGTGCATTTGTCTATGAAGCAAGCAGGGAACGATGTCGTATGCATTTATTGCCCATGAAATCTTTTTGTTCAAAGAAACAAACCCAACAAAACAAGAATTCCACACATAAATACTAACGTACTAAAACGCCTTATTTGGGTGTGTTCACTCAAAATATATTTTGTGCCTTATAAAGTGCCCGTGATCCATGATACAGTGAGGCTATGAGGTAGGTTTACAGCAACCTTGCATGGCTATGCAGGAAGCAATCGTATGGTGCTGCACAAAACAACCAATACAGACAGGAACGTTATTAGAGTTTAAACCTTGCGACAGTTACGCCCTTCAACTTCGTACGTGGAAAGTAGGATGAAATTTCTTGCAAAAAAATCGGATGGAAGTCCATTTTGTGTTAACCCACCCTTGTGCTGTTGCAGTTCGGTAACAAGTTACGAAATGCGCGACTTCACTTTGTCATGTGCCATGCCCAATGCCAAAGATACTTGCCACTTGAACAAATCTATTAAGTTTACCCAGGGGACATCATGTTTGCCACAAAATGCTCATTTCTTGGTAATTGTGTATTTGTGTAAGCTTATCGTGATCTCTGGCGAACTCCTGCTACAGCCTCATTAAATCGCTCGATCGAGCTCAGTTTGAGAACCAATGGCTTAAGTGATCTGACCACATTCAAATGTTTCGCGTTAACACTAGACTATGGTCTTAAGTTTTGTGTTTGATCTGTTCAATCTAGGAAAATGTGGCAGAGTTGACTTTGATATTACCGGACAAAAAACACTGAAAGCGAATGTTGCGAGTTGACTCTGATGTTTTTGTTTCTGAACTATTTGCAAATGCATGTTGATGGAGTGAATTTACTGTGAGCAGATAGATTTGCGGTGAACCAAATGCGAAATTTATCTGTTCAAACCCATGAATTTATGTATTCAATGAACAATAACTTGATTTATGGTCATGCAGCTGACTTTGTTCCACCGCAACTAGAACACATCAGTATAAAATTCTTTACAGGATATTACACAGAGTGTGTTGGAGGGCCATGGAGTTGGGTGGTTTAACTTAAAGAAGATTCGTCGACTGATGGAATGCGAATCCTTGCGTCTCTTTATCCTGCAAAGACTCAATCAATCCACTCAGGAGGAAGGAAACAACGAATACGTGGAAGATGTGGTAAGTGTTTTCATTTAGACCACTAGTTGGTGCTGTAGAAGTCCAAGATGGCCAAAAAGAGAGATTTAATTTTCCCAAAATGTTATGACCCTTGACTAGTGTCAGACAAAGTTACGAGAATGTGATTTCTTTTTTTTTTTTTTTTTTCGGCTGTCGTTTGATTAGTTGCGTTGTCATTCTTTTTATCGAGAAAGCAACGTAGACGCTTTCACTAGCTTGCTTAGAAGTTGCCGGCCCACTGTCTGTCTTTCAAAGGTGAGGGAAGCTTTACGCGCGATTACGAACGGCACAATCAGCGAACTAGTCGTCTTGTTCTCACTGTCACTTTAATGTTGAACGTCTAGGAGGAAGCTAGTGTATATACTAGGTTTGCAGTCTTCGGTTTGACCCGACTCGGAATCGAACCCCCTAGTCTACCACTTCAAAGGCGTACGCTCCATTCTTCTCAGTCATTAAGTGGAGAGGTTTCTTGTTTTTTTCAACAGATTAGAGAAATGTTACAGCGCAGCTTTTTGTATTGAAAACATTCTGTACAGAAAGTATGTTAACAAATTAACCAAAACCACAGCCTTATCAAAAAAATGTATTTGCGATCGGAACTAGAGGTTAACAAAAGCAATCCTCTAAAAACGTGGGAGCTACTCAAAACTATTCTTCCTCGCCGCAAAAACTCACGAACTCCCACCTCCTTACTCATTGAAGGTAAAATTGAAATGACTTGACAAATAGAACTAACGAAGTTAATACTTTTTTTAGTTCTACCGGAGAAAAGTCAGCCTCAAATTGTAATGATTGCAATCCCACCAATTTTACAATCTTTCTAAAAAATAGTGTCTCCCCTTCATTGCCACTTATAAGTCCTTCCTATAATAAAATTAAGAATACTATTCATTCACTCCACAACAATAAAGCAGTTGGACGCGATAATATTTCCGCGATGTTCCTAAAAGTTGCCTCTGACGTCATTACTCGATTTTTGTTTGTATTTCTAGATCTAATGTTTACGAAAGACGTTTTTCCGGACGGTTGTAAGGTTGCTAAAATTATTCCAGGGTTTAAGTGTGGTTCTAAACTTGAAATTAACAATTATTGACCCATTTCAATTCTTTCTTCATTCATAAAATTTTTTGAAAAACATATATATATAAGACTAATGAATTTTTTCAACAAACATGATGTTTTTCAACCAACGCAATATGGCTTTCAAAAAAATCAATCTACTACTCACGCAGCCCTTGATTTCGTAACCGAAATGTATGATGATATTGATTCTAACCAATACACTGGTTTAGTGCTGCTGGATTTCAAAAAAGCTTTTGATACAGTATTACATAGCATTTCACTCTAGGAACTTCAACATTACGGTGTTCGTGACCCTTTGCTAGATCTAATGCAATCCTATTTAGACCAAAGAAAACAGTTTTTCTCTATTGTCAATACGTCATCCCAAATTGCTCCCATTTCTTTTGACGTTCCGCAAGGATCAACTTTTGGCCTCTTGCTGTTTTTGATTTATATTAATGGTCTACCTAACGCTCTGAACTGTATTCCTAGACTATTTGCTGACGATACATGTCTAATAAGTCGAAACTTCAACTTTTCCAAATTGGAGTTTGACATGAACGAAGACCTGGTAAAAGTTCACTAGTGGTGTCTAGCCAAAGTGACTATTAACCCCGTTAAATCTAGCACTTTGATTGTACCCCCTAAAATTACTAAATCTTAACATCTCTGAAAAAACTGCTTTTACCATAAGTAATGCTAAAATTCTTTCCAGTCCATTCTTTAAATATTTGGGATTGTTAATTGACAACCAACGTAATTTTCAAACACATATTGCGTTACCAGAAAAAAAAGTTAGGCGAGTGGTTGGCATCATCACCAAAGTTAAACATTTTCTCTCGCAGGTCATACTTCGGCAATTATATTTCGCTCTTATTCACTCACAACTTATTAACGGATTAATTATTTGGAACTCAACGTATCCTAGTTATTTGAAAAAACTTGCTGTTGTGCAAAACAGAGCCATTTTACAAGTAGTTGGTGGCAACCGCTACCAAAGACTTACTCCGTTTTTCGTTCTTCTTGATAAATTGAAATTAGTTGACCTATTTATATTAGAGACTGCCAAATTTATGCACAAATTCATGCACAATGAGCTTCCTTCCTCCTTTTTTAACTATTTCATTAAAACCTTCAACATTTCCTCCCGAATTACAAGAACTTCATCTAGTAGTAATAACCTTTATATACCGAAATTTACTTCAACCAGATTGCAGAGATGCATAAAGTATCACTGTGTCAAGACATGGAATTCCATTCCAACTGAAATTCAGAAATTATGTTCCACCAAATTTATAATTGAATACAAATCGTACCTAGCTTCCTACTACAAGTAGGCCCTATTGGTTCAATAACTTGTTATTTGTTCAGGTAGTGTAAATCTTGTCGCTTCGATCGTATGATCTCAAAACACTACATAGCCTCTTTTAAAGTTTATGCTGTGGGTGACTGCTTGACTCGATGACCGCAAGGTCTGTTCGCAGTCTCCCTGCCAATGTTGAATACTATTTTCTATTGTTTACTGTACATTTGGCTGGAATAAATCTTGTTGTTGTACGCTTACCAAGTGGTAGTGCTCATTTTTGCTTATCTCTATTCAATTCATCAATTTAAGTTTTCTTGGTTTAGCACAAGATAATTTCTAATAAATTGGAAAACATATTTCAATGTAAAAGTTTGTTTCGACCAATCCCTCCCCCCCCCCAAAATTCGATTTTTGTAGTTTTTCTTTTGTGATTCTACGGTAAGTCATTTAATTTTTCCGGCGCTCTACAAAAACTAACATGGTCGGTAATCAAAGTTCCCGGCTGGATAGTGCAGCTGTTAGACATTGCTATCGGTACTTAAGGTCGGGGGTTCGATTCCCAGGTCACTCAAATCGAACGTAGCGTGGCCAACAGCTCGCCACCGCTGCGACGTTTCTTCGGCGCTTAGCCGCGGAGATGAGTCCCGCCACTCGTTACACGCTTCGGCGGAATATTGCAAGTATAATGAAGATTTAATTAACTCAAAGTTTCAAGCAAAGTACTTTATGGTTTTTAGCTCAGATTGCCGGTGTTTGAAAATGAATAAACCTGGATAAAAAGTCTTTTGACCGCCTTTAGCATTATTTGTTACAAAGCTAAAATTATATAATATAATATTATACATGCGTTCTTATTTTGTCGACCTTTAAACTAGCTTGAAACCCTGCATTTCGTTTGACTTTTAGTTGGCGTAATTCAAGTATCTACTCAGTCAGGTATGTAGCACTACATAAATACGTGCGGTATATGAAGTGGCAACATTTACTTAAATGGCAGTAATAGAATAAAAAGTATATACAAGATAACCAAATATTCTTATTCGTGAAAATAGCGAAGCATGTAATGCAATATAGTCACAAAAATCGTTCACTCGAAAACGATTGCGTCGTATTCAATTTGCAGCGATGAGTATTTAATATGAAATTATCACGAACTGATTATTTTATTCAAATACCGCGATTAATTTGAAGTAGGCATAGACGAGATAGGTGAATGAAGTATGAAGCTTAGTTTGCAATTTATCAACTAAGGATGTGAATTGAGCTACTTTGATCTTTAAAATACTATCAGTTGTTTGCAGAAGTTTGATATAAATTTACACTCAGTTGTTAAGACGTTGTTATCGGTGCGGTAGGTCTGGGGTTCGAATACCGGGTCGGTCAAATTGGACGTAGTGTCGCCAACGACTCGCCACCACTGCGATGTTTCATTGGAACTGTGTTGCCCAGGCGCTTAGCCGTGGAAATGAGCCCCGCCACTCGTTACACGCTTCGGCGTAGTACCGCCAGTATGATGAAGATTTGATTTTGTGTATAAGACCTAATGGATCGTCAGTTTGATAGCAAAGTAGACTCAAATTTTGTTGATCTTATCTCTTATATAAGCAAAAAGACTTGTTTTTTAGCTCATTGCCGACAGTGTGCTCAGCCAAAATAGATTTAGTATTAATTTGCAACAGGTTGATTAAAAATTGGTCTGCTACTATGGATGATTATAGCGAAAGAAATCAAACAAGGACTTATAACTTGTATAGTAAGCGTTGGTGGATACTTCTGTGCGTTGCTGCTACCACAACAATATCTCGTATTGTGCGGGGATGTTTTGGAATTGTAAATGATGTATATGTTGCTTATTTCAACATATCTTATGAAACAGTAGACTGGTTTGCCTTGATTCAAGTTCCTGGGTCATTACTGTCAAGTTTGCTGTTGGGATTAATGTTGTTCTACAAGTTGGTTTCTATTCGAAAATTGGCAATATCAACTGGTCTGTGTTTGGTCTTGGAATTTATCGCATTGCTTGCTGCGTATATCTACACACCATTGTATCCACTAATTTTTATTGGGCAGTTTTTGCTTGGGTTCGTTATAGTAGCAATTGACGTGCTTTCGACCTCATTAGCTGTCAGTTGGTTTCCAGAAAACCAAATGGGTATTGCTATTAGCACTAAGGAAGCAGGGTCAAGCATTGGATCACTTCTTGCATTTGTAATACCAAGTAACTTACTGATATCTCCATCATACAACCAAGTAGCAAACCAAAGTGACCCAACATATTATAACACTCGCCATCCATCAACTGATCATGAATGGTTTGCCAGGAACCAGCTCAGGTTCATCTTATTTGCTTCTGCGTTACTTTTTGTAGCAGTATTAACAACGATATTTTATTGTATATTTTTTGAAGACAAGCCACCCACACCTCCCACTGCAGCACAAGAACAAGCCATGTTTCAATCAAATCAGTTTGGTCAACCAAGTTTTACTTTTAACAATTTGAAACAGTTTTTTGTGCTTTGCAAAAAAATTGTATTTAACAAATTATTCGTGCAAGCCATCATTATTTTAAGCACAGCTGTGGGATGTAATGTGGTTATCAAGATATATATGGGCGAGGTGTTGAGGTGGTTGTATCTTGATCTGGGATACTTGGAAACTGCCGACGTCATGGCTGGATATAATTTGGTCTTGCTTCAAGTTGGTAGCATTCTGGGTGACTTGCTATCTGGAGTGGTTGTAAACCATATCAAAAATTACCAATTAATTATTGTCTTCGATTTGGTGCTGTACTTAATTTCTACCATTTCTTTTTCGCTTGGCTACCACTTTCACAATATTGTTGTTTTGTACGTTTTTGGCGCACTTATCGGGTTTCATCTTTCGTTTTTGACTACACCTATATACGAAAGCATTTTTCAGCATTTGTACCCAATTGATACTGGTCTGCTTGCAGTGGTAATTCGAATTGAATATTCCTCTAGTAACTTGATTTTGGGTGTTTTGGGTCGAAAAACTTTCAACATTTTCCATCGATATATTGCTGTCTTGGGTTTTATGTGTATTTTAGTGTTCATGGCTTTGATTGTGAGCTTATTTTTTAAACCCCAGTACAACCGCTTACAAGTAGGTGCACACGAAGAGAAAGATAGAAACTTACTTGCTGTCGAAAGTCAAGAATTGCTATCTACATCAAACTAAAATCCCCATTTTTTACTCAAAACCGGTTAAATGGACGAGCAAATGAAGTATTTGCCTGAGCAGTCGACTCCAGGTTTGATTCCTAGTCTGATCAGACCATAAGCTCAGAAACTGGTGGATAACAACTTCCTTACTTGACGTTCTGTTTCAAAGGGACAGTGTGGCGAACAAGATGGCAAGTTCCGTGGTTTTGCCTAGGGAAACCTACTTGAAGGGATTCCCCCTATTTTGGTGGGCGACGACTCCTCACTAAGTGATCTCGTTGTTCGCTTTTGTAAGTACACTTAAATAATTTGATGAAGTAGGCACAGCATTGTGCTGCCAATGTTTCACCGTCAGTGTGGCGTTCTACGTTTGTAGCAATGCCACCGATGTATGTAATCGTGGAAGTGAGCATCGCATAATAATAACACACTTCAGCGTATCTTAGAAGCACAAAAAATCTTTTTCTGCCGCCTCATGACGAATCGTGGTTTAATAAACATTTAACTTGACCTTTCAAGTATTTAGCAGTAATTGTTTTTTGTTATTTTAACGTTAGTGTTGTAAAGGCATGTTCTGTATGATGTTAATGCTTCAGTTTCGATCGTTGGTTTAGTGATGCTTAGTGCAATAATTGACAAATACCTCTGAAAAATAATTATTTACCATGACTTGAAGGATTATTTGAAATGCAGTTGTTGTGGTTGAGAAGGTTGGATCTATACCGTAGCCTGTTTTTTTTTTTTTTTTTTTTTTCGGTGAAATTTCGGTCACAGTCCAAATTAAAATCGTAGAAACCTTAATGCCGTTTCGGTCAATTGAGTACATATCTGGCCAATACGCAAGCAACAATTACAAACGGACTACCGGTGTCACAGTGTCAGGTTTAACAGACATCAAACTGATCAAAGTGGTTTTCATTGGTATTGCGGTTACAAAGGAGATAGGTGTATGTTTACTTCAACGTCTTGTTACTTCAAACATGACCGAAAAAAAAAATTGAAATGACCGAAATTTTTGTGGACAGTTACGTCAATTGACCGAAGTCAAATTTTGAAAAAAATAACCCAGACCCTAGCCCAGTTCTGTAGCTGGCTAGTTTTAGTGGTTTTGTGGTCTCCTGCTGTCATGCAAACGCTCGACTTATATTCTACATTTAATACCGTAATTCATTACTAATCTGTGAATTATCAGTACGGTACATAGACTGAAAGACGATTATCACGTATTTTATACTGACGATATTTTGATTCATTTCATTCCAAAAATTTCCATGTTTTATTCGATACTTCCATGCTTATAAAAATTAGCCATTAGTTAACGGATGTATGGCTAAGCTGTGACTTTTTTTGCAATGCGGCTTCTTTAACAACATGGTATTTGATAATGCGCGCTTTGACGTAAATTATTAGTTAGCTGTGAAGCAATTTTTACTTGTGAAATTTGATGATTTGGCTGACAAAAATAAATGGTCTTTTATGGAAGAAGCTCAAAAATACCGCAAACGTACGTGGAGATATAAAAGATTTTTCGTCATTGCCTTTGTTTGTTAAGGTGTTTTTTTGTATTCCAAGATTTTGTAATAAATTCTGCAGATATGGAAGATAGCAGCTCTCCATTTCTTTACCTGCTTAATACTTTTCACATTCCAAATCTGTGAATACTTTTCACATTCCATACCAAAATTCCTCTTCCATTGCTTGCCGTTACAGAAACACCACGCCTGCAGCCAAGAGCAACTTTGTGACAGTGTACAGTAAAGTTAGTCTAAGTGGCCACTTCAAAGCAACAAAAAATCGGCGACTTGGCGAACTAGCTGCTTATGCAAACAGCAAATTATTACAAATATTGGCCTTCACAAACCTGAAATCTTTTTGCTTCTTTAGAAGCTTATCGTTTGAGAATCGACTCATACGTTCGAAAAATAACTTTTAAATCACTACCGTCATTTACAGTGGTTTTCCCAGGTTGTCAGTACGGAAAATTCCTGGGAAATTTGTGTTTTTCAGATTTCCCATGCGGCGAGAGAATTTGCATTATACGCATTGCTTTCGAGTTGGCATACGCCGTGGGTCGGCAACCTGTTGCACCTGAAAAGCCAATTCATCCTGTATTTAAAATTATAAAAACACTGGTAGCCAGAAAACCATTTTTTGTCATAGATGTTCGTCAGAAAGCAAAAAAGTTCGTTAAGAAGCGTCCTTAAAAAAAAGGCCTTCAAGGAAGCCACAAAGAGTGCGGAGTAACCAAAGAGCCTCAAGTTGCCGACCTATGGCAAACGCCAGTAAAAACCGAATATTTTTTCAAATTTTAGGTAAACTATAATTCGCAAAAATAACCGACTTTAGATTTTTAGAGTAATAAATATTTTTGAACTTTGATGAAAAACCTATGAGAAGCTCTCGTAGTTGTGCTCCTGATGAGTCTTGTAAGGACGAAAAAAATGATAACCGGTTACCTTTTTCGTGCACTAAGCGTTAGTGTACTTCCGGCCCATGTCGTGCTTGCATTGCTCGGTGTCGCAAACAATCATTATGAGAAGGTTTACTACCATGCTGCAAACTATGAGGAAGTTAAGTTTCCTCGTTAAGGAGGCCCTGGTATTTTCACTCATCTGCTGAAATGCAGTTGTGAAATGCCAGCATAAATACCCTTGAAACCTAATTCTTGTTAAGTTCTGCTTACCAATTACTATTTCGCAAAAATTCGTATATTTTAGGGATAAATCCTTGTGAGGTCAAAAATTTTTCTTCACATTGCAAAAATTTGTAAACCTCGGACTAGGCATGTCATACCATGAAGAAAATGCAATGCATTAGAAAAATGATACCCCCCCCATAAAATATTCCAAGTCGCCGAATTTCCGATTGAAATTTGGGACTCAGTGAAATGTTTTTGATCGTTTCCGTTAACCGAAAGTTTAAGCGACCGGGAAAAAAGGAAATCTTAATAGTTTGTTTTATGCAAGTTGTAAGTTTTTGCAATTCCTACAGCGAATCTGCTTCACTGGGCGGTATAATAACATTATGAGTGGAAGCTAAAACTGGTGATACTGATCATAGGTGGCGGAACCGGGAGGGCGTGGGGGGCATTGGCCCTCCCACTTTTTTTCAGGATGGCCCTGGGGGGCCCTAATTTACGTGTTTATTTCTACAGTATTGCATCTGCATGAAAGTAATTGAAACTTAATAGACCTACCATCGAAATTAAAACCCATGAAAGAGCTTAAATCCAGAGATGTCTTCTTCATAATTTTGTTTGTGGGGTGGGGGAACAGAAATTAGAAGCAAGAACCGTGGGTCTGAAGCCCACATAAATTGGACATGCCACATGTGGACAGGCTAAATATGGGTTGTAGGCATAGGGCCGGATTTACGTATAGGCTAAGCAGGCTGAAACCTAGGGCCTCGGAGAAAATGGGGGGCCTCATCACAAACAATCTAGACCTTTTTTTTCTCTTCACCGATACATTCAGTGAAAAACTGAACATCTGAGAACGTGTATGCCTTTTTTTTGCTCTTCACGATACTGATATTTTCATTGAAAACAGAACATCTGAGGTCGTGAAGACCTTTTTTTGCTCTTCCAATCAGTGTGATAAAATAGCTTAGGGTCTTTCATTGTCTAAATCCGGCCCTCATGAGCGTATTTAGGGGGGAGGCCATTGTGCCATGCTCCTCCCTTTTTGACTCAGCCTTTTAGTAAAAAAGAACAATACTAGTGGTGCCAAGTGACTGAAATATGCCAGACTGCTTTGATGGCTTTTGTAGCTAATGGCCAGGGGCGGATCCAGAGGGGTAGGATGAGGGATATGCATGCTCCCACCAGCCATTTTCAAAAACGTTTTTGATGCATGCAATTTTTCTATAATTCCGAACCCCTTCGACAGGCCTTAAGCCCGCATAATTAAAAATGTGCGAAAAAATGCATCATATTTGGCGAAGCACTTAGAATTAGGGTCAAAAAATTTGAACAAACTTGCCTGAAAATTATTGAAAAAGCACTAAAACAGCCATTGTAGCGTGTAAATTTTCGAAATTTTTCCGGGGGAGCATGCCCCCGGACCCCCTAGAACATTCCTTGTTTCTTAATCAGCTTAAAATTAGTTCTTCCGAAAAAATGCGCAGGAAAAAATGTGGAAATTATGCTCCCCCCCCCCTTTTAAAATTTCTCGCTGAGCCACTGCCGGCCCAGGTTGTTAAGTGAAGGAAATCTGGTCATTGATTTTGCCCCCCCCCCCCCCACTTTAGGAATGCTTCCGCCATTGCTGATACTGATAACGTACAGGGTGTTAATAAAGTCCTGAAACACTTAAATTTTATTTTATAAAGCCCATTTTCAAATTATCTTTACCAGATAGGTTTTGTTTTAATTATTGATGCTCAAGGGTTTGTGTAACACATTCTTGAAACATATAAAAATCATATCTGAAGCGCATCATTTTATTTTAAATAAAAAATGAAAGCAGCACTAGTTGAAATAAGACCAACCTGGTTAATATATTTGGAGAATTGACTTCACAAAAAAAAAAATTAAAATTGTTTTGGGACTTCATGAACACTCTGTATTACAGTGAATAGAGTTATAAAGCAAGTGATGCACAGTAGACTTAAGTTACGGCAGTGAGGGTCATACTTTAGGTGAAATATCGAAGTAGTTCTACTATGAGTTGGGAATATGATCACACTGGTAGAATTTGCATAACCGTGACAGCTTATCAGTAAAGAGCTAGGCAAGAATTAGGAGATCCTTATTTTGCTTTTTTCAAAAAAAAAAAAAATGCGATGAATTATCACGTCATACTGGAATGACGTTCAATTGATTCAAATGAAACGACGATGCAAAAAAAAACGCTGTAGAGGAACGAACATAAGGCAAGAAGCATCGACCAATCACGAAGTGATGCATTTACGAAAAACGGCGAGTCAACCGATTCTGACGCAGATGCCTCTATTCACTTTGCCGTCTTGTCGATTTTAAGTCAAATGAAGATTTTAATGCGATGCAGATAACATAGGTCGTTCTTCACTTTCAGCAACAAATGCGTTTCTATCTTTCTCTTCGCGCGCACCTACTTGTAAGCGGTTGTACTGGGGTTTAAAAAATAAGCTCACAATCAAAGCCATGAATACCAAAATACACATAAAACCCAAGACAGCAATATAACGATGGAAAATGTTGAAAATTTTTCGACCCAAAACACCCAAAATCAAGTTACTTGCAGCACATTCAATTCGAATTACCACTGCAAGCAGACCAGTATCAATGGGATACAAATGCTGGAAAATGCTTTCATAAATAGGTGTACAGAAAATTGCATGACATAATCCGATGAATGTGCTAAAAACATACAAAACAACAATATTGTGAAAGTAGTAGCCAAGCGAAAAAGAAATGGTAGACATGAAATAGCACGCCATATCAATAATAATTATTAATTGGTAATTTTTGATATGGTTCACAGCCACTCCAGATAGCAAGTTACCCAGAATGCTACCAACTTGAACCAAGACCAAATTATATCCAGCCATGACGTCGGCAGTTTCCAAGTATCCCAGATCAAGATACAACCATCTCAAAGCTTCGCCCATATATATCTTAATAATCACGTTGCATCCCTCTGCTCCGCTTAGAATGAAGATGGCTTGCACGAATAATTTGTTGAATACAATTTTTTTGCAAAGCACAAAAAACTGTTTCAAATTGTTAAAAGTAAACCTAGGCCGACCAAGCTGATGTGATAGAGATATGGCTTGTTCTTGCGCTGCAGTGGGAGGTGTGGGTGGCTTGTCTTCAAAAAATATACAATAAAATATCGTTGTTAATACTGCTACAAAAAGTAACGCTGAAGCAAATAAGATGAACCTGAGCTGGTTCCTGGCAAACCATTCACGATCAGTTGATGGATGGCGAGTGTTATAATATGTTGGGTCACTTTGGTTTGCTACTTGGTTGTATGATGGAGATATCAGTAAGTTACTTGGTATTATAAATGCTAGAAAGGACCCAGTGCTTGATCCAATATCTTTAGAGCAGATAGCAATTCCCATTTGGTTTTCTGGAAACCAACTGACAGCTAATGAGGTCGAAAGCGCGTCATTCGCTACTACAACAAATCCAAGCAAAAATTGCCCGATAAAAATTAGTGGATACAATGGTGTGTAGATATACGCAGCAAGCAATGCGATAAATTCCAAGACCAAACACAGTGCAGTTGATATTGCCAATTTTCGAATAGAAACCAACTTGTAGAACAACATTAACCCCAACAGCAAACTTGACAGTAATATACCAGGTACTTGAATCAGGACGAACCAGTCTACTGTTTCATAAGATATGTTGAAGTAAGCAACATATACATCATTTATAACTCCGAAAGATCCTGGCATGATACGAGATATTATGGTGCTAGCACCAACGGATAGAAGTATCCACCAACGCTTACTATACAATTTGTACGTCATCGTTGGATTTCTTTCTCTAAAATCATCCATAGTAGCAGACCAATTTTCAATTATCTTGTTATGAATTACTACCAAATTTGTTTTGCTCTGCAATTTACGGTTAAGTTACTACTAAGCAAATACACGAGTTATGTTATTTACAAAGACTCAGAAATACTCTGCAGCGAAGTGGTTCAATTTTTCTCTTGGAATTTGATAATGCTTGGGATCGCATGTCCTGAAGTTCTAGATACTGTTCCCAAGTCTGAAAATAATTTTGCTATGACGCCAGTTAAAGAGATTAGCCCCGAATAAACTTTTCAGGGGTGTACCCTTGTTGGAAAGCGTTGTCAAGTGTGCAGATATGTCAATTTTTTGTTTGTTTTTCAAGGAAACTCCGTATCCAATAGCAAGTCCGTATCGAAAAGACTCTGTGGTTAGAACTAAAAAGTGAATTTGCTAATCAAGAGCTAAATTGAATCAATTTTTGGGTGTTTTCGTTGGTTCCTAATTACTTTTTTCTGGACAATATTAGAGTTTCGATGTCTTTGAGAAAGGTACAGGAAAACTAGCAGTTCTGCCTGTTTTGACATTGATCTACCTGCTACATGCTTCCGTTTTCGAGACAGGGATTTAATCCCTTTATAAATAATTAATTTGAACAAGGCGTGATTCTTATTGAATTACGTCATGGTGATATTTATCGTTTTTGGAATGAATATCCATAACACCATTACGTGCGACCTCAAACAGTCATTTCAAAAGTGGTAAAAAAAGAAAACACCCTACAGCCTGCAACAATGATGTATTAGTCTTATAGACTTATTTTGAATCTGCTTTACGGAAACACGTGTCTGCACCCCGGCCAAGCTGACTGTCCTTTCCACCGGTGCAACCAGACAAAAAAAAGGGGGGACAGATTTTTTCATTGAATTACTGGTACTGAGGGTTTTTTTGCTTCTCGCCGATATTTTCACCGAAGGACAGGACATCTGAAGACATGTAGACCTTTTATTTTGCTCTTCCAATCAGTGCGGCCCTAATCTTGGGCAGTTAAAAAAGTTGACCGACCCTGATTTAGTGGGCCATGAGCAAAAAAAATTTAAAAAGCTCTGGTTTAAAACATCGGTCAGACACATCAAAAGTGGGTAATAAAGAAACAAAGGTTGGAAACCGCTGATCTGCAGTTAGCGTAGCCGATGATCGCTTGCTTCATCAATGCATTAAACATTTTTTAAGAACAAAGCTATCTCCGAGCTTATAGGGAAAATATATCATCCTCAGTTTTTTATTCAAATGGAATTTTTGAATAAGGATCTGAGGACGAGGGGTAGGCCTAATTGAGCTTTGTTTTTTCCAGTTACAAAAAATAATTCTTTTAAGAAAAATTTGCGTACGGCTTTCTTTTTTGGAATAGAAAAGCAGATGATTTGCATCCTATTGTTTTTGGTCAATAATAATTTTTGTTGATTGCTGACTGTTGATTACTGCGCTAATATGCATTTTAAGCAGAAAGAATGTAACAGCGATTGATCATTTGTTACGTTTAGTTGTGTGAAGTGTTGAGGGCAGTCAGTTTAACGCAATGGCAATACAATATGGCAGGTTGTCGACACAGCAACATTATTCTCATTACAACCCATGTTTATTTACGAAAATTTGATTCAATTGATCATTCAACAAATTAATACCTCTGCTCCCCGCTTTTTTGGTGATTTAATTAATGGTCATGCTCAAGTTAAATCGCATTTTAAACGGGGATTTCATGGTTTAATAATTTTTTTAAATCTGTACTTTGAAAAGGGGGGAACTGGTCTCCCTAATTCTCTTTCCTGGCTGCGGCGGTGGTCCTTTCCACTCAAAATTGAAACTAAACTTCTGCAAACAAGTAGTAGCGTTATAGAAATCAAAGTTGCTCAATTCGTTTATTTGGTTAGTAAATTGCAAGCTATGCTGTGTACTTTATTATACTATCTACGCCTACCTAAAGCTGATTGCTGAATTAGGTCACGTTTCTCAGTTGGTGCTAATTTAATTTATACACGCGTTGCTGTGGACGGGATGTTTTGTACGATATAATCTTAATTGTGCCTTGGCATTCATAATGATTCTTCTGCTTGCTTAGGTATTTTCTCAACTAAAAATAAGTACGTGATTGTTTGATTAGTATTACTCTCCTAAGTGATTGTAACCTCTTGAAATATTACACGTAATTATGCTATGTTATAGAGTTTTTGTGCAAGTTATTTGTCTAAAGCCTGGTCTACACTGAGGCCGTGCCAGGCTGAGAATAGTCAAGCCGCGTGTCTACACTGGAACTGTTAAATGGTCAGACGCGGCGTGCTTTTTAAGTTGATGCAATCAAACGTCATCATAACGGTATGTAGTTGGCAGAGTGGTTGGTGCATTGGGCTGCGTTGACGAACAAACATACACTGATACAGTTTTCTGCTTGTTTGCTCACTAGTGGGCCAGTGCACGACTGTATTCATTGAAACCCAAGATTCTAACCAAACAAGTCAAGTCAAGTTTATTTGTTTGCACTGAAGTAGTCATCAAATAGTCAATTACACAACAGCTTTTAAGATAAGAATGATAAAACAGTAAAAAAATTAGTTTGATTTGTAATCACACAGTGGCAAACTGGACAGCGCAAGACTATTTCCTGGTCATCTTAGTCAAGCTGCTCAAATGCAATTGTTATTGACATATTTAAGACATCATAAAACAGTGTAAAACAACTTCCACCTTCCTGAAAAGTTGATATTGTTAGAGGATCTCCTCAGAATTTTACACTTTGCTTTTTTCTACAACACAATATTTCTAAAAATACTGAATAGATTTTTAATAAAGCCACGGCCTGCCGTTCTTTTTTATACTACTACCAGTTGGTAAGTCCATTATGAACTACCAGTATAATACCGGCACTATGCAGTGTATGCTTTATAGCAGGGGTGGGGAACCGGTAGAGCAAAGTGGGCCACATTTTCTTTTGATTTGTAAATTTTGTCTTAAAAATACCCAACATTACGTCGCAAATTTGCTTAACATTCACGATAAGTTTTTTTTCACCGTAAAATCAGAAACTTTTGCACCGTTTTCATGCCACAAATATAGCTTGTAATTGAACCTGAAGCAGTCTAAGAAATCTTTATGTTTTCTATTCCACCAGTATGTGTTGTACACTTAACAAAGTGTTGACGTGGGCCACATTGAAAACTTAAGCGGGCCGCATGTGGCCCGTGGGCCGCAGATTCCCCACCTCTGCTTTATAGCCTAGCTGCAATATCAAAGTTAACAGTTTAACAAACTGTAATTGGTCCAACACAGGCAGCTTTTGCATATGTTACCAAAATCATTCTTTCAGCAGCTGAATGCGCAAAAGTTTTCTCTAGGCTACTCATTATTAATAAACCTAGGTCCAGTGGGCGAATGGGGTAGGTGCCGACTTGCCGTTGTGGCCTTAATTCTATTACAGTAAGGTGCCTACAACCTAGCCCACTGACATTTCAAAAATCAATACTTTGCGATTATCTTGTCTAATCACTACTTTACAGAAAAAAAAGAAAAAACACGCTCCCCAAGCTGCAGGTTCATCCTTCACTACAAACCAACCTGCCAACTGGTAACACTGGTGAATAGGCCTAATCCAACAGCTGTTATTAATCTTTTTGGCTGTTGAAGACTTGGGACGTATTTCATTTTAGCCAAACAAATCGGAATTTAACAACCCTTTGGTCTCTGCAAAACTTGTTTTCAATAAACCTTGATGTACACTAGTCAAGTAGTCGGATGCAGGTTGCCATTCGTGCCCGCGTACTGCTTGGATTTTTATACAGCCTGTTGAAATTTCAATTTTTTGCTATTTTCACTCAAATTTAATTACAATCTCGTGCTATTTTCTCCTGATTGTTTACCTACAAAAAAATCCACGAAGACAAAGTGTTTCACGACCCAGTAGTCTAACACTACTGGCTTAGTCATGTACCTGGAAAATGGAAAACTCCCGGTCGCAGCAGGCTGAGAAGAATTGAACAAAGCAAAAAATTTTTTTCGGCTGTGCACGGCTGATCGGGACTCATGTCATGTGCCGCGCAAAGCTCCATTTCAATGAAACAAACTAACTTGCGCCTCGCTCAGCCTCAGTAAAGATTGGGCTTAAGTAACAACATAATTTTGGCACTGAGTTTCAACAGCTTGTGTTAAGGCATTATCACAATAAAAAATTTTTATCAAATTTGCTTAGCTCATTTTGCCTCTTGTTGAGACGAATCACGGTGTTGCCGATTTCTTTGTTTTTCTTTGCAATAAGTAAGGGGCTCCAGCGTTAATAATTGGTATATAATGTTCACATACGTATTATATGTTTACATTAAGTTAAACTTCGTACGTGTTTCAACTCGGTCTTAAATGAAAGCTATGTGTAGCCTATGTTTACAATGTGTAGCTTTAAAGCATAAATGGTTACATTTAGTTCTTAGGTTTGGCACAATACGAGGCATTGCAAGCTGGTATGATATACAAATTACTACCGTCTCCCCGCGTTATAAATTTTTGGGGGTCTAAAGCCCATGTACTCTCCGCATCAAAATCAGGCTTTCAACGCAAAAATGAAATCATTTATAGGCCTATTCGCGTTATTACGCTGAGGGATATGACGAGTGGTGAGGCCCATCTGCGCGGTTTAGCGCCTGGGTAACACAGCTTTGAAGAAACGTCGCAGCGGTGGCGAGCCTTTGGCGACACAGTGTCCGATATAACCGACCCGGGAATCGAACTGCTGACCTGCTGTACCGATAACAATGTTTTAACAACTGAGCTAACCGGCCGGTGGCTCTCGACATTTTACATTTTAATTGGACTAGAAATTACGTCAAATAAAGTTATGACACTGAAAACTAATGCTAGGTGCAAAGGTTATTTGGTGAGAAACATGACTTAATTTGCTTCAATTTGATGATTAAATTGAAATACCCAAGCTCCTCACAAAAAATATATTAAAAATCATTTTAACTTTGGAATACAATATATACGGGACGAAATAGGTTAAGGAGGAAACGCAAAGCCACAGTAAACCTCAAAACTGGACGTTTCGACAACATAGATTCAGATGTCACCATCAGCAGTGTGAGCAAGGCAGCGCATAATTATCATCATTAGCAGTGTAAGCAAGCCTTGCTTACACTGCTGATGATGACAGCTGAAACTATGTTGTCGAAACGGCCAGTTTTGAGGTTTACTGTGGCTTTACTTTTTCTCCAAGCAGTTTAACCTTATCTTAACAAGGAAAATTTTGTATCTGAAAATTAAGCTTATCATTTTTAACAGTGTTTTAAATATTTAATGTTGCAGCAATGCTCTGCGAATGCATCTGTTTCTTGTTGTACGTTGGATTTATTCACTGATAGCAAGCAAATAATGCCTTTGATTTTAATCCAAACACAGAAAGGCTTTATCCATTATATTGACGTAAAATAACTGTTTAGGGTATCCTGTGCTTGCATTTTTTTTTTTTAATTTCATTAGTTAAGCGTAGAATATGTACACATAAGCCTTTCAAGCGGCGCTTTAGCTAATCAATAGTTTGAATGTACTATTTAGTAACTTCATACATACTACCACTTTTTAGTACATATTTTTCTCTTACACGCAGGAAGTTACCATCAAAGTATACCGTGGGATGTTGGATTTACTCAAATGTGTTCTGAATGGACTTGAATACACTTACAATGAAAGGCACGGATTAGGGGGGATGGCTTCAGCTTTTTCCTTGCTAGAAATATGCCATACTCATTATTATGCGAAAGGTGAGAAAATGTTGGAAGTTTTTAGAATAAATATAGTTGAAATTTAATTTCTTTTTCTAAAATTTTTGTGCTACTAGTTATTTTACACTGAATATTTCCTTTTGATTTTTTGTATTGCGGCGAGATTCTGTTTAAATTTGATGGTACGTGTTAATTGCTCATCCAAATTATGTCTTGTCGTTTTTGCAATCTACAAATTTCATGCTTAATTTGCATTATTTTGTTCGAAATCAGTATATCAATTACGTCATCTGAATTGCATGCTTAATGATTTAAAAATCGAATAATCAGTTGGAATTTTATATGTAATTTTATATTTAAAAATCAAATCTATTAAAGCGATGAAAAAGACGAAATGGGACTCTTCGGTGTGACCTACTTTGTATTAAGAGAAGGCCGGGTTGTTAAATCTAGTTTTAAACTGGTTTAGGTTCAGATCTAACTCGGGTTAGGCCTTAGATTTTTTAGAGCTAGGAGTTTAAAACTCGAGTTATGCTTTTTTTAGAGCTAGGAAATAGTATTCGGGTTGGGTATGTTAACGCCGAGTGGGTCACACCGAATGGGCGCTTACTCCAAATAAGAGTTGTTTTTGCGAACATGCATTGTAATGTTTACGCTACCGGTGACATTTTATATCGTTAAACTACTTTAATTGGTAAATTCGTGCTACGTGATCGTGTGTGATGCATGTAGGAGGTTCTATCGTAATTTATGAGACTACACGTATTAGAAATCAATCATGATTAATTTGAAGAGAAAATAATTGAGACGAGGAAAATTTAGTAAAAGTTTTTGCGTATGTATTGAAACTTGTTCATAGTTAAGAAGTAAAATCTTTATATTGGCGGCATTACGCCGAAGCGTAGGCCTATAACCAGTAGTGAACCCATCTCTGCGGATTAGCGCTCGGACAACAAAGCCCTGAAAAAACGTCGCAGCGGTGGCGAGCCACTTGCGACACTGTGTCCGATTTGATCAGCCCGGGAATCGAACCCCAGACCTCCCGCACCGATAGCGATGTGCTTAACTAAGGTAACCAGCCGGTCATTTAATTGTATAAAATTTATTATCAATCATCTGAAATCAAATCGATGTTTGAAAAGCCCAGTTAATTAAAACTGCTACATAGGGCAGTGTTAGTGCCTATGATCAATGTGTAACGGTTTTGATTACAGTAAAACTTCACGAGTAATTTCGTTTAATTTCACGTTTTTTGTTTATCCAATCAACTTAAATCAGAATTCAAAAGGCATGATCGTGACAGTCTTAAAGGGAGCAAAGATCAGATCGCTGCTATTGATGTGTCTTCTCCCCTGGCGAGTCCCATGGCTGCAACCGCGTTAGCTGAAGACATCCAAAGCATCGGTACATTGTCGTTTTCAAATCGTAGCATTTAAATACTTTGGGTTTTCAGCTGTGTGAAATACCTGGTCATGTGTACCGGGCCAGCGCAGTGATGAGCCAATCCAGGAAGAGGCAACCTTAAGATGGATCTCCATCCTTTTACACATGAAAATTGAACCCGTGATTCTTGCTTTTTTGAACGAGCATAGCTACTCGTTTTGGTTCACGTGGATAATGAATGTAATTTTTGCATGTCAATGTGATTGAAATGACCACAACATTTTTTTGTTTAGTTTCCGCCCCAGGATACTTGGGTATGTAACGATCTTGATGTCGTGTTTTTGTTTTTCGCATGGCTTCATTCTTTTTTCAAGCGTTTTTACAAGGTCATTAATTTTTTAGCTTTGTCAAAGAAAGAACAGGCTCAAGCAAAAGACAATGTAAGCGTCAAAAGCGTCCCTGCTCGACTGTCTGAGGTAAGTAGATTTCTCAACAATAAACGTTTTTTGAAGGTTTATTTTTTTATTAGTTTGTGGTTAGTTTATCGTCTTGTATTGCAAGCTAGAGGAATAAACAGAAAAAATTCTGCATCATGCTTTTCGATTGTGCACTGTATTAGTTGCATAATTATCGTATCGCGAGAAAACGATCAAAGCGCTATAACAAGCTCGCTTAGAAGTTACCGGCCACCTGTCTACCACACCAAGATGGGGGAATCCCGCTAAGTGCCTTTCCCAACGGCACAGCAAGTAAACTTGCCGGCTTGTTCTCCACACTGTCCCTTTAATGCGTAACGCCAAGCAGGGAAGCTGTGATTACCAATTTTAAAGTCATTGGTTTTACCCGACTCGGAATCAAACCAACGCGAGGCGGACGCTCTTACCACTCGGCCATTTGAGCTGTTAAAGTGAACGAAGTTCAGCCTTAAAAGATCTTTTGGTTACGGTTAACTGCAGCAGGCTGTTTAAAGTGTTTATAGTATTGATTTTGCCAATCATCGTTATTATTACCAAGCCTTGAAAATCGCTGGTATAACCCCAGAAGAGTTTATGCAGTAAAATCACTGTCAGCGACATGGCCTGGCAATAACGCGCGCAGGTCACTAATCCTGCGTGAGCAATTTCATTCGCGGCTGGAGCCGATCGCATTTGACATATTTACCGGGTGACTGCTGACTCGAAAAGCGCAAGCTCACTTCGCAGACTCCTCAATTCGTTAAATTTGCTTTTAAATATAAGTTAAAAGTAACCTTAGTTGTTCTAGCTAGACTGTAAGTAAAACGTGTTTGATTACGTATTTAATTTGGTAGGACAACATCAGCATCACTTCGAGCATTGCTAGTTCGCCTGGTGAAGGCGGAGACGTTAGATATCGGAATGGAAGATTGGTGCGAGTCGACTCTGATTTCGATGAAGACGAAGAAAGGGTTTTTCTGTATGAAGGAATGCTTGGTAAGACAAATTAAAATCTTGCGGTTTCACTGCTTTTGTTAAGCTTTGATATTGGTTAGCTTTGACAGTACTTCTTTGGCTTTGGAAGGAATTTGACATGAAAGGAGAAATAGAAGGTGTAGCTGTAGCTCATTATTTTTGAGGATTTTGCGCAGCTAATTTCGTATTTTAATTTGATGTGGATATTTGGTTTACTAGTACCTACCCTAGATTGCTGTAAGTTATACAGTTTGCTTAGTTCTTATGAAATATGTTTACCATTGCGATTCGGCCTCATGAAAAGTTTTGTTTTAATTTGCATCAGAGTTGCCATTTTAATTTCTGAAATTATATGCGCCGATTTTTTTTTGAAAAATGCTGATTAATCGAAAATGTTTGAAAATAATCCGAAGTTGCACAATGTCCAGTCCATACTCACTTTTAACTGTTTTTACTCATTTTGAAAGCAATTGCTTAGTGTGGCTCGGCGCTCACCAAGCAGTTTGATAAGAGGTTTCAAACGAATGCGCATAAAGCAAAAAATAAGTCGTAGGTTGGCAAGATAAGATTCTGTAAAAGTAGTGCTCACTGCCTATTTGCGGCAAAATTGCTCGCTAGCATTAACCGTCATTTACAATTTCTCATACCCAGGCAAACGATGCCGATTTTTTGCGCGAATCGATTACGGTAAGGTCTTAGCGGTCGCTAATAACGATGATTAAATAGCTCCAATGTTTACCACTTACGTTGCTTGCTTGATCAAATTAAGGTTATAGAAAAATTACTTTTTTCAGATTGCATTCATTGCTTTAGATTGCTTGTTAACTTTACGAAGCAGTCAAAATGTTTTCTAAAGTAAAATGTAGCACATTACCTCGCCTCTGGGTAGTATATTAGGCAATAGGAAAAGCAAAACCGACTAAGATAAGGCCATTCAATGTAATAACTAAAAAGCTATGTCCTTCCTGGCTTACCGGATTTACTGGAGTGCTTTGCACTGATGGTGATGGAGTGCTGATATAGCTTACGACCCGGCAAGAGGAAGTCGTCATGACTTCCCGTCCGGTAGGCCAGAAAGGACATTGCTTATTAGTTAAATTGATTTTCACCCTGGCCAGGTAAAGGCTTTTTGACTAGAGTGGTGACGTAGACACACGAGTGGCTACGTACCACAAAGGTTAAATTCTTGAAGATAGATTTATGCGAAGGGATGAGTGATCCTGGCAAGATCATTCGTTCTGGAAGAGGAATGTATCGTACCTGCGGGCGATTGATGAGGGCTAATTGCCCGAAACAGCGTTGTCCCGCTCTACGCCATTCAGTTTAGCTACTTCGATATAAAGCGCGCGAAATGGAAAAAAAATTGATGGACAGAAGTTCCAAGAGGTCGCTTCTTGTTATATTTTTTTTGTAGTTAGTGTGATCTGGTAGTACATAGAAATATTGTTTTTAACTTTTTGATTTCTTCGCACCAAGGTACTCCAAAGCAGTCCTTCCTGATGCAACTCGAGGGCGCCGCACTAGAGACGACTTTTAATTTGAGTAATGCGCATGTTTCTTACACTTGGTGTCGCATGATGTCTTTTTGTTACACTTCACCTATATTCATTTCGTAAAAAATTTCAAATTCTAAAACTTATTTTTTTTTTGGTATGCAATAAGCTTACTTTTCAAAACTCTAAGCGCGTCCGTGTGAAGACTTTGCTGCACAGTTTTTATTCTCGTAAACTCACAAGAAAAGGCATATCTGCAATCGTATTTTCAAACGTTTTGGTGAAACCTCATATTTATTTTGCTATCATCAGTGTACTATACTTTACAACTTGAAAGACGCTAGATTAGTATGATGGTATTAGGGATTACGTAAACGTTTGTAATATTCTGGTAATTATTTGTTTATTAAAGTTAACTTCTAAAAATCCATCGTAATATTTCTAGACTTACTTACAGTACTAGTGTTTTTACGTTTTAGTAAACTGATAACTTTCTAAATTATAGTCGACACCGATGTTTCAAAATCTGATCCATTAATTTGCGCTGTATTAGTGTTGTCTGAATGTCGTAATATTTGTTGCATTCTAACTCACTTTTTTCTTTTTTTGTAGCAATATTATAGTCATATGTAGATTGAAATTGCATTCTAACTCACTTTTTCTCTTTTTGTAGCAATATTATAGTCATATGTAGATTGAAATTGAGAAAAAAACTAGCACTGCGTCTTGAAACTAATTTTTTTACATTATCTAGCCGCTGATTTTTTTTTGGGGGGGGGGTTGAGCTTTTTCCAGAGTAATAGTCGTTAACTATTCTACTTTAGCTTACTATTAATCCCCCAATAAGGACTTTTGATATATTACAGAGTCGCTTTTGTTGAGCAGAAGAGATAGATATTTCTTGTTTTTTTAAATCTTTGCAAAAGATAATAAGTACTTGTTTGAAACCTTTCTTGTAATCAACGTTTTTCCTTGTTTGACTCGAAGTGGTTTAGAATAGGATAATTGCAACGCTTGTTTAGTATGTCATATGCAATTGCGTTACATTTACGACAGAAACACAGTCTTGTGTTGATAGTAACTTACTGCTACACCATGCATTGTGCACTATGCACAACTTTTATCGTGCAAGTTTTTCGTTTCATCAACTTTATCTGTTCATTTCGTATGAGTATATATGTTTTCGTGTTTGCTGGCTAGCATGACCAATGTTCTGTTTGTTCGAAACGTACACTTTGACATAATTCACCTTTGAATGTTCTATTAAACTGTCGCAAAATTTCTGTATTTTTTGTTGTCGCTTTCAGCATTTAAGCGTAACCTTCGTGTAGTTAATGGTTTTTTCCACTGTTTTGTTCGGATGAATCTAACGTCATTTTTAGAGGCTGATATTGTAAACATTTAAGAGAAAACGCTGCGAATGCGTGTGACATCAAGTATGAATAGTAAAGTATTGAATTTGTATTTTTTGCCGTACTTTAAGCATTATGACCATTACTCTTGCTCCTCTAAACTTCTTTGATTTGCATTTGTGTTTGTACCAGGCAAAGATCGCTCTCCTCTCTGGGACAAAATGCAGTTTTGGGAGGACGTGTTCTTGGATGCAGTTGCAATGGAGAGGGATGCCGTGGGGATGGATCAAGGTCCGACTGATATGATAGAAAGGTAAGATTCTTTGTAAATTGATGATAGTTGTTGAATTAAGAGTATTGCGCAAAATGTCGGCTAATTTTTTTTTTGAGGCCTTGACAATTTCTCCCAGTCTAAACCTTTGCTAAACAAGCTTTCCGGTGGATGTGATTTTCTCCATTTTACTGACGATTTTTGGGCCGTACAACATCACAGCAGTCATGCAAGCGGTACAGATCTTCAAACCCAGTGTATAAATTTACCTGGTGTACATCGCATTTGCTTTTCCAGCTTAGGATTTGTTACGCGTATCACTTATTGTACTTTTTATACCAAATAATAAAATATCGTCAATAACTAGCTCATCGACAAACCTTAGGAGGTTGAAAGTAGCCGACACCACTCACCAAAGACGTGAATGCACCGTTGGGGTAAAACGACGTAACAACATCTGTGTCTGTATTTGTCCTGATTTGTGTTGCACTTCTTATTTTAAATAGTCTGGCAATGCATACCAGTTGTATTTACTTAGAATCACTGGAATTGTGGCTTTTAAAGTTACTGCCTGTGTTTAGATTTGTTGCTGTAGGTGCAGTTTGACTTTTGTGCGCCTTCTCAATGCCCCGTTTTTTTGTTTTTCAGATATCGAACGTTAGGAGCGACCGAGAAAAAACGACTTGAAGACGACGAAGACCGTCTTCTCTCTACCATTCTCTACAATCTTGTATCGCACATGGTTATGATGGCTGTAAAGCAAACAGATGTTAAACGAAAGGTAGCAATTTTATTGCTTTTTGTTGTTATGAATGGTTGTTTAAGTTAATGAAGAAGGCAAAATGAAAGTCTTAGGCCGTTTTGCATGTTACCAACTGCAGTGTAGTTCATCCATTTCATGAAATAAACAAAGTCATTATCTTTACTTTTGTTTATTGACAACTAGTTTTTATAAAGAACTGGCTGGTTAGTTCAGTTATGATGGCTGTGCTATTGGTGTGGGAGGTTTGGGGTTCGAATCACGGGCCGCTCAAAGCGGATACAGTTACCCTGTCCACATGTACAATTAAAGTGGGCTGAAAACCCCCTGGGCTTTTAGCCCACTTTAATTGTACATGTGGACAGGATAAGTGAGTGTCGCCGACGGCTCGCCACCGCTGCGACGTTTTTTCGGAGCTGTGTTGCCCAGGCGCTAAACCTTAGATGGGCCCTGTCACTTGTTAGTCGTTACACGCTTCGGCGTAATACCGCAAGTATTATGGAGATTTGATTTTGTTTAGTTCTCTAATATAGTTCATTCATTATTACCGTGATCGCTTTTTGTAGGTCCGTCGCTTGCTGGGCAAATCCCACGTCGGTCTCTCCCATAGCTCTGAAGTGAACGTGCTGCTGGACCAGCTTGAAGTGTTGAAAGGCAATTTGATTGATTTGAAACCTTGTGGAAGTCGCCACATACGCAAACAGTCGTTCGTCGTCCATGCAGGAACTGACACTAGCGGCGATGTTTTGTTTATGGAGGTGAGTTTTTTTTTCTGCGATCCCCCAAGGATAAGCGGATTTAAAAAGGATAGTTGGATTTTTGCATTCCTCGAGTTCAGAAAACGGATTTGAGATGGAGTACCTAATGTAAGACTCGATCGTTTCTCGCGACTGAAAGCTGTAAATATTTTGTGAGAACATTTAGTTTTAACTTTCCAAAATTTTTTATGTGACGGGCAAGATTTTTTTAATATTTATATTAGGGAGATATAAAATAAATAAACGAGGTTATTTTCATATTATTAAACTGAAAAACTCTACGATTAACAGTAGTTGCGGGGACTGCGAGGTAATCTTGCTCTGTTCGAGTTAGCAGTCACTCGTTATGCATGTCGAATACGATCTACTCAGCCATGAATTAATCCGTCGCAAGGATTCTGTAACCTGCGCGAGTACTGCTATGCCATGACGCAGAAAGTTAGGTATATGAGCGTAGTTTTTGAAATGGAGCAGCGAAGAATGTGTACCAGACTCCAAATCAATTCTTCATTAGACACGCGTTGTTACGTCGAAGCGTGTTACGAGTTTTGGGGATCTTCTCCGCGTGTAGCGCCTTGGCAGTACTACAGCTCCGAAGAAACGTCGCTGCGGTGGTGAGCCGTTGGCGACACTGTATCCGATTTGACCGTCCCAGGAATCAAACCCCACATGTCTTACACCGATAGCAATGCACTTAACAACTGGCTGGACGGCTGGTATTATTTTTAAATTATTTCGTACCATGATGCGCATCGAATGGTTTGGAATTGTCTGCACGTTGTCACTGTTAAGGTGATTGCCAAAACATTTTGTTGATTGCATCACAATGACGTCACAATGCATTACAGGTGTGTGATGATGCAATTATCTTACGTACTGGCTTCGGTACCATCTGCGAGCGGTGGTGGTATGAGAAACTGGTCAACATGACTTTCTGTCCCAAGACCAAGGTCCTGTGTCTGTGGCACCGTAAAGGAACGCAAACTGTGCTCAACAAATTCTACACGAAAAAGGTGAGAATGAAATTTATAGCTTTGATTACAAAAATAAGAGCCAATAATATTGGAAATATTTGAATTTTTCGAGATGCTTCGGTTTATACTTAAATCATTGCCAATTTTATTCAAATATATTCTGTTTGAATAAGATTAGGTTTAAGTAAAATCGAAACGTCTCGAAAAATTTAAATATTTCCAATATTATTGGCTCTTATTTTTATAATTAAAGTATTTAAAAATTCCGTAAATTGTGTTCCGAAGTCTATAACAATTAATGCTTAACAAGTAATAAAATTGCCAAAAACGATTTTTTTTTTGTTTAGTCTAGAGAGCTTTATCACTGCATTCGAGAAGCAATGGAGAAAGCTGCGTCTCGATACAGCGGTAAGTGTTAGCTTTTTGTACGTAACCGCTGACGTTGGAAAGCCGCAAAAAGAATTAAATATTTGTTATAAAGCGTTGGGCTGCATTTACCTATAGTGCCGATGCTTTTTCACGCCTTTCGACTAAAGTGCTATTAAATTATAAAAAATACCTGAGAAATGAGCATTAGCTTGAAAACTACTCGCGCAGTAACATTTTCATATTCTTTGACCAGAATATTTAGAGCAGGCATGGGCAACACGGCCCGCGGGCCGGATCTGGCCCGCGAGACCATTTATGCGGCCCGCCGGCGCTTACAGAAATATAAACTCCTATCGCAAATCAAGCCGAAGACCTTTTATTTTTTTATAGGACATCTGAGGACAAGTAGACCTTTTTTGCTCTTCACCGCAGAATCGTATTCAGGGGGGGGGCTTTGTGCCATGCCAAGTATGCCAGACTCTTTTGATGGTTTCTGTAGCTTATGGCCAGGGGCGGATCCAGGGGGGTAGGATGAGGGGTATGCATCCTCCCATCAGTCATTTTCAAAAATATTTTTGATGTATACAATTTTTCCATAATTTCGAACCTCTTGGATCACGATTACGCCTTAGGCAGGCATAATCAAACATGTGCGAACAAAATGCATCATAATTGGCGAAGCACCCAGAATTGGGGCCAAAAAATTTAAAATTTGCGTGAAAATTATTTAAAAAGCACTAAAATAGCCATTACAGCATGTAAATTTTCAAAAAATTTCCGGGGGAGGATATCCCCGGACCCCCTAGAACCTTTCTCGTTTCTCAATCAGCTCTAAAGTAGTTCTGCCGAATAAAAAAATGATCAAAAAAATGTGGAAATTATGGCCCCCTTTTGAAATTTCTCGCTACGCCACTGCTTCACCGATATTTTTGGTAGAAAACACATCTGAGGACGTGTAGACCTTTTTTTTGCTCTTCCAATCAAAGCGACCCTGACAATAGTAGTTGTTGAAGATATTGAACTCGATACATCTCATAATCCGGCCCGGGAAGGACTTCGTCTTCCCACATATGGCCCACCGACTAAAGAAGTTGCCCACCCCTGATCTAGAGCTTATTCTGTCCTTGCTTGATTGTCATGCTACTAATTAAAAGTCCATTTTCTCAAGTTTTATTGTCTTTATCGAACGAAGTCTGATCAAACGTTGTTGCAGAGCCGGAAGTTGGTGGGGAATACCCCATTCAAGACATGAAAACTGGTCAGTGTGGGTTACTTCAGGTCACATTAGATGGCGTGAACTTGAAATTTGCAAATAGCCAGGTGGGTTATTTGCAGTCAATATTGTGCAATACTCTCGATACTACGCTATAACTGCAATGCACATTGCACAAGCTTAGTATTACTATTACGTGTACTTCCAGTACTGAGTTTCGATAGAAATTACCATGAATTATAAACTTAGGTGTAGAAGTTACATTTAAGTTAAAAATTTTAACTGGTAGCAACTATTATTAATTTTTGAGATTAAAAGTTTGTACTCTTAGTGTAATATGTGGAATTTTCAGCAATGACAGTGTTATGCTGAATTGCCTAATACATAAAGTAAAATCATCCGTTTGGCCATCAAATGGTTGTGTCACCAAGTTATTCATATCTGGTATTGTAGTAAAAAAATGTATTGATCATGAGCAAAAATGTGTCCAAGTTTGACGATTTTCTTTTTACTTTCGGTTTCCAGGATGTGGAAAAGGTATATCGCATGTACTCGTCGCATGTGTTTCGTTTGTTGTTGCGTGCTGTATTTTTGCTTCATTGTGCTGTGCTGTGAAATCTTTTCACTGCTTTTTCTGACCTGCTGAGTGTAGATTGAAAAATACTCTGCGACTGAAAAACTGACAAGTTGAGCTTGGATTGATTTAGAACGCTGTTTTATGATTACTTTGTTCCGAAGGTTGTTACTCGATTCTGGATTAACTTATGCTAATATTTGTGCGTTAATAGGCCTAACACACACTAACGAATATTTGACGTAGTGAATGCGAAAGAACCGTGAACAGTGCTTTTTAACCTTTGTTGTGCTGCATTCCCCGAAAATACTCAGCTAAACCTGTGTACTTTTTTTAGAAACATGTAACCGCCAGTGTTGAAATAGTCGTACCTCAAAATCCAATCTTTATTATACTTGCAATGTTACGCTAAAGCGTGTAACGAGTGGCGGGACCCATCTCCGCGGCTTAGCGCCTGGGCAACACAGTTTCGAAGAAACGTGGCAGCGGTAGCGGGCTGTTGGCGGCACTATGTCCAATTTGACCAGCCCGAAAACCGAAGCCCAGCCTCCTGCTTTGACAACGGTGTCTTTAACGGCTGCGCTAATCGGTTAATAGATGCCAATCAGCGTATTTTTGTTGTTGCAATTTCTGAAAAACCGCTTCCGCTTAAGGATTAATAAATTCTAGGTTAATAAGTTCTGGTCTACAATAAGCGAAAATAGTCTAATTTCATAGGCAAGTTTTGTAGTCTTTATTTACAGTGATAGTGTTTAAGAGATAAGCAGTAGTACTGGGCTCGATTCTTCCTTGGTCATTAAGGATGCTGTTGAAATTTGGACTTGATTAAAAGTGCAAGCTGTTCTAACGTTAGGCATATCATGACGATTAAGACCCTGTGAGACGGCTATTTGCCATGCGTTAGCGATCACGGATGAATTAGTGTCTTCACGTAGAATAATGTTTTGGTACTCGTATTTTTTGATTTAGGTGTTTCTTGGTATCCGTACAATTCGAAAATGCAATAATATCAACGGTATATTCATACTCGAGGAATACAGTGAGTAAAATGGCGTTTTTTACTTTGTTTTTTCACCTTTGGAAACTGCTTTGTAATTTTTATAGTGGTTGACATGCAACTTGAAAATTAAGTCATAAAATCAGATGCCCTTTTCTTGTAAGCTCATTTCTTGTTCCTTGCGTTTGATCTAGAGAGGGTTGCTTTATCCCCTGGTTCAAATCACTTTGCTCCTGTGGCTGATTATTTGCGCCAAGTTGACTGTTCTAATGTTTCTCATGAGATTAAGTTTTGAATTTTGAATGCTTGAGTTTAGGGTTGATGACAAACTTCCGAGTTTCGTTATCCCTTGTGATAAATAGTTATTTTTTTATGAAATAAAATTTTGAAATCATGGAACAAAACTACAGCCTGTTCGCAGTGGTCAGCTGTTCAGGTGGTTACCAAGTAGAAATTGACAGTTCTAGCTGTTGACAGTCATCAAGCAGTATACCAGAGGGAGTTGAGCTAAACTTTGCTTTAACTTGTAGTTACTTGTTTAGATCGTGCAACGGACGAAGTAACAATTCATAAATACAAATCAGCTCTTGCTGCTGAGATTAACTACGCAGTGCTCTGTCTCTTTTCGTACATAGCTGCTGCTCGTAGAGCTGACCGCTGATCTGAAAACCAAAAGCATTTGGAAAGACATTTTGTTTAATTCAAAAAGGTCCTAGAGCGCGCAAAATTTTCGTTTAAGTTGTTGTATGTAGTGCATTGTATGTGGTAGTATTTTTTTTTTTTTTTTTTCTTTTAAACTGCAATGAAGTTACGATTTTGTGACAATTTAGCTTAACCATTAGTTCCTCTTTTGTTACGTAGTTATGGACGTACTTGTAGAGTTTTTTTGCATTTAATACACTGTGTCGTGGTGTGGTTATTTTTACGTTGTTTCATTTGTTCAAATTGGAATTACTTCTAATTATGGTACTGTAATTCTTTAACGATATTTCATTCATTTTAAGAGTTGCATAAGACCAATTTTTCAGTATCACTTACTATTTTGTGCAATCAACAGATTATATGGTTGAATGCAATTGTTTTTCCGAATAGCTTTTGTGCATTTAGAGTGATTATTACGCAAGGTGGTACTCTAGGTACAGCTTAAAAATTGTGTGCATTATTAATTCATCATTTTGCTTTTGTTTAAATATGGGCCTCAGCAATATTAAGCCGCCTAAGCCTAAAGTTGAAATTGAGGTTTTGGCCCCGATCTGGGTAAGAGTTATAAACCCCCAAACGACAATAAAGTTTCTACCGACGGGGTCCAACTCCGTTAAAAATTCAAGCCTGGCTTTTTTCAAGTTCCAAGTCAATACTTTTTGGGTGCTCAGGTAGTGAGTGTTTTGCAACTGCTTTTTTTCTAAACGGTTTAAGGGTTCACAAGCTGATCTCTTCAAAGACTTTCTTTCATATATGTAACAAAAAAGTTTAGAAATTTGATGCTTTTACTCGAGAACGGGAGCCAAAAGCAATAAGGGCCTCACGTGGTGGTTAAACGGAGGCCTAGTTTTTAATTCCATATAGCTAATAACTGCATTCAAGAAGTTGGGGTCTCCGACTTGATTTTTTTTTTTTTGATCCAACACTTATTCGTATTAAACAATCTGTTTTTTTTTTTGTTTTTTTTACATGTTTAAGAATACTCAAATGTCTTGAAGTTTTTAAGTTACTGGTACTGCCTGTCGTCATAAAGCCTGTGTCTGAAATTGCTTTCTTGGAAGGGGTCTGGTACGTACGATTTTTTACTGAACAAACAATCGTGTTGATTTGCACCGTCTTTTGGAAGAGTGTAATAGTATGACATCAAATTATGTTCATTATATTTTGATATTTTGAATGAAATTAAAGTTGGCTATTGTGTTTTTGTAATCAGTTACAAGCTATGAAACTGCTAGCCACCTCTTGCAACATTCAACTTACCTGATGTAATTGCGTTACCGCAAATTAATTTTGAATTATGGATTAAAAAATCACTTTCTTGACAATCTAGAAACCCAGTCGAGGGATTGTTTCGGGAAAATAAATAAGGCCTACGTGGTTGGCATGCTAATCGCGCAGCTAATAAATACATTTTGGTTTATTAAATGTTTTTTTTTTTTGATTTACAGTAAACCTTTTGTAACGAACTCGGATATAGCGTATAATTGCGTATGACCAAATTTGAAGTTCGTATATGTAGTGAGTTACTGATCAGTTTCGCATGTGGCAAACAAATATCATCGGTACTGACTTGTCCGTTGTATTGGAGGTATGCTGTACAAAACAGTCCGGAATGATTGTTGTGTGATGGACGAAATCATGTCAAAGTCGGCATCGTGGCGCAGTGGTTTTGAGCGTCGTTTTTACATCGATCATGATCGAAAAGTTAACGGTTTAACTACCAACCTAGTCTCGTTGTTGCGTCCTTGGATGAGATGCTTCACGATGATTATCTCTGCTTGGTGGAATCCGGCAAGCAGCAAATTAAAGAAGTCAAGAAGCAAAATTCAACCGGAAAACTCGGAAACAAAGGCAACTCCTAAGCGAGTCTGGATTTGTCCTACGCATAGCGCCTCCGCCGCTTTCTCGGACTGGAAGATAAAGATAAAGAAATCAATCATCAATGTAAACTGTTCTTGACCTTATGTCACATTACACTGCTGGTAGTTACGATTCCTTTAGTTGGTGCGTTGTATATTGTGGTAGTTGGTGTTGTCACTCATGTGTCATATCATGAAATTCATAGCTTTTTGAGAAACGTATGTGGCTTTGTCGTGAACATTTATGTTCCAGTTTTGTGAAATAAATTAGCTTTATGATGGTTGTTCATATTCTAGAAGTCCTTGCAGAGCTTCTCCGTTTTGGCCCGGTAGAAATCTTTTGCATCCTTATAAAAAGTGAAGTAGGCCGAATCACAAAAGTATTATTTCACATCATGGCATTGTGTTTTGGCTTTCCACACCAAAGTATGTTTTTGGCTATGCCACTGTCCGTAAGTAGGCATATAGTGAGCACTTGCATGAGCTTATTAAAGGAGAATTGGTAAATAATTTTCACAAATACAGAGAGATACAGTTATGCAGGCTAATGATAATTTGACCGTGAAACTAGCAAGTAGCCTACCTGAAAAGGTGGGCGATTCTGTGAAAAAATTAGATTTTATTAATCGTTCAATCTCATCATCAAGGAAAGAACTTAACCAAACTCGTTCACTTCTTAAGTATACGAAAACGGAAAACCTGTTTTTTTTTTTTTTCAATCGTCCACTACTGCAGATCACTTCAACAATTTTTGTGGTGGGGCAAGTAAAAGGCAAAGGTAATGGACAGCGGGTGCTAAGCTCACATTGTGGAGGCCATTCTCATTTGGGGGCTCACTACAAATATCAATCGATTGAGTTTTTCATCTTTATCCTCCTATCACGAGAAAGAAACGGAGGCGCTATCCTTAGGACCAATCCAGACTCGCTTAAGAGTTGCCTTTGTTTCCGGTTGAATTATGCTTTTGACTTCTTTAATTCGCTACGTGCTAGATTCCACCAAGCTGAGATAATCATCGTGAAGCATCTTATCCAAGGACGCAACAACGAGACTAGGTTGGTAGCTGAACCATTTACCTTTCGATCGTGGTCTTCGTAAAAACGACGCTCCAAATCACTGCGCCACGCTGCCGTTAGGCCTATGTAATGATTGAACGCTGTTAGGGGATGAGGACATCCAAGACGAACAACGCGCATACACTTAACCCTTTGCACTTTTGCTTGTGCCGAGTGCCTGGTGGGAAGATGCGAATACTACTTTTAAAATCTTTAGTATGACCCGACCGAGAATAAAACCCCAGTCTCTCGGCTACCAAGCGGCAGAGTTGGAACGACTCGAGTCAGTGACTCGACTCGAGTCGCATTTTTTAGTGACTCGGACTCGACTCGAGTCACTTTCATTTTTTTCGGAAATGACTCGAGTCACTCTTCTAAAAATGACTCGACTCGAATTTTGTCCTTACGACTCGAGTCACTTTCAGATTATTCTCAATCAAGAAGCCAGCAAACTTTCGTACTGTTTGTAGAATCTTTGCTTGCATGCAGTTATCATAGTTAACAAACGGAAGTCCGGTACGTTAAATAAGTTGGGTTTTGCAAGGCAACAAGGCTACTTTTATTCACCAAGCAAGTACGTCACTCTACAATTACGAAATGCAAAATTATGAGCACAGCCTATACAAATCAGACAAATACAAGCAATGAGCAACGACAGCAGTCGCTTGGCAATTGGCATTGCAAGAACAAGAAGACAGTTGAAAAACCATTTCGGTTATAAGAAGCTTCACGTTCAAGCTATCAATACCAAGCCAAGTTAACTTATATTTGAATAGTTTTCTCATCAAAATTACTGTACTTAGCAAAATCACGGAGCGATGTTTGAAAGGTTTCATCATCTTGTCCATCGTTTCTGAGCCTTCGTATATCGCCACTCCGTATCATTACCTTTCTACGCTATCAGTATGTTACAAACTATGAAAAACCGTTTCAAACCTTGTTGCATACCCTTCTTCATCAACCTCATTTTTCAAGACTCGTTACTCGACTCGAGTCACTTTTTTTTAGTGACTCGACTCGAGTCATCTTCCTTTTTTTCACAAAAGACTCGACTCGAGTCACTTTCTTCAAAAGACTGGAGTCAGAACCCCCAAGTGACTCGACTCGAGTCATCGAAAGGGGTGACTCGTTCCAACTGTGCCAAGCGGATGCTCTTGACCGATACACCAAGCGCCGGTCCGAAGGGGCCAATACAAATGATATTGCCAGTCGCGTTTACCCGTTTTGCCGCATCAGACTTTTTATAAAGATCGAATACTGGAGAACTTTTTTTTTATTTAAAATCAACCTGCTGGAAGAACTGTTTTGCCCTCCTCAGAAAAATTTTCTGGCTGTAGTAGCGGAGCATCAACAATATATAAAAAAAAACATATAAATTATCCACCCTATTGCACGACGAGAAGGAACGAAAGACCATGAAAATGTCGCCAGAGAGGCAACTCGGTCGCCGAATCAGTTCCTCCTCAAAAAAAAGTATTATATGAATCTAATAAATCCGAGCAAATCAGCAAAATTTTGTAAGTTCAAAGTTGGTAAGTGATTAGTAGCAGCCTACCGGTAGTTTATTTCATTTAACGACCAAGCTAACACAAAAACAATGGTCGAAAAATAGGTAACAGCGACAAAACGATATACGCTGAAACATGCTTCAGTTAATAAAAAGTATTTAATAAAATAAAAGAATTGCATGGTCGCTGCACCTTAGCATAACCTCATACGAGTGCCGTATTTCTTTTTGAAATCAACGAATGTAATACACACACACACACATAAAAAAAATTTCATGCCAGCAACTTCTTGTAACTTCAAATCTGCAACCCCAGATAGGGAGGCTAACAGATGCTACACCTTGTCCAAGGGTGATGCGGGAGCAGCGACAGTTAAGAGATAGCTCCATTACGTCTCAAGTAATGAATCCCTGTCGCCAAGGGGTGTTCATATTTGGGTTATATTGGAAAAGTTAACGTGGTGGTGGTTTTTCCCGTGGTTTGGACCTAAAAAACAACTTCTGCAAACATTTTTTTTCAAAATTCCGACTCTTTGCTTTCGCGCATGAGCGTTGAAAATTTCCGATCAAAAACGCACAGAGGGGATTCCCCTACAGGTCATAGATTGTTTAAAGCGGAATAACTCCTATTCTAAAACAGCTCGAAAGTTGAACCACTTGTTACTAGTTTATTTAAACTCCTGCATGACATTGACCACATATATTTGATGACGTCGTAATTGAGAAATTCAATTTTTTTATTTTGCTATTGTTTAGTTGGCCAGTATTGATGCCATTAGCTTACCACAAAACTGTTCGATTGTTTGTGATAATTGCATGCAAACCGACACCAGACAATATTGATGGATTTATTACTTGATAAGAATCATTATTTTGTCTCCTTTCTGTTAGTAGAAAGAGCAACCATACTCCCGTTGAACTTTGATCTTTAAACAAACGTGCGTGGTTGTGAAAATGTGGCGAGCGAAAGTACAAATGAAAAAATGAATTTTGGAACTAATGTTATTAAAGTTGAAGCTGAATAATTGTAGTTTCACGAAACTAGCCTGATGTAAGACATGGCTTGTAGTTACACAACACTTAAAGCAGTTCATTTAGAAACACAAAAGGGAAAATCGCATAATCTCGCCCCCGGTTGACACTTGACAGTGACTGTTGTAGTTTTATGGCCAATAAATGACTATGTCTCAGAAGTTAGCATATCAGGGTCTGAATTAATCTTCTAAATATATGGTTATTTGGAGTAGCATTACTGTACCATGATTTTGCAGATTATTTTGAGTTTACTATAGCTATGAGATCGGTAATATATTTAGTTCGATAATAGCTGAACCTGCAAGGAAGAAGATTAGCACGCGTTCTACTACAGATTGTATTCTGATTGGTAAAAGTGGATCACGAATTAGTGGAGGAAAGTTGCTCTTATTAGGACAAGTTCTAAGATATTTGCTACAGGTAAAAGAAATGTCTTCTAAAACCTCTCTGTTAAGCGCTCACATTTCGACTGTTGTGGATCAAGTGCTGCCATTTTGGAAAATGACTGGGGTTAAAACAATTACTAATCGTTCTGCAGAAGAGCGTCTAAAAAAGGATTTTAATACTAGGATAAACCTTTGCAAAAGTAAAAACCGCACATCTGATCCGGGACCGGGAGACAAACGAGAAATATTTAAAAATTCCAAAGAAAAATTGTGGGATGTAGGATCCCCCAATGCTATGCAAACTATACTACGAAACAGGCTCCTTTCCTCTGACAAAAAGAATGAAGATATCCTCTTTTACGAAGACCAGCGGGGTGAAAGAAAAGCGTTTGTGAGTGGAACGGACAAGGTGTTTCAGAGGGCAGTGCAAAAGCGTCGTAATCAACCTGATAGACTTGAAACTGATACAAGTAGCCAATTTTGCAATGACGATTTTGAATTAGTATCATGCAGTCAAACTAGTACATCTTCAAGTTCAAGTACATTAACAGATTATGGTGAAGTTGAAACAAGTTGCTGCTCCACAAGCGGTTTTGTTTCTTTAACTGCACCCAAAATTCTTAATAATAACGAAGAAATGACAAAAGTCGTGGACAGATTGAAAATAAGTGATAATGCTGCCACCATGCTGGCTTCAGCATTAAGCATGCCAAGGAAAAGTAGATGATTTTTGCATATCGCGATCAACTACACGTAGAGCTCGCATTGCCAAAAGATTTCATATTTCAGAAAATATTGTCAATAAATTTAAAGAAAAGCCACCCAAATTTCTGGCACTTCATTGGGATGGAAAGTTAACTAAGGATCGTTACGCGAACAAATTTGATGCCTTGTCTGTGCTAGTATCCGGTCCACCAAATCACAAAGAAGGCAAACTCTTAGCCTTAGGTGTGCAGCAACTTGAAAGAGGAAATGGCAAAGCTTAAGCACAAGCAACGTATGATTTGTTGGAGGTATGGAATCTGGAAGAAAAGATTTAAGCACTGGTATTTGACACTACAGCCGCTAATACTGGGTGGAACAATGGTGCTGCAAAAATTGTAGAAAGTTTGCTAGGTGGTAAGCTTTTTTACAATGCATGCCGCCATCACGTGTATGAGCTAGTCATCGGAGCGGTGTATAAGAGTTTATGTGGTAAATCGTCTGCTCCTGAAAATCCTCATTTCAAAAGTTTAAAATCTATTTGGCCGCTTGTTGACACTTGTAAGAACTACAACCAATTGAAGTTATCGTCAGATTGGTTAAAGAAAACAACCATCACCGTGATTCAAGAATTGCAGAAGCTTATTAGCAAAGACTAAAGAGCGAATGACAAAAGAAGTTTTGATCAGAAATGATTATATACAGTGCGCAGAAAACACACTTGCCCTCTTGGATGCTGCTCTTTCAAACTTGTTTCATCACACACCAGGTGCTACTACCAGTGCCAGATGGATGGGCCAGGTGTTATACTGCCAAAAAATGTTCATGTGGTCTGATCAGCTGTCTTACGAACGTGAATTTGCTGACAATTTGCATCGAATCAACCTATTCATTGCACTCTTTTACGTGCCAGCCTGGCTCAAATGTAGCATTGGAATTGAAGCTCCAGTGAATGATTTAGAATTCTTGCAAAACATGCTGATATATCAAAAAAAAGATGCCGTTGTCGCTGATTCTGCATACCAAAAACTGTTCAATCGCAGGTGGTACCTGAATGAAGACACTGTTGCCTTTTCATTTTTCAGTGACCATTCTTTGGTAACTGTTGAAGTCAAAGAATCAATGGCATTGCGAGTGCTTTTTACATCATCGCCTGACGAATTTCATCGTGGTATACCAGTGTTTAAAGGGAAAGTAGATAAACAAACATAACTTGCAGATTTGATCGGGCCGGAAACTTGGTTTCTGTTCCACACGCTCTTGAGACACGATTGGCTCATCTTTCTCCCGACCTGTAGTCAAGCAACGAGTGCTTTCGGGAAAGCAAAGACTTTGTTAGCAACCTTAAAGTTGTTAACGACGCAGCGGAAAGGGAAGTAAAATTAAATCAGGACTATGCTGCCATTTTAATCGACTACGAAGAGCAGGGTAGAAGTTTGCTCCAAATTGCTGAAAAACATTGAAAAGAATTTCCCAACTTTAGAAAGTCCACATTGAGCCAAACCTGATAACAGCACTGTCAAAAGCACTCATTATTATCTGCCTTTATCCTATGGTATATTCCTTTTTTGAAAGGTACTGTATTTTTTTTTTTTTGGCAACCTTTATTTCCAAGCTTCAATAGTCATTTTGACTCATTACAAAAATAAGTTTTTATAAGTATAAACAGTGAATTATTTGTTGCAAATTGTTGAGTATATTTTATTGTCATTATCGGTTTCATTTTGATCGTATAAGTGATTGTCTAACCAAGGTTGGAAAAGCATACATGATTTATTACCAAACTGCTCCAGCGCTCCTCTATTAAATTAAGTTGTCACTTGTCAAGTGCTTGTTTACCGTTAAATAGCTTTTCTCCAAATACAAATAACCAAGACCATAGCTAGATTATGATACTTAGTATCGTAATGATTTGCTTCTTGCTGAACTGTTAATTATGATATTGCATTTTTGCTGTTCTTTTTTAACAATGTTAGGCGTAATGTAAAATGTCACTTTTTAGTGCATCAATTTCGTGTTTTGAGATTGATTCATTAGAATCGATTTTGAGCAATTAAAAGTAATTTTAGAGATTCGAATTTCCCTATTATGACGTCATCAAGCAAAAACTTCATTAAATATATGTGGTCAATGTCATACAGGAGTTTAAATAAACTAGTTACAAGTGATTCAACTTTCGAGCTGTTTTAGAGTAGGGGTTATTCCGCTTTAAACAATCTATGACGTTTAGGGGAATCCCCTCTGTACGTTTTTAATAGGAAATTTTCAACGCTCATGCGCGAAAGCAAAGAGTGGGAATTTTGAAAAAAAATGTTTGCAGAAGTTGTTTTTTAGGTCCAAACCACGGGAAAAACCACCACCACGTTAACTTTTCCAATATGACCCAAATATGAACACCCCTAGACTGTCGCCGGATGTCGTTTTATGTCAGTACCCAAGACAAGATCATTTTGCAAACCCACAGTGACATCAATAAATTTTAACCCATACTTTTGAGTGGCTATTGATAAGAGACACAACTCTAATCTGTGAAATTATTCAAATCCCAATGAATATGCGCTAAGCAAAACTGATTTTATTTTTCAAAAATACTAATACCGATTAAAACAAAAACGATAGAAAGTACACTAATTGGCATGAAAGTGAACAATAGGGTCTTGAAATGGTCTTGGAGCAGGATACTTGAAGAGTTGCAACCTGTAACAACAAAAACTAACAGCAGAAATCTGTGTTGGCTAAATCATACGATTTAACTTTTTTATAGAATAGACTCTACACTAGAGGTATTACAGGAAATCGCTATTTAACTGGATGGTAGGCAAACCTGTTTTTTTATCTCTTTTTTAAATGAATTGTGCGATTTAATTTTCCGTATAGTTAATGGAGTGGAATTCCAAGTAAGCGGGCCACGATATTATCAGCTGGGACTGAATATTTTTCATCCGCACAGCAGTATACCATGGCTGCGAACTCGAACTCGCTTGAACTCGATCGTTTTTGCCGAACTCGAACTTGAACTCGAAAGATAAAATTTTTCAAACTCGAACTTGAACTCGAAAAAAAACAATCGAGTTCACTGATTGAGTGCTTTAATTTTATGGATTCAAATCTCTCAAAACGAAGTTTAGCCTACTTTTGATTTTTTGTTATACTGTAGAATATAAATTGAATGATTGCAAAATTGCAATTTTGGTACCGATACCGCACTGGCATTTTATTTTGCGTTGTCTCATTAAAACTTGTTTATTGCATCATAAACGGTGTTCCAAGAAATTTTTATGAAAATGCAGCAACAGTTACCTGTTGCTTGTGCGGTGCTGCAATCTCTCTTCCAACCAGAGCCGGCGGCAGAGCAGTCGATTTAGGTAGGCCAAAGTTTAAAATTAAGCACAAAAGCCGCTGTCTTCAAAAGAGTAAGCTTGTTGATTGGTAGGTCAAGCATGTCGTTTGGGGCGCCGGCTCTGGTTCCAACTGTTACTAAGTGGGTCAGGAGAGGATCCAGGGGAGGGGGACCTTTTTCAACAATGCTTTTGATGAATACAATTTTTCCATAATTTCGAATCTCTGCGACAAGAATAATTCCTATGATTTATACCGGTACACAGAAATCGAAAAGTGCGAAAAAATTGCATCATACCGGTATTTGGTGAAGACCTCAAAATTAAGGGCAAAAACTTCAAATACAATTTGCCTTAAAACTTGTGCAAGAAGCACTAAAATGGCCATCATAGAATGCAAATTTTCAAAAGTTTTCCGGGAGAGCATGCCCCCGGACCTTCGTAAAACCGTTACTGTACTCATTTTGCTTCAAACTAACTCAGCCGAAAAATCTACGCTCAAAAATGTCAAAATTTGGCGCCCTCCCCCTAAAAAAATTCTGGTTACGTTCCTGGCATGAAAACATTAATTTTACATAGCTTAAACGCCCTTTCTCAGATCCAAACGTCTTTGTAATTAGCTAACATTCAAACTACCGTAAAACAGCTAAATTTTGAACAGTTTGTGACTTCACTTTGGTGCCATTTTTTGTATTCTTATCCGATCCATACCAAATTAATAAATGTTGGGGGCTCCAAATAGACCTTTGAAAATTTGCAAAAAAAAGATATTTTTTGTTGGTTACTATTATTTTTTTTTAATGTTTCGATGTTCAAAGTTACCTCGAATTTTATAACTTTGAACAGAGACTTACTCTTCCTGTTTTTCAATAATTTTGTTTCGCTTCGCTTTGATCAGAAATTGGCATTTTAAAAACGAAATAAAATCAGTGCGGGCATTTCTTTGCTGCCAATTGCACACAGAAAACATATTTTCACTTCCAACATTGGTACTCTCAGCAAAATGTTTTACAAAAGAAAAACTCAGTAGAATGTACTGTATAAGGTCTTTTCGGAGACTCAGAGCCGTAGTCATAAACAATACACTGTGTGTAAGAGTGCGCGTAGGACTTGAAAAAGGAGGCCGGTGCAGAGTTGGATGCAATCATTTTTCAAAGCTTAAATTCAAATTCATTCCTCTTGAAAAAATTAAATTCAAATTCATTAACACCTTGTGAGCAGATTTAAAATTTTATCTATTTATTTTTTATTTATTCGCAATTTTATTCTCCTATCACGAAAAGCGACGGGGCGCTATACGAGCTCGCTTAGGAGTTGCCGACCATCGGTCTACCACACCTAGATGGGGTAATCCCGTTTAGTGCCTTTCCCAACAGCACAACAAGCGAACCTGCCGCTTGTTTCGCGCTATCCATTATGCTGAACGTCAACCAAAAAAGCTGTGAATACCAATTTTCAAGTCACTGGTTTGACCGGACCCGGAATTAAATCCCGGAGTCCACCAATCTAGAAGCAGATGCTCTATCCACTCGGCCATCCGATCGGTAAATTAAATTCAATCCTACCCTATTTCTGTATCAGCAACCATAATCTGACATCGAATACAAAAGTCCATTGAAAAAGGATTTGCTAGTTTGAAAACGTGTGCTTTTGAAATAGCGCAGGAATTGGACATTGGTCCGGTCTTCCTCAATCAAAAAGTAAAAAAAAAGAGAATGAAAATAGAAAAAGAGAATGTTTAGTTACGATGCAAATCTATATCGTACAGCTTCTGAGGAAGAGATTTAAAGCGAACTTTTTAAAACAACTGGTGGACCAGGCTATTATGTCGATACTAGAAAGTTTTAAGCTGACATGTGATGTCGCTTCTGTCTTTGCATTGCTGTTTACACCCAGCAGCTTCGTGCATGAACAGCCATTGTCAGCAATATGATCTGGCAGTACCGCACGCAGGTTCAGATTCTTTGCGACGGGTTCGATTCACGGCTGGAGTCTATTGCATTTGATATTTATGTCAGATGGTTGCTGATTAGAACGACACAAGCTCGTTTGGCAGTCTCCCTTCAATACTGTTGAACTTTTAATTCAATAGTAATACCTGTAAGTGCTCGCTTGCCTTGCTTCTCGAGTTTACAAAATGCGTTGTTACTGTTACCAGTGCTGAACAAAGCTTCAGAAAACTGAAATTTATTAAAACGTTTATTACATCTAATATGGCAAACAGCAGACTATCTTTTTTCTTTCCATTTGTTGGCATTTTTATCCACCTATCACAGAAAGCAATGGGGCGCTACACGAGCTCCCTTAGGAGTTGCCGGCCATCTGTCTACCTACCGCACTTAGATGGGGAATCTCGTTAAGTGTTTTTCCCAACGGCACAAGCAAACTTGACGGCTTTCTTAACACTATCCCTTTAATGCTGAATGTCTAGTTGGAAAGCTGTGAATACCAATTTTTAAGTCATTGGTTTGACTTGACTAGTGATCAAACCCTCAGTCTATTCACTCCTTCAGGCTCAGAAGCACACGCTCTATCCACTCGGCCATCCGATTGGTTCTTCGCTGGCCATGTTGTCAATCGAAAGTTAATGCGCCCGATCTCCAGATTATGATGCTGTCAAAAAAACATCTGTGTACGAAAAAGTGCGCTCTAGCTAGACCGGAGATTTTCAACCTATTGGCCATGGCCCAACAGTGGGCCTCAGAGCTTGACTAGAGAGCGACATCAGCATTCCCTAATCATGCCATCACGTTGACTTTGTACCTTTTAGCAAAAGTTATTGGGCCACCATCATATTTTATCATTTTAGTGGGCCATGAGCAGAAAAAGGTAGAAAAACCCTGAGCTAAACGATTTTAATGGAAAATGAATTGGGTGTAACAAACTTGTCTTAAAATTACACCTTTTATTTTTACACAATGATAACGCGTTATATGTTTTAATTTTACCACAGTATTCGCATTGTGGTGAGAAACTGAGTTGTTACCCCTGGAAAAACCTAAAACAATTCATATCGAAAGCTAAGTATTGGGGACTTGAAAGGGTTTTTGGGGGGGGCCCAAAGTTGAGCTGCTACGGCACTGCGGAGACTCATCTTGTTCAATAATATTTTCCTTCAATGCCTTTTCCGGAGTTGCTTGTCCATAATTGAGGTGTGGCTGAGATCCAATTTGCTTTGCTTTACTCATATCTAAGGATTCTATAGCCACTTACCCCAGCAGCAATCAATTTTCAACAACAGTATAATTATGCCGGAAAACTTGCATACAAAGAGCCGGTAATAAAATTTTTTGTTAACAGTGTGGAAGTGCTAAAGACAGTTTCCTGCTCGACAACATATTTTTTCGGCCCAGCGAACTTGTACCTAAATACATTCATTAATACCCAGAAAAATATACATATTAGATTAAAAAATGGCACTGACATAGCTGAATAACCTTCAAGTGATCGTTTACCGTTACAAAATATCGCAGCAACACGTTGACCTCTTTAAAAGCATTTTTTAAAAAGTTGAGATTGACGTTAAACTCTGTTCAAAGTAAACCCGCTGTGAAACGAGAGCAGGCCACTTCTAAAAAATTGCGATTTACGGGCAAACTCCTAACCCCCCCAAAAAAACTTGAATACTTTTACGATACTGATTAAAAACTGATTTTCTCAACAAAAAAACGAGACTAAACACTATATATCTTGTTAGAACCAAACAGAAGTTGGACCTATAGTCTATTCACTGTCTCATTTTTGCAAAAATGATCTCAAAATTTTTATGCGAAGTGACGCGAGACCCAAAAACTTCTTCGAAAAAAACATTCACTAATTCAAAACGGCTTAGCTTATATAAGCCTCCTGGAAAGTGTTGGCGGGAAAATTTAATCGACAAAGTAATGGGAAGCAAAACAAGTTAGCTTCCGGACTTTTTTGAATTTTATTCAAAGTTTTCCCGCTGTTCAAAGTTGTGCAATTTTACGGTAAATCAAAACTGCATCCCCCCACCAAAGTTTTTAGGGTATGTTTGTTTGAGGTTATTTTGAACAGGGCTGTAAACTCGAACTCGATCATTTTTGCTGAACTCGACCTTGAACTCGAAAAATAAAAATCTTTGAACAAGAACTTGAACTCGAACTTGCAAATGTCTCTTGAACTCGATTAAAAATCGATCGAGTTTGCAGCCCTGCAGTATACGAAGATTTTAGAATAGGCCTATATGTTTCAAAATAAAACAACAAACTCAGAACACCACAAATTTACAAATTTGGCAAAGCTATAGGCCTACAAAAGAAAGCAAAATAAAGGGATTTATCTTTAAAAATTAAGACTGTAATAAAAAGTGTTTTTTAAGTAAGTTTTGCTGCTGGAAGTAGCTGCTTTATCTCTGACGCAATCAGGTAAACTGTTCCAAACAAGCAGTTGGCTGGTTTCGCCACTGAATGAAGTCTAAATGTTTCGTAACGATAATATAATTAATCTGAGCAGTAACTTGTTTTTTTTTTTTTTTTCACTAGCACATGTTACCTGTTAGTAAGATTTTCAAATGCAAGCTTACCTTTCGAGAACGCACCGTCAAAATTTAGCGCGTCATTTTTGGGTGAAAAAAAAAACAGTCCAAAAATAAACTACCGCTGTGTAGCGGCAGAGAGATTTGAACTATGCATTATGCAATGTATTTTCAGCATAAATTATCTTTACCCTTTTCGGTCTTATCACATGCTTAGGTTAACGTGAAAAAGTCAACGTGATAATAGGCTATAACAAAATGCGATTTTTGGAATTTTAGCAGTTTGACAATAGCTTTAGGTGCGCGAAGTTTTTTAGACAAGGTCTGATAGCGCTAATTAGCCACTGTTATTTTGTCGACTAGAAAATTCTGCGAAAACCTACTAACCCATTGCATTTAATCCTTTCAAACTTTTGCTGATGGTATGTCTTTACTCTTTAAAAAAAAAGTTTGAAAAGTTTTTATTGTCATGGGTTTATTTTAGGGAAATGAATTCACATGAAAAGTAAATGCTTTGTTGACCTTTGTAATAAAAGTATGTTTTGTCCCGAACAATGTTATTCCGATTGTGATTTTAGTTATTAACTTGTACGAGAGACTTGAAATAAACAGAATGTAAAGTGGTCTTTTGACCAACTCAGCTGGAAAATAGGGTTTGGCTTTGTTGAGGTTTTTAATAACGTTAGCTGTTCGGTGTGACTCAGATAAGACGTGATACAGCATGTTTTACGTAAAGTTCAACTGGTAAGGTGTACCACTTAGGTTTGCAGCCTACAATTGAAGTTTCGATGGAAAGCTATAAACTCACCTTCGCTTCGACGACAAAAAAGATGATTCTATTTGTACATAGCTATCGTTGATTAACTAAAATACCCTTAATTTGGTCCAATCAAGAATGTCAATTTTTCCAATTTTTGTGTGTTTAAGTGAGTTGCTATTAGACCCCAATAAAGCAATAAACTTTAGGACTAATTTTTGCAAAGCAATTATTGTACAGCAGTTTCCTGAAATACGGTAAACTTACGAAATCCACTGGAAGCGACGGCTATAGTTGAAGTTGAACTGCTCGGTATTGCCGTTCTTCTCTGAAAAGCAATTGACTAATGTTAATGACTCAAAAAAATTGGCATCCACCGCTTTCCCGCTTGGCGCTCAACATTAAAGGCCAATGTGAAGAACTAGGGAGCAAACCTGCAAGTTTGTTTTTTTGTGTAGTTGGGAAGGGCACTAAACAAGATTTACCCATTTTAGAGTGGTAGACACTAGTCAGGGAGCTGACAATTTCTAAGCAAGCTTGTTAAAGTGCTTCCGTCGGTTCTTCGTAATAAGAGATTAAATACGGGACTAACACTAAACGATATCACAGATTTTATTTTTTGGACGATAGGTATTTGCTTTTTAATTATTTAACTATATACTGGCGGTTTGGTAGGGCCTGTGCAACTAATAATAATAATAATGCCTTACTACTGGTTAAAATCTGAAACCAACTTATTACTGTCTTCACATATAGGCTGCCGTAGGTGCATTACCACAACAATAACAAAGTCAAGATTCAGAAAAAGTTAATTAAAAAAAGCGTAAAAGTGAAAAAAAACATATCGTAAGGCAAAAGTTGCTGTACGATTACCGTCGTGTTTTATAAACAAATTTTACGGAAAAAGAACTTAGGTACACCATTTTTTCGACCAATCACGCTTTGAAGGGAGAGAAGATACCCCTCCTGAAAATGTAGGCTACATCAGCTTCAACTGCTTGAGGTAGTTTAATGAATTGGCGCTGCATTTGTTTTGTTACTACAACTTACACACAAAACTTGCATGCCATTGTCAGTGAAACGTTTACCTGTGATAGTTAGTTACCTATGCCATAAGGTCAATGAGTTCACTTTCATAGACATTTTGGCGCTAAAAGTTAAGGTCAAGTTTTAAATTCTTGAGAAACTTATAGCTTGTGTTTATTTTAATTATACCAACATTTTTTCCAGGCTATTCTGCAAACTTTTAGCTCTTTTCGGAATAAAGTTTTTTGCTGAGATCTTCGTGACAGCAGATAGTAAATTTGACTTCGGACAGTAAGTTTTTCTATTATAACATCCCAAGTGCTGGCAGACGTTGACTTATTTATTTCATAACAACGTAATTCTTGTTTTTGTAGTTGCTGATATCAAAAAACGCAATTTTAAGCGTCACAAACAATTTTTTCAATCTTAGCTTATTCTCCAACTTACAATATTTTGATAGTTTATCATAAGCCGCGTTAGAGAACAAGAATATAGCTATAGGACTTTAAAATGTGCTTCAAACTGTAGTCGAACAAAATATTGAGTTTGCCGAATCCGATTCGGTTTCGCAATTGATTTGCTCCAAGAAAATTTGCTGCTTTGCGATTTGGGTCAGCTTTGGGCTTCGAGTTTTGACGTTAAATACTGGGGCCCGTTGCAAAAGAACGGCACAATCATTCAAAATAGGGTATAACCTTTCACTTTAACCGCATAAAGAAGTTACAATCCCAGGATAGCAAAGTGTATTTTTCGAAGCGAAACGCTCCTACAATACTAAATTATTGTATACAGCATTGTATGACATAAGTGTAGTGCTGGACGCGTTTCCAATGAAATTTTGGACATTCGGGTCGAGATTTCAGGCCTTTTAAATTTCAGGCCTTTAATTTTATGAATATTAGGTCAGTAGATATTGCAAAGAAAATAGCCTAGACAAATTATATTGAAACATACTCAAAAAAAGAGACGTTAACCATTGTCAATCTCGTTCACGTAGAACAGTGGTTCTTAACCTTTTTTCCCCCAGCGTCCCTTTTCAGAGGTTTTCTCAGTCCGTCGCTCACATGTCCTATTTTCCACTATAAAACAGTGAAGAGCAAAAAAAGAATAGGCCATCACCTCCGCAAAAGTCTCTTTTTTTCCAGCCCTGGGCTAGCAAGCCTATATGCAGATGTACAAAGCACGTGTATTGATCATGACACAAAATATTTTTACACCTTCTGAATGTAACGTCTCCCATAGTGCCCCCTGAGCATTTCTGCTCTCTAAAAGTCAACAGCGCTCACTAGGGGACGGTAGTATCCACGTTAAGAATCACTGGCATAGAAGTTGTCGTTTGCATAAGATTGGCAAAGGTAAACTTAGCTGTACTCTAATCAAAATATCTCTTTTTTGAAATATGTTTCAATTTATCTTAGCTAATTTACTGTATTTGCAAGTAAAATTTTAGAAATTTTGATTAACAATGCTCCACAGATCAGTATAGTTTGACACCGGTAACTAAAAGTTCAATTACAAAAACGAAATCTTGACCTTACAAGCAAACAGTTTATTGTGAAGACACCTGACGCCACCACGCTCTCATCGAAGCGTTTCTCAAATCATTCATCATCCACCATAGTTTTTTATTGTGTTGTACATTCCACTTATTTCAGCAAGCCTTTTTTTAAACTTAAGACCTTATCAAAATATTGGCCTGAGATGAGCAAGCTTGTCTTCTGCTTTTCCTGTATTTTGTTAAAAATGTCATAAAGATACAAGTTATGGCGTTCAATAAAAAATAATAAATTCAGAATGTACTGTAAGTTCAAATGTTGTTTATCAGTTTCACAAACTCAATGTAAACGAAATGGCACAAATAAATTAATATACGTAGGCTTATGGTAATCAAGGGGTTACTACGGTACGGTACGAAACTATTTTCCGTACTATATTTCTCTAAAAACATACCGTATCGTAATTTCGTACCTCGCAAAAATACCGTACGTAACAGCACGATACGGAATTTTTTCCGTATTGTAATACCGTACCACATTTTTTCAACCAATTTACTTCCAGAAAATTTCAGCAGGAAACTTTTGCCATTGCATTTTTTAAAAATTTAGTTGCATATTTATCCTCCTATCACGGGAAAGTGATCAATGCGCTATACGAGCTCACTTCGGAGTTGCCGACCATCTGTCTACCACACCAAGATGGGGTAATCCCGTTAAGTGCCCTTCCCAACGGCACAACAAGTAAATTTGCCGGCTTGTGTTCCACACTGTCCCTTTAATGCTAAGCGTCAAGCAGGGAGCTGTGTAAACCATTTTTAAAGTCATTGGTTTGACCCGACTCAAAATCAAACCCGAGTCTATACAGTTCCCGAGGTGGACGCTCTTACCATTCGGCCATCTGAACTGTAAAAGTCACATGAAAATCCAGATTTATCGTCTTTCTATTTTAACTGTTGAACAAAACTTTGCTACAAAACATTATTGGTTATCCTCCATACCAGTAGAGTAAAAAGCGAAAACTTTTTTTGGGGGGGTAGCACGGCCAGTTTTATAGCCAATGATCGAGGAGACCCATTTTTGTTTGCCCTCAGATAGCACCCTCTAAAAAGTTTTTCATCCGGCAAAGGGGATGGGGGTGTCCAAATGCTCCTACTGGTTACATACCTGACGAAATCAAGAATTTTAGTACCTCAATGAATATATTAAACATGGCATCGGTACTTAAACATCAGAACAGTAAATCAAAGAACAATAGTTGCAGCAAAGACTCAGGTTACAGGCTTGCAAAAATATGAGGTCTCACCTCTCCACTAAAAAGGCTTTGTTCTCTCAAAAACTGATAGGTTATTAACAGGTAAGTACTGTATTTGTCGATTTGTATTTTGTTTTTTGCTTCTTTCTTTTACGATAATTGTTCTTTCCATAGATCGGCACAATTTCGTTAATTAAAATTTCGCCATGAACTGGCTTCACTACTATACGCAGGATTATGATTGAACAATCGAATTATAATTATGGCATAACAATTTAGCTTGTTCACAATATTGTAATGTGAAATTGTGAGGGGTGATCGGTGGTGAGTGGTGAGCGCAACTGACGTGATAAAGTTATGGGCGCGAAGGAAAAGTGCAAAAGGAAAAGTGCATTACTTAGAAGCAAAAGTGCAAAGCGTGCATTACTGGAGTATGGAAAGTGTACGGTACGGAACGAAAAATATAACTCCGTATTTCCGTACCGTACCGTACTTTTTCTAAAAATTTCGTACGTAATTCCGTACCGTACTTTTTTCCAAAATCCAATCGTACCGTACCGTAATTCCGTTCCGAACCGTACCGTAGTAACCCCTTGATGGTAATACACATGCGGTATAAGGGTGAAAGAAAGTAGAGCAACACAGTTAGCGAACAACTGAATTCAATTCTATTCTTTGAAATATGTAAACAGTAGAGATAAAATTATGTGGCACCAATTGGCCACCATACAAATGATCCAACTTTTTTCTTTAATAGATTTACTCTGTGAAAACTACTTCCCAAAAGCTGCAATGTATCAACAAGTTTTAATATTTATAAATCTTTCTTTGATTGCCTAATTGCTGGTAAAAAGTAAGAACGAAATAACCAATTTCAATTTTTTTTTTGGAAGTAGTTTAAGACCACCCTGGTAGATCAAAAATTCAATCATTTTGAAAGGGATTCTTGGTGTTATCACGGTTCTTTGACTTTCAATCTTTCTAACCTTATATTTAACTGCAAATACCAAACTTTCTTTAAGTGAAAGTCAAGTTAAGCGTGAAGTTTTTGGCGTCGTCAAAACTGATAATGACAGATTCTTGCAAAGAAAAAAGATTTGAGGAGCTCAGAAACAAGATCCGAAATTTTTAGTTTGTAAAGACAGTTATGAGATATAAGAATGATGAATATAAACGGTTTGTTTTATGATTGCATGGAATATATCACGAAACAAGTATATAATAATCAAAGGCAAAACATTGAAATAGTTAAACAATTATATTATTTCATTAAACCTAGTTTGAATTCTTATAGCCAATCGCTGAAATAAAACAAAAAGGTTTATATAACAGCGATGCAGTGGCGTACGCACGGGGGGAGTTTCGTACGCACGGGGGGAGTGGCGTACGCATGGGGGGAGTACGTCATCACGATGTGACGTCACTGACCCCCCTCGTTGAAAAATCCTGCGTACGCCACTGCAGCGATGTTTCTTCGGAGCAGTGCAGCCCAGGCGCTAAGTCGAGGAGATGGGTCCGACCACTCGTTACAAGCTTCGCCGTACTAATACCGCGAATATAATGAAGATTTAAAACGCAGGGTTAACCCAGTGGGTTGTCTTATGCTGATCAGCTTTTGAAATTTTAGAATGAAAGTTTTAAGACTCAAATTTTAAGTAGTTATAATTTTTATATTAGCAATTTAGCATGGTATGTAGACAGAATTCAGTTTATTACTGCATATCCCAAAAGTAATGACGCTTCAGACCCCCCCAAAAAACAGGAGATCAACCGGCTTTATAAAAACTCTGTCATCACTATAGCCGAACTATTACTGAGCCTACACAAGGCGTGGTTGGTCTGCTGCTTTATGATAACATATAGCTTGCCTTAGTTGTGTGTTACTCCCTATTACAATAAAAATGAAAGTAGGCGTTCATTAAAGTCTTTGTGAGAAATGAACTTCTTTCATCTTGTCGAGGTTGAAGTATTCATTGGAGCTTTAGTTTCGAATTCTATGCGAATCTTGACAAAATTACTGGTTAGGATAAACCAAGTCTTTTATAAGCACTTTGTTTAGCTTCTTTGAGAAATGTTGAGAAGCTAGCGTAGAAAATTGAAAGTAAAAATAAAGAACTGGCAAGGTTGTATAAATTTTTTAAAATCATTCCTGATATCAAGTTCTAATTGTGCGTGATATAAGCCAGCCAAGGTCATCAAATATTCATTCAAAAATAAAATAAATTCGACTTAAATCGAGTAAAAAACGACGGTTGTTTTTAGCAGGGGTACAGAGAATATGCCTTAAAATAAAAGCAACCCTTTCAAGGAAAATGCTGCAAGTACCAGGCTGCCTAAAATTTATTTAACAAAGACAAATTAAGACGCTGCTAATTATGGCTCGCCATATAACTCTCAGCTAATGAAATCTTGGCAGCTGAAAATTAACTGGTAATGCATTAGTAAAGATTTTGTGGTCATTGACAGCGAATGCTCCTAAATTATTGATTTAATGCACGGTGATTATTAGGCGTAATAGCGGAGTGTAAGCTATAGTTTTTGCGAAGAAAATGATTAACTTTGCTAATGTATGATTTAAATATCAGTGTTTTTTAAAACTTTCAGCTTAGTACGGAGATGGTGCGAGAAAAAACGTTTATGCAGCCTACATTCAGACATGAAATGGATAAGTACAACATGAGTTTACTAGACAAAGACATTAAGAAATAATTTAGTCCCGATATCAGAAAAAAGTATATATACATAAGCACGATAGGCATAGCATAGGCCTACATAGGCACTAATGAATATTGCGTAGTTGTTGAAGCAATTTGACAAATACCAAAAAAAATCGAGCGATTTTGATGAATGGACTAAAAAAACTATACTTTGTGTATTCTAGTTGATGTTTGTGTCTGCATTGTCGTAAATGAGAATAGATACAAAAAATAGATTCAGCGGTTAAAGTAAAAAAATCATTTTGGCCAAAAAGTCAGATATAGATTAGCTTAAAAAAATTCAACGGACTTTATAAAGTGCTTACGTAAATTGTTCAAATGGCCAAGTTACTTACTATGCAAGTGCGGCATCAGTGTGTGAGGTCCAGATTAATCAAACTTTTATAAAATTAAAACGCAGCTGACAACTCATACTAAGTTGAATGGTAAACAGCGTTATTGCAATGCTAAAGATATTGTAAAACAGTGGTTCTCAAACTTTTTTAGAATTTCGACTTTGCCATCTCCAAAGATTTTTTTCGATCACTCACGGTCCTTTATTTTTAAGCATAAATCTTTACGCAACATCAAGTAAAGAGCAAAAAAAGGTCATCACGTCCGCGAATGTCCAATCAAGCACCATTCAATGGGATGATTTATCAGAAATCCGCGACCTTTTTGCGGTCCCCCTGGAACTGCTTCGCGGACCCCAAGGGTACCGCGGTCCCCAGTTTGAGAACCACTGTCTACAATGTAGACAATGATAGTAGAGTCTTTAAAACCTGTATAACAGTATTTATTCTTAGCAAAGTGTGTTCTGGATGACAATGGTTGAAGAAAAAAAATTCATGCCATGTAATTTCTCGTAAGCGGAAGTTTTGACAACATCAAAAATTTTAAATGCTGGTACTTGTAGTTTTGAGGTGTCTTACTATTCTCATGATGATAGCAGGCTGAAAGGAGTGGTAGGCAAACACCGGACCGCGGCCCGGTGCCGGTCCGCGAGAGGTTCGGCACCGGGTACCGTACTTTATAATTGCTTTCGAACCAAATGCTTTCGAACGTTTTGTTAGATTTGATTTTATGATTTTTGCACTTTAAGTGCGTTTGGGATCTAATTCGGTGCCTAAATGTGTTTTCAAATGTCGGCTTTGAATGGTGTTTAATTGTTTACTCAAGCGTTATTGCTAATTTACCCTGTCCACATGTCCAATTTATGTAGGCTTTAAGCCCACATTGATGTGGACTTGTTGCTGTGGGCTTGATGTCATAATCACTTTTTTTAAATTGTGATATTAAAAATTTAATTGTTATGCAGAAAGCTCGCAGCGACAAGCCCACATCAACGTCGGCTTGAACCTCACATGAATTAAAGATGTGAGCAGGGCAATTATGACATAGCTAGACAAGAGGGCAATAAATCTGATTAATATCTTTGTTATGTCTGTTGTGTTAGCTGTGTTAAGCTATAAAGAGTTGTGTTATAAAGAGCAGTAATTGTTGTGGCTTTGTTGTGTTAGGTGTGTTAGGTTGATGAGGGAGATAAGTAAGAAAATAACGTCAGAAATATTACAGCAAATTGAAGTCAGAATTAAAATAAATTATTCCTACTAAAACTTATAACGTGAAAGATTAAAGATTCAATATCGATATTTTTAGTGTGGTAATAATTAGTGAAAAACAACCATCTTTGCTGAGATTTTCTGGAAATAGGTCAGCACCACGTTAAGAGTCTGACGTCGATGACAAGAGACCTACAACATCAAAAAATGTGAAGGGACACATTGCTAATGTAGTTGAATCGCATCGTTCCAAGATGGGAGAGTCTGGTTGCTGCAAAACAAGCTCATGCTTCTCATTAAATCACTACTGTAAAACGAGCTGAAATAAAATTTAATAGCTGAATATTTATGCTTATTTTTAAGGCCGGTCCGTAAAAAATTTTGCGACGTAAATCGGTCCGCCATGCGAAAAAGTTTGCCGGCCCTTGCTGTAAAGCATCCAGTCACGAGATTGTTGCTTATCGCACATGCTATCGGTGCGGAAGGTCTGGGGTTTAAATCTCGGGTAGTTCAAATCGGCACAGTGTCGTCACTGCCGCGACGTTTCTTCGAAAGTGTGTTGCCCAGGCGTTAAACCGCGTAGGTGGGTCCCGCCACTCGTTACATGCTTCGGCGTAATACTGCGAGTATAATGAAAATTTGATTTTGTTTGCTTGCCTCGAATAATGACCGACATTTTTTTTAAAGTGTGGACTTGTAGACTACATCATATTTTCTAATATTTGTATTTGAAGTACAGGAGTTGTTAGGCTTGAGCTGTTGATGGAAGCATCAAAAAATTTTTGAAGGAGAGGAGATGGGAATGGTGTAGGCTATTTACAAAAACTAAGATATAACGTGAACAGGTAAGTGATGAGATTGCAAATGCAAATTTAACCAATTTATGGGTGTGGTGACTATTAGTAATGAATAAAAAAGTAAATGATTTTTTCAAATGCAGACACAAAACGATAAAACAACGTCTAAAAGCTTATATTTGAAACTGCATTGATGTCGGCACCGCATCTGCATTGATAAGACTTGACACGTCGAAACAGTGTTTATTATATGCAAAAAATCGCAGGCAGCGAAGCCATTGGTGACGTTGTTTAGAAATTGGTTGGTTTGTTAAAAGGATGGAGACGTCACTTCAACCAAACGAAACAACGCGGTTTCAGGCTATTAGCCCTAATCAAGGATAAAGTCAGTCTGACATCGTTTTCTAATTCCAACAGATTCAACTTTTGCCAATTTTTTAATTATTCGCTGCAAAAAAGGGGAAATAAAAATACAGGCTTGAGGATTTCGAAACAGCAAACCATGACCAAATTTCAGAACACAATTTACGGAACTTTTGAATACTTTAATTATAAAAATATGAGCCAATAATATTGCAAACATTTGAAGTCTTCAAGACGTTTCAGTTTAAACAACCATTGTCAATCTTATTCAAATATAATCATAATACAGCGTATTCAAATATAATAATACAAAATTTAATTTGAATGAGATTGGCAATGGTTGTGTAAACTGAAACGTCTCGAAATGTTCAAATGTTTCCAATATAATTGGCTCTTATTTTATATTATTGACCCAAATGGGGTCGCGCAATGAAATTTTGGGGTCGCGAAACACTGCTACAACAAAAGTTGACAATGACAAAGATTTTTGAGATATCGGATAACAAAAAATAACCAATCACAACAAGTGACGCATTTTTTAAAGATTTGCGTACTTTCTGGCTTAAAGAATGTCAGAACAGCATTAGAAAGGGCTGCAAGAACAGCGGCCACTTTAATCAGCATCCTATGTGAGCCTGCTACCGGTCTATTGCTCTACCAACCTGGCTAACCTAATAATCATAATTACTCTTATAACACAAGTGATGCATTGTTACGCCATCATTGCTGTAATTAGCAGCTGACCAAAAGTGTCTTTATTGCTTGCATGTGATTTCAGAGTAATCACTGAAAGAACCTTTTTCTTGCGTCACTCTAGGAATCTAGGTTTGAGCTAACTGCTCTGAGGGCATGAAGTAGTTTTAGACTTACGTTCAAAGCAGTCAAACCATTGATTTCATTACGGACCAATGTTTAAGTTTAGATTCATGTGGTAGCATTGAGAGCAGGCAGAAAAAAAACTGATAAGTCAAAAAGAAAAATATGATGACGCATTTTTGTAATATGGATTTTCTAGTGGTTGATAATAATGGAGTAGAAAAATCTTTTCGTTTAATTGGTATTTAATGAAACTTTTTCTGAAACTGTTAAAGATGCTCTTCGCCCTGCTTTGTCTTGCATCAATCCACGAACGAATCTCTCGTGTAAAAAACTTCAAACACATTCATCCCATTAGATATATGATTGATAACTTTGTAAATGAATTGTTTTTTTTTGTTCATTTTTTATTCGCATTATTGCTTTTTGTAAGATATATTCGTTGGTTGTGTGCGTTTGCATTGTTTTGTTATAGACAAATATTTTATTTGAGATTTGAAATGGGAAGTTACGCTTTAATGTCATTAACGTAAATGTACCCATAATAATGGGGTCGCACAGAAATAGTTTTTTCTAAACGGGGTCGCAGAACGAAAAAGTTTAAGAAGCCCTAATCTAGAGCAGTGGTTCCCAACTTTTTTAGGTTACGGACCGGTTAAATTTTAAAATAAATTTGGAAGACCGGTGGTCTTTAAAATTAAATCAGCAAAAAATGTCGTTACTGCTACAACAAATTGTCTTAAATGAGTTGTTCTGCGCAACGCCCTTTGTCTCATCTATCACAATTTTTTTTTTTTAAAAAGGCCAACTACTTGCAGAGGAAGTGTGCACACTACAGTGTAATGTTGGACGAACGAAACAATGGGCTTTGTGTGGAGTGAAACTACTGTGAAGTTATCTCTGCTGCATAAACTCGTCTTCCAACAGCTGGAACATAGTATTGTGCCCGACTAGCAAACCCATTTTCTAATTGAGGTTTAAACATAAAATGTTTGCCTGCTCGATATGAAATGAAAATATATTTAGTGAGCCGTATAGCTGCGGACCGGCAGCGGTGCGAGGACCGGCTGCTGAGAAACACTGATCTAGAGTAACAAAACGTTTAGCCAAACAACGCAAGATACAGTACAATTCAAAACTCTGGCACTTAGTAAAAAATATTAGTGTTGTACTCCTGGGGCGAAAGTAGGAATTCTTGAGGGGTGCGGTTCGAAAAAGGACTTTCCCTCATTAAGGCAAAATATTTTTTTATTTAAGTTTGAGAAATAGCGCCTTTTAACGTGCTTTGGAGGAGGTTTGAAGGAGCGAGCGCCCCTCCCTACTCATAACGCATGCCACTGGTCTACACTGCAACAATGGACTCGTAATGAAAATATTTTGTTACAGAGGTTTTCAATCAGGGACCGCAAGGACAAGATTAATTAATGGTAGTTAGCTGAGTAGGGGCCCACCAGTGTTGAGAGTTTGCAGAAGAGGGCCACAAATCATAAATGGCTAAGAACCACTGCTCTGTTACTACAGGACATTTTTAAGCGTTTGTTATGATTTTTTAGTCACTACCTCACCGAATGGCCTGGCACATCTTACACAGTCTTCTGGAACAAGTCCGTATACACTCCACATTTCCGGGGAAGTTATGGATCGTGGTGATGCTGATATTTCGAATAGTGGTGGTTGCAAGAATTGGTGATAATGTTTATCATGATGAGCAGGTAAACGTAAATAAATAAACGTAAAGTGTCTGACGATGTAGCTGTAACAACAAAAAAGTTTGATGATTTAAAGCAGCTATTAAGTCCATTGCGAATTATTGTATTTGTATTTTTTTGCATTATTATCCTACTCTCACGAAAAAGCGATCAAAGTGCTGTAACGTGCTCGTTTAGGAGTAGCCAGCCATCTGTCTACCACATCAAGATGGGGGAATTCCGCTAAATACCTTTCCCAACGACACAACAAGTAAACTAGCCGGCTTATTCTTCACACTATCCCTGTAATGCTGAACGTCAAGCAAGGAAACTATGAATATCAATTTCGCGTTCATATGTTTTACCCGATTCGGAATCAAACCCAAGTCTAGAGCTCTTCAGGCAGACACTATTACTACTCGGCCATCTGAGCTGCTAATGTTCTTATACATTATACTTTGACTTGATTTGTGACAAAATAACCACAAGATATTTGCAAATTAAGCAAAGAGTTGAACAGCAGAGATGCAATTTTTAATTGTTTTTTGAGTTTTTTTAACAAACGCAAAGTCTGATAGCGCGATGATTAGGTACTTTTAAACTAATTGCGAATTAGCTTTCTTCAGTTTTCAAGTTGGTTTTATTTGACTAATTCACAATATTGTTTTCTTTAGTCTAGTTTCATCTGTAACACTTTAACTCCTGGATGCACCAACGTCTGTTTCAATCAATTTAGTCCTATATCTCAACTTCGGTTTTGGTCTTTGATGATCCTCGTTGTCTGTACTCCATCTATTTTGTTTTTCCTTTATGCTACTCACAAGATACATCACGCAACAGTAAAGTTTCCATTAAACGATGAAAAGGAGACTAAGCCAAGTAAAAATAGCTCAGAAACGGAAAATTCTGACTCCATTCCGCCTCCGTCGTATTTTATTCCTCCTAGATTAAAGCGGAAGCGATTTAATTCTTTCCCTTATGGAAACGCCACAGCGCCTCCACTCTACACAGTTACGCAGTTCAGTTCAGATCGAGATGAAAAATCAAATTTACTTTGGCCGAAAAACAAAAGCAATTTAAAAAACCGTAAAAAGCGCTTTCAAAAATTCGAAACTCGGTCTGATACAGTCTTTTTTGGAACTAAAGATAACTCAACTACGACAGATAACAATTTTACACCAAACGAAGATGGGAAAGCATTTATTTGGGAGCCAGCCTACGGGTGAGTTATACTTGTCTTGAAAGCTAAATTTTTGCAGTATTTTATTGAACTTTAAGCGGTTGACTTTATATTATGTACATGCATAGTTTAAATAGTTGCTTAATTTTGTCAAAAAATCTGAAAAGAATTGTATAAAAGTGCTTTTTTGTTTGAGAACCTACTTATTCCATTGTTAAACTTAGAAGGGAGAAAACAAGCTCAAAATTATTATGGTACCGGTACAGTATATCTTTTTTATTAAGAACGTTATTGTATCAATTAAGGCTAAAATTGTTTTGTCGTAACAAGCGTGTAGCTTGAGAAAACATTTTTGTACAGTGAAGTGCGCAAAGAATTTCAAAGTGGCAGTAAAATTTACATTTGTGACAAAAGCCAATGAATTTAAGAACGTTTTTGCTTCATGGTGGATTTAAGAGTTACGGAAACGTTTGACAGATTTTACGACTCAACATTTACTTTGTTTAAAGCAAAACGGTTTGAGGGAATTTATTTCAAGTGTAAGTTTGAACTACAAGGTGCTTTTTTCATGCTACAGGTAACTCGAGGTGATCAGAAGTCTATGCAATAAAAACCCATACAATCGTCACTTAAATTGCCGCCATTAAGCTACAAAGTGCTGAGATTTGACATAAATATCAATATTCAACATATTTAGATTTTCATTTTTGTAATCGCGGATTACGACAAGTAGGCTAGCACAATTTTATCTTTACAATCTCTTCGTACAAACTTTATACAATGAGATAATTGATAAAAAAAAAGTGTTGGCTACGCGTTGCCGATTATGTTATCGCTAGGGCGATTTTTTATTGACCTAAAAATCTCAAAAAATTGACCTTATTTTATCAAAAAATTGACTTTATTGACCTAACGAAACAATGAAATGAAAGAACCAGCCCATAAGAAAAAAATAACAACACCAAAGTCACTTCAGTTAGTGCTTATACAGATTATAATGTACGCACATGTAATTCAAGTGTTTTGCTATTCGCTGTATTGCAATCTTTCTAAGATCAAAGTATGTTCGAATAACTGCATTGTCTTTTCAATTCTAATGTTTTTGACTACCGGCACGTAGTAGCGACAAAAATATGTGACAAATGAAAACACGACGAAAAGCTTATTTCATCACGAACCAATTTTGCTGAGATTGCAATCTTGCAAAGCTGTCTGAACGGACCTTCGTAATCAAAATTGATCAAATCACATCAAACATCACATTAATGAATTAAGCATGTGTGAACTGTAATACCGGTAACAGTCTGGCGACAGCATACACCTCCCTGGTACCACCAACAGTTACGAACCTCCATCTCTAAATTATCTGAGTCATCTCTTTTTGAGTATAAAGTATAATCGCGCGAAAAAAGGAAGAAAGCAAAAATTGACCTAATAAAAAAAATTGATCTAAAAAACAAAAAATTGACATTTATTGACTTTATAACTTCATCAATACTGGTTCTACGACCGTGAAATTTTGTTTCCACATTGTTAGAGATATTTTTTCCATCCAAAAAAAATTGACTTTATTGACCGTGAATCGCCCTGGTTATCGCACTTCTGTGTTTCACAGAAATTTCTTCTAGAAATATTTGAAAGCTTACGAACAATAAGTCTACATACGATGACAAGTTGGTTTTAAAAACTTTGACGGTCTTTCATCAAACACATCTAGTTTGTTTAATCACGTGAAGCATTGCATCTGTAGACGCAACAAAAATGTTTGGGTGCAGTTACACAGTCAGGAGGGTGCCGGGGGACTTCCTCCTGCTCTTTGACAAATCCTTATCTAAGCTGTGCTGAAACATCGCTATAAAGTGCCACAATATTTGTAATCTGTGTCCTATTGTAACGTAGCTTGTCCACCTAAATTTTCTGCTGATTACGCTCTGGTTTCAGTGATAAGTAGCTGAACCTGTGCTCTTGCGATCATAGCGGTTGGTGAGGTGAATCCATAACTTTTCGTTCGTCAAACTACAGAACAACCCCCTCATCTACTTCAGCCTATATAAACATGACATTTTTTTGTGCAATTTTGTTGAGTCATAACTACGTTTCAGTCGTAATGGTTATCCTATTTACGAAGACAGTTCTCACCGAAAAATGGAGTTTATAAAAAATGTGAAACCAAGCGATGAGGAGAAAGCTCGAAGAGAAAGGAAGGAACTTTTGAAAAATCCGCAGCTTTATCGAGCTTATTGGTGGCATGTGATGGTCCGGACTTTGTTCGAAGTAAGAACTAGCTTATTGTATGTAGTAGCGGTGTGAGGGTCGCAGTGGCCAATTACGCGTCCAATTTTTCTACTTATACTCATTCGGTCGAGCCCTATCGTTCTCCTAGTGTTCTCCTCGCGAATGCTCTAGCCAATCAGATCGCTGGAGAGCAAAGTGGAAATTTTTTATGCAACCGATCCGAAATATGCAGCCGGGAAGCCTCGGTATGCATGCGGGGCAGCGGGGATGAGCAACTGTTTTCATTGCTTAAGCCTCTTAACGATCTTTTTCTTTTAAAGATGCTTTTTTATAATAGCTATTTCTACCGTTATTTTCTTTTTTGCTTTGTAGCCCAAACTTTTTCTCAGCGATTTTAATTGTATGAAGATTATCTAATTGCATTTGGTATTTGAGGCACATTTTAAAAAATTGAAAGACATTACCGGTATCACATTAATTAAGAGCTTAATGTGGTCAAAGCAATTTAAACTACTAAACCAGCCTGTTTATAAAAGAGCTTTATAGCCGTTTAAGCCATGTAGTTGAAAATGTTTTGCTGAATGACTAACAACTGCGTCCCAGACTTTTAGTGAGCGTTTTTTTTGGTTGGTGAACGTCAACCTTTGCTTTTTAGCTCGTTTAGCTTTAGGATAAGTTACATGTCTCTTGGAGATTTTAGCTGATTGCAATATGCACATTTTTTTTCACACTGCCAGAGCTGGGCAGCCGCTACTTAAATAGTAGCGCCGCTGTCGCTGCCGCTATTTGACGAAAAAAGCAGCGGCGCTGCCGCTACCGCTACTTCAATTAAAAAGTAGCGGCGCTTCCGCTGCTGCTACTGCATGCGAAAACAGCGGGCGCTGCCGCTACTTTAAAATTACAAAACTGCGAAAGTTTTCGTAAAAACTAAAAATCACGAAACTTACGATTAACAATGACATAAAAGTGAATTTTCTCTATCTCAGTCAATGATATTTTCATGAAAAACAAATACTAGTGATAATAGACGCATATTCACAGAAATCTGATCAGGGGCCAAGTTTGGGGGAGGGGTGCAGGAGAGACAAAGAGTCAATTTACTTTTGCTATTTCTTTCGATATGATTATATTTAACGAGCTCAAGGCAAATTCTCGCATCATAAAAATGATGTAGCTATACTGTACTGAGAATATTTTCACCCTAATCAAAATGACTATCATTGGATACTTTAAAACACACAATCGGGGGTAAGTACACAAAGTAAAATCAATTTGCGCCCCCTTGAAATTTTTTCCAGGCTACGCCACTGATTTGTTATGAATCACTTTAAATAATTATTATCTATGAGACTTAACTTCACTTGGCCTACTTGTTGTTATGCCATACTGTCTTAACCACTTTTGGCATAAAATCAACTACCATTTTTCTACTACTTCAATGGTTCTGAATTTGCTCAAAATTCTCTAGCTAACTTGAGTTTCGTAATTTTGCTCCGGTATATCATTTTTAGTCTACCACCGCAAAGACTGATCAGTGATTTTTTCACATAATTGTCTCATCGAACAGGCAATGTTTTTTTTAATTAGTTTAGTTAGTTAGTTAGTTGCATATTTATCCTCCTATCACGAGAAAGCGATCAATGCGCTATACGAGATAGTTTTCGCTTTTTTTTCCTGAACGGGTCGTAGTCGTAGTGTTAATGAAGGAAAACGATTCAAGACACTCGAATCAAAGAAGTGAGAAGTCAAACCAGCGGGGGCATTTACTGAAATGTTTGATTTCTGATGGCGAGATGCAGCTGTCTTTATGAAGCAGCAACTGTCAATCAGGATTAATGTCTGGCGATGAGAACGATGAAAATGGTTGTAATGAAAAAATGGAACATCGCTGGCGATTTCACACTATCACTTGGCTTTAAGTTTTCATTTATTTGTTTCATGGCATTAATGTCAAGCTGAGCCAGTCTACATTTAAGTTGCGATCTTATTATTAAATGGCTGCATAATACACTGTCGTCAAAATCTTTTTTTTTTTGCAGTAGCGGCAGCGGCAAGTCAATTATCTTCACAGAAGCGCTGCTGCGCTGGTCGCTACTACGCCTCAAAAAAAGCGGCGCTGCCGCTTGACGCTGTTGGTAGAAAAAAACAGCGGCGCTTCCGCTACCGCTGCTGAAAAAACTCAACAGCGCCGCTGTGCCCACCTCTGCACACTGGCCATGTTTTTGAGAAGGATTTTTTTTTATTACATGAAAAGTCTTCGTTTGTTCATCGATTGAGCTCTAAAGTCTGTTTCAAGTGCTCATCCATCTTCCATGATGAAAGGAGTTAGGTTCACGAGGTTCAATTTTTCGATGTACAAATAGATAATCTGTTTTACCAGAGTTACATTTTGTCAATTTGGTAGGGAGGATTTTTTTATCTGCAATATTTTTTGTATGGATTTTTCGTTCCTGAGGTATTCGAGTGTCATCGATGGCCTTGCCAACAAGTTACTGACTGCTTTGTATCCAGACCTATGGAGAAAACATGCTTACTCTGGCTGATGTATGGCCTAGGTGCGTAAATTTTATTGTGGTTTTCCTTTGTTTGGCATGATACTACGATTGTTGATTATTTATTCTTTAACTCTACATGTGATTAGAGTTGTTCTCCAATCAGCTGGGCAAAATGCAGCTCAAAATTTACATTTGCATTACATGATAAAATTAGTTTTTCGCTGTTGCTTACTTATGTCTTACCACTCCAAGATTGACAATTCTAGGTAAAGATACGCAGCAAGTAAACTTGCCGGCTTGCTTCACACTGCTTATACCCCTTTATTGCTGAAGGTCAAGCAGGGAAGAAAGGTCAAGCAGGGAAGCTGTGAATGTCAATTTGTGAATCATTGGTTTAATCCGACTCGGAATCAAATTCTACCCTGAGTCTACTGCTTCAAAAGCAGACGCTCTATCTACTTGCCCATCTGAACAGTTAAATTTTTTCGCAAATAAATTTGTAATGAATGAATAAGTTACTCCGCCATCTAAGCGGTCTGAAAGTATTATAGATTTTTCTTGATTATAGGTGGAATGTCCTGCCTTCTTAGTTTCGGTGAATTCTGGTCACTAGGCGGGGAAAGATTTCTTTTTGCGTTCTGTTGTCGCCGCGATAAGATGACTTATGAAGAAAAACGAATGCGATTGGCTGAACTGGGTAAGCACCAACAGCCTGCTCCACAGCATCATCACGCGGCTTCTCAAAACTTGTTAAAAGATGAAGTTATTTTGGTTCACTCAGGAAAAGCTTTTCCCAGCACATTAAGCCTCGAAAGTATCAGCAGTGAAACAACAGTGGAGAGCGTATAGTGAGCTGTCGAACTTGCAGCTTTGGTGACTTCTATTGCTTTGTGATGAGTGTTAAAGCCATGTAAGCAAACCTTTAATGAGAAAATATTCTTCCATAATGGAAGTTTGTGTTAACTTTTTTTTCCCATATATCTTAAACAAAATACTGTAACATGAGTCCGGTTTTTAATTGGTTAATTTTTTTGGATACACGTTCAAGCACATTCAAAATGTAACCGTAAGTTAACCAGGTAGTCTACAAATTGTTATACGGAAAACCGTTGTTATGGCAAATGTATTAAATTTTTAACTTGACCTGCGTTAAAAAACACACCATTGTTCCTAAACGAATAATTATGACGTATGTAAATGGATTGAAGGTGTTTTTTTGGTTTTATATGTTGATGAATTTTACATTTTATGGAGCTGAACACTGACTTTATATTAATTTGAAGTGGTGTTCATTTTTTCTGTAAATAAGAATCGCCCATTAAAAGATGCTGTTTAAGAACAAATAAAATCACTCTAATTTCTAAAACTTACACTGCCCAGCATAACACTGCTAATGATGCATCTATGTTGTCAAAATGGCCGGTTGGCTGGATTACTGCGACATTATTTTACCTCCTTAAGCTATTTTCGTTCTATGTTTACTGTATTCCAAGAGATTTTGAGTTAATATCTTCCACCTGAAAATAACAATACTAATATTGCATGACCAAATCCAATGCAGTTGCCGCCGAATTAACTTACTTTACAATGAACTGGTTATGCACAGGAAAACACTATTATAGCCTATAATTTTACTTAATTTGATTAAGATCAAATGAAAACAGATTGCAGCATCAGTACTACCTATACGTTATTTTTTTAGTGTTTGACCTTTTCTTTGAAAAAATAAAAAATATACTTTCAAGTTCATGAACAGAGTTGCATTAAATACAAGAAAGTCATAAATCATAAAGGCGTAAAAATATTGACAGTTGTTGATTGTTGTGTAAACTTCATGCATGCATGGTTTGTTTGTTGATTGTGACCTTGCGTCATTTTAATATTGATTTTATTGTTATAGTGTGCTTCGTATATTTTGCGATTCCAATTTTTTTTTTTTCAGTGTGTTGTTACTATGTTTCCTTTTCTTCTGTATAAACTAGGCAAAGCTATTAGGTTGGATATTTTTATAAGAAATCATTTAGAAAAAGCAGTGGTGGCTGCTCGGATTGTAGATAAGAGGTGTAGAAGTTTTTTTTTACCTCAGCCGTCAGCCGATGCACTGAACTGCGTAACTAAAAAAGGTAAAAAAAAAACGAGACAGCGGTGCTTTTAAGCACACACGGCAGTATTACGCTGAAGCGTATAACGAGTGCCGGGGTCCATTTCCGCAGCTTAGCGCATAAACAAGACAGCTCCGAAGAAACGTCGCAGCGGTGACCAGCTGTTGGCGACACTGCCTCCGATATCTCAAACAACAGAAATACCAATCATATTGATAAATGATCGATTGCTGTTAACGGACATACTAGATAAACAACACATGGCCCAGACTCAGCCGTTAATTCGCACTTGCCGCTTGTCCCGAGTGCCTAGCGCTGGCGGGAAGCTGCGACATGACCTGGAATAAAATTCAGTTTTCCGGATATCAAACAAATGTCTTTAACCTATGCACCAAGCCCCCGTTCTACACGAATTGGTATCCTGTGTATTGTAAACTGAATCAAATACGCTTATGATCTTCGTGTTATTTTAAGCGCCATTAAGTTTTCTAAGTGAGATTCGAACCCACGCCCATTCAAACCAGTGACAAGTCACCAAGCTATTGGTCACAAGAAGTTTTGACCAAATACTAACGGCCACGCTTAAGACCCCTAAGCCATCGTGATCTTACGCCGACGTAGCCTCGTTTCTCGCATGTGAGCTAATGCCCCAAGTCGCTTCGTCAAATAAGCGGTCCGAGTAACAATTTTTAGTAAGAATGTTTTCATAATAAAGATCTACTAACTTGATCGAGATTTATTAATCAAATGCTTGAAAAATATAAGCCCATAAAAGAATGTCTAAGATTTAACTATGGAGGAAGAAACACTTCCTCCATACAAACATCTTCTTCGTGAACTTCTTCAATCCCTGGCTCTCTCTCTGTGTACCACGTTGCATTGTTTCGCTTGGCGGACGACAATTCAGCACTGATGTTTGATCGTGATCTTTTAAGTGAATATTTAGCACTTGTTTGAGAAGTTGATTTCTGTAATTCAATAAATCCGATGAAATAAATTACTCAAAAACAAAACTGAGCATTCAGTCAGCTTTCAATCGAGTTTGATCGTTTCATAGTCGGGTTTCAACTTCAACTCAGCGAAATATATTTTTATTTTGCTTATTAATTTGTTTCTTCTGCAATACATCTAAAATACCTGTAGTTATGTTCACACTCTTAGGTTTCACAATGAAACGAGCAGAAAAAAATAAATGAAACTCATACTTTTTTGGTTTTAAGCGTACCTTTGAGGTACAGTAGAGTTTTACTAAAAACAAGAGCTTTAAATGTGGTGTTTGTCGTCGAATTTTTTTACCCTTTTTCAAACCTTATTGGGTATTTGCCTATGAAGCTGTAGGTGCAGCATAAAATTAGAAACAACACTGCCCTTCAGCAAAAAAAACAATTCTTATTTGAACTTTACTATAATACCTTGGTTACGTGGAGAACGTCATCAGTTGTGAGCAGTGGAGAGGGATGCGCCGTCATGCTTGCTTGTATCTGTTTCTGGCGAACCTGGCCGATTCTTTTACTAACTTCAACGCTATCTTGGAGATCGTTCTCAATAACCATGCTCTTGACTCGACGTAACGCAAATAATCTGAGACATAACATAAGGCTAAAAAAAATGATACAGCAAGGAGCAGATGCAGGATTTAAAGGTGGCTAAGTGTGAGCAAAATGCTTATTTAACAGTCGTGCATTTAAAAATACCAAAGCAGGTTTTCAATAATAATAGTAATAATAACACATTAATGAAGCACTCTTTCCTGAAGATAATTTAAATTAAAACACAGTATAACAAAACCATTACAGTCAGTGGATAGTTTAGAATTAAATAGAGCCTACAGTCGATACCACTTTTTTCTGATACGCAAACTTTTTTGATGCGCTGCGTTTATGTATTATGACTAATAACTTAAGAGGCTTGAGCTACCTAACCCCCCACCCCCTAGACCCGCCAATAAATAAAAAAACAGAGTTCAGTTCGTCAATAAACAACATTTATAGCTTATCTAGTTATACAGAAACTTTATCTTTTACTTTTCCAGATGAGAAAAAAGATGCACTTTGTAGCAAGTGACGGCCAGAGTTGGATCCATTCATTTTTTAAAGTTCTTGCTGTGAATCACTAACTTTGACAAAACTAAATTCAAATCAACTGATTTTGAAGTGGTTAATTTCAAATTCATTCCTTTTTTAAAAAAAGACTCAAGAAAAATTTATGTTCAAATTTTGTGTAGTCACAAGTTTTACCGCTTTAAAGTTGAAAAAACTTGATAATTCAAATTCTTCATTTGATAAACCCAAATTTCAGACAATAGATAGAAGATATTTTTAAGTACTGTTTATATTGTAGTTGTAGCGACTTGTTTAAAATATTTTTACACAGAGAATTCGTAAAATTAAGCAGGTCTGAGTAACAATAAAAAAATCAGTAGGCCTACCAGAGGCAAGAAAACTAATTTTTATCAGAAAACACGAAAAAAGATTAAAATTAATTTCAACACACCTTAAAAATCAGCCGCCACGAAGTTTTTGTTTGCTTGGTAAATTTTATGGATCGCTTACGACGTGTTGATGCAATAAACTAATTACAAATTGCTATTTTTGTTTTGGAAGTTTTAATTAGAAGAAATCCAAACTCATCGAATGCTAAAGAAATTTAAAGTAAAACTCAAATTCAATGACCTTACATTCATCGATAACTTCAAGAGCAGATTCTAAACTCAAATTCAGTTCAACTCTAGTACGTAATGACCACGAGAAGGCTTACTTCATTGGGACAGTACCCGGTAAAGTAGAGGCTACTTTTTCTGGAGTAGGTTTTAAACTACTTCCTGCGGGATCATCATTTCCAGCAGCCGGAGTAGGTTGAAGCAAATCCACCATCATGGAACATTCGCCAGACTTCAAAAAATCTGAAACAAAATTCCTGGAGTTCAAAAATTGAGTGCAAACCAATTTTTAATTTTCGAACATGAAAGATATGTTTGCGTGAATTTAACTCTTTAAACCTGTAACAATTTACACGAGTTAACTCGCATTATTGGCGAAAAGAGCAAGCTTGACTGAACTAAAAAATTTGTGCAAACAAGCTCTCAGAGGTAACTCCACCAGAAATAGCTTAAACTATTAAGAATTTTAGCATTTTTGTGAATTGATGTTGGTATTGGACTACTGTAAATTTGATACAAAGATAATTTATTATTTTCAATAACTGTCAAACCTACTTTAAGGTGCGTTGGATGTGATCATACGTAGCATTTTTGCAACTCATTAGCAGAGAAAGTGTCTGCCTGTGAAACTACAGGCGGATATCCGATTTCGAAAACCCGAGTCAGGTCAAACCAAACGCTCAAAAATTTGTATTCACAGCTTCCCTATGCCTGGCCCCAGCATTAAAAAGACTGTATGGAAAAAAGCTGATCAGTTTGATCGAGGTTACATATCGCGATTTTCCCGTCTTAGAGTGGTAAAGCGGTGGCCAGCAGCTCTCAAGAAAGATAAAACTGTAAACAAATGCTGCCAGCAGTGAGTTACTTCCCTGCAGCATTCTACATTCAAAGTTGTATTGCCTAAGAGCTACGTAGCGGATATGAACGGAGCCAACTTACGGCATCCTTCATCGTACATAATGAAAAAAAAGTAGATGACACTAACCACGAAAAGCATATTCTTTGTAACCGCACTGAAGTTCGTCATCTGTCATAATATCTGTGTCGTTGTCCGGTAGTCTAAGAAAATCTTCATCGTTTAGGTAAATGTCTTCTTCTATCAATGCGTCAAATTTACGCGGAGCGCGACCGGTTATGGAGCAAATACTGCTGGAACACGAATCCACGCTCGACCAATCCGGAAAAAAATCGGACTCGTTTTCGCTGACGTCATCAGGGATTCCGTCTTCAATCATGAAAGTTGTGACCGATGACGGAAGCGTTGGAAGTCGAGAGTGATCTGAAGCAAACTCTTTTTTGAGTCTACGGCTTGAACATCCGCTATCCATTGGCACTGGCTAAACAGAAAATGTATTGTGAGGATCAAAAACTCAAATCAAATCTTCATTATACTCGAGGTATTACGCTGAAGCGTTTAACGAGTGGTGGTGCCCATCTCCGCGGCTAAGCACCTGGCCAGCGCCGAGAAAACCTCGCAGCGGTGGCGAACCGTTGGCGACACTATGTCGGTTTGACCGGCCCGGGAATAGAACCCCAGACCTCCCGCACCGAAAGCGAGTGCTTAACAACTTAACAACCATTATAAAGCGAAATTCTGGCAAAAACCACATCACCCGTCGTGTGTGAGCTATCCACGTACGACACGACACCTGTCAGCTTAACTTCCTCTAGTGAAATATTGTTGTGCGAACAAGCAGGTTTATGCGAGGAAATCAATCCCTACGTCACTTAATGCTCCAAAACTGCAGCCTTAATCCACAAACTTTAGCATATCGTATATAGAAACAAATAAACTGTTACCGCAAACGATTTTCTCAATTTTTAAGCTGTAGGTTTACTGTAGGCCTATTTACCAACGCCGTTTTAGGAACGTACCGGTAAAACCGCCACTTCCTCTTTTTTCTTTAGAACGGTAAGCCTTTTTTGGCAACATTAAGCATGATCCACTACTCTCTCAATGTAATTAGGACTCTTAATTGTTTGAAAAAGTAAACTCTGAAACTTTCTTAATTGTTTGGAGAAGTAAACTCTGATGCAGATTACGGACATGGGTTTTACAAAAATTAAAACTTTGGCTTTGCGAAAAAACCCGCAGACCTAGCTACATTGGCGTATTCAAGGCAAAAGGCTAAGGGGATCAAGCTACCACCTAAAGATTTAGTTACACACATTTAATCGTACATATAAAGAAATATTATGGTATGCCTTGGAAGACTTACTAAATATACGCTGTAAAAAATAATTCTATGACTAGTTTCGCGTTTTGACCGCTCATCAGGTACCGGTATAGACTTAGGTTCTACTAGTTGTAGAATTGTTTATTGCAGCGTTTATCTAGTCTTCCAACACCTACCATTATATATCTTTGTACGTTCGTATATACAGTATGTAAACTTACATCGGCTCCCCATATTTCAATACACATTTATTAATACGTGGTTACATCGACCTAACTATTTAAACAAATGTGCAAGATATGTTTTTTTGATTTTTAAACTCCTGTATTCGCCTCCAAGTCAACCTCACATTTTTCTCAATTTTTTTTAGCCATGCATTTGTATTCGTCACTACGAATAGAAGCAAAAGTTCCGTGAAATAGTTGAATTGAAACTTTAAGGTAGACTAAGCCGTGAGGAGCTTAAAAGCCTGTATTTTAGATCAACAGCTATTAAGTAGTAAGGCCCAACGCGGGAAGAAAAAATAAACAAGCAAAGAAGTCAAAATCGTTTTGTCTATTGAAATTAGTTTGTCGCTGATAGCGTGCCCAGCAAACACAGCTTATTTCATATTTTATTGATCGATTGATAATTAAAATATTTCTTAGCTTACAATCAACCTACAGTATCATTTTTCACACCACTGTGTGCTTTTGAGAAAAGTTCTTCCAATTTGGACTGAATGTTAGCCGTGCTTTCCGAGGTGTTTTCAATTTGACAGCTGGTGAAGTCAAAAGAAATGGCTTGAGCTGCATCATTAGCAATCGTCTTCACTTTTTCACCTTGAGTTTTTGTATGTTTCGCCAATGCGTTGGCACTTCTTGTAAGCTTTTTAATGCGCTTTGCCTGGTTACTGCAATGAGCAAGAATTTCTTCTGGCTTCCATTGTTTTTGGTTGGAGCTGTCCATAACTAGCTCTTTCTAAACCGAATATTTTTTAGGCTTCATTTTTTTTATTTTTACAGTATCAAAACTCGAAATTACTCTATCATTTTGAAAATAAACTTGAAACTACTATTCTGTCGATTCGAACACCAGTATTGCATTTGACATTAACTTTACAACTTTATCAGTATATGACGTAATAATGAACTTTTTGTGTTTCTTGAAGGGTAAATGAGCCTTTTCAGGATGCATAAATTTTTGTTAGGGTGACTCTGACCCAACAAAGAGGATCAATTAATCGACTGTTTTTTTGCTTCTTCCTAAATTTTTGACTACTACATGAACCAGCGTAACAACGTCGCTAAATTCTTGAGTAAATTCACAAACGCAAGTCTCTCGTCACATCAAATTTTAGCTCAATAGTTGACTTGATCGTGTACTGAATCTATGAAGGCTAACCCAATAGGTGCCGCAAAGCATAAGTTTTTTTGCTGTAACTTATAGCCAATTTGGCAATCGAGGATTTATGTGTCAGTGCGGATATTAGTGTACCCAAAATGTTGAAAAAAAAGCATCCCCAGTTTAATTTCCGATAGCGCAAAAAGAGACATTTACACGCTTCATAATACCGCAAAAATGATGAAGATTAGGTTGAGATTTAGTTGTGACAGCAAGCTCTTCATTGTCTCTTTCTTCAGCTTGAGCATTGTTTCGTAAAAAGGAAGGAAGCGCGTCGCAGTAGCGTCGGAATTAATTACGTTAATTAAAGGGTCGCTGCGAGTAGAACTGAAAATACGTATCTTCAGAATGTCAAATTACGCTTTGCAATTTATATGCTTACCAGAGTAGGCTAGGGTGTTTCGCTCGAAAAAAAGTTTTTTTTGGATAGTGATTTTCTAATGCCAAACGGAACTAACTAGATGAATGTTCCAAAATTTTTTCAAAAATTTTTGCGTTTTAGCTCCCCACAACCCCCATTTTTGAGCCGAGGGGGATCAAATTCATAAAAATGCTGTTACTTAAGCTAGGATTATCGTACATTGCTGATATTGGCATCAAACAAACCGGAATACACAAGTTTACACCCAACTTCCAGAGGAAGTACTTGTCTAATGTAGTCTTTAATTGCGCAAGGATCATCATCGAATTGCATATTCTTCAGCAGTAGGTATGCTTTGGTTATTGTGCAGGCACTTTCTTCTAAGAACTCTACGTTGGCTGCTAGAGTCCGGTATTGATGTATTTTAACCAAGTCCGACACCAAACCTTCCACATTGATAGCGTCTTTTGCTCTGCTGACTAAGAGGCCTGCACTTTTCCAATTGTTCACAATGGTACGAACAGCTGGAAGGTTCTCACTATAATATAAGACAGCCCTAAGCCAAGTTGCCCATCTTGTAATTACAGGGTCAGGAGGAGATGGCAGACCAGCATCATGAAAATCTTTCTTGCGATCTTTGTTTTTGATTGTTGCTGCCTTGATCGTTGCTATTACTTCATCAATATTTTTTAAATGAGCACGCACACGCATAGCGCAGTTATGTAGTAAGTGCACAACGCAGGTGACATGCATCAAAGAAGGGTATAATTCCTTTAATGTCTTTCCAGCCGAAGACATGTACCGAGCAGCATCAGTCAAGAACAACAAAAAATTATCGCGTTTTATTTCAAGTTGTCGCAATATGTCATCCACAGAGTGCAGAATAATACTGCTATTAACATTGTGACCGCTGTCAAGCGGATAGCAATTAACGAAAAATGTCTGATTTGGAGCATCTAAGCTGCCCACAAGCACACTAATATACTTTTGTTTAGCAACCTGTGCTTCATCCACAATCAAAAATAATTTTTTGTCACCAAGTAATTCTTGAATTTGTTCCTCTTTTTGGGATGCCAATTTAGCAATACATGCCCGGGCTAGTGATGTAAAAAAAACGGTTTTTTTTTGCACTTGTTTTTTTTACCTCGTTTTTTTTGTTTTTTTTATGTTTTTTTTGTTTGTTTTATTCATTCCATCTTGAAAAATTATAGCAAGTTTGTTTTTAATATCAAGCTTAGCAAGCAGCATCAAATTGTGTTAACACATTGAACATTACTGTAGGTCGGATAGTGATATTGCTTCATTAAAGTTTGTGGAGTAGTGCGTATCTAGCTTAAAGCTTAGCATCTGGGCCTATTTTGCGATTTGCACAGTTCTGCCGTATTAAATTTTGAGTTTCCCCAAAATATAGCCCAACCACAACGTTGTGCTATTGAATGTTAAATCAGGTTAAATTAGGGTTTAGGCCTTCATTTGACCTACTTAGCTTACTAGCGCTTTGGGCTATGGAAGAGCTAGGGTTGGGGTCAGAAACAACAAATGTAAACTAGGCCAGAACCTATCTTCTCTACAAAAACTGGAAAAACTACAGACACTCATTGGATGAACGGGGAAATACAGGGCATTAATGTATACTATCGACCTTCGCTTATCCATAATTTTTTTAATCTACCGGAATCTATTGCGATTGTTCTTTTTCATTTCTTATTCTTTGCATTGTGAAATTAAAACTGGCAACACCTTTCTGGTAATCGGTAACAACAAGCATGCAATCCACGATGGATTTAGGGGGCGGAAAGATCGCTCCTTGTACTCCCCATTAGATCCATCACTACAAGAAGACTTAACAATACACATCATGGCGGTCATTACTCATATTAAGTTTAGAATCGGACTCGAATTTGTTTTCAAAAACAAGTTCGTTTTCAAAAAAACAAGTTTTTTTAGCTATGTTTTTTTTGTGAAAAAAACACGTTTTTTTTTTAAAAAACGAAGGCAAAAAAAAACGATTTAAATCACTAGCCCGGGCTGCAGTCTCCGAAGGCAATACTTTTCCCATTCTAGCTAAAAGAGACTTTAAAGAAGGATGGTTCAGTTTATGAAGTGAGATATCTGCAGCTAAAAATGAAGAAACAACCTGTTCCTTGAAGTTTACTTGATCGAAATGTAAAAAGGTTTGCTTACTTTGAGATTTGCTCTTCGTCTACAATTTTCCTTGGTGTTGCTTACTTTTGGCTTTCCACAAAAAACTTTTTGTAGCATTTGACTAACACGTCGCAAAGGTTGCATCGCAAGTCGCCGGCAGGAGTTGCCGAAAACTCATCCGGATATTCCTGGCAAGTTTGCCTAACTTTCGCTATAGAAGATTTGGCTTGTTTTGGCATTCTTTGCTTTGAAAGAGCGCAAGGCTTTTGTAGGATTAGATTAATTGTCTAACAATTATGTATTTATGCATCAACAATGACGTTTGATGCATAATAAGTGTTATTTCCTTCTCAATTACCGCACGCATTATTGTGTCGATAGTATGGGTCGCCAACTGTTCACTCTACTTGCGGCAAGGGTGGAAACCTAAACCTAAACCTGAAAACCCGGTTTTGAAGGAAACTTTTGAAACCCAAACTGAAACTGACACCTACTTAGCCACATTTTTGAAAACCTAAACTTAAACCGAAACCGTTTTTTCTTGAAACGTCAAAACCGAAACTGAAACTAAAACCTGTTCAGAATTTTCTAAGGTTTTGAGTTTTAAAAAACGTCATCACCATGATTACCAGAACAGTTCCTTTAATGCTGAGCGTCAAATAAAAAAGCTGTGGATACAAATTTTTGAGTCTTTGGTTTTACTGGACTCGGAATTATACCCAAGACGACAACTTCTGAAGCAATTGCTCTCCTCACTCGGCCATCTGACTTGCTACTTATCATCGCAATACAACAAAAACGCTAGAAAGTAGAGCACTTAAAAAATCCGTATTCAAAATAAAATAGCTTGTTTGGATGAAACTTAAACCGAAACTGAAACCCAGAAACCGAAGTTGTGCGTAAGCAAAACTGAAACCTATTTCTCAACAGCCTTGAAACCAAACCAAAACTGAAACCTGACATCTGAGTTTCAACACACCGAAACTGAAACTGACACCCTAACGCCAAATAGCCAGGTTTCCACCCTTGATTTGCGGTATGTTTTTTTGTATATTTATACCAACGCAAAAGCAAATAAGCAAACGCAAAAATAAACAGTCAAACGCAAAAATATACAGTCAAACGCAAAAACAAATAATCAAACGCAAAAATAAAGAATCAAACCCCAAAACAAATAATCAAACGCAAAAATAAACACTCAAACGCAAAAATAAACAATCAAAACGTTTGTGTATTTGGTTCAGTCCCATTTTTTTTCTTCAAAAAGGCAAACGCAAAAATAAACAGTCAAACACAAAATAAATAAGCAAAAAGATTGTACAGTTTTGTATATTTAATGCTCGATTGGTCAATGGCCACGTGGTTTAGTATATGTTGTGTTGCCATTTTTTATTTTTGTTTAGTTTACAACCGTCACGCAGTGTATCTATATTACTAACAGTGGAACCACTTTTTGTGCTCCGCCAGAGTCCGAAACGAAATTCAGAGCTTAGACGCTGTGTTGCCATTTTATATTTTTGTTTTTAAATTTTTTTTTTATGAAATTTACAAGGAGTTTCTAGTGCACTTGATTGCTGGATTAATTTGACAATAAATGAGAAAAGTGAGAAGTTTTGGTGTGGGGTAAATGATAAAGTAACAATCGTAGTACGGCGCGGAAGGAGTATGGGGAAGAATAGGGGGTTATAAAGAATTTGGGGGAGTTTGGAGGAGTATGGATGGTGGGGTAATAGGGGAATTTTTGGTAGTTTGGGGAGTTGGGACAAGTATGGGGGAATATGGAAGAAGTGAGAAAGTGTGGGGGTAGCAGTGGGAAAATTTGGGAGGAGGTGTGAAAAGAGGTGTGGGGGTAGATGTGGGGAAGTGTGTTGGAGTGTGGGAGAAGTGAGGGGAGATGTAGGGGATATGGAATCCTCTACCCATTTTTCCCCACACCTCCCTCCACGTTTCCCTCACCTCCCCCACATCTCCCCTTTCCTCCTTCCACACTTCTCCACACCCCAACACATTCTCCATATCTTCTTCCACATTTTCTCACTCCTTCCATATTCCCCCATACTTGTCCCAACTCCCCAAACTACTAAAAATTTTCCAGTTCCTCCACCATCCATACTCCTCCAAATTCTTTATACTCCCTCATTCTTCCCCATACTTCATCCCCCCGTAGTACTCCCCATAGTTACTTTATCATTTACCCCACACCAAAACTTCTCACTTTTCTCAGTTATTACCAAATTAGTTCAGCAATCAAGTACACTAGAAACTCCGGGTCTCTCTATTTATGGAATAGTATGGAATAGTATGGTATAGTATGGTGTAGTATGGAATAGTAAGTAAGGCACTGTGGTATAGTATAGCAGAAATGGGTGATAGGACGTTTGGGGCACTAGAGTAAAGGGGCCCATATAAAGAGTCAAATTGAGGGTGAATGGCCCTTAGCCCTTACCCATAGCCTGGATCAAGGCTGCTATGAGATTTTATCGGTCAGATAGTCTAGACTGCTGGCAATGGGTAGGTTGCTGGTGAGTATCTAAATTAACATCCTATTCCTAGGCCTAAATTAACATCCTACTTATTGCTTCAACCATCCTGTCCTGAGGACCTTTGACTCCTTTTGCCCTAATTTAGGCCTGAGGCACATTTAACCCTGAGGGCCATTCACCCTCAATTTGACTCTTTATATGGGCCCCTTTACTCTAGTGCCCCAAACGTCCTATCACCCATTTCTGCTATACTATACCACAGTGCCTTACTTACTATTCCATACTATACCATACTATTCCATACTATTCCATACTATACCATACTATTCCATACTATTCCATACTATTCCATACTATACCATACTATTCCATACTATTCCATAATTAGAATGTTCTCTATTTATGGAATAGTATGGCATACTATTCCATACTATACCATACTATACCATACTATTCCATACTATTCCATAATTAGAGAAACCGAGAAACTCCTTGTAAATTTCATAAAAAAAAAAATTTAAAAACAAAAATATAAAATGGCAACACAGCGTCTAAGCTCTGAATTTCGTTTCGGACTCTGGCGGAGCACAAAAAGTGGTTCCACTGTTAGTAATATAGATACACTACGTGACGGTTGTAAACTAAACAAAAATAAAAAATGGCAACACAACATATACTAAACCACGTGGCCATTGACCAATCGAGCATTAAATATACAAAACTGTACAATCTTTTTGCTTATTTATTTTGTGTTTGACTGTTTATTTTTGCGTTTGCCTTTTTGAAGAAAAAAAATGGGACTGAACCAAATACACAAACGTTTTGATTGTTTATTTTTGCGTTTGAGTGTTTATTTTTGCGTTTGATTATTTGTTTTGGGGTTTGATTCTTTATTTTTGCGTTTGATTATTTGTTTTTGCGTTTGACTGTATATTTTTGCGTTTGACTGTTTATTTTTGCGTTTGCTTATTTGCTTTTGTGTTCGGTTGTATGTTTTTGCGTTGGTATAAATATACAAAAAAACATACTGCAAATAGAGTGAACAGTTGGCGCCCCATACGATAGTGCAAATATTGCAACTGTTTCAAAAGTTTAAAATCAAATAAAACTGCGCATAAGATTTTAATAGCCGCTCAAAAATTCAAAAAAATATTTAAAAAATATACATTTGTTCGTTTTTGTAAGGAAAGTTTTGATAAAGACAATTTTGATAAATTTGGACTTTATGCAAAATTTTGACTTTATTTTGACTTATACAATCGACCAAAACAGACTCCTGAACACCTGAAACGAACGTTAGTACACATTTGATCATGTAACAAGGTCCTGAAAAAATTTTGACTTTATTGACTTTAGCGGGCCCTAGTGATATGGCTGTGTCAAAGCAGCCTATTTGGTGTTCATTGAGGTGTAACGCTTAGAGCATAGTTCTCTATAATAGAGATTGGCTTTACATTAGCTGCAATTATATGGAGATACTGAGTTTAATGAAAAATATGGGATAATACGGGTAGCTTATAGTTTAAGCTTGTAATATAGCGGTAAAGGCTAGTAGACTTAACTTATTTGAGCTAATAGATTGCATAGAAATAAAAACTTTTAAGCTTTTGATTGACTGGTTCCGCAGCTGAGCTACAGTAGGTTTGTAGACTAGCTTGTTTGTAGCCCACTAGGCTTAGTTGACTAGGTACAGTAGCGGAGTACCGGCAGTTTATCTAAATAGAAAAACTTATTTAGGCCAAACTTGCGTTTGCTCATGTAGACTACAAATGCAGGTTACCTAGACTACAGGTATTCGCAAACTCACCTGCTGGTACAGTGGTATGACAATAAAACAAGCTTGTTGAGTAATAATAATTCATGGGACACCTGTCAGTGTACCTGTATTTGTGTACAGTAATGCCTAAAGCCCACCACCTAGCTAATGAAATAGAGAGTTTTATTCGTTTCAGAGCGAGTATTGGGCCAGCTTTTCTTGCAATCTAGTCCCGCAGGCTGCAGCCTCTATGACACTAGTCCATTATAACCCTGTTCTACGTTGGTATAAACGTATATAGTAAGTCGCAGTGGCGTAGCAAAAGATTCTGAAAGGGGGGCCATAATTTTCACATTTTCTAAGCGTATTTTTTCTCGGCAGAACTAGTTCGAAGCTGATTGAGGAACAGGAAAGGCTCTATGGGGGTCCTTGGGCATGCTCCCCCTGAAAAACTTTGAAAATTTACATGCTGTAATGGCTAGTTTAGTGCATTTTCAATAATTTTCACGCAAATTTTGTTTAAATTTTTTGACCCTAATTCTGAGTGCTTCGTCAAATTTGATGCATTTTCTTCGCACATTTTCGATTATGCGTGCTTAAAGCGTAACTAAGGCTTATCGCTATCGAAGAGATTCAAAATTATGGAAAAATTGTACTTACTGTACATCAAAAACATTTTTGAACATGGCTGGTGGGAGAATGCATACCCCTCATCTTACCTTCTTAGATCCGCCCCAGGCCATAAGCTACAGAAACCATCCAATGAGTCTGGCATATTTCAGTCACTTAATGGCACCATTAATTTTGTTCTTTTTTACTAAAAGGCAGAGTAAAAAAGGGGGGGATGGCACAATGCCCCTCTTAAATACGCTCCTGCTAAGTCGAATGCACGATGCGAATGCTTGATAGCAATGATTTTTTTGTTTGGGATTGCAGATGAAAAGACTTTGGATCACAAGGCCTTTCTTCCCTGGAAAAGAAAGCACAGAAAAAATTGAAACGTGTAAACTGCGCGAATGCAATGGTGAAGAGGAGGATCTGAGTTCATTCTTGCCTTGAACAGATCTGGGACAATTCCGTTGAGATTTTCAAAAAGGTTCTGCGCAACCTCTGAACAAATTTAACAGCTCAGATGGCCGAGTGGTACGAGCGTCCGCCCCTGGAACTGTAGACTTGGACTTGATTCTGAGTCGAGTCAAACCAATGACTTTAAAATTGGTATTCACAGCTTACCTGCTTAACGTTCAGCATTAAAGGAACAGTGTGGAAAACAAACAGGCAAGTTTACTTTTTGTGCAGTTAGGAAGGGAACTTAGCGGGATTCCCCCATCTTGGTGTGGTAGACAGATAGCCGGGAACTTCTAAGCAAGCTCGTTATAGCGCTTTGATCGCTTTCTCGTGATAGGAGCAGAGCCTATGAGAGGGGAGGCAGGGGGCAAATGACCCCGGGGCCCATGCTGTTCTAGGTGCCCATTAGTCCATATCTAACGAAATAAATAGAGTCAAAGCAAGTTTAAAAAACAACTAAAACAGCATTTGAGCTCAATACACTTCAAATAATCAATTTTATAGAGCGCATGGGCCCCCAACATAAATCATCATGCTGTTCTTGGGGCTCATTAGCCCATATCTCACGTAATAAATACAGCAAAGAAACTTCCAAATAATCGATTTTATAGAGTGCATGGGCGCCCCAGCATAAATCAGGCTGCTTTTGCGGCCCATATCTTACAAAATACAGCAAAATTTTTTTTTAATTATAACGGTATTTGAGCTTAATATCATCTAAATATCACGAATTTTCCGGAGCATATGGGCCCCTTAAGTAAAATTTCATCTTTTTGATGTGTATGCTATGCATAAAGGTACATTATAAACTGAAAATTAAGATTTTTTACTTCATCTGCATGCCATTCGGCTACGTCTTAATTACAGACAATATCGAATCACGAACGTGTTTATTTGAAATCAGTGGTTTCATCACTGCGAGTACGCAATTGCAACCAGTTATAGCATTCCAACTGTAGCTTGAGGCTGGAGAGATCAGTAGAAAATTTAGGTGTCATGTACGAAGCGTCAGAAAATTTTTAAACGATCGAGTAGATGCTGTGGTTCAGGCATAGACTTGAGTTTGATGGAAACTTAAAAATAGTTTCCTTTAAAAATTAAAGTATTTTGAAGCGAAAAGATACCAGTAACTTATTCAAAGAATAGGCCTATGCAATATGCATAAAATAATCGGCAAGGCGAGACAGCAAGACAGTGCACGACACGAGGTCAACGAAACACAACTTTAATTATCCGTGAGCAGCAGAGTTTTGTCGTGTACGGGTGAAAACACTTTTTGTTCGAATGGGTGATCAAAAATGTTGTGAGGCTCTCACGAGAATGCAAATGAAACACTCCAGCTTTTGTGGCTTCCTTGGTCAAAAGAGTTGCCGATCCCCCGACTGGAGGATATCTCTTTGATGATCACAGATCGCACGCGTACAAAATGGACCTTTGGACTCGGTGTTTTTTAAATAAATGCTGTCAATTTGATTGAGTTGGTATAATAGTTTTTTTTGAAATGTAATTAATTATTCTTACAATTGATAGTAATCATATTTTTGTAGATGCATGTTGATTGTTGAGAAATGACAAAACATATATCCGCAATCCGGTGCACAAAAGCGAAAACAAAGGGTCATAAGACAACGATTACAGTGTAACTGGCAGCAAATACTGGAAAGCGTTGATATAGCTGGGAGAGAAAGTGAAAAATAAGATCTTGTGAAGATGCTCCTGACCAGGAAACTGCTGATCAAGTGTTAAATGTCAGCGAAAGTAGTCCAGGGAATGATATTGAAGTTTCAAATGTAAATTTGGTATCTAATCCGAGTGATGCGCGTGATGATGTATGCAAAGTCGTAATTTAAGTGTCAATATTGTAGCTGATGAAGCAAGTGTAAGCTCCCCTAAGCCTAATACAAGTGCTCATTCTGATAATAGAGTTACTACTGTACGCAGCACTGGTAGCGAGACTCCAAATCCGCACTAAGACTTTGACGTTGGCCTTGTCCTCACTGAATTTCCATCTACCTCGTAAATACGCAGCGCGATTCATTGTCGTCATCAAAAATATCCTCAAAAACTTCCCGAGGATGAAACAAGCGAGCTCGTTATATCACCTTAATTGCTTTTTCGCTATAAAGGGGATAAATAGGCAACCAACTAACTCACTGAATTTACTAAAATTTTGTTTTTCTGCACTATGGTCTTTTCGCAGCCTCTCTCGTAGGGTTATTGCACTTTGTTGATAATCATTATTAGTTTGTGTTTCATGTTTTGAGCAATACCTTCTCCAATAAAAACAAATTGAATTGAATTGAAACTGCAAAAGGTAGGGGTCCACCAAAAAATTAGCCCCGACTCATTGGCGGCTCTCGGAGCCCCTGGATAGGAGGATAAATATGCAACTTCTACAATAGGTTACCTACACTTTGCTCCGCGGTTTTCTAGTTTCAAATCAAAAAAACGAAACACTGTAGGCTTAAATTAACATTATGAGCCTAGCTAGCTAAAAGAAAACAATGCTTAAGTTTTTCTGTAAGCTAGGTTGCAGTCCTTGCGATCGCGAAGACCAAACTGTGGAATTTTTGGAAATATTGCAGTAGCCTAGTCATTGGCGTACGCACGATGGGGGGGATTTCGGGGGTCAAAACCCCTCACTGAAGATTTTAAAAGAAATGAAAACCTCTCTTTTTGGAATGAACCGCCTTTTTTCATACAGAAATTGTCGTAATTGCTCTCACGTTTTTCTGTGCTATCCAACTTGCTTATAAAATCTTTAAAAACTTTCATTGTGATGCAATAATAGGCCTACTAATAGTGAAACTTTGCTTGTGCGCTGCGCTTGATGTTGACGATTGCAGAAAAAGTGAAACCTTTCTTATTTTTAAGGCAAAATCGTTTTTACGCACCGTAACTGTCTCAGGAGCCGGAGTGCTCTGCTTCCCAGACACCCCGATTATGTGCTTGAGAGTATCACATGATATCGACGCTGTGATTTGAATGAAAAATACTTAGCTATAGTCGACGCTGTTTTTGACCTTAATCACATGATTAGAGGTTCCTCTCGCGCGTAATTTATGGTAATTTAAAAATGTTTCGGCAGATAGGACAGCTTTTGCTCATGCTTCACTGTCTTCAGTTTTCAAGACAGGGAAAACTGCCCCTTTGATAATGAGAGCATATTAAATGTTTTTATCAAGGTTTATATGTGTTGTTTACATCAATGTTGGTTCGTGAAAAGATTTTTTGGAGGGAAGCAATTACCTGTTTTACCCCCCTGGCTACACCCTGTTTGTGACCTTGCGAAAGCCAGCTTACTCTAGTCAGTTAACCTTCCTATGGCCCAAAACTGAAGTCGACTAATATTTTTTGGCAAATTTTTAACCACGAATTGACAGCTTGAGCTTTTGTGAAACCGTTTCGCTCCTAAATTAAGCGCAAAGAATCAAGCGAAAGTGTGAATGAAATATCTGGATTGTTTTCTTCGTTATGGCATCATAATATTTATTTTTTATTTTATTTAGTTGCATATTTATCCTCCTATCACGAGAAAGCGATCAAAACGCTATACGAGCTCGCTTAGGAGTTGCCGGCCATCTGTCTACCACACCAAGATGGGGGAATCCCGCTAAGTGCCTTTCCCAACGGCACAAGGAAACTTGCCGGCGTATTCTCCACACTGTCCCTTTAATGCTGAGCGTCAAGCAGGGAAGCTGTGAATACCAATTTTAAAGTCATTGGTTTGACCCGACTCGGAATCAAACCCTAGTCTACAGCTCAAGAGACAGACGCTCCAAAACACTCGGCCATCTGAGCTGTTTAATAGCTGTGACGTCACTGGAACCTACGTCATCACGATGCGACGTCCCCCCCATTGAAAAATCCTGCGTACGCCACTGAGCCTAGTTTTGCTATTATATGCGGCAACGAAGAGTTTAACCACAACCATGTGTGGGAGTTAGGAGCGAGTCAGCTGTTGGTAATCATTAGGGCGATTGTTTTATGACCAATAAAATCGAAAAATAGGATTTTATTTTTTGAAATATATGACTATATTTTTGAAATAGCAAATTCATGCTATTTTCCGTACGTACTTAAGAATTAATTATCATCTAATATGTAAGTATCAGATAAGGGTGGGGAACCTGCGGCCCGCTTAAGTTTTGAATGTGGCCCGCGTCAGAACTTTGTTAAGTGTACAACAAACTGGTAGAATAGAAAACGTTTAGATTTCTTAAAAACTCTTTCACATTCAACAACATGCTGTTTTCGTGGCATAAAAAACGCGCAAAAGTCTCTGATTTTTGCGGTAAAAAACAACTCAGCATGAATGCTTAATAAATTTGCGACGTAATATTGTCTATTTTTAAAACAAAATTTTCAAATTGAGAGTGAATGTGGCCCGCTAAAAATATCATGCAATCAATGCGGCCCGCTATGCTTTGCTGGTTCCCCACCCTTGGTCTAGGCCATAATAACGCTGTTTTCTTCGCACTGGCCTTAAACATTTTTAAAACTTTTCGTGCAACGCTTTTAGCATTTTGCATTGCTGAAACTTTTACAGCAGCAGAAGTGCTCAAATTTAAGCAAAGCGTAGCACAGTGAAAATGATATACTAACGAGGATTCGTTTTAAACAATTATTGAAGTGACGTCCATGCCTGACCGTTGCCACTGCGCCATCATAACTCTGGCCAACGCAAAAAGCAAAATTGTTATGTATTTCTCCTTTGTAAGCCCACCTACCGAAAGCCCAGCCAAAAAACCAATCACGCAATGGCAAGTATTTTATCATAATTACCAAGATCCTTGTTTTTGTCCAGGATGGATTGGGGGGAAGTCATGGCCCTCGTTCTCCCTCTAGCGTCAATCGCGATGCATTACCTTTTTTCCTGTGTGTTTTCCACGCGGTATAGGAGTGCCGCTTTCAATTATTACTCGCCAGCGTATACTTGATTAGAAACTACTAGAGTACTTTGATAGAGATGAGTGAATTTCAATTGAGGTAGTCAGTAGAGTCGGTTTGTGTTTAATGTTTGCGCAATATACCTTCTACGGTCTTGCGCAATACCTTGTGTTTAATGTTTCTTAAGCAGAATAGCTCAGCTGTTTTTGCTTACATGTTAATACAAATTAACCAAGACGTTGAAAACTGTAAGCTAGCTATCGAAATTCAATAATGTCAAGACTCAAGAGTTGGCCTACTTTCAAAATTATTTCTCAAGCCATCTCCTCTGTCTGTGGTCTCATCTCAACGCTCTAACATTTGCTTTACAATGAAATTATACTGACTACAACGTGCATTCTCTCGTGGCTTTTTTCTCTTTGCGATTAACGAACTAGACGAGAGGGTGGATTCTTTGATTTCGGCTTTCTTGACACCTTCTGCGGCCAACCGGAAACAACGAGTGAGAAGCAGTGGCGTAACCAATTGTGCCCCCCTGTAAAATGTCTTGCCTCCCTCTTGCTCCCCCTGTAAAATTGTACATAAAAGTTATATTTTTCGCGTTTTCCTCGAAGCTTACTAGATCAATCAAGTTACGGAAGAAAATGTTTTTCATTTCCTCTGTGTAACAGCGTGTAAACTATGCGAGGGCAGGTTTATCGATGTAAAAGTGATAAAAATAGTGGTAGTTGCCACTGGCACGCTGCGTGGAGTTGTCAACGATGTTTTGTTGTGGATTTATCTAATTACCGCTGCATCTTCAAGTCTTGTTTATCGTTTTTTGTAATGAACCGCGAAAACTTTAAGCAGGCTTTCTTTCATCAGTTAATGTGCTTTATTTCTGTCTTCAATTTTGTCGTGATTTTAAATTTTCACGTGATTCGTCATGTTATCATGTCTTTTCATAAAAAGTCATAGTCGCTCTAAAATTGCCTTACTTTTCTTTCAATACCATTCTACAATCATTACAACAATTATTATTACAACAATAGCAGATTCAGTCAGAACGGTATTAGTGACTGTAATCCAAGCCAGCGCGTTATAGGCCCTATTATTACGTCCAGGAGCGTATTTAGGGGGGGCCATTGTGCCATGGCCCCCCCCCCCCCTTTTGACTCTGCCTTGTAGTAAAAAAGAACAAAGTTAACGGTGCCAAGTGACTGAAAAATGCCAGATTCTTTTGGTGGTTTCTGTAGCTTAATTATGGCCGGGGGGGGGGGTTAGGATGAGGGGTATGCATCCACCTCCCACCAGACATTTTCAAAAATGTTTTTGATGTATGCAATTTTTCCACAATTTCAAACCTCTTCGACAGCGACAAGTCTTACGCTGAAAGCACGCATAGTCACATAATCGAAAATGTGCGAACAAATGCATCATATTTAGCAAAGCATTCAGAATTAGGGTCGGAAATTTAAACAAAATTTGCCTAAAAATTTTTCAAAACGCACTAAAATAGTCATTCCAGCATGTAAATTTTCAAAATTTTTCCGAAGGAGCATGCCCGTGGACCCCCCAAAAGACTTTCTTGTTTCTCAATCAGCTTCAAATTAGTTTTGCTGAAAAAAATACGCTCGAAAAAAATGTGGAAATTATGCCCCCCTCCCCTTTTAAAATTTCTCGCTACGCCACTGATAACGTCATTTCTTGTGATGTCATTAAACTGTTGCCCTCTCTTGAACAAGGCTTGTCCCTTGTTGCCCTCCCTGCAAAATGAACCTGGCTACGCCACTGGTGAGAAGCAACGTGTTACAGTAATCAACCACGCTTGTTCAGTGTCCATCCGCTTTTTACGTTTGGAAAAGGCTGTCTTGGTGATCTTATGCAATTATGAAATTATTAACTTATTAAATTTTGTAGTTATAACAGGCCTACCTTATTTTGTGACCTCGCATAGCGTGTGACCGAGAACTTGCTAGCAAGATTACTTTGAAGATCTTGGTACTGGCAGTAGGCGTACTGGCAGCGACATCACAATCGGTGCTGAGGTCTGGGGTTCGAATTTAGGGCGCATAATTTCGAAATGGTTGCACAGAAAAGCTGGGTTCGGCCAGTACGATGATACAAGAATAATTGCCCGGTCAAATTGAAAACAGCGCCGCCTTCACCGCGACCTTTCTTCGTATTTTTTTGTATGATTGTGTTGCTAAGAAGCTATGCCGCGAAAATAGCCCCCGCCACCCGTTGCACTGGTACCATTAAGATTTGATTTTCTCACTTTGGAATTCCGCCAAAGTTTTGAGGGAGACTGCGAAGGGAGATTGTTTTGTTCGAATCAGCAGCCACAAAAAGCATGAGTTGGATGGAAATATCTGCTCCAGCCACGTACTTCGCGGAGATGTCGTTACGAATTAATTGACGCTAACAATTAGCCAACTGTCCTCTCAACCCATAGGTGGCGGAGCCGGGGGGGCCCTGACCCCCACTTTTTTTTTTCAGGGTGCCTTAATTTACGCGTTTATTTCTACAATATTGCCGTAGCATGAATATTTGAAAATATAAAAATTGAAAATAGGCCTACCATCATAATTAAAACCCATGAAAGAGCTTAAATCCAGAGATGTCTTCTTTAAAATTTTGTTTGTGCGGTGAGGTAACAGAAACTAGAAGCAAGAACCGTGGGTCTGAATCCCACATAATTGGGACATGTCACATGTTGACAGGCTAAATATGGGTTGTACGCATAGGGTCGGATTTACGTATAGGCTAAGCAGGCTGAAACCTAGGGCCTCGGAGAAAATGGAGGGCCTCATCACGAACAATCAAGACCTTTTTTGCTCTCTTCACGGATACTTTCACGGGAAAATAGAACCTCTGCGTACGTACATACCTTTTTTTTGCTCTTCGCTATACCGGTATTTTCAGTGAAAACAGGACATCTGAGGACGTGAAGACCTTTTTGTGCTCTTACAATCAGTGTGATCAAATAGCCTAGGGCCTCTCATTGCCTCAATCCGGTCCACAGGGGCGTATTTAGGGGCGGGGCCATTGTGCCATGCCTGCCCCCCCCCCCTTTTGACTCTGCCTTTTAGTAAAAAAGAACAATACTAATGGTGCCAAGTGACTAAAATATGCCAGATTTTTTTGGTGGTTTCTGTAGCTTATGGCCAGGGGCGAATCCAGAGGGGTACGATGAGGGATATGTATCCTCCCACCAGCCATTTCCAAAAACGTTTTCGATGCATACAATTTTCTATAATTTCGAACCCCTTCGATAGCTATAAGCCTTAGGCCTTAAGCAAGCATAATTAAAAATGTGCGAAAAAATGCATCATATTTGGCGAAGCACCCAGAATTAGGGTCAAAAAATTTAAACACAATTTACCTAAAAATTATTCAAAATGCACTAAAATAGCCATCACAGCATGTAAATTTTCAAAATTTTCCCGAGCATGCCCCCGGACTCCCCTAGAACTTTCCAGGTTTCTTAATTAGCTTTACATTAGTTCTGCCGAAAAAAATGTGGAAATTATGCCCCCCCCCCTTTAAAAATTTCTCGCTACGCCACTGCCGTCCTTGCTTGTAGATGAAGAAAATCTGGTCATTGGTTTTGGGCCCCCCCACTTTGGAAATGCTTCCGCCATCGCTGTCCCTACCCATTCAAGGATGAGCGACCCAGCAAAAATGAATAGACCTGAGATCATTGCACTGACTCGGAGCGCATTTTTCCCAAAGACAAAAAAAAATATTAACTTTAGGAAAAATGTTTGATTTTATTTCAGAGGACGGTTTTTTAAGAAACGCATCATCTAAGCCTCCAATTTTTGCTCTTTACTATTTTTGCGTATGGAACATCATATTTGGCGAAGCACCCAGTGAACTGAAACTACGTAACGAGGTAATTGCAAGAGTATCTTCGATTCGATTTCTAGGCGTAACTATTCATGAGAATCTCACATGGAAGCATCACATGTATGCAGTAACGAAAAAAATGAGAGCTGCCCTTGGAGCTGTGATGCGCATTAGGTCATTTCGGAACAAAAGAGCGATGTTAACTTTATATCACTCTTTAATACTGCGCCACGTACGCTACTGTGTCGCAAACTGGTGCTTTGGAAACGAAACAATAGTTGGTCAACTGCAACGAATCTGCAACAAATTCATAAGAATTATTTTTGGACTAAATCGTCGTTCTAGTGTTAAGGATGTTATGATTGAAAACGGTTTATTAACTATAAAGCGAATACGGGACCTTGAAATATGTATTTTTATGTACAAATATTCAAATCAATGCCTTCCTGCCGCATTACAAAATCTGTTCAGCATAAAAGCAACTCGCGTTGCAACAAGAAGCAACAGTAAGTATATTCCTCCTTCATACAGAGCAACGGTATGCCAGCAATCTATCAAATTCTTGGGACCAAAGATATGGAATAAGCTACCCACAATCATTAAAGAAAGTAAATCATTACGAACATTTGCTCGTAAGGCCAAAGCGCATCTTATTTCAAACTAGTAAAATCCTTAGCTATGTATTCACAGCTAGTCACGTTACCGTATAGTTATTTTTCTTCGTGCTGCTGTTTTGTTTTTGTAATTCCAGGTTGAAGTATCGGAAATTGAAGGCGAAAAACTCCAAAGATTAAAACTACAAAGTAATGCTGGATGAAAAATAAGCCATGACCGAAGAGCAAAACAACTAAGATTGGATAATAGACTGTCTGAACCAATGAAATATGCTATTTGTTATATAATATATGAGTATGTCATCTTAAGTAGAATCCTCCACATTCAGACCTGTGCTAACCCCAAATTAACATTCGCTGATGCCAGTGTTGTGTGAGTGTACTGATAAAATGCGGTTTTTAATTTTTTTATGTATAATAACCAATAGGCCTGTAACTAATTAAAGCATTAGACCCCGATAATTTTGATAGAGTCTTATTCTATTAAAATTGAAGAAATATTATGTGTGTGCGGTTATAGACTAGTCCGTTAATAATCGTCTAGAATTGATCGCTCCTGGGTATGAGCTCAAACTGCATCCGGTTGTGAGCTCATCGTTGATGAGTCGGATTAATGAGGGTACCTTATCACAACTCCCTCCAGGTCACCCTTGGGCAAGGTGTAGTACCTGTAAGCCCCCCTCAGCTAGGGTTACGTGCCTGAAACGGTTAGTACTAAATCTATTGGGAATTAAAGGATAAAGGGCTGCTGTACGGTGTAGCCATACATAATAGCTGCATTTTTTTTTTTGCGTATTTGTTTTTGATTTAGGTTGTGCAACCATGCACAGTTATCCGTAACTGGCATGTTTCAACGTTTTGCGTTTTTGTTGCATATTCCTTTTTCTGTGCCATTTTATTTTCATGCGTTATTCTGATTGGTTATTGTTGGCAGTTAGAAATAAAAGTTGTGATTGATTGAACATACCACAGATATGTGCATTTATCGAGATCATTCATTACCGATTATCGTTATCGCTCGAAAAAGTTCTGATTTATCGATATTGCTTTAGTAACATATTTTGCTATCGCCAATAAATTATCACGATAAACGATTCCTTATGAACATAGTGTCAAAGACAGTGGGTTCGCGCAATGGAAAAAACACACGGTGTCCCATAAAGTCTTGTTACAATTAAAAAAACCTCTCTTGGTTCCATTTAATGCCAGGGCAGAGTCCGTAAACTGTTCTCTTTTCATGGAAAATCTAGGAAAACATTTTTAACTTTTGACTCTGATAAAACTTCGTCAAACACATTGAAAATTTACCGTAATATTTATCGGAAAAATTTACTGATTACCGATATCGTTCTAAGAAATTGAGATTTATTGATTATCGGTATCGCCCTGGACTTTTCACAATTATTTATTGATTACCGTTATCACTTTAGTTCAGAAAAGTTCAAATCGTGTCCATCACAACTCACTTGTAAAAAGCACGCTTAAATGAAAGACGAAAGTTCTAAAACAGCAAGTCACAGCTATCGTATTGGTTTGCAAGTTGAGAATATACAAAATTATTCCACCAACTTTTGGCAACAAGAAGACCTGATACATGCCGGCATACACAAACGTATATATCGAAAAGTTGAAATTGTTCGATAGACAAAAGTGTCTTTTTAGGAAGAGTACAGGCAGACATGGGATTTAATTCCGGGCTCGACATGGGATTTAATTTCCGGGCTTATTATGCAGTAAACATGCTGCTGGTTCAGCTAAACAATGCTAATGCGGTCAACAACTGTAACATCTAGCATTCTAACTGACAAAAACGTCTGATTAATCCACAAACATATCCTGAGCCCCATAACTTGTAATTGCCAGAAAGCACAATAAACTGAACTAGGCCTTTGTACATCGTCAAACATTTGTTAGGCCTGGTACACAAGCATTGCAAAGCAACAGAGTCAAGCAAATCATTACAACTCATCACCCAATGCTCAACCAAACTGTTTGAAAAAATTTAACATTGATACATTGTTGCGTCACAGCAAGTTCAATAGAAACTAACTCTGCATTCGTTTTTGTGAATAAAGAGTAAATGATTTTGAAAAAAAAAAAACGGCACAGCATATTAGCAGCAAAGTTAATCAACTTCTAACAAGTATCACATCGTGTTTCAAAGTAAACTACCATTCACACACAAATGTAGACCTACAGCAAAACGACATTCATATTTTATGAACGCAGTTGCAAAGTTAAAAACATTATAAGTTTTAAAATTTCAAGAGTTATTTAAACATCAATAGAATAACCATAACAAGTAGATGTCGGAAGATGCAAATATTCGAATAGATACAAATGGATTTTTCTATCTACAAATTTTACTAAACCTAAAGACATACAAGCTGATTCCATTTACAATATACAGTAATTTGCTTTGCATTTAAGCCTTTTCAACAATCAATACCAAAGATTCAATTTTTGACACTATCATAAGCTCATGCAACATATATTACTAATACCAGTATTGGTAAAGGTAAATGTAGGCAACATCATGAATGATGTACAGATACTGGTACAGCAAAATAACCAGGTGCTCAGAAAATCTGTATGCGATCCGATCAGTTTTAGTATCTCACCAACTCAAGCATGGCAAAAAAGTAACACCAACTAGCGCAAGATTAACTGAAATCAAGACTGCTGTTTTTGACACAGGACACCAGTATGGATTTAATAAACTGATGTACACCACCGGTACGCTTGAAAATGTATCCTAATCTGCTAATGCAGGAGCCAGATCAAGAGACTGAGCATCAGCTTAATCTTTGAGCTGAATGGCAACACACATAATGAAAATTCTGGCAAAACTCAATATCAGAATACACAGGCGTATACAGAAGCTATTATACAGTACCGGTACCAAAACTAGTCTACACTGTACCAGTACCAAGTTAATATTTTGCAATTTGGATTACAATTTATGGAGCAGTAAATTGGGTAATTACAGTTGCAAAAGAATTAAACACTTCTTAAACCGGTAGGTTTGCAGTTCATGAAAATATCAGTTGGTCCTAAATTATGGTAGGCCCATACACTAAGCTTAATGGCACAAGACTAGTCAGCCAAAAAGCTTACTAAGAAAGTAAATGGCATGAGCAAGTTTTGAATTAAAGTGTTTTGAAATAAACAAACATTGCATTTTATTTGAACCAGCCTCACAACTATAATAGTAACACCGTTAAAATAAATCAATAAAAAGCTGTTTTAACAAAAGTTTTGGTTTTATTGGTTCATTTTCCCACTTAGCTTCCGACAATGATGTTGTTGATTGGAATATGAATTAACTTCACAAAGAATCCAATAAATCCCATGATAGCAAAACCAATGGCAGTAGCAATAGCAATCTTTTGAAATTCTTTCCTGTCTGGCTTTGTGCATCGATTTACAAGTCTGATAGAGTCTTTAGCAAATTGCTTTCCAGGCTCAATCCATGCAGTTATTTGATCCATTGCGAACAAAAAATCAGGTTAGCGCTGCGAAAAATCAAGTCTTAACTCTCACCAAATCACAGTCTTTGCTTATCAACAACTTCTACACTTGCGTTCTATCTTGCGTTATCTTTTTCCACACAACAAGCTCAGATCATTACGTGACTATGCCAAAGTGTTTACACGTCAGAGCCAGTGTGACGTAATTTATGGTATTCGCACTAAGTATATTATAAATTTAAAAAAAACGTTTGAAGGAAAAAAATTAAAATGCTTGCTAAGAAACCAAGTGTATAGAAGTAGGTTTTCCAAGAAAAGAAACTAAATCAAGTTTATCTTTTCATCAAACATGAAAAATTTTAATAACATGAAGGTGTAAAAATGAAAGCACATTATCAGAAAATTGAAATTGTTGGCCATAATGATATACAAGTCGACACTGTTCTAGTAACTTGTTAGACCGGGCTCCCAGAGGGTTTATTAAAGTGAACGACGGTAAAAGGTTTGAACACATCAAAACTTGCACTCTTACGAGTACTTTCAAAATATTTATTGCTACTGGATTGGATCCGGTAATTTCACCCCTAAATTACCCATTTTAAAGGGACCAAAAATGACATTTATTCAAGTGAACGATGGCAAGGCTAAAAGTTGTGCCAAATCACACCTATTAATGTCACACCTATTAATCACACCTCGGGTGCTGCAATTATGCTTCTCATGTTACTTTTCTTGATCTTTTATTCTCCCCTTGCATGTCACAACGTTTATCGTTTTGTTGTTTCTTCCCTTTTCTCGTGCTGTCCAATTATACTGTATATTATTTTTGTATATTATTCTTGTGTTGACGGAATGGAAACAAAAAACATTAACTACCTAACTAATGCACTGAACATCAAATTACCCATGTCAGCAAATTTGTCTGGGGATAACCCCTCGACAGCAAAGAATTTAGGGGAGTCAAAAATGACATTTATTCAAGTGAACGATGGCAAGGCTAAGTATTGTGCCAAATCACGCGTAATAATGTACTGAACATCGAAACACCGATGACAGCAAATTTATCCGGGGATAGCTACCCGACAGCAACGATTTTGTATGCGTATGACGTCACAACGTACATCAGGTGATATTCTTCAAGTGAACGATGGCAAGGCTGAAAGTTGTGCCAAATTACGCGTATTAATGTCCTGAACATCGAAATACCCATGACAGCAATTTTATTCGGGTACAACTCCGCGACAGCAACTATTTTGTACCCCCATGACGTCACGACGTCATTAGATATTTTTTACGTGAACGACGGCAAAGCTAATACTTATGCCAAATCGCGTGTATTAGGATAACGAACAACGAAATATCCATGACAGCAATTTTATCCGGGAATAACCCCCCGACAGCAGCGATTCTGTACCCCCATGACGTCACGACGTCACGTGATATTCTTCAAGTGAGCGATGGTAAAACTAAAAGTTGCGCCAAATCACGCGTAGTAATGTCCTGAACATCATAACACCAATGACAGCAATTTTATTCGGGGTTATCGCCTTCAACTATAAGAAATTTGGAGAAAGTAGGGGAGCAAAAATAGGCTGATGCGTTTTTATGAACAAAGATGGCAAACTTGCATAAATTATAAAAATCACGCATTTAGATATACGGCACTGAATATTTAAAATAGCAATTTTGCATCCGTCGTTATTCTCTCGGCAGCCAAAAAAAAAAAAAAAAAAAAGAAAATGTCAGTGGTCCTTTCAAAGCAATATCTTTAATCTTCCTAGATTAAGAGGTTTTCTTGTGCCAAAGAATCGGTATTTCTCAATTGAAGCAGGACAAATTGGTCACTATTCTAAATCACTATGGAGTGAGAGCATGAAACAGTAATAAACTACAGTATATCATAAAAATTTTTATCTTTAAATTCCTTTTTACGTGCTTTGATTAATATTCTTTTCAAGTAAACAATTATCGTTAGCAGCGGGAGCAGTGATGAAACTAAATTATTATTCTTTTACCGTTACGTTGCCGGAACCAATCAGATGGCCGAGTACATAAAACGGCTGTCTCTGGTGTGGTCGACTCGGGCTTGTTTCCGAGTCTTGTCAAACCATTGATCCTATAATAATCGGTATTAACAGCTCACAGGCTTGACGTTCAGCATTCAAGGAGCAGTATGAAGAACAAGTCACAGTTTTCGCTCTTTGTGGGGTCGGAAAAAGCATCCAACGGCAACAATGTTCCTCATCTTGGAGTGATAGACAGAAGGTCGGCAACTCCTATAGGCAAGTTCAAGTAGTAAGAGCGTCCGCCCAGGGAGCTGTAAACTTGGGTGAGATTTCGAGTCGGGTCAAACCAATGACTTTAAAATTGGTATTCACACCTTTCCTGCTTGACGCTCAGCATTAAAGGGACAGTGTGGAGAATACGCCGGCAAGTTTGCTTGTTGCGCCGTTGGGAAAGGCACTTAGCGGGATTCCCCCATCTTGGTGTGGTAGACAGATGGCCGGCAACTCCTAAGCGAGCTCGTACAGCACGTTGATCGCTTTCTCGTGATAGAAGAATAAATATGCAACAAAATATAAATACAAGAACCCATTTTGCTAGGCATGATAGTCACGCGACTTTCTTTGGAAATTTTATGATTCGGAAAACGAAAAATTTTAAAGTTAGCAGTACCGATATTAAAAAAGAAATTTTACAAGAGTATTTTTTTGTAGGCAAAAAATCAAATTTTTTATTATACTCGCGGTATTACGCCGAGACGTGTAACGAATGACGGGGCCCATCTCCGCGGCTTAGCGCCTGGGCTACATAGCCTCGAATTACGAGGAAATATCGCAGCAGTGGGAAGTCGCTGGCGACACTGTGTCCAACTTGACCGGCCCAGGGCACGAACCCCAGATCTCCCGCACCGATAGCGATGTTTTAACCACTGAAATAACCGGCCGGTATTTTTTGTAGGCCTTCATCGAAAGCTTTCGCGACCTTAAAAGAAAAAGCAAAGAACCCCTAAGTTGAAAGCCTATAATTGTTCTAGTCTACTATAGATAGACAAATTATTTTTGTTTGAAGACAAACAATGTCATCAGTAAATACAAGTATCGCGTTTTTCGTTTTCCGTCTGGTGGTACAACAACAGTTTTTTCTGCGTTTCTACAAGATAGTTGTTGGTGCTTGTCACATTCTGCCGAATGAAGAAATTTGTTGGAACTTCATATATTTACGGTTGAAATATTCACGACTTTTTGAGAACCCCTAATTTCAAAAGTCTCGTGTCTCGTCTTGGTCTGGACTCGTTGAAGTCTCGGTCACAAAGATTTTGGCCGAGACTCCAGCTCTGCTGATACAGTAAGAACATGGCGCTGCGTAACGAACTTGTGTAGGAGTTGCCGTTATGTGCCTTTTACGACCCCACTAACAGCAAAATTGGCAACTTGTTCTTCATACTGCTCCTTGAACTTTGAACGTCAAGCCGGTGAGCTGTGAATACCAATTATGGAATCATTTGTTTGACTCGACTCGGAAACAAGCCCGAGTCGACCACACCAGATACAGCCGTTTTATGTACTCGGCCATCTGATTGGTTCCGGCAACGTAACGGTAAAAGAATAATAATTTAGTTTCATCACTGCTCCCGCTGCTAACGATAATTGTTTACTTGAAAAGAGCATCAATCAAAGCACGTAAAAAACAATTTAAAGGTAAAAATTTTTATGATACAGTTTATTATAACTGGCATCCAGAGTTGGGAAAAATCGACTGTAATCGATATTCGATTACGATGTTCTTTACTTTTTGTTCATCGAATGCACTGGAGCCTTTACTTTTTTGAGTGAGTATCGAATATGGCCTTGTCTTTGCTTTTCTCGGCGCAATTCGATATTCCATATTCGATTCTTTTTGTCCGGGTTACTTTATCTTACTTTAGTAAATTTAAAATAATCGTCGGTATGTCATTAACTTGTTTTTGTTGATAAGTCTTTTGCGTCAAAAAAACAACAAAAAAAGATTTTTAAAAGCAAAGTTGCTTTGCATATACTATGCCCGTCGTTTGTCTGTAAGTTAACGCATTAATGTGAAGACGTCACAAAAAATGCTTGGCGTACACCGCTAAATGCTCAGCGTAATATCGAATATCGATTACAATATTCTTTATTCATTACTTTTTTAAGTACCATCGAAATCGATTATTTCTTTGCTTTTTGGTGAACTATCAAATATCGATTAAATGATTTCTTTACTTTGTTGGGTGTCGATTCCCAACCCTGATGGCATCCCAGCAGAGCATCCATCTTTTGTTGCAGAGGATCGAGATGCTTGGATTTTGAGTCGACGCTCCAACTCGAGCTCCTGCCCCCGCGAAACCCCAAGGATAAGCGGGTCCAGAAAACTAAATAATTGTTCCATGCTCTCATTCCACTCCGATTTAAAATAGTGACCAATTCGTCCTGCTTTAATTGGGATTTACCAATTCTTTGGCACAAGAAAACCTCTTAATCTAGGAAGATTAAAGATATTGCTTTGAAAGGACCACTGACATTTTCTTTTCTTTTTTTTTTTTGGCTGCCGAGAGAATAACGACGGATGCAAAATTGCTATTTTAAATATTCAGTGCCGTATATCTAAATGCGTGATTTTTACAATTTATGCAAGCTTGTCATCATTGTTCATAAAAACGCATCAGCCTATTTTTGCTCCCCTACATTCTCCAAATTTCTTATAGTTGAAGGCGATAACCCCGAATAAAATTGCTGTCATTGGTGTTATGATGTTCAGGACATTACTACGCGTGATTTGGCGCAACTTTTAGTTTTACCATCGCTCACTTGAAGAATATCACGTGACGTCGTGACGTCATGTGGGTACAAAAGTTTTGAAAATGACAGCTAAATCTGTGTCGTCGAAACGTTCTGTTTCAAGATTTTCTGTGACATTGCTACTTCTTCTTTTCGTCCCATATTTATTGTACTAATCATAACATTAGTTGTCACCGTCAGCAGTTTATGCCAAGAAGTTTACCGGTACAACTGCTGTCGCGCAACGGGCACAAGAACGACGTTCAACGGTCGAAGTACTTCTGGCATTTCCCGGGAAGCATATTTCGGAATGGTTGCATAGAAAATGTTAACTTTGCTCTTCGCCGATCAGTGGTGTAGAAGTGCAACCAAACAATTTGGGGGGGGGTGCGTTGAAAATACGACTAACTTTTAATTACAGCCCTTGCCAGAGCCATGGAAGAATATTAAATCGCGAATAACGTCGATTTTTACAGCTTTGAATTCTTCACTTGCTACCGACATTTCCGCCAAATCATTTGATCATGAATCAAAAACGTTATGCATATATTCCAAAAATTGCAAGCTCATAGCAAGTGCTGTTACGCATAGTAGGTTATACGGTAGGCCCAAGCCAACCCTGTTCAGCAGGGCTGCGAACTCGAGCTTGAACTAGGCGTTTTTTCCCGACTCGAAATCAGAATTCGAACTCGATCTGAAATAGCACATTGCGGATTTAGTATTCAGCTTGGCCTAAACTTAATAAAAATAGTTTAATACCCTGTGAAAACTACATAATGTAGCATGAAATAACTCGAACTTGCACTTACAAAAACTAAAATGACAGAGTGAAACTAAAACTTGTAAACTGATAGTGAACTCCAACTCGATGAACAGTGGCGTAGCCAGCCCAAAATTTCGGGGGGGAACTTCATAGGCTTTTTCAGTAGCGCACCAAGGATTCGGCAAAGGGGGTCAGCCTGCGGAGGCTAAGGGGGTCTGGGGGCAGAGCCTCCAGCCGCCGCGTATTTTTAGGGTTTTTGCAAAAAAAATACTCATTTTAGCGTAGTTCTTTTGTCGAAAAGTGGTCTTAATCCGCCCCTGCTTGCGTTTTCAGTAGATTTACGTTATAGCATTAGTATCTTTGTTTGATAGGCTAATGGTCACTGAAAAATTTGGGAGGGGGCAATTGCCTCTTTTGCCCCCCTCCTGGCTACGCTCCTGTCGATGAATAACGCCTCGAGTTTGCCATCTACATTGGCATAATGTTGACTTCCGACAAACAAACATAACCCACATTGGTGTAAAATTGTCTTCTGACAAATTGATACATGTTACATTGCCTGCTGCCAAAATAAATCGCGAATAACATCGATTTTTACAGCTTTGAGTTCTTCACTTGCTACCGACATTTCCGCCAAAATCATTTAAACGTGTTTGTCCCATTGTGTGTCTTAAAGAGCTTAATTTTGACAATTTTAAGAGTCGAAAAAGCTCGCTGTCACGGCGATGATGTCACAGGATATGTGAGCTGTAATACCAACGAAATCATAAACAGCTAGCCAGTTTCAAAACTTTCACTTCATTTTATCTTGGCATTTTGAAGAAAATGTCGCAATGTCAGTAATCTTGCCCAATAAACAATTTATAAGCTTAGCGAAGGTACAGGCATTAGTTTTGCATTTGACTTTTATCCGAAATTGCATAAAACCAAATGTGCGGCATGTTACTCCCTCCCTCTGGCGAATGTCAGCACAGCAGTGATGCGTTTGTGAATGATTTCGGCAACTTTTCGCACTGGACCAACAACAGAAAGCTTTTGTGGCAGATGCAGTTGATCGTCACCGGGTAACGCCTTTGGAGGCCAAACCAAAGCTAGAGTATAGATTGTACACCAGACCAGCTCTGAACCACTCAGCGGTTCTTAAACTGGGTGCGATCGAACTCCTAGGGCCCAACAAAGTTGTTTCTAGGATTCTGTGGATGTCCCTCGGTAATTTAACACTGTAGCGTAGAAAAATTAGTATCACATGAAAGAAATCAAACCCCCTATTTTGCCAGCCAACCCACCCAAAAAATACTTCAGTCGAATACCAACGCAAAATTGCTCCGAGACCCGCTTAAACTTAATCTGAGCGCATTTGATCTAATTCTAAAATAAAAATCTTCGACGAGTCTGCTAGAATATGGGGTTCGATGAAACTTCGATCAGAATTCAGCTTTCACAACAGGCTCAACAGCGATGGGTTTCGGCCGCTTAGCAAAGTTTAAGAACCACGGCTTTAAGTCCTTACCTATGTAAGTAATACACTTTTACTTTATTTCAGTCGTTTGCTGGTTGCATCGTACACGGCTAACGGCTAAACCATTGAGCACCACTTTGGCACTGGTCTGCTAAACTTTGCAGTCAAAGTTTCTGTTTCTCTCTTTACATCTCACACCGCTTCCTTCTCTACTCTTAATTATTATTTAGTAGCCTCACTGGTCTGCATTGACGAATTTTCATCTCTTAGAGTTGGACTCTCAGCTATCCTGTTTGTTGGCAGCAGAGGTGTAAAGTAACGGCAGCGTGGCGCAGTGGTTCGGAACGTCGTTTTTACGACGACCATGATCGCAAGACTAATGGTTCAACTCCCAACCTAATCATGTTGTTGCGTCCTTGGATAAGATGTTTCACGATGATTATCTTTGCTTGGTGGAATCTGGCACGGAGGAAATTGAAGAAGTCAAAAGAAAATTTAACCGGAAAACTTGGAAACAAAGGCAACTCCTAAGCGAGTCTGGTTTTGTCCTACGCATAGCGCCTCCGCGGCTTTCTCGTGATAGGAGGATAAAGATGAAGAAATCAATTAATCAAGTAGCTCTACTTCAGTAGCCCACTCAAGTAGAATTTGTCAGTAACGAGAAGGCTACTTTTCAAGTAATTATATTTTTGAATACTTTCTACTTTCACTTGAGTAGTATTAGCAGAGGGTAACGCTACTTCCCTACATTTTGTACATATTAAAAGTAGTTTTGTAAGCTTGATAGTGTTTTTTGATCTGTTTTTGATTAGCAACTTTGAACAAAATGCAGGCTACCAACCGTGGTGAAAATGTGAATATGCGGCTTGTGTCGACTGTCGATATACAGACAGGTACAATCGGAGTCAAGAGAGCAAACTCGCAATTATAGTAGTGATTTCTGCGCTACAAATGTGCAGAGGTGCAAATCTATGTTGAACATCGGGAGAGATGATTTAGCGAAATGGACCATTTTTCAATATTAGGGTGGATGATTTAGCAAAATTGATCATTTTTTGATATTGGGGGGGATGTAATTTGATTGGGTTGGCTTATTATGCATTGTATGGAGAAATTTTCACTTTCATGGAAATTAATAGGGGGGATGCTGCCGGATTATTGGGGGGATACATTTCCCCTGGATTTGCACCCATGCAGGTGTAAGTTAGTTTCTTTCAGTTAGTCATTTTTCTCATGTAAGAGAGTAAGACAAGATTGTGTTCAGCCAGGTAGTTTTTGGCGCGACTTGTAATTGAGCCGTAGGCCTACATAGTGGTAATAGTAAGCATTGGAAGATCGCTGTTGAGCAGTTATGGTTGGTTTAGTCTGACATTTCACAGTGTGTTATGATGTAGCTCTAGCGAAATGGAACGTTTTTTTTAATCAAAAATTTCTACCTGGGTACTTGAGTAGTTTTATAACCTGTCTACTTTCTACTTTTACTTGCTTAGTTCAATCGTCCAGTGCTTTCTACTCTACTACTTGCACTACATTTGATTGCCAGTGACAATATTTTTACTTGACTCTTGTTTTCTCACTACTTTTTACACCTCTGGTCGGCAGTTCGGGATGGAACAGTGAGTTTTAACTACATAATAGCCAACTAATAGCGAATTGATGCATTGTCGTAATAAAGGTATGTGCGGGTCCTACCAAACACCGCAAAGGACTGAAACACCGCAAAGGACGACAAAGGACCTCAAATTGATGTACTAAATACTGCAAAGTACGACAAAACGCGCCTAAAGCCCCAACCCTAATCTAATCCTAACCCTAATCTTACCCTAATCCTAACCCTAGCATAACCTAACCCCAGAGATGGGCACAATTTCGTTAATCGTTAATAACGAAGCTACTGTAACTTTTTCATTAACTAGTTAATTCGTTAAATTTCTTTTTGAAATTAACGGACTAAATTAACTTCCGTTAATGCTTGATAACTTCCGTTAAATTTTTGTAAACGCTAATTTCTTTTATTGTTGGTTAAGTTTGACATCGATAAATTAGCAAAACACGACCAGTGAAGTCAAAAAGCTGTATAAAAACAACAAAACATATCGCTTGTGAGCGGGAAAATTGCTTAAATGCTTACACAAACATTCATATTAAAAATTCTAAGCTTTTTTTTAAACAGAAATGCCGTTTTAAGTCAAAATTAACGATTTAACGAACTTAATTAACTTCCGTTAATTGGAGCTGCATTTAATGAATTTAACATTAGCGGAGGTACATAGCTGTGTTAACGAAGTAATGGTTAACGAAGTAAACGTTTTGCATTAACTTGCCCATATATGCCTAACCCTAATCTAAAGTTCTTTGTCGTTCTTTGTTATAGTATAATTCCAAGTCCTTTGTAGTTCTTTGCGGTGTTTAGTAGATCAATTTAAGGTCCTTTGTCGTTCTTTGCGGTGTTTAGTATGTGGCGATTACATGCTCGTTGGACGCTGCTGGACGTCGTGCAATCTATTTCCCATACGAAATCTGGCCGTTTCTCAACATGCTCCATCGATAGTGCAATTTTTTATCTTTTTTCAATCTTTTTCCACGTTTAGTTATTTTGTTTATCATCTCCTCCTCCGTCCTGGAACAGGCAGGTTTTTCCGAAATAGAAGGTGTGATTTCCAGCAATCCAACGTGGCAATGCTTGTATTTTGTTTTTTTTGCATTCATTTAAATTCGCGTGCTTGCTCGAAATAAACTTTCGCTCTCGTCTGGCTCTCACATTGCTGTGTTACCTTTGAGATCGAGACGCGCTCAATCTAAGGCAAACTCGAACTCCAACAAGTACATCAATTTGAGGTCCTTTGTCGTTCTTTGCGGTATTTCAGTCCTTTGCCGGGTTTAGTAGGACCGTGTTTGCAAAATGTAAATAAAAAAAACATTGTTTTATCATAGTAACAGACTACAAACGAAAATCCACGGTGGTACTAACACTGTGTAACGAAAATCCACTAGGTACCAAAATCATACAAACTGTAGTAGGCTTTATAAAATGACAAATAAAGCGAAATTGCAAACAAGCATCTGTGTTTGAACAGGGATACGAAGGGGGGGTTGTAAATATTAAAGATGAAAGGTCACATAACATTTAGTAATCTTTTTTTTTTTTTTCAATTAAAAAAAAATTAATAAAAAAAATACAAAAATTTGGAGGGGCCCGCCCCCCCCGGGCCCCAATCGCACGACGCCACTGTCGGCGATGTGACTGGCTCAAACAGTTGCGCGAGTGATGAAATTTTTTAGTTTATTCTATTACCACCACTCTACCCCATCCCGAATTACACCTCAAAAAAACCAATTTCGTTGAGAATAAAATAAAACCTATAGCAGTATCGAACCCATACCCTATGAAGAGCAGCCCACCAACTAACCCCTACACCAAATCGCGGTCGCCGCTTCTGCGTACAATTTTTTTACGTGTAGTCATCTCGGTCGAGCCCTATCCAGAAGTGGATCCAGAAAGTTTTGGTGGGGGGACGTAATTTTGAATGAGGTTGAATTTTATCTAAATACAAAGACGCTTAGACCCGGAAACGGGCGTAAATAAGCCCATTGAAAATGTTTCACGTCAGGGCCGTATTCAGAATTTTTTTCAGGGAGGAAGGCACCACATTTCGTCACTTTTTCAAGCGTATTTTTTCCGGCAGAATTAATTTTAAGCAACTTAAGTGCTAAAAACGGCTCTAGGGAGGTCCGGGGCAAGCTCCCTTGGAAAAGTTACGAAAATTTGAATACTGCAATGGCCATTTTAGTACTTTTTGAACAATTTTCAGGCAAATCTTGTTCATATTTTTGGCCCCTAACTTTGAGTGCTTCACCGAATGTAATAATAATAAGAAGAAGAATTTGTATCCCCCTTAAGATTTCATCAACAATTTAATGAATCTGACGAAGGGGTTGACCGGATATAAATTAACGCTAAAAATCACTACCCAACAGCATCAAAGATAAATAAATGAAAGTTACTACTACAAAAAACTTTGCGCAGTTGTTCAACATTGGCAATACACTACTACAGTAAAACATAGCACAGTTATTCAATACTGGCAACATCCTCAAAAGCAATACAGTAGAATTTGCCTAATTCGTCACCTAAAGGGGATTAGAAAAAAGTGACGAATTAAACAAACTGACCAATTATGCAAACAGGTGAAAACTCTATAATGGCTTGTATACAAGGGGCTTGTTTTGCTGTTAACGCAGTTTGTTACGTCTATTATTGAATACAATGCACTTACACAGAACACAAATCACACAGTACCCAAAAAATAATACAATACACAAAGTCGGTGTAACCAAAATTGCTAACTCGCAAAAAAATGTGTGTAACTTCGCTCTGACAATAATACTGAAATAAAATGCTGAAAGCACAACTATAGTTTAACGGTCCAAACTGTAGTTGCGCAATCTCGCGCGTCAAAGCTATCTCGCACGTGTACAATATGTACTCGCACGCACGTCTAAACGTGCACACATGCGTGCTAACACATGCAGACATTGCTGAGCAACGAAACAAAACGAATGGCCAGACGTTTTGAATTGGATCGAATATGCAAATGACGAATAAGACAAACAAAAGGTCTCTCGGGGATTTAGATAGGTGACGAATTCAGCGAAGTGACGAATTAGACGATGACGAATTAGACGATCTGGAATGCACGTAAAAGATAGGAATTTTGCCGGGACTGACGAAAATGTGACGAACTGAGCAAACTGACCAAATAAACGAAGACGAATTAGACAAATTCTACTGTATTAAAAAAATAATATTTCAAATGCTTTTTGAAAAGCGAAACACTGCTAATTTCACGCAGCGGCAAAGGCAAAGAATTCCAAATTTTTTGGAGCAGCAAAGGAAAACATAGATTTAGATTTGACCAAGCTAGGATGTGGCATAGTTTGAAGTAACCATTTATCATTATTTACACGCAGGCAATACCTTATTCGCACAGTTTCGGTTATGCGTACTTAAGGCGACTAAGGCATATTGTTATGAAGAGATTCGAAATTATGGAAAATTTTATTCATCCAAAGCATTGAAAATGACTGATGGGGGGATGTATCCCCCACATTCCTCCTTCATCCGCCCCTGGCCATATCGTTCTCACAAATGCTCTAGCTGGCCAATCGGATCGCTGAAGAGCAAAGTAAGAGCAGAGTAGAAATTTTCTGTGCAACCACTTCGATATATACTCCCAGGAAGCTTGTAACTGCAGAATTTCGATTCATATATAAGGTAATGATTTTGAATTATTTCTCACTTGTGACACCAATTGTGCGCTTGCTGACAACTAAACGGTGAGCTTGCGTTGTTGTCACGGCTGGATTAGCGCGTGTGCTGCACTGCAGTTCTTTTAAATAAGCATTTCAGTTTGTCACAGAGTTAGACTGCTTAGCATCGCAGCGGGTGCTAATGCCAAATCAAGTTCATCTCTTCATATCTGAACCTTTTTTTTTTCTAGCCACATAATTGCAGCTTAGGTTTTTATGTTAGTGAACTACGCGCATCATGAAAGCTGACCTAGTCGCGTATCGAACCCACGAAGCCAGCTCTGTAGCCCAATGCACCAACCACTCGGCTAACTCCATGTGCAATTCATAAAATTGAGCTTGCTTTGTCATTTTGACAAAAGTTACTTTTAGCGCCGCCAAGTAGCAATGCATTCTGGCTTTAGCTAAAATGAAAAATTGGTTGACATTGACATTACAATGAGCAGCACAACCAGGATTTTACAATAAAGGTAAACCGATGGCTGAATCACATTTTATTTAAGCATCTTCTATCAAAATGATTTAGCCTGTTCTCTGTCATCAAAAAGTGTTCGTCTACTTGCTTCAGATTCGTCCCTAATTGGCGCCCGTGAGCCCATAACGTCCAGCAAGCAAACGCAGTTCTCATTTTTCGTTTAATCATAGTCCTTCATTTTTTAACCAATCATAGTTTTTTTTTTCATTTTTTTTTGTTGCAGTTTTTTCGCAGTAGTTGATCGACATATGACCAGTTGTTTCTTCCTTACATTACTCTTGCGTTAAGCCCTGAAAGGCCGAGGCGAAAACAATTTGGCCTAAAACAATTTTTTTCAAAACTACCCAAATTTACAAAGATGTTTCCGATGTTGTTTAAATCGGTGTTAAAATTTTTTCTTTATCGTCATGCTTGTGTGCTCAGGTGCCTCTTGCGAAATTTTACCCAGACGCTTATCAGCTAACATGTTTTGCATTGTGTAGATGTGATTTACAAAAAAAAGTCTAGATAAGACTGTTTGCAAATGATAAAAGTATTGTCTTTAAAATCACACACAAAAGTGTGTTCTGGAAATCGAAACGTCAAGGTCGAAGGGTGAGCTTGTATAAATGCCACAAGCTGCATCAATCAACTCTATTTGTTGACTGATAAACTGAATTTAAAATATTTAATCGGAAAAGAAAGTCGAAGTCCAAGTCTAGGCCTGTTGCTACCTGCCTTTGATTGAGCGCTATGTCAGTGCAAGCTTCAACACATCTATCAACGTCCCTTAGCTGAACTGCTTTTGTTCTTTTTGCGCGCAATGTGTGTATACACATCCGAAATAAACGGTTTCGTTTGCTTAAGACAAAAAAGGATGTACGTAAGCCATTACGTGTGATACTAATAGCTTAATGATTTCCTAAATATACTGCAAGAAAAGAAAAATAAAGTTACAAAGCTGATAAAAATGCATATAAAAATGTCATTTCTTAAAAAACACTGCAAAAGAGAAGTCTCGTCTGCCTGTTCTTGTGATCAAAACACTATGGTTGTCCCTTGCAACTTTTTTGTCTTGCTGCAAAAGAGTTTTATGGAATGTTATGAGGTGTTTCGAGCAGTTAAAAAGTGCTTTGTTATCATTAACGATTTCACAGGGGTGCCTTCAAGAATAGGTTTTTAAATCATGAGTTGAGTACCGGCAGCCTCTTTAGTTCATATGCGGCCATGTGCAGTTTGGTGAGCAGCCTAAATACCCTGTTTTGACTTCTACATACAATGGCCGTGAATGAAATGATTGATTATCAACAATCAAGTTAAAATCATCATTGCCGTAGCAGCTTAACTTTGCCCCCCCTTCCATAATCCTTTCAAGTGCCCCTATGCCAAGCTTTCGATATAGTGTTTTAGGTTTTTCCAGGGGTGACAGCTCAGTGTCTCACTACAATGCGTATACTGTAGTAAAACATGCGCGTTGTCACTGTGAAAAATAAAAGGTGTAATTTTAAGACAAGTTTGTTACACGACACCCATTTATTCATTACCATTAAAATTGTCTTGAGCAGAGTTTCCCAAACTAGGGTACGCGGACCCCTGGGGGTCCGCGACGACCGCACAGGGGGTCCGTGACAATGTTGCAAAAAATAAAACAAACTAGAATTTTCAAATGATTTTTAAACCCAATTAATTACTGTAGTGATTGAAAATCTTATAACTTAGAAAGTTTTTTTCTTCTACCATCTCTTGATTGTTAAGTAATTATTAAAGATAGTCATGCATTATGATACTCTTGCCTTTATTGTTTATGAATCGCAACGACAAGTTGAACGCACGAGCAGAGATGATAGACTAGATCAGGGCTCCTCAAACTTTTTTGTTCTGCGACCCCGTTTAAAAAATATATATTTTTGCGCGACCCCATTATGGGTACTTTCAAAATGCGTTTTTAGTTTGGAGGATTTCATGCTTTCCGCAGACAAAGTTTTATCACAGATTAGTGGTTGTTCCTCATTATTATAACTGCTTGTAAATCCATATTGCAAAAATGCGTCATCATGTTTTCTTTGTCTTTTTGACTTTTTTTTTTTTTTCTGCGTGCTTTCAATGCTGCCACATAGTAGTAGTAGTAGTAGTAGTAGGATTTTTTATTTTTAACCATAAAACGCCATCATTAACACAAAAAACAGCTTGGTTAAAAATAAGGAAACAGCGACAAAACGTTATACGTTGAACATGCTCAAGATAAACATATAGAACTAAAGCGTTTAAAAAAAAAATTAGCACGGTCACATGAATGAATTCAATGGTTTAACTGCTTTGAACTTCAGTCTGAAACTTCTTTATGCCCTCAGAGAACTTGGCTTAAACCTAGGCTCCCAGAGTGACAAAATAAAAAGGTTCTTTCAGTAACTCCTCTGAAATCGGAATACAGTGTACAAGCAATAGAGACAATTTTGGTCAGCTGCTCGTTACAGCAATGATGGCGTAACAATGCATCACTTGTAGTGTTATAACTTATAAGAGTGATTATGATGTTATTACGAAGTGATTATGATTATTAGGTTAGCTCGGTTGGTAGAGCCATAGTTCTCTATAATATGGTTGTACAACTCTTTTTCTTCTTTTTCTCTTTTTTATCTTGTCACGCTTCAATGAGAAGGTACGGAAGTAGAATTCCCACGATATTTTAGTACAGTAATGCCGCAACCACAGGTGTAATAACAAACAATTTTTAGGAAGAAGTGTGGGGGGAGGAGTGAGGAAGTGCGTTTGGGTGAGGGGAAGTGTAAAGGGAGGTGGGAGAAGTGTGGGGGAGGTGTAAAAAACGTGTTGGGGTGGGGGTGAGGGAGATGTGGAGAAAGGTGTGAGGGTGTGGCGAAGGGCAGGAGGAGGTGAGAAGGGGTGTGGAAAAGTGTGTTGGAGTGTGGGGAAGGTGAACGGGAGATATGGGGAAGTGGGGAAAGTGAGAGTTGTGGGGGGTGGGGGATGTGTGGGGAAGTACTGAGGGAGGTCTGGAAAAGTGTGCTGGGGTGTGGGGAGATGTGGGAAAGTGTTGGGGAAGGTGAGGAAAAGTTTGGGGGGTTGGGGTCAGGGGAGTTGGGTCAGGGAAGTTGGAGTTGGGGGGGACTGGGGTCGGGGGTGTTGAAGTCGGGGGGTGGCGTCAGGGGAGTTGAAGTAGGGGGGTTGGAGTCGGGGGAGTTGGAGTCAGGGGGGCTGGGGTCGGAGAATTTGGGGTTGGGGGTTTGGGGTCGGCGGAGTTGTGGTGGGGGGGTGGGGTCAAAAAAAGTTGGGGGTCGGGGAATGGGGTTGAAAAAGTTGGGATTTGGGGGTTGGCATTGAGGGGGTTGAGGTCGGGGGGTTGGAGTCGGGAGGACTGGGTCGGCGAAGTTGTGGTTGGGGGGTGGGGTCAAAAGTCGAGGAGGTTGGAGTTGGGGGGGGTTGGGGTCGGGGGGGGTTAAGGTCTGGGGGTTGGAGTCGGAAAATTTGAGGTTGGGGCAGTGGTGGTTGGGGGGTGGGGTCAGAAAAGTTGGGGTCGCAGGGTGGAGTCAGGGGGTTGGGGTCGGCGGAGTTGGGATCAGGGGGTTGGAGTCAGGAAAGTTGGGATCAGGGGGGTTAGGGTCGACAGAGTTGTGGTTGGAGGGTGGGGTCAGGGCCTCAGGGGAGGTGGGGTCGAGGAGGTTGGGAGTTGGGGGGAGGTTGGGGTCGGGGGTGTTGGGGTCGGGGGGGTTGAAGTCGGGGGAGTTGAAGTAGGGGGTGGTGGAGTTAGGGGAGCTGGGGTCGGAGAATTTGGAGTTGGGGGTGGGGTCAGGGCATTGAGGGAGTTGGAGTCAGGGGGACTGGGTCAGGGGGGTTGGGGTCGGCGAAGTTGTGGTTGGGGGAGTGAGGTCAGAAGAGTTGGGGTCGAGGAGGTTGCATTTGGGGGGTTGGGGTCGGGGGTTGTTGGGGTCAGGGGAATTGGGTCAGGGGGGTTGAAGTAGGCGGGGTTGGGGTCAG